>OX235271.1:81109255-82309255 GCA_944472155.2 Trichobilharzia szidati | reverse complement strand
AATTAATTGATAATCCTACAATGGTTAATACAAATAATGCAGTGAATCAAAACAATCCAATAGCATACGATGTTGTCAATAACAACGGTTTGCCGCCAAATATGAATCATTTATCAGCACTGAGTACACCTTCAACACCATTTTCTGTACATCCGTATGATGTACCTATGCATGATACAAATTCACAAAGCATGCATTATAAACCACCATTTGGGAATTATTATTCAATCGATGGGAGTTCAGTTTCACAACAATACGGTGATGTAAATCCTTACCATATAAACAGTGGCAATAGTAGTAATAATAATAATAACAATAAAAATATCAGTATTGTTGATAATAAATTCTCAATTACCAATACACGAAGTTTTTTAACACAAATATCTGGAAATTCAGTTAATCCTGGATTTTCTACGCTTAGCAGCAGTTTAAACAGTCCACAGAAAGCCTCAGTACCTCAATCACTTAACAATAACAATAATAATAATAGCCACAGTTCTAATAACAGTACTAGTAGTAAGCATAACAATAATAATAGTAATAATAATAATAATAACATCAACAATAACAACAGTTCAGTTAGTACAGGATTCTCAGGTAGCGGAATAAGCAATGGAAAGTTAAATGATGGTGTAACAAGAACCGCGCCTATTTTAACTAGTCCTGAAAACCACCATAACCATATTTCTGATCGTTTTAATGGAGAAGAAAGAGCTTTTGATGTATTTGTGTCTTCATCAGGACAGTCAGCAGGAGGAACAGGTGGGACAGTACAAATACCGTATGGTGTTCGCAATGATAATCAGCCAAGATGGAGTAATCTACCTGTGGGTAATAATCACATGGATTTCAATAATTTGTCAAATGCATATCGAAAGAAGTAAGAAAAAGGATATTTTAAAATCGACCATTTTTTGTTTTATGATTCAATTTTATTATAAATTATATGTTTAGCTTTGATAGAAATGCCACGGAAGTCTTTTTAGATCACTTGACAATGGTAATGCCATAGCAATAGGTTTCCTGTTTATCAAGGCGCATCAATGAGTAATATCTCCACTCAAGTGAACAACATAATTGTTGGGGAAGCGCTGGAAAAACTCGGAGTATTGGACAGCCATTTCGTCGTAGTTTGGGACTATTCATCAGTATGCACCCATTCGGTTACCTTAAATATACGTCAAGAATTGGTTGAAGTCAGAATTCATGGACCATTGGGTCGTGTCCCAGTGGCTTAATGATCTACGAGCTCGCCACATAACCCGAAGGTTCTGGGTTTGACCTACGGTGGGTGCGTGCTGATAAAGTCCCAAACTAGGGTGAAACAGCTGCCCATTAATCCCAGGTTTTCCGCCAGTTCTCTCACTGATATCAGCCCGTGATCAGTCTTATAACCAGTCAAGCCAATACTTGACAAAACTATGTTTGGAGCATAATTTATTGCTCAAAATCATTACAATATATTTACATGGCTCCATAACATTTGCTTTATTGCTTCTCTTCCCCATTGTCATTCATTGTAATGTTCCATATATTCGGCTTAAGTATAAGTATTTGGGGAGAGGAGAGAAATATAAGGGAGATTATGTAGCTATGTAAATACATTGGTGTGATTATAAGCATTAGACTGTGCTCGAAACTCCATCCAATTACCAATACTGCACCACTGTACATTATATAAAATAAACTTATCGAATATGGAATTATACCCTACCACTTTGCCCAAACACCACAGTTACATTAATTCTGATAATACATACCTGCATTTCAAGCATTCGTTCAATTTTATAAAATTTAGCAACCAAAGATTTCAATAAAAGGTAAAGCAGCTCCCGTGAATGACCGAATTCTAACTAGTGATCACAGAATTACCAAATGTATTATTTGAATGACTGCCAAGTAGAACACTTGATGAGTTAAATATAGAAGACAGTTGTTTAGCGATGAGATAGTGATAATTTAACCAGTTAACCTTGTAGTCTGAGGGCTTGCAATGTTAATCGGACTGTGACAACCGAAATCCCTGTCTTATTATATGAATGCTGGAAATCAATCTAGATGTTCCACTGTATAGATAGCAGGAACTTCCTCAGACTATGTTCAGTCACAAGATGCTGCTACAACAGCAAAAGGACAGTTATTTGCTATAAAATCTACTGTGCCATTTAACGATAATAGTAATGGTATTAAACTCAAAATTACCCCCAACAATGCCGTTAAGCAGCTTTACAGATCAGATAATTTTCCAGTACAAGACAATTATTATAGAACGAACATAAGTAGTATGCTAAAAATCGACTGTAAGAAGTGCCTGAGAATGAAGTAGAATATTCCCAACAAGGTTGGATCCAAACTCTGTCATCGAGAATTCCGCACCAAACAATCCCCGCGGACAATCCGAGTCCAGAATGACCCTGACTCACTCAAATGAACAACACAATATAAATCTCACCATCACACAACCACAAAGAGTAGTATTACAGTAAGAAGTTAAATAAAAAAGACAAAAATAAGGATTAAATCATTAGATGGTAGTCCAACTTTAAGATAGTGATATGTAGCGCAAGAGAAAACAGGAAAATAATTACAAACTTAGTTGAAACATTCAAACAAGTACCAGTATTGTAATCAGATTGTCCAGGAGGGATTTTCTAAACAATTCTTTCGATACATGGATTACAATTCGATTGTTTTGCAATTTCTCTTACTACCAGTGCATATATCAGGCTTGTCATAGTCAATTTAATACATCCAGATATAATATTCCTAAGCATACTGTCACCGCCGGAATAGCTCAGTAGGGAGAGCGTTAGACTGAAGATCTAAATGTCCCCGGTTCGATCCCGGGTTCCGGCAAGTGTGTACACCTTTGTGCATCGGTGGCGCAGCGGTTAGGACGCTCACCGACCATGCACATGGTCCGGGGTTCGATCCCCGGCCAACGCACTCCTTTACCTCGCTAAGCCAGAAAAAAAGCTGGAAAAGAGGAAAGGTTAGGTATAAGGCTAGCAACCCCATCCTGTAAAAAATAAACATTGCTACGGAAACTGCAAGCGTCTAGCTTGAAGCCCTATGTTCCACTGGGGAACGTGTAGGAATAAAAAGAAAGCATAGTGTCGGCTGGATAAACCGGTCAACCTTTTCATGGACAACTTATCTGAACACCAATCACCAAATACACGAATCTACCCAAAACAAGACCACAGTAAAAGTTTAGTTTTAAATCGGCTAACTTAACTGTGTATATCAGAAAACAAAGCATTTGTCTTATTTGTTAACTGTTAACTGTTGAGATGAATAGGAAAGTCACATTACTAAAGCCGGAAATTACTATAATTTCCTACTGTTCATTTTACCCATATATTTGCATATATACTATCAGGGTAAGGGTCTACTGTTAGTCAAGAGACTGTAATACCAATAGTATTATTATGCATAGTCTCAAATATATGTATATGCGTATTTTCAATTGGTATAGGGAAAATGAGACCTACTCCACTTCAAAATTCCACTTATCTATATTAACTGGAAAAAAAAATCAACAAATCAACAATTTCAGTTTCCAGTCTATAAAACTTGTGGAAGGAAATGCACAGTAATACACTTTCTAGTGAATAGCTACTCCTCACACCTTTTTTTCACCTTTTTCATTGAATATTGTTAAGTGATCAGTGAATATTCCTTCTTATCAATAAAGAAAAAAAACTAATGATACGATAAAATTTACCCTTGCTACTACTACTACTACTATTACTACTATGGTAAGAATTTACATCTAGGAGTGATAGTCTGGTGTGTTCTGTTACACGCAAAAATATTGTATTATAGGTAGGATATTGTTCAATCTGTTATCGGAAAGTATGCTAAGAGTTTATTGTCAAATTGTGGGAGACTTTTAGTTAGTGGAACAGATTATTCTTCAAATGTTCTTTTGAAGATAGAGCAATTTGAAGCATTTACGGGAAATGGAGAAAACCGATTGTTATTTGTAAAGATGACTGGCAGTGCTCGTTGTTTGCCTGGTATAAAGAATCTTATCTTCTCTACAAAAGTTCATCATGAAATCAATTCACGAATTTGTGTGTTAGAGGGTGTCTTTTTTTAGGTGATCATAAGAGCCTGTCATACGATGCAATAAGAACCATAAATAAAATTCAGAATTTTCAAATTAGTTAGCCATTTGCAATTGTATACAGTTCGAGGGGTGGTCGAGCTCATCAGCAGTAAACCCGGTTGGACTCAGTTCAGACAGCCGAAAAATTTAGTTTCTCAAGGAAACTATGGTGGAATTTTACCCCTTGAACTGTTTATATTGCAAATTGCTAACTAATCTGTGAACTGTGAATTCAGTTTGTGCCAACAGCAGTTCTCTCAAGTAGCTAGCCAGAAACCGGGTGGTTTGAATTGATTCGGCCTTGTGAGCTGAGTCACACTGGGTACCCCACTGATGACTTCGCCTCTAAATGAACGAAGCTACTGTTTGGTATTTAGATCGTCTCAATCTGGTTAGGCAGCACTACTGGTTGATAGGAATGATATGCAACTACTTACTTCTATCAATCAGTAGTATATAATTTGACGAAACCAAGAATAGTTTAAATAATCCCATTATGATAATTATAGAACACGACTTAAGCAAATAAGTATTTTCGGTGTGTGTCGGTGGTACAGCGGTAGAGCGCCCAGCGACTACGCAGGTGGTCCGGGGTTCGATCCTCGGCCGACGTACTCCTTTACCTCGTTAAGCCAGTAATAAGACTGGTAAAGAGGGAAGGTTGGACATGAGGCTAGCAACCCCATCCCGTAAAAATAACCACCACTGCTACAGGAACTTTGAGCCTCTAGCTTGAAGTCCTATCATCCACTGGGAACGTGAAGGAATAAAAAAAGTATTTTCGGTAAATTCTTATCAGGCTTAACATTTAAATAATGAAATATTAGTCATAGGCATTTGAATTACTATGGTTAATAAAATATATAGGATCAGAGGTGTGATTTAATGGATAATAGTTGAGGTGATCATCATCATAATAATAACAAGGATAGCTTCATTCACGTGTTTATGTAACCTAGGCAGAAGTGAGTGTATAGGCATAATGTGTATATTAGTAAGGATAGAGGGGAAAATAGCTATTGTCACATAGCAACCGTGCTTCGGTGGCACAGTGGTTATAACTCGCCGACCATGCACATGGTCCTGGGTTCGATCCCCTGCCGACGCACACCTGATATCTATGGTCGGCCTGCAAAATTTCGGCTACCGATATCACATGCTGAAAATTCCATACCTGTACCAAAAAATACGGTGTGGAATCAAGCTGTAATCAAAAATATAGAAAAATAATATAATATAATAATAATGATAAATTGTGAAACCGAGACTAAAATGCACAACCGCAGCACGGCCTGATATTGATAATACAGTTAGTATCACAAATAAAATAAAAATATAATAAGATAATATTTACAGTTAACCGGTGTCACAGGGAGAGATAACTATTTTAGGTTAGGGGCGACAGCCAAGGGAGTGAGAGAGACTAAACAAGCTTTTTCTGACTGGGTTGAAAAGTCTTTATGGCAACTGCCTCAGCTATACTTAGCAACCGAAGAGGTACCAACCTAAACAGTTGTAAAAGCTGATTTTTTGTCAATCAAGTGTGCCTGTATGGAACTTCTGACTGACTTCTATAGTCCCTTACCTAACCATTTTGGACAATGCTCCAGAAGGCGGCGGTGGGCCTGCCGAGTCCTTCTAACCATATAACTGTCTCCACATGAGCAGTTGAATTTATAAATGCACACTGAAGTGGCCAGACTCGGTAGCTTATATTTCACCTGGGTTGAAATTATACAACAAGTGGCAAATTTTAAACACAATGTTGTGGCAAAGAATATTTTAGTTATTATTTTTCGAGGTTTCTGTGCCAACAGATTAGTTGCCGCATCTCCTCTAAACGGTTAAGTCATGTACACGAGTTTCTTCTGCACAGTTTGCAGGCATTTCTTTCTATCTGTTCTCCTTATCGAGACTTTAACAAATTTTTTTGAGCATGAAAAGTGTACTATTTTCCTTATTTCATTATCTAAAGTGTCGTTTGTGCATATTTTTCTAGCACAATACATCAAGGTACTGATAAGATTTCGTTTGTATGCAAGAGTAACAAACCACTTGAAATGGGTGTATTGTCCAACGCATGACTTCTTCCGGCAAATACCCCACTTAATACTGCCTACCATCTTGACTTCTTGTTAGCAGGACATCAAGAAATGATAAGGTGTTGTCTTTCTCCTTTTCATATGTGGACTCAATTTGTGTGTGAGCCCTACTGATATTTTGGAGAAGGACCTCAGTATCGATTTTATTATTATGAAAGATAAAAGTATCGTCCATTTATATACAGTAGAACGAGAGTTCGTTGATTACGTTTTTGAGTGGACGATTGTCTAATTTTGCCATAAACATATCGGCTAAGAGAGGACCTAGAGGGGAACCCATCTCTACGTCCTCTACTTGACGGAACCAAAAATAATTGTTAAAAAATATCACTTGTCCTTTTAAAGGTTCCAGCGGCAGTATTTTGTCTGGCTTAAAGTGGTCCACTTCACTTTACTGTCAAGTAATAATGAAATGACAACGAGATATTACATTGCATTGATATTTATCTTAGCTAAATCATAGGCTTAGAAAACAGCTTTGTGTGAAAGTCTACATTCTACATTCTTAAGTTATGTGTGTCCCACATAATCTCAAGACCTTTTGTTATTATTTTTAAAACTTTAATAGGCATCCACGAATTTCGATGTCAGTTAGTGAGATACCAAGAGTTGTAGGGTAACGTTAGATGATTTTATCATTTAACAAAATAGAGATAAGAGGTGATTAGGATAAATTTTGGTTAACTCACCACATATTTGGAGATGTCTTAAAAATGAAGCCCAAACAGGCATTTCATTTTCTATACTGAACTTTTGTTGACGGACGATATTTTATTTTCAAGTGTTAGTTTGTAGGGATTTGATTGGTTTCAAGTTAGATACCAGTTCGAGAACCATTGAAATCCAAGCAGTACTGGACAGTTGTCTTGTCCTAGTTTGGGACTCTACAGCTGTGCACTCCCATCATCCCACCGACGATAAGATATCAGTCAGATACTGGTCTTTGTATAATCTAATTGTTTGTGAAAACCGCCAGTCTCGCAAATAATGATTATAATTACAATTCACGCTTCAGTTGTTTACATAGCAACATACCGTCTGACGGCGGTCTACTTGAATCTCTGGGCTACCTGAATTTTCATACAGTATAGTGATAAATACGATTGAGTAGATTCAGTTGAGAATTCTGTACACTGTAGAAATCTTTCGTCCAGAATAAAGCTATTATTATCATTATGGAGTAATATTCACGAGGGTATTCTCCATAGACATTTTTATAATTTACAGAATGTTGAATTCACATTTTTATTTAATATTTCTACAATTGTGTTTCCTTATTTCCAGCAATCTACCACTACTACAATGACCCCATGAATATACCTGACCTTCATAAACTAACTTTGACGACGACGAGGAGGAGTTGTTCAAAAATGCTGAAAGAACATTACAGCTAAGCACAAAACGTTACAATTACATAAAATTTACATTAAACATTTACTAATACATTAGAGTAATCTTGAAGACAGTGATTCAGTCATTCAATCACAGAAACATATCATACTGTCAATAAAAAACAAAACAAAACATCTAAATATGTACACCAAAGATAATCATGATAATAATAGTAATAATAATATATGGGGTAAATGACCTCACCAATATTGGCATGCACAAAAATAACGCTGACAATGTCTATGTGCCTTCATAATGTAATCTACCATCCATTGAATTTGAATGCATTCACTTTCTTCTCTTGTCTCCCTCCCTTTTCTTTTTATATACCAAAACTAAAAATCCACATAACACATTGTTTTAGTGTTTTTTTTTAAATAAAAAAAATAAACTTTTTAAACTGTTGCATTGCATCTTTCTGTTACAACATTTTGACTACTTCGACATGTAATAAGATACTACTATCAATCAGTAATATGCCTGAAGTTTTAACTTTTCCTACACATCATATTTTATTTATTAGTACTACTACTATTTACCACCATCTGCTTGATTTTACCTAATATGACAATGATAATTTTTAGTTGATATTTTTTTCTTAAAATTTGTAAATATTTTCATCTGTTTTGTTGAATATTTCTTCAATCCTAATTTTACCTGAAATATATACATATATATATTGTTATTGTTAATAATACAGGCATATATCATCCACTGTGGAGGAGATCTTGTGGCGAGAAGGAAATGAGAGATTATGGGTAGTCGTGGACCTAGCTGAAGAGGATAGCAGGAAATAGAATAAAGTAGAGATGTGTTGTTGAAGCCGTATGTTACACTCGGAACCCAAGGGAGTAAAAAAATAAAAATAATATCATCTACTGAATATCGTTTGTCACATATGTCTCAGATGTTGTTGTGTTACTACTGAAGAATACAAGTAGGCTACAGGGAAGAGTGGAAAACCAAAATCCGGCGGACTGATTACAAAGACACAGAGCTCGAAGCATCTATCTAGGTATTTCAATTTCTAATAGTGTGAAATATTCCCATATCATAAATTAAAAGTTAGTCTGAACGGAGAATATTCTTCTCAATAACAACAGATTAGTCTTAGGGTGTCAGAATAAACAGTATTTGTGTGACAAACGGGCTAGACTGAATTCTATTTCAAAATATTGTGAAATGGGAGACGGTGGTGATGATTGGACATAACAGATTCGCAGAATGTGGGGTAGAGAAAAAATGACAAGTCAGTTCAAGGTTATAAAAGGTGTCCAGTGAGTGAATAGTACAAAGTAGTATGTATTAAAGAGGAGGAGACAGTAAGACTGCAACGAGAGGTTCATCATGTAGTCACCAACGTGTGAAATGAAACAGGTGAAGGCACGTATTGAGTGAAGGGATACTATTGAGAGAATGCTTTTTGAATGAAGAGTTTAAATTATGATGAATAATGCTTATAATTGTAATAATAAGCAAAGAAAAGGAAGAGAAAAAAACCAAGAGGGATAAGGGGAAGAAGCAATCTTGGTGAGAAGAAGAAACATTAATGCAGGTTTGGCCACGATAGAAACAGCGTATAGACATGTTCTTTTTTAGATACAAAGTTCTGGTTCAGTCGATCTTATTGCAACAGCTTCAGCTATGTGTAGGAGAAGTAAGCAAAGTGTACGTGATGACTTCGGAATTTGGAATATAACCCTGAAGGCTCTGTTAGCGTTGATACGATGTCAAGAATTGAGCTTTTAATGCATTTAATTTCTCCTTGCTGAACCAAGGTGATAAGTTTTCTTGAATCCGTAGACAAAACTGTCTAATCATACGCCGTATATAACTTGAACCACAAAGACAGCTGAAATGCTATATGCATGAAGAAAAGCTAAGGTTATGTAAGACATCTTTCACTTGTTAGGTGAATATTGGACGGCTACTGAAGGATAGGAACAGATGTGCAGAGTAGAAAGTTTTCTATATCACCCTCGTTAAACGTCGCGCTAGAATCTCTGCAGGAGTATCTCCTCTGAATTGTATACGTAAAAATAAGGGCGTTTTCTGCAGCGCTGCCAGTTTATGTTTATGAGTATTGTAACCCATGTTAGATTTAATGAACTCCTCTGAATATCTGTTCTCGCTTAGAATATCCCGGATGACCTAGGGTTCTTTCTCTACACAATTTCGTCGGTTCGAAGCTAAAGAAGGGTGTATTCTGAGCTTTACCAGTCTAAATGTTCGTGCGGAGCTATTTACTTAGGGCTTACGATCAGGCAAGTTCTTCGTCGAATTTTTGAACACTTCCCGTATTAATTTGGCAAAGGTCCGAATCAAAATAATACGATTTATCAGACAGCATCCGAAGACTGTGAGATCAATTGTATAGGTGGAACTAGTAAATCCGAGGTTGATTAGATTATCGGAACATAGTAATCTACCTAGAGCTATAATGATCGACCCTGAGAAGTAAAATAATCTACAAAAAGGTTGGCATTGACTTGCGTGTAATCAGACAATAGGATAGGATAGGAGTAAAAGTAATAAAAAGTAATATATGTAGAGAGTGATTAATCACGGGATCTGTGTTCATCAAATCAACACCAAACACTTGCAATTGGAAAGACGCAGAGCAAATGCTGAATATATGGAAAATTGCAATAAATAGCAAAGGGGAAGGTGTTAAAATAGATAAAGCGACTTGTATAGATGTGTGAATACACTGATATGATTATGAGCGATAAATCGTGTTCGAAATGTCATTCAGTTATTAATACTTCATTACTGTGTATTATATCAAATAAACCTATCTAATATGAAATTTCACTTAGTGAACCACTGAAAACCAGGAAATACTCGATAGCTGTCTCGTCCTCCCTCTTGAGGAGACTGTTCATCAGTTGTCATCCATGAATTCATCCGGCATTAAATACAGGAGCTTCAGTTTACAAGGCGAGCTCGTATACTATTCAGCTATTGGGATGGAAATGGAAGCGATTAGAATTGGTGGGCCATTGGATCTATCACAGAGTTCACCCTGTCACCTGTGGACACGATTACAATCCTGATGAGGCATGGGCGAGTACCTGTGAAGAGTCCCCAGAGGGGATGGGACGAAACAGCTATTAAGTACTTCCTGGCTTTCAGTGGGTCTCTAACTGAAGTCATTTCGTGAGGGAAATTAAAACCATTAGAATTACTGCGCACCACTTGAAATCTGCCTTAGTAACTACGTAGTGACAAATTTGAGTTTTTCAGATGACTATTAAAAAAATGTGTAAAATGGTTATCAAAAAGAACGAACATATTAAAAATCTTTTCGCATAAGAAATAACTTCCAAACAGTAAACTTATGATTCTGGTACAAAACTAGTTATTTGAATGGATTAAGCTGTAATCGACCGATCAATCCAACCAATATAGGCTTGTCAGTCAGTCTAAAGAAAAGTGTTTCGAATAAGCGTTTCCTCTTAAATTTAAGCTAAACAGAATTGTATTGAAAAAGATGCTTTTGAGACTGATCAGTCGAATCTTGTTAAGTGTTATAACAGTCTGAATGATATCTCGATATCAGGTAATACTGATTGAGGACTACTGAGGACGTTTCATCCAGCAATTAATGAAATATTATTACAGTTGTCTATAAAACTGTAATTAAGGATTTTAGAACTTATTCACCAGGTTCACTTATATAACGTTAAGATGGGAAAACTTATCCGGATAAATCTTTCAGACAAAATTACTGTCTGGTAAAGACTAATCATGTTTTGAATAGAGGGGAAGAATGAAGCCTCAGGAAAACTCTGTTCATTATGCCTTTTCTTAGCTTAATACCTCAAATTTTGAAATTTTCAACTAGAATAAGTATTGAGCTTCCTGAACTACCTAACTTACTGGATCTACGTTTATTTTATTAGCCCAAACTGAAGTAACTTTCATTCCTACGGGCCTCATATAGCTGCTTACTTAATTTTATGGAAATAAAAGTGTACGGATAAGGAAACAGCTTTCAAGCAATTTTGATATTCAGCAGTTGAAAGAGACTGGTACTTTCGAGGACAAAACTCTGTACATTGTTAATCTATATGTAATAATTGGGCACTTCGTTGGTATTCAATTCCATATCAGTTTGTTTACTGGATAAATCACACAGTGAAATAGTATAAAATTCTGGATGAAGCTTCAAACAAAATTTATTGTTCAGAATCATTTTAATTATAACTACCCTAATTGAAGTTTGAGTATACATGAGAAACATAAACAGAAAGATGACAAAAACCACAACGACAATACAGGATTTAAAGCATTTCCTGTGATTCCACACCAAGAAGGAACCTCTGAAACCTTAAGGGGTCATTCAGACTACCGAAGCACAAACACCCGAGAAAATGTAGATTATATGACACCAATCAGATAAGCAATCCATAAAATAGCTCATCTCTGGCAATACATACGATTACACACAACCATACAATAGGATAGGACAAGATGACAGTCTAGTTTAACACAGCAGAGGGTGGGATTGTTAGTGGAAGCTTTATTTATCAAATCAAGTGAATGTACGTGCAACAGAAATGACTCAGCACCTACCTCGGACATCTCGGGAAGTCTGCTACTCCTCAGACGAATAGGAAGGAATAAGGAAAAGCAAAGTTTCGAAGTTGTTTACTTATATTTGATATAATTATGAACGATAAATTGTGTTCCAAATTTCATGCAGTGAATTATACTGTTTCACTGTTTGATATATCCAGTAAACAAATATTAATATGGAATTTTATTCACTGTTGATAGAAATCACTGTCTTTCTAAAGTAGATTTAAAATGTTTTTGATTTGACACTAGTAACTAGTGTGATGCGTCTAGTCCTCTCTTTGGTGCAGACTGAATTCTATCAGTCAGGTTGTAACGTGGCCACCATTCTAGGTAGCCCGCCATCACGGTGTACATAGTTTGTGATGATATTAGGTGGTTGGAGGCAATCGGTAGGAAGCCTTGGACCTAGGTTTCGTGCTAGTTGGCACTCGTCAGCAAGGCGTATCTGCAACCTTGAAGGGACTCATGTCATCGTTACAACCTGACTGATAGAATTCAGTCTGCACCAAAGAGAGGACTAGACGCATCACACTAGTTACTAGTGTCAAATCAAAATATCCACTACAGTCTTACAGGAGGTCAATCGCGAGCCCGAATAGCTCAGTGGTAACGTCTCTGACTGCAGCACTGGGTGACGCGGGTTCGAATCTCAGAAAAGACATGAGTCCCTTCAAGGTTGCAGATACGCCTTGCTGACGAGTGCCAACTAGCACGAAACCTAGGTCCAAGGCTTCCTACCGATTGCCTCCAACCACCTAATATCAGATTTAAAATGTTCCCTTGATTTATGTTATTAAGACAGGGCTGCCTACTATCTCCAACGATTTTCTTGATTGCAATAGACTGGATAATGCGACAGACAGAGGGCAACGGGGAGATGGGCATAAAATGGACTCACACAAAGAACTTGGAGGATATGGACTTCGCCGATGATATATGTCTGATTTCCCACAAACTGGAAGATATTCAAGTGAAAAGAAACAAGTTGGCAATAGGAGAAGCATCAAAGATAGGACTTCAGGTGACTATAGAGAAAACAGAGGTAGTGAAGATTCCTGACCAACACCGATTGCAACAACCACAACAGACAACAATCAGCAGAAATGGGAGAAATTTGAAAGAAGAAACCTCCTTTACCTACCGACCCACATGGGAAGTATCGTTTCAACTACAGGAGTACGGAACTGATGAGGATATCAAAGCAAGGATCGGGAAAGTAAGGCAAGTTTTCATTACTGTCAAGTCTGTGTGGAGGTCAACAGCGCTCAGCATGAAAAATAAGATCCCGATTTTCAACTCTAATGTGAAGTAAGTTATACTATATGGATCAGAGACTTGGCGCGTCACGAATCGCACTTCGAACAAACTACAGACCTTTATCACCATCTGTCTTTGCTCAATACTTCGCTGACGATCAAATGGCTGGAAAATATCAGCAACAGGGATCTTTCTGAGAGAACCAACCAGGAACCAGTTGTGCAACAAAAATGTAGGAAGAAATGGAGGTAGATTGTCCATACTATGAGAAAACAAACCATCAAGTGACATCACACGCCAGGCCATTGCTCGAGTGGAACCCAACAGAATGGGGAGCGATGAGTTGGTCATCAGTGCGAGTGTGACACGAAGGAGGTCGTGTGAAGAGGAGATGAAAGAATGTGGTCAGACGTGGAGCCAAGTGAAAATGTCGGCAGAGAACCGAACGCAATGGAGACGTTTGGCTGAAGCCCTATGTTCCTCTAGGAACAAAAGGAAACAGCAATAATAAATAAAAACATTATTAAGAAAGTTACTAGCCTCCACCAAAAAACATTTCAGTGTTTACTAAAAACGCTAAATGAAATTTTCAGTGTGTAAGATGTTTGGTTTTTCTGAAATGAAATTTAGTCAATTTTATTCTATCTGTCAATCACTGGCTTTTTGTAGAGGATTAATATTTTTGCCAAAAAAAAGTACTTAAGTGAAAGTTGAGGAGGCAGGCATGCAACGAATTAAGTGTAATTGCCAACTTTTCATAAAATAGATTTATAAACACTCTATTTTCATATAAAGGTCAATGTAAGAGTTTTTGCAAAAGAAGAAAGATTAGGCTTCCTGCAGTTATGTAATTTGTGCATACTTTGAATATTGGGCGTTAAAGACCAATTCAACTGGGTTAGTCTGAGACAGAATAAGAGAATCTATTAGATTTGATTTAGTAGATAAATTCTCATTTGAATGGATTTTACTGAAAGTCAAAAGGCTGTTTTAGAAGCTATTCGATTTGAATTCGTGGTTGGTTTTTTATACTGAGGAGGCAATGTGAAGAGGAAACGAAAGATTATGGGTGATGGTGGATCTAGCTAAAAAAAGAATACAGACAATGGAGTGAGGTGAAGATTTGCAATTGTAGCCCCGTATTCCACCTAGAACCCAAGGGAATCATAGTAAAGGTCTGTCAACCAGAGAAATATAAACAGAATCTGTATAGAATGACACACGCACACACAGATCATCTGTCCTATTTCCATTATGGATAAAATTTTATCTTGATAAAGTCACACAGTGTTTTTTATACAGTAATACTTACTGATGATGACATTTCGAGCACAATTTAGTGCTCATAATCATATCAAGGCACTCACACAACTTTATTGCTTCGTTTATATACATGAGTAAATATTAATAAGATATTTGAGTAAAATCAATATGAGCCTTGCGTGAAACAGAAAGGAAGATAAAGTACTTTTGGAAATAATCTTGCTGTTCTCAGTTAAATTCAATAGGATGGGAAATAAAACGAGTGTTGTTAGTCAGTAAGATTGGAATTAAGATGTTTTTTGTGGTAAAAATAAGTAACTTGTTGGAATGTTATAGTGAAAAATTGAAATAAAACTCTAACATTATTTATTATCCTCCTCTGATTTGACTGGTGGTAATAATATCTTCCAAATCTCTGGTATTTGCGTTGAGTCACTTCTGTGTCATGTGTTGGGTGTGAACTCGATGAACCAGGCAGGATTCAGTATTCAATCTCTCTCTCTCGACCCCTACCTATATTACCTTGTAGAATTTTGACTTAAAACGTGGTCATCAGTAAATATTACTGAATAACACTGTGTGACTTGTCAAAATAAAATTTTATCCATAATGGAATTATACTCTAACACATTGCCCAAGCTTTATAGTTATGTCAACAGTCTTAGTTGTTTTTTTTCCTTCACGTTGCCCAGTGGAACATAGGGCTTCAAGCTAGTGGCTTGAAGTTTCTGTAGCAGTGTTTATTTTTACAGGATGGGGTTGCTAGCCTCACGCCCAACCTTTCCTCTTCACCAGCATTATTTCTAGCTCAGCGAGGTAAAGGAGTGCGTCGGCCAGGGATCGAACCCTGGACCATTTGCATGGTCGGCGAGCGTCTTAATCGCTATACTTTGGAACACCCCGAAGTATCCGAAAGATGGAAAATAACCAGAAATGTGTAAGACAAAAAATATGTCAATGAGCTTGTTTAGTGGAAGGATTAATTGAGCTTATATACTTGAACCATTTCACTGTATTTATATGAGCTAATAATTAATTATTGCCTATACCAAAGTACCTAATTTCACAGTAGCTGTGATATTAACTGGGGTGGAAAATAGGTTAGTTTTGCAATATATAAGCCTCATTATATGCAACTAAATATCTTTAAGTGTCAGCTTGGAGGGATTTAATTAGTTTCAAGTTAGATCATGGACTGAGGTCATTTGAAGAAATGCTGAAAACCAGAATATACTGGGGAACAGTTTCATTCTAGTTTAGGACTTTTCAGCAGTACAGTGTTATGACCCTAGCAGGATTCTGACGCAAGACCTTCGGGTCAAAAGGTGAGCCAGTTAATCACTTAGTCATTGAGACGAAATCTAACTTCTGACTTCTGCCACTTGCATTTCTCAATAATGCAGACAATACGTTAAACAGTTCTTTAGTACACTTTGGAAGATATGTTAACAACCAGTCAGAGGAGAGAATCATTTTTCACACTAAGGAGGACAGTTGAAACGTTAAAACACTTCTTTGTCTTCCCGTAGAATACACTACACTACAGCATTATTCCAGCTATCACTCATAATATCGAGAAGTCTTAAGGCGCAAAACGTAGCATTCAAGCAATTTTTAATCGGAAACCATGCGGTATTTTGGCTTATGATTACAGTGTATCATTTTCTGGAATAACGCTGATTGTTTTTTTAAATTTGCACCTTCAACTGATTCGGTAGACTAAAAACAAAAAAACAAACAAATAACCAACACCAGCTAGCACCATGGAATCAAGTGAACTAAGCGCTATTGATTTTAGATTACAGGCTTATTCAACTTATCTTTAAAATATGTATATTAATGTGAATACATTTTAGCTTTCTAAAAAGAAATCATGGCTGCTTCTATGTTAATCTAGGGAATAATTTCCAGTCAATATTAGCTATCCCATATATCATGCATGCAGAGTGCATATTTGTTTAGTGTTCGCAAAGTACATAAATTAGGGGAAAGAAGTAAGATTGACCGATTTTCTTCGATTTTATAGAATTATCAACACCTAATCTGTTGAAGTATATAAATATAAACTTATTCAGTTTTATAATATTCATTCCTTTATTAGGAATACTTTTCAATCAGAGGAGGATAAGAAGCATAAGGATTTTCAGCACAAGTCAGCGTAACTTTACGTTTCAGAAACTTGGCACGTCGTCAGAAACATTCCTAATAGCCTGCTTTAGATAGCCTTCATTAACATCTACTTTTGTTTAGCATTGAAGATGAGGTGGCCAGAGACGATAGACGACAAGAAACTCTGCCAATGAAACAACTAATAACCTATTTACCAAAAACTAAACCTAAGGAGATGCAGACGGATTAAATACACGCCGTGAAAACGTTTAGGTGACATCATGCATCATCAGGCAAATCATCCGGTGGATCTCTAATGAAAATGACGAGTTCAGTGTAGACGTAAGCCTAACATATAGGAGATTATTATATAATATTATTTCCTTGGATGCCAAGTGGAACATACGACTTCAACAACATATCTCCACTTTGCTCTACTTGGTGCTGTCCTTTTCCATTGTGTCCGTGATTGCCCATTATCTCTCATCTCCTCCAACTTGCAAAGAATCCTCCATGTCACCCTCGCACCGACGATCCACCCATCCCGTTCAATTGGGATTCCACTTGAGGGCCTGGAGCGTGATGTCAATCGATGGTTTAATCAGTGTATGCCCGATCCATCTCAGTTTTCTCCTACATATTTGTTGAGCAATCGGCTCTTGGTTGGTTTGTTCCCAGGCAGAGTTTCTTATTGCTGATTCTTTCTGGTCGGTTGACAGTTTGATCTTCAGTATAGAGCCAGTCATTGGAGGTGGCAGCTGTTGATAAAAGTCTGTAACTTGTTGGGAATTTCTTTCGTGACATGCTAGTCAAGTTTCTGACCCATACAGAAGAAGTGACTGACTTCTCATTTGTGTTGAAAATTCGAATCTTGTTGTTTGTACTGGCTAACAGAGTGCAGAGGATTTTCAAACTGGTTTCGGGTTGGCGTATGCCACCTTTCCGATTCTGGCCAGCTTTGACATCAATCATTCCAGCTGACTGCGGTTGACGCTGTGCTTCCTAGTTAGATAAGTGAAGGAGTCTCCCATTGATGGTGATTGATGCTGGTTGTTATTGTTATTGGTGGTGGTTGGTTATCTTCATCACCTCTGTCTTCTCTATGTTCAACTGCAGTCCTGTCTTCGCCGTCTGCTTCTTCGGCCGGTTTGTTGATTTTCACCTGTAAGTCTTCGAGTTTATGTGACACTAGACATTTATCATCCACGCGCGAAATCCAGATCTTCTAGAGTCTTCTCATCTGCCAAATGTATTCCTATCTTCTCGCTCCCCATGCACAATCTGACGCATAATCCAGTCCATCACAATTAAGAATATCATTGGTGATAATAGGCAGCCAGCTTGTCTTACTCCTGTATTCACTTCAGCAGAACGCCTCATTGAGTTTTCCATTGTGGGTTACCTGACAAGTGTCATTGTCGGATAGCTGTTGAATGAGGTTGATGAAGTCTTTGGCGTTGCACGTCGTAGTGTTGAAGTAGTTTCCAAATCACTTCTCGGTCAACGCTATCTGTTGTAGACCTTTTCAAAGTCGATGAAGAATAATGAGGTAGAGTGAGGTATGACTGCCATTAAATGCCTTGTTCCATGACGATAATGCGTGGAGTTGCAACTTGATCAGCACAATATTTACCTTTTTTGAATCCAGCTTGTCCCAATGGGGCTGGCAAAGTTCTGAATCCAGTGCATCTTTGATTCTCTTCAGGATAATGTGACTTAGTATTTTACTTGGCGTGGACAAGAGCATTATTCACTGCCAGTTCTCGCAGAGTGAGGCGTAAGTCACCCTTTTCGGTAGTTTGACAAGGTAGCCAGCCTTTCCTCCAATCAGCAGGCACCTTTCCTTCCTTAGACTTTTTGCAATAATGGTGTGAGCATATCCGCTGCAGTCTCTGGGTTCGTTTTCAGTGCTTCGGGGGAGGATGGGGTGAATTCCGTCTGCAGAGGAGATTAAGTTGGGGAAAATAAAAGCTTAATGGCAATCTTTGATGCAGCTATACTGATGGTTGAAAACAGAATGAGGCGGAGATGTGCTTTTGAAGCTGTCTGTTCCATTAGGAACCCAGGTGAGCAACATTAATAGTGACGATAAGAAATATTCTTATCTCATCTAAAATACACTTAACTTTCAAATGATACATCTATCCACTTATTCAATAACTTCAAATTCATCTGCTCATTGATAACACTGAATTATTCATTCTCGTCTTTCAATTTCCTATCAAAATGACTTCAGTTTCATTGATTGGTTTGTACAGTGCAACATATCTCATACTATATAGTCTTTACAGCTAGTAGATTCAATCAGTTAAGTTTTCATTGTTGTCACAAAGTCAAAAGACGTCCCATCATTGGAGAATTCCAAGTGACTCTTTATGCTTGGAGGTAATCGGTAGATTTCGTGCTTGTTGCGATGTCTGCGATCTTTCTGACTCTGGTATCTCTTAAGAATTTGAAACCGCACCACCTGAATCATTAATCAAAGACCATTACCACCGGCATTAAGCTCCAATGTGATGACAGAACATCGAAGGATCTGGCAGAAGATTGTTTATTTAGCAAGATAATGTAAACGTTACATTAAAATCACCATTTTCTCATGTTCTTCGTTTTGTGCGTCTTTTGTCTTTCTTTTGTACTTTCTGTATTATTCCACAAGGATCTTCCACCCCTCTTCTTCACAACTCATTTCCTGTGGGTTGGTTAAATTTTGATTATTATCTATATCTTTAAGACTCAAAAGGTGTCTGATCAGTCACATATCATTTTCAAATATTGGTAACCAAAAGGTCCTGGGTCCGAACCCCGATGGGTGAGTACTGCTGAAGAGTCCCAAACTGGGACAGAGGAAACAGCTTTCCAGTACTCCCAGATGGTTTTCTAATGGTTCTCTATCTAATGTCAGCTCATGATGAAAGCCTCCAACCACATATCATTTGACAAAAATTTTAAACTGTAATTTTTGTTTCTCTTATTTATTAAATTCAGGACTCTTTTGAAAGATTTAAGTTTTTATTTCAGTTTTATAAATCTGAAAAAGTCAATTTGTTCTTTACCGAAAACGTCTGTTGAAATTTAGATATTTACAAGATGAATTCACATTATTTGAATAAAACACGAATTCACTTAAATCTGTTTGTTTGTTACCCTCACAACTAATGGTGCTATCATTAAGGCAAATGTTTTTCTTTGGTAGGTTATCATTCACTTTGTAGATTATTTTGAAGGAGGCGTTTGTTGAGATGGAATGGCTAGTGTTGACAAGATGTTTGATTACTACACTCCTTACAAAGCCACTAGTACCTTTCTGCAAGTGTTTTTGAACCCATTTGGGCTGGATACGAACGACCAGTTTGCCTAGCTCCACAGGAAAATATGAACTGCTATATGCACATATAAACGGTCAGATGTGAGACCTTGTCTTTAAGACTGCTGTAGACCAATGGACGACTGGAGAACACTACTCTTAGCCGCGCTGGTAATTTCTCACCAAATGAATGGGAAATTAAATTAAAGTTTTCCTCTATGTCATAACTCTTCTATTTGATCAGATATTTATCTTATCATCTTTTCGCGTATTTCAGTATAAATTTCTTGTTTTTAATAAAAATTACTACTAAATTGGGAATATTTTTCAGGGTACGCTTAATTTAATGCTAATCACTATGTTCATAGTACTCCGCGTCACTTTTATTTATATTAATATTCTGACTACTGAAAAGATATTTCAGTACCACAAATTATTTTCAAGCTTTTCCAACGAATGAAGAGTTTCTAAACAAACTTTTCAACAAACACTAGGAAGTATTTGAATATAACGATAAATATTCTTGTCAGTAAATTTTTCCACGTTATTTTGGTGACAGTATCTAATATTTTTTCACTACAATAATATTAAAGCATACAATGAATTTATTTTAAGGCGGACTAAGGATGTGAATTTAAAACCAAGTCACTGTAAGCCTGAAGGTAGACTTCTTCATGAAGTTAGGTAATTTAGAGAGCCATTGAAGACTAAAAATCACTAGATGGCTGTTTCGCTTTAGATCATAGCTCTTGCAAAGTGTGTATTTGTGACCTTCAGCTAACGAGGCCAGCATTTTATCTTTCAACCACTGGGTAGGAATTTAGCTCCCAGTGAATTCAAACTTATGCTGATTAGCAATTCAATGTTATGGCTATCCATTATCATTGGCGAGTATCTATACTCATATCAGGTTTGGAGTGTTACACCAATCAAGACTTCCTATTATGGAATATTCAACTTCTTATTTACAATGGTTATTGCTGATATCATTCATTTTCTTCACAAGCAATAGAAGAAATAAACTGGAGGCAGTCGACATGAGGCTCTGGCCCTGGATATTGCTTGTGTTCATTGGTACTCATCAGCAAATAGTATCTGCAGCCAGATGCTCAGCCTGGTGCTCAGTCACAGTGGCAGCACCTCCAGCTGAAGCACTAAGAAAAGCAATTCGCATATGCATGGAGACATTTAAAAAAATGTTAATACTTATGATGATACCAAGTAATTAAGGATTACTTAATAATCGTGGAAAATACCCATTGGAACATTAGATTAAGAAGAAGAAGTTCAGCAAACTTCTTCTTCTTTTCAATCTAAGATTACTTAATAGTCACATGGGAATCAGCGCATTTTCTTCCAGCTTAGAGCAACAAAATAAAATAGTTATCCACATAAATTCAAGCGACCGTGGTTTTCCTTTGATATGTTTGGAGATAGCCTATGTTCAACGTTGGCGCCTTTCTATGAGTTACTAGAATCGTTGACCGTTCATTCCTATTTTAGCCTATGAACAGTGATTTGTTTGTTATGACTGATTTCTTCACTGTTTAGATCATATATATATATATATCAATCTGCAGAATCCTGAGCGAGAAACTCAGCCCTGGTGTCTTTATTGATATATATTTTTAAGTTAGTTTTCATCACTGACCCAGATCAGTTAGGGGATCATTGAAAAACTGCGAGGTAGTGAACATGAAATCGATAAATTTCATACAAATCAAGATTAAAAAATATAGTTTTTTCAGTTTATTACGCTAATCTCAGTGCTAGACTGATATTTTATGCTGTATTCCCAAAAAATTCAAAACGCCAGCCTATTTGTTGTCTCCTTCTTGGGTGCATTTCTTCAACTGTGTGGCTAATACATTTCTATGAAATAATCTTGTGCTAAAGTATATCTACGGTAAGAATATTCTCCATGATGAGTAATTCCAAGGTTATATAACCACCAGTCCTGTACTTACTTGTTCGAAAATTGTCAAATTACTTAATGTAGTAATATAAGTGGTCTTTTGGTGAAATAAAGTGCGTCGGTGGTATAGCAGTTAGGACGCTCGACGACCATGCATATGGTTCGGGGTTCGATCCAAGGCCGATGCACTCCTTAACCTCGCTGAGCCAGAAATAATGCTGGTGAAGAGGAAAGGTTAGGCATTAGGCTAGCAACCCCATCCTGTAAAATAAACACTGCTACAGAAACTTCAAGCCACTAGCTTGGAGCCCTATGTTCCACTGGGGAACGTGAAGGAAAAAAAATAAAATAAAAAAATAATTTGGTGAAATGCCTTGGCTTTAAATAAAGCAGAAAATTAGGTATAATGCATCATTTTATTTCACCCTTTTCTAGGGTTGATTTAATTGAATTTTGGATTTTCCCGTCGATTGATTGGACCGAAGTGCTCGGTCTCACGTTGACATGTCGGCTTCTCGGGCAGATGCTTCGACGATGTCTGGGCATTTAATTAGTATTTAATTGGTGAATGGTTACTAGCAGTGGAATCCAGGATGCACATTTCGTTTGAAACCATGGTCACTGGGTGCGACCCTCGGTGGGAACATCCTCACTCACTGAGGAGTGCAGGTACATCCAGATGACGAGTCCCAAATAGGACGAAATGCGCATCCTGGATTCCACTGCTAGTCACCATCCACCAATTAAATCTTCTAGGGTTGGTTTGCAGGCATTTGATTGGTTTCAAGTTAGGTCATGAACTGACTTCAGTTGAAGAACCACTGAAAACTAAGCAGTGCTTGATAGCTCTTTTATCCTAGTTTGAGACTTTTAGGCAGTAAGCACCTATAACCCCAGAGGGGTTCGAATCCAAGACCTTCAGATTATGAGGCCAGTCTGTTAATCATTCAACATTTGGGCACCAGGAGAACATGAATTCTAACTTCAACAACTGGCAATATATATATCTATATAATATACATCTGTCAGCGTGGGTTTATCCTCACATACAACACAGTGGACACCACTGATCACGTATTACAACTGGAACTTCAGGTTGCTACTCAGTAACCAGTGAGAAATGTGTCTCACTAACGTGTTTACAATTATTATTATTCCCTTGGCTTCCGAGTGGAACATAGGGCTTCAAAAAAGCAAATCCACTTTGCTCTATTTTCTGCTTTCCTCTTCAGCTAGCCACACGATAGCCTATAATCTCTCACCTCCTCCTCGCCATACGATCTCCCCCATGTTTCACTCTCACTGACGAACCACTAATCGCTACCCATTCACCTTCCACTCGAGCGATGGCCTTCATTGCGTACGATGTCCTTCGACGTCCTCCTTTACGTATGCCAGATTCATCTCAATTTTCTCCCACATATTTGTTGAGTAATCGGCTCTTGGTTGGTTTATTCTCAGCCAGAGTACCTTGTTGCTAATTCTCTCTAGCCAGCTGGACATTTGATCTTCAGTATGGGGCCACAGAAGGCAATTGCTGACAAAAGTCTGTAGCCTGTCGGGAATCCTTTTCGTGACTGACATGCAGTGTAGGTTTCTGATCCGTGTGGAACCAGTGGTTGACTTCACATTTGTGTTGAAAAGAATCCGAATCTCGTTCTTTATGCTGGCTGAGTGAAGAAGATTTTCAAACTGGCTTCAGGTTGATGAAGGCGTATCTTGCCTTTCCGATTCTGACTTGCTTTCACATCTCCATCCCTTCAGGATGCCTGTCACTGAAACCATGCTTCCTGGCCAGATGAGTGAAGGAAGTAACCTCTGTCAAATCTCTCCCATTGATGGTGATTTGGGCCGGTTGTTGTTGTTATTGTTGGTGTTGGTTGATTTTCTTCATCACCTCTGCCTTCTCAATGTTTACCTGGAGTCCTGTCTTCGCCATCTGCTTCTTCGGCCGGTTTGTTGATATTCACCTGTAAGTCTTCGAGTTTATGTGACACTAGACATATATCATCCGCGCGCGAAATTCAGATCTTCTAGAGTCTTCTCATCTGCTAAACGTATTTCTGTCTTCTCGCTCCCCATGCACAACCTGACGCATAATCCAGTCCACCACAACTAGAAATATCATTGGTGATAATAGGCAGCCAGCTTGTCTTACTCCTGCATGCACTCCGAACACCTCGTTGAGTTTTCCGTTGTGGATCACTTGACACACATCTGGCACTGTCATATAGCCAACTGTTGAATGAGGTTGACATAGACATGGGAACTGCACGCCGTAGTGTTGAAGTAGTTTCCAAATCACTTCTCGGTCAACGCTGCACTGTCGAAAGCCTTTTCGAAGTCAATGAAGGATGTTGAGGTGGAGTGAGGTTTGACTACCATTCTATGCTTTGTTCCATGACGATAATATGTAGAGTTGCAACTTGATCGGCATATTATTTACCCTCCTTGAATCCAGCTTGTTCCGGTGGATCTTGCAAAGTTCTGAATCCAGTGCATCTTTGATTCTCTTAAGGATGATGCGACTTCGTATTTCACTTGGTGTGGACAAGAGCATTATTCCACGCCAGTTCTTGCAAAGTGAGGCGTAAGTCGCCCTTCTTTGGCAGCTTGACGAGGTAGTCTTTCTTCCAATCACTAGGTACCTTTCCTTCTTTCCAAACCATCTGCAGTAATGGCAGGAGAACATCTGCTGTAGTCTCCGTGTTTACAGTGCCAAACACACTTAATCTCAACATATACGAAATGAAGGGCATATTCATATATATTGATCATTTACACTACAAATTCTCTCCTCTTGACTATTCTATTCTTCTTATCCACTCTGAAATTAGTTAAAACTTCAAACTTTTTAGCTTATTCACGTCACACAGTGTTAGTTTTTCTGCATCTGGAAGATATTTATCTTTATTAATTGTTTAAATTGTTGTTATTATTATTTTTTTAAAGTAGTCTTCTGATTTACTTGTACATATATATATATATATTTAATAGATTTAAACATCCATTTCCTCTTATTTCCACTAAGAAAGAAAGATATTATCTTTTCTATATTGCAATAAATTCATATCAAAAACAGCAGGTGAAAACACAACTGATTGTATTAAGGCATGCTGCTAGGCCATTGAAGTACACAGGATTATAAAATCAGCTAGGACATATCTGTTCAAATACCGGAAATCTCCAAATTTAATTATTGTATTATTATATTATTATTGTTCCATTGGGTTCATAGTGGAACATAAGGCTTCAACTGCACGCCTCCGCTTGCTTCTGTCTTCTGCTGTACTTTTCACCTGCATCCATGTTACTCCATGCTGTTTCAGTTCTTCATCACACGATCTCCTCCATGTCACCCTTGGACGTCCCACTCGCCGCTTCCCTTTCGGGTTCCACTCGAGCGATGGCCTGACGCACGATGTCACCCAGTGGCCTCCTTAGCGAGTGTCCAATCCATCTCCACTTTCTCCTGCATATTTGTTGGGTGATTGGTTCTTGTTTTGTTTGTTTCCATAGTTTCTTGTTGGTGATTCTTTCCGGCTATCTAATCCTCAGTATAGAGCGAAGACAGTTGTTGATAAAGGTGTGCAACCTGTTGGAAATATTCTTTGTGACACACTGGCCAAGTTTCTGATCAGTATAGAAGAACTGACTTGACGTTAGTATTAAAAATCCGAATTTTGTTGTTGATGTTGAGTGACGAAGATTTCCAGATTGATTTCAGGTTGATGAATGTGTTTCTCGCCTTCCCGATTCTCGATTTGACATCCTCGTCCGTTCCTCCTGTAGTTGAGACAATGCTCCCTAGATAAGTGAAAGAAGTGACCTCTTTTAAATCCCTCCCGTTGATGGTGATTGGCGCTGGATGTTGCTGTTGTTGGTTGGTTATTTTCATAACCTCCGTCTTGTCTATGTTCACCTGGAGTTCTGTCTTTGCTGCTCCAAATTTAATAATAACAGTTATTATGATAGCATCATCCTATACTGTTCCAAGCTCATATTTCAGCTTCATTTCAATTTATTAGGCAAACAATTCGTATGAAACACTTATTGCTTATTAGGGAAATGTTCAAAATATACCTCCAACCACCAAGTGGTGTCTTACTTGCGATTAGGAAAATACTATTATTAATAACATCATCACCGATAAAGAGAATAAAAATTACTTTAATAATGGTCCGAGTAACGGTGTTTCACCAGGAGAATGCTTGACAGTTACGTATGTGGTCCTGGTTAAATTACCGGCCAACATGTTCGTAAACCTCATCTAGTTTACCAGATAGTAGTGATCCAGAAAAAGTGTGGAGGTTGTATATGAGCCTGTGTATGACTCCACTCCGTATAAGCAACATAACCGATAATGAAACTTCAGATACTGAAACCCTACGTTCCATTCGAAGTTTCAGGAATGAAGCAGAAATGTTTCTTAGGATGAAAGATAAATCATTACATCGATTAGTACGCTAAAGTATTAGTAGACTTAACATTACAAATGAGATAGATGTCATTATTGGCAATATAAGAGTGTGTGTACAGTAACAATATAAAATGCGCATAATTCGGTGGACAGTCATTTCCTTATTTACTTTAGGGAATTGAGCATCTACCACAATGACTGTGTAATCCATTGATTACTGTTAACTTCCTTTTATCGCCGTGTTGATAGAACTTAGTATATTGATTAGAGGTTTATGACAATGGAAATAAGAATGTGTATATCACTTGCAGAAGTCTTATTTATGGAATATAGTAAATAAAGGAATAAGTCGTACTTGTTTACATGAATGTAAGTTGCCGCAATATTTTTGTGCTGGCTAAGTAGAAATTAAGTATACAATTGTAACTGTTATAAATTCAATTAAGACAACAGAAAATGCAGTCACATTTTCCAGAAACTTAGAATTATTGAGTCTTTTGATCCTTATCACTATTGCCAATATTCCTTTCTAGAGTTCCAAGTGGGGTGGCAGTTTCCCCACCCCCATTCCACTCACTTCTGTGTTATCACTTTTAGCTGGTTATACGGCTGCCCACAAGGTTCCACTTCCTTTTCACGTACTATTCTTCATATCATCCACCGATGCCGAGCCCGTCATTTGTCATTTGATTTCCACTCGTGGGCCTGATGTGTGATGTCCTTCAATAGTCTCTCCAGCCTATATTCAATCCATCTCAATTTCCTTTTGAGTGTTTGCTGATCAATAGGTTGTCAGCCAGTTTGCTGCCTTTCGAAGTTGCTTATTTCTTATTCATTTCGGTCGGCCTTTTGATCTGCTATGTCGAGTGAAGTCAGGTATTGACGAAAGTCTGAATCACGTTGTTGAAAATGTCCTTTTTGACGTGCACGCCAAGTTTCTGAGGTATATAGAAGCGATGAGTTAATAATAGTGGTAAAAATTTGAATCTTGTTGCTTGCGCTGAGTGTTGTAGGTCTCTAAACTCATTTCAGAGCAACGAAATTCTGTCTTAAATTTCTGATCCTGACTGGCTGGCTTTGACTTTCTCATCTATAGCGCCTACCTGCGGTTGATTTGGTGCTACCTCAGTGGCTAAGTGGAACAGATAACTTCATATAGATTTTCCTGAATCATTGTGACTAGCATTTGCTGTTTTTAGTTAGATATCTCTATCACCTCTCTTTTCTTTATGTCAAACTGGGATCTTCTCCTATCAGCTTTTTCTCTTCCGGTTGCAAATCTTCGATTTTGTAAGATATGAGACATAAATCATTTGAGAAATCCCGGTCTTCTTCAGCTTTCTTGCTAGTCCAAAGTATGCCCATCTTACTCCTTATGGTCATTCAGGTGGTGTAGTCTCCCACAATCAGGAATATCATCGTTGATAGAAGAAAGCCTTATCTTTTTGCTATCTTCACATCAAAGGCTTCGGTAAGCTTTCTGTTTTGAGTTACTTGGGTTTATAAAGCTTAGTTTTTATAGCATCGAGATATTAGTTGTACTGACTGAAACTGACTTGTTGTGGTCTGAATGCAGGAAATGGATCTCTGCATTCTACTGCATGGATGGCAAAAGACCCTGGTGACACTCACAGTCGTAAAAGGCCTCAAATACATGAAAAAGACTCAAAATTACCTCATAATACTGTTAAACAGCTATACACTTTGGTTAATTTTCTAAATATAAAACAAGTACTATAAAAAAATAAGCATCGTTTCAACTACAAGCGGAACTGACGAGGATATCAAAGCAAGAATCGGAAAAGCAAGACAAGCTTTCACTACTCTCAAGTCTGTGTGAAGGTCAACAGCACTCAGCATCAAAAATAAGATCCGGATTTTCAACTCCAATGTGAAGTCGGTCATTGCTACTATACGGATCAGAGACTTGCACTGTGCGTCATAAAGAGCATCTCAAGCAAACTACAGACCTCCATTAACAGTTGTATTCACTCAATACTACTCAAGATCAGATGGCCAGAAAAGATCAGTGACAGAGATCTCTGGGAGCGAACCATTGAGGAACCGATTGTGAAATAAATAGGCAGGAAGAAATGGAGATGGATTGGCCATACACTGAGGAAACCATCAAGTGACATTACACGCCAGGTCATCACTTGAGTGGAACCCGAAAGGGAAGCGGCGAGTTGGTCGTCAGTGCAAGGGTGACTTGGAGGAGGTCATGTGAAGAGGAGATGAAAACGTGTGGGCAGACATGGAGCCAGGTGAAGACTCTAGCAGAGAACCGAACGCAATGGAGACGCACGGCTGAAGCCCTATGTTCCTCTAGGAATTAAAGGATACAATAATAATAATAATAAAACAAAATTAGCTGACTAAAATTCAGCTGTAAGAAGTACCTTAAAATCATATAAAACATTCCCAACAAGGTGGGATTAAGAACTCCGTCAGCAAGAATTAAACAATAACGCTTCCCACAGATAGTCCAAGGTCAGAGTCACCTTCATTTATTCAAACAAAATAACCTTGTCAAACAACAAATTATCAATGTACACACAACCACAAAGAGAAGCATTCAAATTAGGGGTTAAACAAAGACAAAGAGAAATAATAAGGAATAAATCAACATGTGACATGCAGATGTCAAAATAATGATAAACAGTCTTGGAGAAAAACAGACAATGACTATGAAGTTAACTGCAACGTCCAAATAAGTACAGATCTTGTGAGTAGGTCGTCCAGGAAGGATTTTCAGAACAACTTTTCCCCTCAAAAAATTAGTTTCTGTCCTGTTGCTGAAATATAATAACTGAGTGATACTTGTGGTACAAAATGGATCTGTCGTGACTAGATTCGTGGAGAAAGTTTGAGTGTTAACAGCAACAGTCATTCATAAATATAACGAAACGTTCACCCAAGGTTCTATTAAGAGACATTTTTAGCCAGAAAATCATCTATACTTATTCTAATCACAACTTCGGAAGTTACTCACTTTTTAATCTACGCTGAATAATTTTATGTTTACTTTCATTGGACACGAGTAAATAGTGTAATGTGTCTGGTCCTTTGCTTGGTGAGGACTGGATTCTATCAGTCAGGTTTGCGATGTGGCCACCATTCTTTCTATGTAGCTTCCCATCACGGTGCACTTTGAATTGTTGATGGTAGATGGTTTGAGACAATCGACAGGAAGCCTTGTGTGACCTAGGTTTCGTGCTAGTCGGTACTCACTAGTCAGCAAGGCGTATCTGCAACAATACTGAAGGAACTCATGTCCCTTCTGAGACTCAAACTCGCGTCACCTACTTACCTCCTGCAGGAGGTCCGTCGCGAGCCCGAATAGCTCAGTGCCAACTAGCACAAAACCTAGGTGAAGCAAGGCTTTCTGCCGATTGCCTCCAACAGTCTAAAATCAATTTTATACTTAAAACGTAGCAGAAATTGAGATTCTGTATTTATTGATTATCCGAATTATATAAAAATTATCACACTGATTTATTATTCTGCCTTAAACTGTGATTATTCATAATGCCAAGTAAGATTTACTAATATGCAAATTTCTTTTTCTTTTTTTGAAAATCAAGCGCGGGAAAAAGACAATAAATAGTCAAGTAGTTAATTGGTTAGTCATTAAAGATTTATTTTTTGCTTGCCTCTTTTTTATGAAAATTTCATAAACATAAAACGACGGAATACATAAATGGGAAAAGAGAAAACCTTCGAATAAACTCAATCGGTCTATAGTTTATCAGGTTAATTAAATTCTATTGATCATATTCTGAAATGCTTAATACTTCTTTTTTGCATTAGTCACCTGAGAATGAGTATTGAAAAAGGATTGAATTAGCCGCTATTTTTGTTGACCAAGTTGAAAAGAAGATATACAATTATATACTAGTGATTGTGATTAAGATGAGTAACTGCTTACCACACTAACATCAACCAGTCCTCTAAACTCTGGACAGCTATTTCGCTCTTTGGGGGCTGAGCTCATCACTAGTGCATCCGATTTGACTCAGTTCTGAGAGTCGAATCTATTCAATTCATGAAAAATCCCCATTCGAACATTAATAGACAGAAGACAAGTAGTTCAGCGAAGAGTCTCTTTTCGGCGAATTCATTTTCATAGCTGTACCATCGTAAATATATATGGTTGTTTTGTATGTGTGTGTACATTAAATTTGTCAAACGAAAGTACAATTAGTAAGTTCAGGTGAATTGGATGTTGATATAATAGGGTGGCAACAAACGGTTGTTAAAGAAGAGTTGCGCAATAACATGAATAGTTTAATGAAAGAGTTGTACTCAGGGTGTACATGGAAAAAAATTATACGGAATTATACAAGAGTTTTAAGCAGAAAAATAAGCATACAAACAAAAGTCAAGTCAAATCAAACAAACAAACAAAAGTTAAGTTAAATCAACAGAGTTGTTACCGTGAGAGTAATAGTGGTTGAATAATTTTCTTTTGTATGCACAATTCTGGTCCCTCCAACTGAATGGCTAGGGCTTCCGCGATGCAAAGAAGACGGAATCGTACTGTCTTTGGAAGGTTGTTCTTCACTTTGTAGATTACTTTGAAGGAGGCGTTTGCTGAGATGGAATGACCAGTGTTGACGAGGTGTTCGATTATTGCACTCCTTATGCAGCCATTACTTCCTTTCCGCAGTCACGCTGGATAGTGTTCTTTGACACTTTTTGACAGGATGCACGTTGAACGACCGATGTACCTGGCTCCACAGCAACAGGTGAACTGATATATACACATAGAAGTGGTCAGGTGAGGGATCTTGTCCTTTGGGCTTCTGCAGATCAGCGGGCGACTAGAGAACACTACTCTCAATGTTGCCTCAAGGAAATTTCTTCTTAAAGAGGTGGAGATTCTCCTTCTAAGGACGTCACTGAGTAGGTCTCTTCTGAAGTCGAGGTTCACACAAAGTATCTTTTTTGGCACGGATGCTGTCTGTTGCTTTTGGAGTTTTTGTTTGATTTTTTTGTCTACGAATCTTGATGGGTAACCGTTTTGTATGAAGGTTTCTTTCAGGAAGTTTAGTTCTTCTTCCATGGTACCAGAGCTGCAGATACGTCGGACGCGACGTAACTCTTCTTGAACAATGGTTTGTGACAACTCATCACTTTTGTTACTACCCTATTATAACAACATCCAATTCATCTGAACTTACTAATTGTATTTTCGTCTGACACGCATACAAAAAAACCATATATATTTGCGATTGTACAGCTATGAAAATGAATTCGCCGAAAAGAGAATCAATTCAAATCACCCCATTTCGGGTTAGCCACTTGGGCGAACTGATGATATCCTAAATCGAGTAATTTGAACTGATTTGGTCGTCTTAAATTGTGGTGATAGTGGTGGTGTGATACAGACAATGTGTTCTCAAAGAATAATATTCTCACGTATTCCCACAATTCAATACTGCATGCAGTATATCTATTTGAACATTCTATTTGATGTTAGGGACAGAACACATTGCCCACGGTTATATACTGCATTACCAAAAGAATACTAATGTATATTTGAGCATTTTATTTCATATTGTTTGACGTAAAGGAAATCACACGCTAACTGATTGGTTAACGAATATAAACTGTAGATATTTAAACAGCGGTTTGATTAATGAAAAATATACCTTATCTGATGAAATCACAACTCTTCGCATAATCGTCGTCGATCAAAGCATAGAATAGCAGTCAAACCTCACTCTACCTCAACATCCTTCATCGACTTTGAAAAGGCCTTCGACAGTGCAGCGTTGACCGAAAAGTGATTTGGAAACTTCTTCAACATTACGGCATGCAGTGCACAAGTCTTTATCAACCTCATTCAACAGCTGGTTATTTGACAATGCCGCCTGTCAAGTGATCCACAACGGAAACGTCTACGAGACGTTCTGTCGAAGTAAATACAGGAGTAAGACAAGGTTGACTGCCTATTATCACCGATGATATTCCTGTTTGTGCATGAGACTGTGCGTTGAGGGTGAGGAGACAGGAGTACGCTGGGCCACCGATAAGAAGACTCTAGAAGATCTGGATTATTTATGTCTGATGTCACATAAACTTGAAGACTTTCAGGCGAAAACCAACAAACTGGTAGAAGGGTCAGGCAGCGAAAACAGAACCACAGTTGAACACAGAGAAGATGGAGGTGATGAAGATAACCAATCAAAAGCAACAACAACCAGCACCAGTCACCATCAATGGGATTTATTTAACAGACGCTGCCTCCTTCACTTATTTGGTTAGGAGGCTTCATTTCAACTACAGGCGGGACGGATGAAGATGCCAAAGTCAGAATCGGAGAGACAAGACAAACCTATATCACTCTAAAGTCATTTTGGAAATCTTACGTACTCCGCCTTAGCATAAAGAGCAAGATTCGGATTTTCAACACCATTGTGAAGTCGGTTCTTCTACACGGGTCAGAAAATTGGCCACTGTGTCACGAATAGGATTTCCAACAGGTTATAGATTTTCATCCACAGCTGCCAACCTCACTAGCTGGCTCTATACTGAAGATCAAATAGCCAGAAAGAATAAGTAACAAGAAACTTTGCAGTGGAACAAACCAACGAAGACCTGATTGCTCAACAAATATGTAGGAGAAAGTGGAGATGGATTGATCGAGGACACATTGAGGAGTCTGGCGAATGACATCGCACGCCAGACCTTAGATTGGAATCCAGTTGGGAAGTGACGAGTGGATTGTCGGTACGAGGGTGACATGGAGGAGATCGTAGGAGGAAGAGATGAGAGAGATTGGTCAATTGTGGACCCAGCTGAATAGGATGGCAGAAAACAGAACAAAGTGGAGATTTGTTGTTGAAGCCCGATGTTCTACTCGGAACGCAAGAGAATAATAATAACACCTTGGCTTCCTTGTCTTACCTCCTGTTGTTACAAAATGAGTTAAACCGTTGATGAGCTCAGCCCCAAATGAGTGAAACAGCCGTCAAGCGTTCAGATCACTTTGGTCTGGTTAACGAACACTACCGGTTGATATGAACAGTACGCAACTACTCATGCCAATCAATCAGTGGTGTTTAGTTTTGTGCATTTGCTCTTCGTTTCTTGATTGTCATGTATGGTGTCGAGTAGATCCCGTACTGTAATCTGAATAATTTCGGTTTACAATGGAAACTGTAGTGAAATAATCACTTCGAAATGACAGTCATTAAATGCCTGAATTTCAATTATTATTTTGTATAGTACATTTTCCAATAATTATTTTAATACATTGAACTTATTTTTGGCTTTAAAATGCAATGGCCTAGATCCGTACGATATTTTGACTTTAGTAACATCACTTTAATAAAGTTGAAGATTGTCACTGTCAGTCAACAGATGGAAGAAAAATGTTAATTTTCTATAGTTTGGTTTGTAAGGGTTAGTTATGTTTTTACGAGTTGATCACGGATTGAAATCAATTAGAGAACCATTGAAACAACCAGGGAGTACTGGACAGCTGTTTCATCCTAGTTTGGGAATCAAGGGCAGTACGCACCCACTGGGATTCGAACCCAGGACTTTCCGGTTACAAGGCAAGCTCGTATACCATTCAGCCACTGCAACCCGACTCTCTGGTTTTCAATGGTTCTCTAACTGATATCAATCCGTGATCAACTCTTAAAGAGAAAAATGTTAATTAAAAAAAGTGTCATCATTCAAATGATTGAAAATCCGATTTTTTTAAAATTTGACCCCTTAATCATTCAGCTAATCAATAATGATCTTCATAAACAGGCCTAAAGAGATTAACAGTTTCATTTTTCCAAGAAAGTGAACTGAAGAGCACACCTAGACTGATGTAGAAAGCTTAGTTGACAGAATTCCACATTTAAATAACAACAAGAACTTTCAGAATTATTCAAATGTTCGAAGAGACTGAAATCAGCTACCAGACAGTTAGTTTATTAACTTAAAGGTTACGTATACTGAATGTAAGTTATTTATGCTACCAAGCTATCCAAAATAAAATGCACGTGAAGGAGTGTGAAGTGAAGGGATAAAAATAAAAATCTAAGCTGTTAAATCATTTTGTAATTCGACAAGAATATATATATTTTTCCACTTTATTGCATTAACTGACAAAAATAAGTGGGTGGTGGATGTTTTTACTTTACAAAGTTTTTCTCTCTACAGTTTGAGTTCTTAGACAATTCAGTGTCAAATTTGGTAAAATCAATCCAAAAGTCGTTGAGCTATGCTAATAAATGATGTACTGCTGATTACCAGTTTCACGTTCATTATATCGGTGTCTTTGATGTGATATGTGAATTTGTGAACATAGTTGAAAGCAATTTCAAATGGGTATCTGTCACCAGTGTTTGCGCCAGAATAAATACATTGGAAGGACAGAAAGATGGGCTCCCATTCTCTTCCGTCTATAGACTTCTTACTATTTTTGTTGTTAAGCCAGATTATTATTGTTTCCCTTAATTCCTAGAGCAACGTAGGGCTTCAGCTGCACGTATCCATTGCGTTCGGTTCTCTGTCAACGTTTTCACCTGGCTTCACGTCTGCCCACATGTTTCCATCTCCTCTTCACATCACCTCCTCCTCCATGTCACCCTTGCAATGACGACCAACTAACTTTCGGCTTCCCATTCGATTGGGTTCCACTTGAGCGATGGCCTGTCGTGTGATGTCACTTGATGATTTCTCAGAGCATGGCCAATCCACATCCATTCCTCCCTGAATATTTGTTGCATAATCGGTTCCTGCTGGGTTGGTTCGCTCATTGCCAGAGACCCATCATTACTGCTGATCTTTCCTGACCACCTGATCTTGAGTAGTATTGAGCAAAGACATTGCTGTTGATGAAGGTCTGTAGTCTGTTCAAAGTGCCTTTCGGGAGACGGAGCCAAGTCTCGTCCGTTCAGTAGTACTGACTTCACATTGAAGTTGAAAATTCGGATCTTATTTTCATGCTGAATGCTGTTGATCCATCTCCACACAGACTTGAGAGAAATGAAAGCTTGTTTCGCTTTCCCGATCCTCGCTTTGATATCCTAATCAGTTCCGTCCTCCTGTAGTTGAAACGATGCTTCCTATGTAGGTTGGTAGGTAAAGGAGGTGGCTTCTTTCAAATTTCTCCCGTTTGGGGTGATTGTTGTCTGTTGTGGTTGTTGCGATTGGTGTTTACCAGGAATCTTCATCACCTCTGTTTTCTCTATGTTCGCATGAAGTCCCTCCTATCTTTGCTGCTTCTTCTGCCAACTCGTTGCTTTTGACTTGCATATCTTTCAGTTTGTGGGAAATCAGGCATATCATGGGTCCATTTTATGTTTGTCTGCTCTTTGTCCGCTGTCTGACACATTATCCAGTCTACCGTAATCAGAAAAATCATTAGAGATAGTAGGCATCCAGCTTGTCTTACTCCTGTCTTCACTTCATAGGATTCCGTGAGTTTCCCGTTGGGGATTACTTGGCACGCAGCATTGTCGTACAACTGTTGGATGAGATTTATAATTGTTGGTGGCACCCCACAGTAGCGAAGTAATTGCGAAATCACCTCTCAATCGACGCTGCGCTGTCGAAGGCCTTTTCAAAGACAGTGAAGTTGAGATAGAGAGCTGAATGTCAAGACGTCTTGAATATTCTTTGAAACTTATGACAAATAACTACTTTATTTCCATGCTATTCGTGGCTGTTTTTTCCTTATGTTATGATTATCAGGCCAAACTTCTGCTTGCACAGCAAATAACGTATGTTCTTTCGTTAAAACTCTGTAGGATATTCGCCAACCATGTGGGATGTCTACATTCGAATTCCGACTGAGGCACTCCTAGATTTCATCTGTTTTACTACCCGATAGTAAGCTTAGAAAAGAGAGTAGGTTGATCGTGATACTAGCAAATCTTACGACGTAAACTCATTGGCGGAACTTCAAAGCTTGAAGCCCTATATTTCACCTGAAACTAAAAGGAATCAAAAACAGAGAAAGTTTTTTTAGCCTCAGTGAAGTTGAAGAGAAGCCCTGAAATAAAAATGTGCACATTTTACTCTGCAAGTTTTGTTCTTCTTGTCTTGACAAAGATGACCAAGGGGACACGTTGTATGAGTTTCTGTGATTCAGTGTATTAGTGTATGGAACTGGATAGAATCATATAGACTAGTATGACGTTGACTTTCTGTCAGATAATTAACCTGGCCTAAGAAGAAATAAAAAATATTTGCTTACACAAAAAGAATATTAAGCTGAAAGTAGTAACTGAAGACGAAATGACACACCAACTAGTTAGTATAACGTTATTCGAGGTTAAGAGAGATAACCATCTAAAACAAGCGATCACAAGTTATGCACGGAAATTACAGTTCACTGGTTGGCTGCAAATCTGTTCCTACAGTTATATATACATTATATTGAATGAATTAGTGTTATTAACAACATTAATGTTGTTTAAATAACATCAAATCAATAATAGTATAATCGTCAGTGGATTACAGTTCAATAGCATCAGCAGGAAAGATGATAATACAAATTCATGAATTTATAGTCTCTACTGAAGGCCAGGGCAGTAGTAGTGGTTGACTGGACTTGCTTCTTTTGCACACAAAGCACTGGTTTTTTCAAGGGAATTGCAGTAGCCTCTTCTTTTTGGAGCATGCGGTACCTGGATGTTTTTGGCAATTTATTTGGTACTCTGTAGATGATAGAGAAGAATTCTTCAAATCTAGCTTTGTGGCTAGTTTGTACCAGTTGGTCTAATGTCGAACTGTTGGTGGGTTTTACTACACCTTTACTTGGCTATACTGGGAGATATTCCCGAGCAAGCATGAAAAATCAAGTTCCTATAGCAACGGCCGATATAACTCGCACCACAGGCGCAGTTGAATTGGTAGATACAATTGGATGTGGCTAGTCTAGGTACTTCATCTTTCAATCAAGGAATCACAATCGGTCGTGTAGAGAATAAGACGTGTAGTTTGTCAGCATTAAAAGTTCTAACAGAACGCCCACAATCATTTTAGGAAGAGTAGAAATCTTATGAATTTGTTTCGATTAATATTTAATTAAACCTGTGTGATTTCTGTCTATTTCGGCTGAATCTTATTTTTTCAAAACTGTCTAAACTCGGTCTCTATGACCTCAATATTGACCATATTTAATATCTTGTGAGCATGAAATTTAGAGTATTCAGACATCTGTTAATTTCACAAGACCTACAAATTAATATGATGTTTTGATTCCGCTGTAAAGTTTAATCGGAAACATTTATGATTACAAAATGTTTAGTTTTTAAGAGATTTAACTGAAACTTGCTCCGGAGGTACTTGTACCGAAATTCGAGAAGACTAGCATAGCTCATACATAAGAGCGACACATAGAATCAGGAGGCATTCCATATTTTTCTGTCTCCAACCACCGACGTAGTACAGGTCCCATTCATGGTCGACGCACTCCTAAACCTCTCTGAGCTGACAGTACAGACGGAAGGTTCCGTGTCAGGCTAGCAGTCCCACCCCGTAGAAAACAACACTACCACTGAAGCCCTATGTTCAACTCGAAACGGAAAAAGTGAAAATATCTATAAGGTTATCAGAAGGGAATTTCACGCAGATAACATGAAGCTCCATTGTTTCATAGTTAGATTCAGTAGTAGTTCCTAAATACACTGAAAATTATGTTTTTGTTCGTATAAAAATATTTAAAGTAATAGCGATCCATGTATTGATATAGACAAACTAATCATGTTTAAAATTGCCGTTGATTTTCATACAAATCTCGGATCTAAACAGGCTACATACACTGCGGTGTGGTGATCAACCAGTGAATGGTAAGTGATGCAACCGTTAAATACCCATTGGTAGTCAAAATATGTGAATCAAGTATGCAGTGCAACCATTAAGCCACGTGACCATACACTATTGTGCGTATTTCTAGGCGTATAATCTGAGGAATCGATTAACCAGAATATCTGCTTCATCACAGTTACCGGACTCATAATCCAGGCATATCTTCATTCTTGAGAAAACACGTATTCTTTACAAGATTGAGAAAAGGTTTCATTCAGTATCAGCGTCAGAGATCATGCAGTTGAACTCTTCGAATTTTGGTTATCACCTGGATGCATTATGTGCTCCCAGTAACTGATAACCAGTCGGTCTCTTAGGTGCCTATTATTTATCAAAATCTAGCTAAAGAAATTAGTTTCGGCAGACTTAAATCCTCAAAAAAGAAACCCCGAAGTCTCCTCTGAGTTCCAGTTACACCCTGATGATGACTGAAGACAATTAAGAACACTTGAATATACGTGGAATCTTGTTGAATAACTTCCAACCTCTAAAATGTCTTATTTTTATTTGCTTATCTGAACTTTATGTAAACTGAATTTATAATTTTTAATTGTATCTAAGCATCTCTGACTGAATGAAATTTGATCCTTTAATTATAGTATGAATTTGAGGAAACTAAAACCATGGATAAAAAAATTGTAATAATTGAAATGAAATGAATTTCAAAACAGTGAACCTAAGAGTGATAAAAATGCACTCTTCTTTTCAAACGCACTATTTATCTATTATCAATAGACAAAAGATTCGTCTGACACGTCACTCTCAGGATAACTCAATTGTGATTAATTAGATTATCTTGAACGAGTGACTTGGTCTGACGACGTGTTATTACACGTACGCTGACTCACTGCTAGCCTGGAAACAACGGCAAAAACAACCCGGAGTGCCGGCAACCGATTATCTGCATCATCTCGAAAAAAAGCAACGTGGGCCTAGGTTGGTGCAGATTTGACGACAAGTGAGCTGATTTATTCCCATTTTTCACAAAAACTTTGAGGACAGGACTACAAAATTCGTCTTCTTCATTCGTCTGTGTAGTTGATGTCCGGGTCAGTGACTTTAGTTCACCAGTTTGAAGATGCTAATTAGGTTACTTTACATGGTAATAACGTGATCACAAACGTCAGTGAACTTGGAGGCACCATTAGCCTTCGATGAAAACCATGTTACTCACACAGAATCAAAAACTTCATTCGTAGTGCACAACCAGACACAGTAGCTCCGTGTAAACAGCCCATAATCTAAGAAGGTTAGTCGGAAGGCAAAAAGATGAGGTTACAGCAAATGAAGACATTCAAGTAAATATCTAGCTCATCAGTGATAATAGCATATGAATCTTTCCTAACCCATTACTTTATCTCACCATCAGCACAAAAAAAGTATTTCAATAAATTTTGTTTTTAAGTCTATCGCGTTTATTGTTTAGATAAAATTTAGATTTGTGTCATAAAAATATTTTGCATATAAGCGAGATGAAGGTGATTTATGCTTTTATTTTCCTGCTGATATTTTTGTATTCATTTATTTGATCTCTTCGGGTATATTGCCCTATTGAAAGAATGTTATTGTATTAAATTGCCCTTCAATTTCGATGTTTATCTTGAAAAATTGAGACTGAAATGCCCCGATGAACACTGAAGTGAAAAAATGCATCCCTTTCAGGTGATATATACAGACAAAGATTGATTAGTTTGGAGCAGAAGTGTTATTGATAAGTTGAAGTTAAGAACTACTGATCTTTTGTAGGGAACAAATTAATTTCACTGTAGATTTTGTCACACACTAATACCAGTTGAAGACAGTTGAGAACCAGGGAGTACTAGACAGTTGCTTCTTCTTGACCTAGAACTCTCTAGAATTGCACATCCACGATCCAAGCAGCTATTGAAACTGATTCTGAGAAATTGTGACCAGTAAAGTTCACCATATCAAAGGTCACGTTGACGTTCATTGAAGGCACTGGTTGTGAGGGTGTCACTAAATCACAAAATGACAGAAATTAAAATTCGTGGTTCATTGAATTCCATCACAAGTCACTGAGTGCTCAACAAGCTTAGCCTCGTAACCTGAAGGTGTTGGGTTCAAATCCTGGTGGGGTTTTAGGTGCGCACTGTCAAGGAGTCCCAAACTAGGACGATGCAGAAGTCCATTGTTCCTGTTACTCAACACATGGCTTTTGTGGTTCAGTAGCATAGTCGCTAATGCTATATGATGTTTCACTGTCAATGTCAAAGGCATTAACGATCAGAATAGACTGACCACCAGGTGGTGATTCTCAAGTACGAGGAGAGGCGTCTTCTGGATTACTCTGATTGCACGGATGAAAATGTGAGGCATAGTTAGTTTTGTTGGTATTAGATGGTTGGAGGCAATCGGCAGGAAGCCTTCCACCTAGGTTTCGTGCTAGTTGGCACTCACTAGTCAGCAAGGCGTATCTGCAACCTTGAAGGAACTGATGTCCCCTCCGAGATTCGAACCCGCGTCACCCAGTGCTGCAGTCAGAGACGTTACATTCACATCCACATTGCAAACATGACTGATAGAATTCAGTCTGCACCGAAGATAGGACTAGACGCATTACACTAGTTACTGACTAGTGTGCAATCAGAAATATCCAATACAGTCCTACAGGAGGTCAGTCGCGAGCCTGAATAGCTCAGTGGTAACGTCTCTGACTGCAGCACTGGGTGACGCGGGTTCGAATCTCAGAAGGGACATCAGTTCCTTCAAGGTTGCAGATACGCCTTGCTGACTAGTGAGTGCCAACTAGCACGAAACCTAGGTGGAAGGCTTCCTTTCGATTGCCTCCAACCATCTAATACCAACAATTCACAGTGCACCGTAATGGCGAGCCACCTAGCATGGTGGCCACATTGCAAACATGACTGATAGAATTCAGTCTGCACCGAAGATAGGACTGGACGCATTACACTAGTTACTGACTAGTATGCAATAAGAAATAGTTAGTTTTGTCACTTCCACCTGCACAGTCTTCCTTTCAAAGTGTTCCACTTCTAAATACATTGTTTTAAGAACGCTAGTAGCAGTTTTAACTTCAAGGAAATCTTTAAGTTTTAGTTAGTTGTTTAAGTAATACTTCGTAAAAACATTTTACTTTTGTTACTAAATTTTAGATGCATTAACCTGGGAATAAGTCTTTTAAATAGGAAGTACAGTGGTTAACTGTTATTCTGAAATGATTTATCGATATCATCATTCGTTTATCATTTAAAAATAACTCTCCTTTGGTGTAGAAAATGTAAAGAATGTGTAGAAGATTACAATCAAGTGGGAGAAACGTTTTCACCTATAGTGTTGCAAAATATTCTACCTGAATAATAATTTTTATTCTGATAATTATTTTCATTTCTTTGAATTTTAGATTTTCCCGTCCATTGATTGGACCAAAGTGTTCGGTCTCAGGTTGACATGTCGGCTTCTTGTGCACATGCATCCCCAGTGAGTGATGATGTTCCCACCGAGTCTCGAATCCAGGCGTCGTCGAAGCATCTGCACAAGAAGCCGACATGTTAGCCTGAAACCGAGCACTTAGGTCTAATCAGTCAATGGGAAAATCTAAAATTCAATGAAATAATTATTATGACCCGTCGCATAAGAGGTGGCTGTCGTACTTTGTCTGTGAAGTGACAAATCATTCTCAATCATTTACTCAATGAGGCAGTTTTAACAAAAAATTGATTAGTTTCAAAGTACTGACAACAAGATATGTACGCTGGTAATACTCTTTTCAAAGATGATTTCATAAGGAAGCTAAATTAGTTATAGCACGATTAAAAACCAAGGATTGATGGGTCGCTGCCCTAGGTTTGGCCTTTACATAAATACTGTCCAATAACTTCACCTGAGAGTGAGAAGCATGACATTCAGGCTAAGAGGCAAGATTATTGATGCTTGCAGCGAGATCATCGTATATCACCAACTAATTTCTCAATATCTGTCTGGTACTCATTAATTGTCAAATTCAGTATGAAATCTCCTTGAGTTTTAATGAAACTATGGCTGGTGTGATTTATTATATCATGTCTAAAGACGTTGACTAAGTGGTATCATCTAGTTGAAGTGGTTTTAATAGCATGGGAGGACTATTATTCAGTCACATTTCTTAGAAATACTAACATAATACTCTTTAATATTTCAATTCACTTGTGATTACTCATTAATACCACCTGAATTGGTAGAAGTGGGAATTCATGGTCCATTGGATTAGGTCCTAATGGCTGGGTGAACTGCCGGCTCACCCTGTAACCGGAAGGTCTTGAGTTCGAGCCAAATGAGTGCGCGCTGATGAAGAGTCCGATATGGAGAGGACGAAACTACCTGGTTTTTCAATGGTTCTCTAAGTGATGCCATCCCGTGATCGAACCCATAACCAACTAGATCCTCATAAATTAACACTTGAAAATCATTCATTGTAGTTTGTATTCGACAAACTTTTATTTTGCTGATCTACATATTAGTGATAGGCTGTTTTCATTAAGGTATCTAGGAAAAGCATAGCACGTTACTCAACGAAGAGAAAACCTTTGACTGTACAATCACATTTATACAGATTTGGTTTCATTAATATATCTTATAGCGATTACTACACCACTCTTATCTTAAAAACCGTCCATTTATTCTACTAGCTACAGTATTTTTCCCTTAGTTCCCTGTATAACAGGTTTAATCTTTAGTGCCCAATTCATAGATTGTATTATACTAGAATGATAGTTACCTTCTTCAATTGTAAAATGTATTTGTTCTTATTTTTAAACTGAATTCCAACCTACCTCTATGCATTTCTCAGCGGAAATGAACGAAAAACGACAATATGTAGAGTGGGAAATAGAGAGTACTTTGAACTAAACAGTATTACGTCAAATATCATACAATCGATTTTTATTCCACGTGAAGATTCTTCACAACGATTAAATATTTAGTAATCGGGCATACTGCGAATGCCGTACTGTAGGTATATACGTGTTGTCCAGAATAAAGTTGATAATAAAAATAATAATAATAAAGTATTATTGTTTTACAACACACTACATATCAGTGTATACATTCAAGTGTTTCCATAGGCATTTTCTTTTACAAAGGTGTTTTCAATGTTGGTGAACATTGAATAGTTTGTTTATTCAAAATGGTCTCCATTGGCGAGAGAAAAGAAGGCTGTCACTGTCGAATCGTGTACTGGTTGGCAGAAGATTGGAGAAATACGGTTGGAAGTATTGTTGTGTATTGTATTAACGTTTATTTAGAGACTTTGGCACTGATTAACCCTTGTAAATCTATTTCGTTATCTATTGAAGAATAAACAATCGTGTTGCCCAAACGTTTTCTGTAGTTCTGCACCGGTTATAGTGCATAGTGTTCTGCGTATTAAGCTTAGTCGTCAAAAATCAGAGATATGTCCAGGATCTTTATGATCTGGATATTTGACAGGTACTTAAAAGAATTTAAACCTAGTTAGGATTGCGTAAAGTGATATTGCGAAATTCTGTAAATAAATTCATTTTCAATGATGTCATTCTTAATTCTCCATCTACAGTCTGTCGAATTTATTCTTGCCTGATTAAAAACACCAGGATTTTTGTATTCACATGTTGCAATAAAGTAGTAAAATAATATGCAATAATAGACAATTTTATAATAAATAAATTTTCAAGTTTTAGTTTGTAGAGATTAAATTGGATTTAGCTTAGATCTTTAACTGATATCAGTTAGAGAACCACTGAAAAGCATCGATTGCTGTACAGTTGTTTCGTCCTGTCTGTTCGTGACTCCTCTTCATCAGTAAGCAACTGCGAGCTCATTTAGAGTCGAAGCCAGAAGCTTCAGGCTGTCATGCCAGCTAACTGAGCGTTCAGCTACTGGGATGGAATGAAACTTCCGTCAATTTCTTCTACTTTTAAAGCGCTATCGCCAGTCATTGTCATCAACGAGTACTTGTTATCACATGTGACTTAATTGTTCCCACTGGAAATAATTTAAAACGGTGAAAATTAATGCATTACTGACTGCAAATTAGGTCATTTTACTGTATATATAAGGCAAAGTAAACGACATTTATTTTGCGTGTGATTAACGAACATTATCCATGTTCCGTTCTTACTACGATATGACAGTATAAAGTTTAACTGATCATCCCATCCTATGTCAGTGAAAATAGGATTGATGAAATAGAGCACGAAGCCTAAGTAGTACCAAGGAAAATCCAATACAAGAAGTGAGGAATGTAAGAGAAGCTTTGAAACTTAATAATTACCCTAATAAATTAATCAGGAGGAATGTAGGAAAATGTAAAAATAAAATAAATAATAATAGTGATAATGATAATAATAATAACTGTAATATCAATGACATGCAGAGGATAATGATAACACCAACAATAGGGAATATAAATCATCAGTAGTACTTCGATACAAATAAAGAACCTCGAAAACCTTGCGGAGAATTCTTAACAATGCAGGAATAAAAGTGACTGGTATTCAAACCCACAAACTCAATTAGAAATAAGCTTTGTTAGGTAAAGGATCCTTTGGAGCCAATTAAACAAAACAGTTTAGTTTATCTAATACCTGCCTGAGATGATTATCAGGTCAAATACATAGGTCAAGGTAGTAGAACAGGTGCAGTCAGACTAGTGAAGCACAGAACCTAAGTAAATTTAGATTAGTTGACCCGAATAAGATAAGAAATCTAGAGAATTGTTCAGCAATATTACTCGCTATATACAAGTACACACAACCATACAATAGGAGAGAATAAAGAAAACTATGGAACTCAAGTTTCGAAGTCGTGTGATTATAATTGATATGATTATGAACAATAAATTTTGTTCGAATCTGTGTCATCCAGTAAATAATAATACTGTCTCACTGTGTCGTATATCTAATAAACAAACTAACATGGAATTTAGCTGGATGCTGTGATATTGTCAGATGAATTGAATGTGATCACAAAAAAGAACTAAATGACTAGATAGATAAAAATGTGATGTGGGCATTGTAAAAACATGCTACTATAAAACACTGGTATAGCCGAATATGTTGTAAATGAAGACAGAAGCCAATCAACAGCGAGTGACCTTGACATCATCATCTTATACAGTCATTCGTTAATAAAAATTACTAGACCGCCCACTCGTTTTATATACCTTTACATTTTCATGTTAATTTGGCTAGTACTTAATTGCTATACCATGTGGATTAATAAATCACTGTTGTATTTTAGCAAATTTATAGTTTGGCAGACACTGCTGTTCGGATAAAATTCAGCTATAAAGACGTGAGAAGTAACAGTTTAGATAAGGTATTCATTGGTAATATTCATTCAGCCATAAATGGATACTGTGTGAGCTGTCCTTATACTATGTTGACTAAGTATTGATAAATGCTTGGTGCAAAGATTTAAATTTTCAGTGAGTGGCTAAAGATATGCAACATGTTACTAAGCTATTAAAACACATAATTCACATATGGATTAGAATCGAGACACAATCATTTGCTCTTACTAAAATAGCCAGTGAACACCAACCCGCTGACAGAAGCAAAAATCTTGAAGGCCGCACAGTTAATAAAACCCAGAAGAGCAGGAGAACTGGATGGAATCCCTCCAAACGCACTGAAAACGAACTCAGTAACTTCAAAGGACATGTTAACGCCATTGCTGCAGAAGAAGTAGAAGGAAAGGAAGCTAGCTTGTCAAAATGCTAAAAGAGGGTGACCTGAGCCAATGCGATGATTGGCGTGAAAACATGTTCCTGTCTACTCGAAGCAAAATACTAAGTCATGTTATTCTAAAAAGACTAAAACATGCCTTTTCTTTAATGGAAGATTTCATTCAGGATTCAGGAAAAACAAATCATGCTTGGAAGAAATCGCAAAACACTGCGTAGGATCGTCGAACAGAGCCTCGAATATCAGTCGATTCTTTGCATCGGCTTCATCGATTTTGAAAAAGTCTTCAACAGCAACAGCAGCGAAGTATTTTAGAAGCTTCTTATACACTATGGAGTACAGTTTGCATATATATATATAATTTTTAAAATTTCTTTCTTTCCTTTCCCAATGGGACATAGAGCTTCAAGCTTGAGCCTTGAAGTTTCAGTAGCATTGGCATATATTCTTTACGGGGTGAGATCGCTAGTCCCATGCCCGATCGGGTTATTTACCGGCTAAGTGACTTTATGGCGTGCATATCGGCCTTGGCATGAACCACGGGCCACAGGTGCAGTTGGCTAGTATTCTACCATTGGACCGCCAAAGCACATATACACATACGCCTTTTTCAACAGCTATATGATGTTTCCACATGCCAGTGGAAAGCTTATGGCAGCCTTTTAATTAAAAAGAGAATGGTGATCTTCCTGACTGCGGTAGACTAGATCGGATAGCAGATCTAGGGGTGAAGAGTGAGAAGATGAGTGTTAGACTAACATGAAGAAAACACTAGAAGACCTGCACTCCGCAAATAAATTAAGTATCATGTTTCAAAAACTCGATAATGTACAAGTAAAACCCAAAAAATCTGCAGGAAAGGAAGCAAAGATGTCTTCAAGTGAGCATAAAGAAGTTAAGGGTGATAAAGATCCTCACAATAACCAACAGCAACAAGCACCAGTCATGATCAGTGAGTGAAATCTAGAAGAATTCGTCTCTTTCACTTACCTATTTGTGCAGATCCGTCCCAGCTGACATAAATCTCAATGCCAGCCAGTCGGGATCGGGAAAACATGACATGCATTCATTACCCCGTGGAAATATACAGAACTTAGCACATGGGACAAGATAGGAATTTTCAGCACTGATGCCAGTCAAGTTAATGCTTCTACATGTTTCAGAGATTTGATGCACGCATCAGCAGAAGCATTTTCAGCATCCTGTTTCAGACTTTCATCTACAGCCGTCACCTTTACTCGGTAATGATGGTCAGATGGCCCGTCGCGAAGAACAAGCAATAAGGAAATCTGGCAGGCAGTGAACCAGCTAACAACGCATTACCCAACAGATGTACAGAATGAAATGGAGATAGGTTGGACTTAAGCTGACGAGGCTGTTGACTGGCATCAAACGACAAGCCCTTGAGAGAAACTCGAATGGAAGGTGATAGGTTTGGTGCTAGAGAGTAATATGTAGGAGTTCTCATATAAAGACAAAGTGAAAGTTTGAGGGTAGTCGTAATGATGGGAGAGAACAGAATCCAATGAAGATGTGCTGCTGAAGTCCTGTGTTCCACACTACGCCTGGGGATCAATTGTAATAAGTAAAAAGCACCTGCAATATAACCCAATTCGCTTTCAACTTAATCCAGACTATACTGACAACTGATATGTGAGAAAATGGAATCATAATTATGTTTTCCAGCTAACAGTTATTTACACAGATTCAGCAGTGTCGGGTGAAAAAATCAATCTAAAAGGTTGGCTGTAATATAGTTGTGTATTTTATTAGAAAGACAGGACTGCAAGTGAACATGGAGAAGGCGGAGGTGACGGAGATAACCAACTAACAAACAAATAGAAACAACAACAACAGCAATCAGGACCAAACACCATTAACGGGATAGATTTAACGGAGGTTGCCTCCTTCAATTATCTGCTCAGAAAGCATCGTTTCAACTACAGGCGGAACGAACGAAGATGTCAGAGTCAGAATAGGGAAGACAAGATACGCCTTCATCAACCTGAAACCAATTTGGAAATCTTCTGCACTCAGCATAAGGAACAAGATTCACATTTTCAACACCACTGTGAAGCCGGTCTTTCTATACGGGTCAGAAACTTGCACTGCGTGTTACGGAAAGGATTTCGAACAGGTTGCAGACATTTTTTATTAGCTGCCACCTTTGTTGACCGCATAGTGAAGGTCATGTGGCCACAAAGAATCAGCAACAAGAAACTCTAGCTGTCAACAAACCATTCAAGAGCTGATTGCTCAACAAATATTTGGAAGAAAGTGGAGATGGATTGATCGGGCAAAGATTGAGGAGGCCGTCGAACGACATCGTGCGCAATGCAGGCCATAGCTCGATTGTAATCCCGAACAGGAGTCGACGATTGGATTGTCGGTGCGAGGTTGATAAGAAGGAGATCGTATGGTGAGGAAGAGATGGGAGAGTTTGGGCAATCGTGGACGCGGCTGAAGGGGATGACAGAAAATCGAAGAAAGTGGAGATGTGTTGTTTAAGCCTACGTTCCACTCGAAACCCAAGGGGACAATAAATAATAAAATAAAATTTTATTACAGAATTATCACTTGTAAGCAACTTGTGTCCATCAGTCATAGTAACAATAATTATTCTAGTACATTTCTGCGAGGGGGGGAACAAAAGTGACAAGACATTTTTACTGCTAATCTTCACTACTTTACTCTTTCATCATTATTCTGTTTCACTGCTCAACATATTTTATTCAGAGCCTTAGTTTTACACACGCATTCTCTTGAACTGTATTCATTATTCATGGTGTCACTTTGTTAAATATTTGGAGTCAGACAGCAGAGGACCTTGGGCCTAGATTTCGTGCTTGTCGGTACTTGTTAGCAAGACGCCATCTGAAATCTTGAAACAACTGATGTCCTTTACATGGTTTGAAGCTGGATCACCCAATGATTCCGTTAAAGATGTTACCACCGAATTATTCAGAATCGCGGCTGACCGCCTATAGGAATCTAATGGATGTTTTCATTGAAGATGGCCAAATGAAACTGATAACATTCAGTCTGCAGCAAATGAATAAAAACTAGAAGCATGATATTAGTTGCAAAATTGTGTCCAATCAAAGTATGGCTTTGCATTCTGCAACAGGAAATGTCCTACAAAGGAATTATTCAATCGCACTTTTATGTGATTAAGGGTTAAAACAGGGTTATTTGTTAATCTAAACTACCGGACGCTTTCACACGATTAACATGAACTAACGCTTTAAGAATAAATTCAAAATCTTCTTACATTTGGTTTCCTTGATAAATTTCGATAGAGAAAGAAAGACAATATTTGCAATATAAAATGATATCATTCTATTTCACAGGTTCTCATCAGCTGCAGACCAACTGAAATTACAATGGTTATATAGATGATAATAACATACTTTAATATTTAAGTGGTAGTAGAGAAGAAATACTATGAAATTGACGCATCTTAAATGTAAGCAGTACAATTTATACGTTTTCAATATAGAAAAGAGGGGTAGGAGTAAGACAGAAAACAGAAACACTTAGCTAAGTGTTAGCTTGTAGGTTACCACAGCAACTCAGATTTGCTCAGTGAGTTGAGATCACTGAATTAGATGACTAATTAATGTAATCAAAATCACAATTCAGTTACCAAAGGAGTAAGAGATTAATAACACTCTCCTTTTGTATGCATAAGTCTGGTTGGTTTGATTCGTTTGAGTGCGACCGCTTCGGCAAATCGTAGTAAATTTGCTGTTTTTTGTCTATTTAATATTTTGAAGGACTTAGAAATCTTTACGAGATGACCAGTATCAACAATATGTCTGGTAATTGCACTCTGAGAATATTTGCTTCGTTTCAGGCACAAGTTTCCGTCCTTCCAATGTACTTGCGCCCGCAAGTGCATGTGAATTCATAATCGCAGTTGGTGGTGACATCAGCAGGGTATTTATCCAGTTTAGAGCGGCTTATAGAAGAAGTAGTGTTATGCATTTAGCTGCAAGGAAGCTTCTTTTTAATGCACCTTTCATTCTTTTGTCAATCTTTTGTGACACTGCATCTCCTTTGAATGGGAGACAAATAAACACTTTCTTCTTTCCAACAGTTGGGTATTTTGCTTTGTTATCTTTTTCTATGCTATACTTTTATACAAATCCCTTTGGATATCCATTTTGTGTTAGGCTTTTCTCAGCGAAACCTAATTCTTCCTTCAACTTGTTAGGTGAACATAGCTTCCTGGCTCTGTCGTACAATGTCCTTACTAATTGTTAATTGTTAATTTTTTCTGTTTTCTATCTTACTCCTACCCCTCTTTTCTACAATGAAAGCGTATAAATTGATAATAAAAACTTGAACTAAAAATTGTAATGCTTACATTTTGGATGTGTCAATTTTATAGTATTTCTTCTCCACTACCACTTGAAAACATTAAAGTATGTTATTATCATCTATATAACAATTGTAATTTCAGGCAGTCTGCAGCTGATGGGGACCTGTGAAATGGAATGATATCATTTTATATTGCAAATCTGATCTTTTGTTTCTCTATCAAAATGTTCTCCTACAGTTTGTTTAGTAGTTGGTTAATTAGAGGCAGAATGTCCACTTGGTTCAGTGTTTCAAAAATTGAGTAGATATCTGCTTGATGTGATAAGGATTATATTATTTCTGAATACATCGTTTGTTGGCGTGTTATTCAGTTAATAATTCTCATTTACATATCTTTTTAGCCATAAATCTGAGACCTTTAAATAGTTCTATACATTTATGAAACTTTTCCTATCGTGTATTTTACACGACAGTGTTTATGCTATTATCCGATGTTTGTCCACAAATAAAAATGACTTGAAATTCTTAACTTTGCAAACTATACATAGCTAATCTTAACACACCTTAGGTGAGTCATTTCTCATTTTTTCTAAGTGTTATTCGACTGTAGTCATTTGTGTGTGTGTGACGGTGAGTTGGTTACTGTTTCAGTTCGATAATGCTGTAGTTGTTTTTTCTTTGTAAGCGTGTATTGTATCTGTGATTGCTATTCACTTATTAGGCTAAAAAGAGGTTTTGAGAAAAAAAACTTTATTTCATACATATCAGGATTTAATGATGAATTACCACCACATTAAATAGCGAATAGACAGTTCTGAATCTTAGTTAAAATCCATCAAGTTGTTGTTTGGTATATTTGTTACAAAATTGAGTGCAATAAGTAAACTTTTAGTATTTAACTGACTGTCACAAAATGTGACTTGTTGGAACACTGGCAGTATACTTCTTGCCATGAGAAGTAGACACAAGCGAAGTCTATTCTTAAAAGGTAGTTTATGAGGAAGTTTTCAACATGGTCGTTTCTTTCTGAAATTTATTTCGTCTCAGTTGAAAAAAGAGGATTTAATATATTAAGAAGAGAGAGTTCTAAACGTAGAACTCTGCATAGAAGTGCAGCAGTTTAAGCCGTTACACTCCGTATTTGACACAAAGGTCGGAAAAACTCCAAAAGAGCTGAAATGAACAAAAATGAACGGGAGAAAGGTTAAATACATGGAAAACTGCAGGAATTCAGTGGATGTAGGCGTTCACAAAGACTGAATACATCTTTGCTTTTGAGAAGGATTTTAAACTTTATTGACAGCAGTTTTCAGCTATTTAGTCTAAGCGTCTAGAGGGACCCAATGAGGCAGTTTGAACTTTCCCACGTGGCTCAGATCAATAGTCAAAGACTTCAGGTCTCCCATTTTCAACAACCATATCTTGCGGGCTTAAAGAAAGATAAAGTTAACTGCTGTGAATTAAACACCTTGTTTGAAAGATAGCTGGATATCACATCCACTTCAGGGATGATGATATAAGTTGACAGTTGCTCTACCAGGCTTCTGTATCCGTGCTGAAATTTCCTTTGCAATCACTCCATTAGGGTTGATATAACTTCCGAAATAAGTAAAGTGATCAACATGTTTAAGCAATTCACTCACTATCTTTAGAGTATGAGTCGGTGCAAATCAGTCCTGCAGCGTCAATTTACCTTTGACATGGGATAATCATTTGACAAAACATAGTAAGATTTGCGCTGAAGCTTTTCAGGAGACTCTGAAGGTTCACAAAGACGAACATATGGCTTTACTTGGCCTTATTCGTGAAGTCTATGAGTAAAATGGTGTAGAGAACTAAAAGTTTTACAGTGGTTGTTTTCAATGAGCTTGCAAAAAATTAAGTCAGAATACGCACTGACATCATTTATAGGACCAGTGAAAGTAAATATCCTTAAAAGTCAGTCTTAATGATGTAAATGCATACCCGTCTAATGTTTGTGGAAATTTCAAAGATTCTAATATCACATGCTTTTATTGATCCCCACAATGTTTTTTAGTATTACATTTTTCGACATCTGGTGTCTTTATTGTTTTTCTACTTGAATTTTCTATGTTGATATAAAGCTATGATAGCCTGGAGCCATATGCAAAATGTCGTTCGGTTTCTTACAGTTTCATTTGCCTGTTAAACTCGCAATCTGGCTGTTAATTTTTATAACTGTTATTACTCTTATTTACATATTATGATCTCTGAGGTAGCTATGTCACTACCTTCCTTCACTTATTTAGGAAGCAACTTTTCAACCAAAGGAGGAACAGATGAGAATATAAAAAGCAGAATCAGAGTGGCAAGGCAAACATTCACCACATTTTGAAATCAGTCACCTCTCTATCTCAACTTCATTGACTTTGAAAAGGCATTTGACAGCGTCGATCGAGAGGTGATTTGGAAACTACTTCGCTACTACGGGGTGCCACCAACAATTATACATCTCATCCAACAGCTATACGACAATGCTGCATGCCAAGTAATCCACAACGGGAAACTTACGGAATCCTTCGAAGTGAGGAAAGGAGTAAGACAAGCTGGCTGCCTACTATCATCAATGATTTCCCTGATTGCAGTACACTGGATAATGCAACAGACAGAGGGCAATGAGGAAACAGGAATAAAATGGACTCACAAAGAAACTTGAGGGATCTGGACTCCGCCGATGACATATGTCTGATTTCCCACAAACTGGAATATATGCAAACGAAAAGCAACAAGTTGGCCGAAGAAGCATAAAAGATAGGACATCAGGTGAACATAGAGAAAACAGAGGTAATGAAGATTCCTGGGCAACACCACGAACAGCAACAACAACAGATAACAATCAGCATAAATGGAAGGAACCTGAAAGAAGCAACCTCATTCACTTACCTGGGAGGCATCGTTCCAATTACAGGCGGAACTGACGAGGATTTCAAAGCGAGGATCGGGAAAGCAAGGCAAGCTTTCATTAGTCTGAATTCTGTGTGGAGATCAACAGAACTCAGCATGAAAAATAAGATCCCGATTTTCAACACCATTGTGAAGCCAGTGCTACTTACAATACGGATCAGAGACTTGCACTGCGCATCATAAAGAGCATCTCAAACAAACTACATACCTTCATCAACAGCTGTCTTCGCTCAATACTCAAGATCAGATGGCCAGAAAAGATCAGCAACAGGGATCTCTGGGAGCGAACCAACCAGGAACCGATTGTGAAAAAAATATGCAGAAGGAAATGAAGATGGATTGGCCATACTCTGAGGAAACCATCAAGTGATATCACTAGTTAAGCCCTTGAGTGGAACCCGAAAGGGAAGCGGCGAGTTGGTCGTCAGTGCGAGGGTGGGTGACTTGGAGGAGGTCATGTGAAGAGGAGATGAAAGCGTGTGGGCAGACTTGGAGCCAGGTGAAGACTCTAGTAGAAAACTGAATGCAGTGGAGACGTGCGGCTGAAGCCCTATGTTCCTCTAGGAATTAAAGGAAACAATAATAATATAATTGGAAATATTCTGAACTCAGCATAAAGAATAAGATCCAGATTTTCAACAGCAATGTTAAGTCAGTCAGTTCTTTTTTATGGGTCAGAAAATCGGTGAGTCACGAAAAGAATTTCCAACAGACTTCAAAAGTTTATCAAAAGCTGCCTTCGCTGACTGTATATTGAAGATGAAATATCCGGAAAGAATTGGCAGCGCGAAACTATGGGAACAAAATTACCAAGAACCTATTACTTAACAGCGATTCCATAGGAAATGGAGATGGACTGAGCGCACATTGGGGAAGTCAGCGTTTGACATCACGCGCAAGGCCCTAGAGTGGAACCCTGTAGGGGACTTTCTAGCAAGCTGAGTGACAGAACAAGTATTTGAATAAAAATTCAAGTTGATGAGATGATAGCGTAACAGTATATTATAAAAAAATACAGCACCGAGTTATATAAATTAATTGGTTACTTGGTTATCCAGTTGAAGTTCACTGCTACAAATTATTAATATAATCCACAGAAGAGTTCACTGCTGGAGTCGTGTCTACTGGTAGAAGCTGTGCACTGGTTGTAGAGTAGTCTTCGGATGAGGATAAGAGGTTCCTGTAATGAATCCAAAGTATACAACACGGTTAGTAGTGAAGCAATTAGACAGTATAGGCTAGTGAGTAGAAGAAGCGGTCAACAGCACACTTTATTTCAGATTGTACTTGGAGGTTATCTATATTCCAACGTGAACTGCTTTAAACAAAAGTCGTGTACAATGTTTCTAATTTTAACATCTAACAAAAGAATGTACAATCGTATTGTTACAGACTCTACAGCCCTAATGGGAAACGACAGGTGGGGCATCCGAGGGTGATATGAAGGATATCGTGTTAGAAGGAGATCAGAGATTATGGGCAATTATAAGGCCAGCTTAAGAGTACTGCAGAGAATAGGACAAAGTAGAGACGTGCTACTGTAGTAAAATGTTCCATTCGGAACCCAAGAGAACAATAATAAATAATGTTAATAATCAAGTAGATAGCCATAATTCAGGTGGTTAGAACTGATTCAACTTTCTGAGCTGAGTAAAACTGGGTACATGGCTAATGATTATTATTATTATTATTGTTCCCTTGGATTCCTAGTGGAACATAGGGCTTCAACTGCACGTCTCCACTTGCTTCTGTTTTCTCCTCCATGTCACCCTTGGACGTCCCACTCGCCACTTCCCTTTCGGGTTCCACTCGAACTATGGCCTGACGCGCGATGTCACCCAACGGCCTCCTCAGCGAGTGTCCAATCCATCTCCACTTTCTCCTGCATATTTGTTGGGCGATTGGTTCTTGTTTTGTTTGTTCGCATAGTTTCTTGTTGGTGATTCTTTCCGGCCATCTGACCTTCAGTATAGAACGAAGACAGCTGTTGTTGATAAAGGTCTGCAACAGGCTGTTGGAAATATTCTTTGTGACCCACCAAGTTTCTGATCCATATAGAAGAACTGACTTGACGTTTGTATTGAAAATCCGAATTTTGTTGTTGATACGGATGCCTAGATTTCTAGCTCGCTATTTTTCTAGCCGGTCCCAAGCCCGGATAAAGAGGGAGGGTTGGGGCGTGGTGCTAGCAACTCCACCCCCAAAACTTAACCAAATTGCTACAGAAACTTCAACGCTAATGAGATAGGCCCGACCGAGCGAAACCAACCAGTAGCGAATAGTTTTTTTCAGTTTTTCTAAGTTTCTTGATTACCATTCATGATATCAAGCAGAAACACATGCATTTTGCTCTGAATAATTTCGGTTTCCAAAGAAAACTGTGATGAAATAACCGATCCTGAAATGCTTAAACTACTAATTAATTTGTAAATTACGAATATGATTTAATAATACTGAAACTACTCTGTCCATATTCACAACTGGTCCACGTTAAGTTAGCACAATACACATTTCAAACAGACAAACTTACAATATTTGAACTTTTCCCCTAATAGTTAAACTATTAACTGTAATATTAACTAGGCAAGAGATTCAAAATGTCTCCCAATGTAGTATATATATATATATATAATGCATCACTGTTTAGTTGCCTTAAAACATAATTAATCATGTGTCTATACAATAAGTACAATACAATACAATCTAGCATTAGAGTATTCCTATGTTAGCGACATTATAATATAGATTTGTTTGATTTCTAGACTTCGATTAAGACGTTTAACTGAATCATTACCTTGGTAACCATTTAGTGTATTGTCTGTTTAAAAATATACATATACATTTACATATATATATATATATATACACTGACAAAAAAGAAACCCTTAAAGCCAGACGTTATAAAGAAGAAGTAAGAAGTAAAATGACAAACAAAAGTTTTGTTTTTAACCTTTTTTTTATCCTTTTCAGTAATGTATTCAGTGGTTTTATATTCATTTTGGTAATTATTACTCCATAATATTATATATGGATAGAAAGATTACTTCTTATGTTGTATAATCCAATTTGCTGTTATAACTTCTGTTAAAAATAATAATAATAGTAATAAAGGTAATAATTATGAAATAAATATTCATTAGCGTTTAGAAAAAAAAGTAACTTTAACTGAAAATGTCATGGCTGTTTGTCAGTTTATGCCTTGTTGTTTTACACCCTACCACCAGAGTAGTGTGGAGAAATTTCTACATGTTGACTTGTACATTGACAGAAGTATGTATATATTTATATTCAGTATGCACTTTGTTTTACTCAGACTGAAACTCTAAAGTAAAATGTATTTGCAAGTCCGATGATTGCATTCTTATTAGTCGTTGAATGATTCGCAGTTAAAGTGACATGTAGAAGAGATAGACTCAGCTAAATCAAAAATAAGTTTGAAAATATGTGAATCTAAGAGGATTTATTGGCAGTATGAACCCACTGGAGTTCGAACCCAGAATCTTCCGGGTACAAAGAAAGCTCGGGGACCATTCAGCCACTGGGACTCGATTCATTGGCTCATGAGTTTAGCAAAACCACCAAATGATATCATCGGCAAGCATTTTTCCTCACTTCCGGTAGGATAGACCCCACTGGTCGCGATTTCTCACAAGAACTCCAGGGAACTCCGTCCTATAGCCAGTCGCTGGCGTACTGACGATGAGTCCCAAACTAGGACAAAACAGCCGTCCAGTACTTCCTACTTTTCAATCGTTGTTTAACTGACGTCATTCCGTCATCAAAACTGAAAAACATATCGAATCCCTACAAATTAACTCTTGAAGAATCTAAAAGGGATGAGAAAATAACCAGTGCAGTATTATATATGCTTTGATTGTATATTAGGTAGTAACTAAAGTCATGTTGTGGTGATGTGATACAGGCAGTATGTTTCAACGGAATATGATTCTCACATATTCACAAAGTTCGATACGACATTAGCAACAGAATACTATGTCTATTTGAACATTCTATTTCATGTCGTTTATTGTAAGCCAAAATCACACGCTCAGTGATTGGTTAACGAATATAAACTGTAGATATATAAACAGCGGTTTGATTAATGAAAAATATACCTTTGCTTCCGTGTCTTGTCTTCTGTTGTTACAGTGTGTCTGTTCCTTCATTTGGTGAAAGCTGGAGACTGTCAAGAAGCACGAAACCCATGTTGAAGGCTTCCTGTCGGTTGTCTTCATACATCTAACAATATATGTAAGTGGCATGAGAAAAAGACGTAAACAGTGAAGAAAATTTTCTTTTCGGCGATTCATTTTCATAAGCCGCACAGTCGTAATTATATTTAATTAAGAATTCATAAGAGCAATCAGATACTGGTAAAATTTGTCCTCGAAAAGCATATTACGTAATTCAAGGTGTGACCAAGACGGGTAATTAATTAGAAGTTTGTAAAGAGGCAGAAGTTGATATGATGCAATAAGTGTGAGGAAATGACTAATCAGTACGATTGTGTAGAGTGGACAGGAACTAGTGGAAGAACGATAAAGTGTTTTTATAAAGTCTGTATTAAAACTCAGTGTTATTAATAAAAAGTAATAGAGTGATAATAAAATATGGATAATGAGAATAATAATGATAATAAAAGAATAAAAACAATAATAATAGTAAACTTACATAAAAAAAGCAAAATTATAGTAAGAACGTTACTCTGGCCACTGTAGTATGAGTACTTTTTAATACAGAGGTCCGATTTCATATCATGAATAACCAATGATCTAGCAATGTTCAGATGGCGTATTTGAAGTCCTTTCGTACGATATTGAGGGACTTTGTGTAGTACTGTGAATTACTCATACCAGGGTGCCCGATGTCCAGAGTTGACAAGATGTTTGACGATGGAGCTGCTACTATTCTTCTTTTTTCCTCTGACTAACCAACATGGACAGTCTACCAAAATACGTTTGTGGACTTGACATTGCGTACGACCGACATACTCTGCTCTATATGAGCAAGTAAACCAATAAATACACATTAGGGTAGCCAAAAGCCATGTCTTATCCTTAACGTTAGACTGGATTAACTGTCTGCTGTAGAATATGAAGGTGATTGGGGTAAAGGAGAATGGTGCTCATGAAGGATTCTTGTGCCGTTGGAAGTGTGTAGGCGGTTGTTACTTCCCGGCTACTCACACCATGGAAGTTGATTGATTCTTTGGGTACCTAAAACAGAAAGAGAGTAAGTGTTGCGTGACCGCAAAGCCCAGGGGATGACTGTTTGAGACCGGTCACAAACGGCTTGTATGAACTGGTTTCTTGGGTTAGTCCCGCATTAGTAAACTTACCGCCAGTTACGATCCACCTTAGTGTAAGCCTGGATATACAATTTTTGACGTCTACCATTTCTAACCCGCTGTCTCCAGAGTGGGGAGACAGGATAGGTGGTATACTGGTCATCTAAGGCAAACGCCTTACTGCTGTTACATCCCTGTTCCCCAGCAGTAACACATCACCCACAGACCCCAGCATAGTGTGAAAAAATCCTTACACTATACCGGTAACTGCTTTCAGTCTAATCGCTATCCTAACAACCTACCGGGCATGGTAGGACTTGCAGCAACAATAGTTCGAGCCAGTGTAGCTTGTTGAGTCATCGCGATATGCAAGCCCGACCACCACGTTAAGGTAGCAGCTAGTGGTTAGACTGCAGGAGAATGCGATACGTAAAGTGACTGCTTGAAATGTCTTCTTCAGACATTTAGAAAGCCGGTTTCTCAGAATTTCTGCTTAGATGTCACCTTTGAATTTCAGGTTCATGAAGAGAGTTTTCTCAGAAACAGTTGCGACTTTTGGTGACGGAGGATTTTCTTTCATGGTTTTGTCTATGAATCTTAATGAATACCCGTTCTCTAGTAGGGTTTCACATAATGAATTTAATTCTTTCTCTATCGTATCTTCCGAACATCATTTTCTAATCCAAGGTTTATAAAGTGGAATAAAACAAATGTTCTGTGATCTTTAGTTTATAATAGTTTTATCAATGATTGAAGATGTTGTAAAATACTTTAGTAATGTACCAAACTTTTAAGTGAATAGGTAATCGAAAGTGACATGGGTTAGCGAAGAACATCCTTTTCGTAACTTTACTTCAAAGCTGTACAGTAATAAATATATTATTCTAAAAGATCTGAGAAATGCCAATAATATAAATTGCCCATATCAGTTGTTAGTAAAACATTTTAAATTACATATAAAGAAAAATAATAAATTACGTAATATAAGAAAATAAGTGGTGAGCATCACTGAGGAGTGATTACCATTAAAAACTACAGGCGCTTGAAGATATGAGCACTATTCAGAAGGGTAAGAGATCACGAATATTTAAACGGTACATTTTTAAATCACGAGTTTGAAAGGAAAGAATAGGAAGAAAACAAAAAGCCAAAGAAATGTTGGTTACATAACAAGTTACTGTACGAATTAAAAAAATGAAAAGAAAGCATACTCTAAGACCATGGTAGCAAGAGGGAATGCACAAGCAGTTTCTGTATTTATAGCACAGGGTTTTTCTTACGTATGATCAGAACTCCCTGTGCGGACAGAAGATGTAGCCGAACACTCTTCGAATGACTTGATCTTACTTTACATAAAACTGAAAAAGTTTACTACTCATACGGAATCATTTGTAAGAAAATGCTGCTGAAGAATTGAACTAGTGGTTCGTGTAATTTCTCCTTTAGATAACTATATCTGGAGAACATTAGTGAAAAGCTTCGAAACGGATTTACACATTTATACTAAAAATTCTTAATTGTTAGGGTCAGTTGAGTTGGACGTGAGGATAGATATTTTTATTTTATTTTGATTATAGCTTGATCTCACATCGTATTTTTGGTTCAAGTATGGAATTTTCAGCATCTGATATCAGTAGCCGAAATTTTGCAGGCCTACCATTGATATCAGGTGTGATTCGGCTGGAGATCGAACCCCAAACCATGTTCATGGTCGGCGAGAGTCCTAACCGCTGTGCCATGGACGCACTGAATAGTGGTGGTAATCTACAGTGAAATTCTGTTAGCTGGAGAGCATGAAATGTTTCATTCAACTGAGAATCTGGCTCATAATTTACTCATAGGGCCATGTGCCTTTTTGAAGAGTCCAGAAAAAGGACATAGCAAATACCAGCATTCATATTCATATCCATTCTTAATAAAACCATTTTCCAAAGCTCAGTAACCCTTTAAATCACGGTTGTATGTTTAAAACTTTCAAATCGTTTTAAATATCAGTGAACTGGTCGGTTTTGCACGCCTGAGTAAAAGATATCCAAAACGGATAGACTCTTACCTGTAATTTACGCTTGTTGTAATTACTATCATAAGAATGAAACTTTCGTTACAAAGGAATTCCGAAAAAGTTAAACAATATAAACTTAAGGAAATGTTATTAGTAAAACCACATGCATTCAGTAAAAAATATCGTTGATAAAATATGACAGTGAACTTACAGAGTAAACAAACAACACATGACTTTTGGGATTTATCCACTGTTTTATTTCAGTTTTAAGTAAATTCATACCAATTTAGAAGTTAAACTTTTGTTGGGAATAATAGCCATAGACAAATACTTTTACGAGATTATGAAAAAAGCAAGAACAACAGTTTTTCATACATTTATTCCCCTTAATGAATTTGAACAAAGCAGGAACTACAGTTTTAGCAGAATAAAATGGAACCATCTTTTATTTCGTTGCCTTCTCGTCAGGTGCTTACAGGGCAAAGACATTATTAAATGTATCAACAAAAACAATTTTAGCATACTTGCACAGAGTTCATTTTAAACAAAAATCAATCGATCAGTATACGCATACACTAATAATATATACATATATACATGCAATATTAAACACTATTCCTAACAATAATAATCATACACAATGAAAACCCTTCAGTATCTCGCATTAGGATGAAATGTCTTAAGCAAACTTAAGGAGAATTGAGCTCTTTTGCTTATTGATAATCTTGAACGACTTTTCGACATCCACCTCATGACCCGTGTTAAGAAGATGCCTGGCGATGGCACTTTTTAAAGCATTTGTTCCCTATAGACATAAGCTTTTCGGTACATGTTCAAAAAATCGTAGATATGCCCTTCTTTCAGTTCTACCAATGTAACTGCTCCCTCATATACATGTAAATTTGTATACACAATTGGAGTCAATATGAGAAGAATATCTATCGATTTTTGATTGCACCAAAGAGCAGGTTGTTTGATAGACGGGGACGAGCTTAGCTGCAGGATAGGCTATGGCTAGTGATGTGCTGAGCCTTCTGTTGATCATTGCTGCAATGTTTTCACCTTTATAATTAAGCTGAAAGTAGATTGGCTTTTTTCCCACTGTCATTTGTTTTACATTTGAGACTTCAGATCTTCCATACTTGTTGATGAACCTTTGAGCGTACCCATTGCTCTTCAATGTCTTTTCAAGAAACTCAAATTCTTTCTCTAATTTCTCCATAGAGCATATTCTCCCCGCTCTATAGTACAGAGTCTTCACTAGACCACGTTCAAAGGTATTTGGACAAAAGCTATTAAAATGTAAGTATCGTCCTTTCCGTGTAGGCTTTCGATAAATTGACTTTTGAAGACTTCCGTCTTCTAGGCGTTGCATGGAAATGTCAAGGAAATGGAACTTTTCATCATTTTCATGTTCCACAGTAAATTCAATATTTGTTTGTGCGTCATTGAATAATCCAAATAGTTAGGAAGTATGACTTTCATTGTTGCATACTTTAAATGTGTCATGTACATATCGACAATAAGAACTTGTTTCGTCGATTTAATGCTTCAACTTTGTTCTTTCAAGGTTGGACATGAATATATCAGCAAAAACAGGGCTACGTGGACTGCCCATAGCTAAAACAACAGTTTTTACAGAATAAAATGGAAGCATCATTTATTTCGTTGGCTTCTCATCAGCTGTTTACAACCTAAAGACATTATTAAGTATATCTACAGAAACAGTTTAATTTTAAACAAAAAAAAACAACAATATATGCATACAATGCTAATAATCACTTTATTGCAAGCAATAATAATCATACAAAGTGGAATTTTTCGGCGTTATATAATCAGATGGAAGAGAGGATGAAAACATCTAGTTACAGGTCAAGGAAACACTGGTAACCACTTCTTACTGAACACTCAAATCGGGTTTCAAGCGTTTGATGGAGATCGCTTCAGCAAAGTTAAGGAGAATTGATCTCTTTTACCTACTGACAATTCTGAACGATCTTGCAACTTCCATCTCATGAGACCTGTGAAGGAGATGCCTGTGGATGGGACTGTTAAAAACACTTGTTCCCTTTAGACATAGACTTTTTGGTACATGTTCAGAAAATTGGAGGTACGCCTTTCTTTCTGTTCTTCCAATTTAACTGCTCCTACAGGTACATATAAATTTGTATATAATGTTGGAGTTAACATGAGAAGGATATCTGATAACTTTTGATTGCATGAGATTTGGAAATTATCACCAATATATATATATATATATACATATAATTTCGAGTCTTTATGTGGTATAGAATAATTAGAAATGTATGCAGTTCCCCATACATACTACGACTTTTGAAAAGAGACAAATAAGTGTCTTGTGAATACATAACGGAAACTAATGACTGTGTGACAGATGAAATCGTCGATGACTGGAATGATATTAAGATTTAATAAGCATGTGCCTTTCACAGTTCAGTCAACAGAGTACAGAAGTCTGACACTGAATCTCGAAGCTAACCAACTTTTCATTTGATCTTCAATCATTACCGATTACATCTATTTCCATCTGCCAACCTAATTCTATCTGAGATAATTCTGACAAAAACTTTTATGTGTATCTGCCAATTCGACAGCTCCTGTGGATCCAGTTACAAAGGCCCTACAGTTAGGCGTGTTTCTCCTCGGATTTCAAAACATCATCCTGCGTGGTTAAGTAAACGACTAACAACATCCATTCATAGCTCTGTAATATCTCATCTTGTGGATACAGAATACAAGGTTTTTTTTTTATTTGATCTCATCTTGTGGATACAGAATACAAGATTGATGTTAACGAGGCTTTCAAAGTCATCTGTCGCATACCAACTAATCTTAACTTTACCTTGCGAGTTCGTCTACTACATATTTCTGAGGTCGTTAAGATCCACATTAAGAAACTTAACTTATGTATCCAAAAGAAGTTGGTTGGTTCAGACGCTTTCCTTAGCCCCTTGGCCATTAAGGTTCTAATGATCCTCGATTTTGTTGTGGAAATTTCCTTAATTTCATTTGATATTCTATTTGCTATTATATTTTTATTATTATTATAACTTAATCGTCTTTCTTGAACTGTTATCTCATTGATCTTATTTAACAAATCGATATTATTTAAAAAACACCAATATTGTTAATGGTGGCTATTCTGGAATATTCTACGTATATACACATATATATAGTTGTAGAGCCAGAAGAGGAAATTATCGAAAAGAATATCCTTTCTTCAGTTTTTAATTTTTTTCGATAAATTTACTTTGTTTTTGTATGAAATGATAACTGTCTTTATGAGAAACATCAGTTTATATTACGTTGAAATTAAGCTGCAATTGCACAGTTGCTTTTATAAGAGTTAGCTTTCAAGGTGTCTTAAATCGTCTTCAGTTTTAAGTCACACAATAAGAATTCAAACTGAACTTTTTTCAGAATAACATTGAATCTGCACGAAATTCATGACTTCCTTCAGATACTGCTTTTAGAGGAGATAAGGAATATGGTAGAATGAGGTAGAAACTATCTACATAACTAATATTGTCGCTAATGAAATCGCTATTAAGCGCAATCAGATCTTCTTAAACATTGGATCTGTATGTCAGCCAGTTGACTGCTTACTAGTAATAAAGTCTAACATGGATTTTCTGGAATGGCGATAACAAACCTTGATTATTTGGTTCAGGGATAATATGGACATGGGCGGATATAAGCAGATGAAATTCAGCTAACATCAGTTACAATGCACACATCTGGTTTATAGTCATCATCTTCTGATTTTGATATTAACTTCAGGAAATTCTAATACTCTAGGAAGTCAATACAGATTGCATAGAGGGTGACATTACAAACACCTGATTGGTATTTAATTAATGATTGAAAACTGATACCACTTTACAAAAGGCAGTTATATATAGATTGATAAATCCCAAATTAAGTGGCAATCATGCTTCAGATTTTCCTTATACGTATAACAGAAGAAAGATAGAACCAGCTACAGAACGTGTACTGTCACTTCCTTTCTGTTTTATTCGTATTGTTTATAACCGTTTAAATTGCTTGTTTTACGGTGGTGCAACTTAGTGACTGATTGATCGGTAGAAATAAAGTGAACTGACCTTTCGTGACCTATCACATTAGCCCTGAGGCATAGCGTAGGCTGATGATGGCTGCTCATGGAAAACTGCATTGCATATGCAAGGTCTCACTCAACTGATATCAGAACACAGGAGAACAGATACTAGAATATAGCGTGGATAACTCAAGTTTTAACTGTTCAATAGGCGACGAGTCATCAACGATGGGTTATTCAAAAAGTCATCAGACTGGGAATAAATTCCTACTAGTGGGTGTCAAGGTGTGTTTCTACTTCCTACGATGCCATTTTTTTTGCTAAGCCTCTTCATTTTGTCCCATACTTATTACAATTGGAAATTTTACGAGTAAGCTTTTTTCTGTATTTACTCTCCACTTTTTCTCTACCTTATTCCAACTTCATCACTGTTAATAAATGAACATTTCGAGAAGAACATCTCTCGTTTAATTAAGTTATTAATTTTTCATTTTATGCACAGTGAAAGTATATTATGTGTTATGTGAATACGGTTCAGTGACTTTTCATTATTCTCAGTTTAGCATTTGAATGCAAGCAATAATTTTATTTTTATTGTAGCTTGAACTCCACACAGTATTTTTGATACAAGTATAGAATTTTCAGCATGTGATATCGGTAGCAGGCCAACCATTGATATCAGGTGTGCGTCGGCCGGGAATTGAACCCCGGACCACGAGCATGGTTGGTGAGCGTTTAATAATAATTTCTAATAATGATGAGAGGCAGACTATCTCCATCTGAAGTCTGTGGAGGATTGCAACGAGGAATTAGTATTAATATCTAGGGAATGGGAGAAAAGGTATACATTCACTCCTAATGTTTTACTTTAGGCCAAGTCAGCGAGTAGTGATCCAGAGGTGTGAACATACCAATGGCTGTCAAAAGGTACTGTTCGTTGGTTGACGAGACTTACCATTATTATAGTGCTAACATGTACAGTGTGCTCGAAATTTCACCCTGATCTCCACTTTAGTACTGTTTGGATAATGGATTGGTAGCCCATTAGGATTACGGTTAGAGTGAGGATTTAGGTAGGGATTAGGGTTAGAATGTCTTATTTTTATTATTGATATTTTTCTATTGGATAGTTTAAGGGTATCCATAACTGCTATGTGTACTTTTATAGTAAAAAAACAGCATTTTTATGGATAAAACATTGGTTAATCTGGTTGGTCATCACCACATAGTCATTCGTGCGTTCATAGTGCTATGATGGCTGCTGTCTAACTTTGCCTTGGTTTATTGGCTGTGTAACTGGAAGTAACTTTAACGTGGTAATTACAAAAGAAGAACTGAAATCGTCTACGAAATTCCTAGTTTCATGGCTGCGTCAGCCAATGATCAAATCCCGGACCACCTGTGTGGTTGGCGAGCCTCTGTACCTCTTTACCACCGACGCACCTATGCTATGGATTGCAGACGGTTTAAGTGGTTAAGAATTATGCTGTTTACACATAGCATCACACTTAAATAAAACACTGAGAGATTAAATATGAGTCAGTGGCTTATGAGGGAAGGGAATAGAGCTGGTCGTTGACACTGAAGATTCAGAAATTGTCAAATGTACGCGTGAATTCTACTACTAAATAAGGAGAACAGATCAGAGTTTAGCAATGACTCTAAAAATCTTAACACTGATACAGTTTTCAGTGAACTAAGCTATCCTTAAATAAAAGGGAAACATGAATTGATAACCACATTCTTCTAACCATTTTATTTCTCAGTCAAGCACAGAATATCAAATGACTTGCTATTCAAAGCATTTATATATATATATAATTTCGTATTAACAAGGATTTATCTGTATGAAACAAATTCACTCACACGCCTTTTTGGAAGGTCGTTCATGACTTGTAGGTAATCTTGAATGAATACCACTGAAACGAAATCCAATGGTTCATGAATTCTAACTTCTGCCAGTTCGCACTACATAGCACCAATGCCAGCCATTTTTATCCGAAATTACCTGTCGTAACTCACAAGTTGGTGAACTTCGCTAGTCACTACTTCTAACCAGGAATTCAGATGCTGCATCCTATAGTGAGTCATTAGAGAGAATTAAAATTACTTCCAGGTTTCCGGTTGTCAGAGATTTAACTGCCTTTAAGAAACAATTGTCTTGGGAAGAACAAATTAATACGTAGAACACCAGTTGAAAAAATTGAGTTTTCTAAGAATTATGCAAAGGAAAATTGATGAAAATTAATTGAACTATTCGACCTGTAAAGGTGTCACCAGTAGGAATTTATTCAGATTCGAAGTGTCAACTGTGAAACTTTGTTAAGCTTTCTTCAATCTAGATAAATGTTTCTTCTAAACAGTAACTTTGAATACAATACGACATTTCATAGAATACTTCTGAAAGTTACAGCTGTCCTATTTAACTTCTGTGAATTTTCAAGTATTGATTTTGTAGGGATTTAGTTTGATTGGATGAAGGATTTCATCATGAGCTGACATCACTAGCGACTGGCCCTATTCAGGCAGTGACACTGGGTTCTAGTGGGAAGCCGTGACCAGTAGGGTACAGCGGATTGAAGGTGAGGCAGTAACTCATCGAAGAAGACATTGAGAAATGGTCACACTATGTCGTGAATGGGCAGAAGTTAGAATTCATGGACTGGCCACTGGATCGTGTCCCAGTGACTGAATGGTCTACGAGCTCGACTTGTAACCAGAAGGTCCTGGGTTCGAGCCCCGCAGTGTGGGTGCGTACTTCTGTAGAGTCCCGAACTAGGAAAAAACAGCTGTCCAGTACTTCCAGGTTTTCCAGTGATTCTGTGAATTTGACAAATTAGAGTAAAAATCTTCAGATAACCTTTTACTAAATAATCTAACAGAGATTTGGAATTATTCTCTTCATTACTTTGATAAAACTGAAGGATACAATCATGGGTTGATCCAAATCTGAGCAGAATTTATCGAGCGTTTCATTTTATATCTTTAAAAATAAGTTAGATTGAGTTGAATAAGCACTGATTCCAGATTTGCGTTTCATAAGCTTTGTTATTGCTTTGTTTAACTTAAATAAGGGGAATTTGTGTTTGAAGAAGTCCTATAAGCCCTTCCTTCTTTCTCGTAATCCAGTCAGTAATCTATACACAACTGCAATTTTGGCAGTGTTATCATTTGTGTACAGACAAAACACATGAGATATGATTAAGGACAATAACTGCCTCTCAAAATCCATTCCGTAACATATTCTGTTTCACTGTGTAATAGCTATCCACCGAAGCAACCAATATGAAAACAAATTTGATGGAGAATAGAGGTCATTTTAGCTGGTCTTTTATGTCCGAAAAATCTCTCACTTCATTGTTCATATTTCTGAAATAACTGAAGATATCATCAAACACAGTATAACTAACATGCTCCTCATAAATACCGTCTACTTCCGGACAATTTTATTGTACAGTCTTCTTCCGGTTTCATGGCTAAAAGTTAGTCTATCCTCTCGAAATTCAATTAAACATTCTATTTTATCAGCCAAACACATTAGCTGTTACAGATAAATGATGTTAATAATTACTGCTTTAATCTTAGTTAACTCAGTAGGTTCAGTAGCATCATGTCTAGGGTTTTCAGACGTACTAGAACAAATTAAATGAGTTTTAGTTCCTAGTCATTTTAATAATTACAATCTATTCTTCAGTTTGCCAATGTTTGAAAGCTTATGATATGCAAAATTAGACGATAACTGATAATACTTACTAGTAAACGACTTCAGAATAGAGTTACCTGGGGTTGTATTGAGGGGTCGTGACCAGTGGTGTCTATCAAATAGAGCGCGGGAACAAAAACTCCTCGATAGCACTGATTAATTGTGGTGTTATGCATTGTGAATTGGCAGAAGTTAGAGTTCATGGGCTACTGGATTCCTTTTCATTGGCTGACTGACCAACATTCTCACCTCACAGTCTGAAGCTTCTGGTTTCAATTTCGGGTAAAGTAGTCATTGGTGCATTACATTGAAAAGTCTCATACTAGGACGACCCGGTTGTTGAGCACTTTGTGGCTTTCAAGAACTCTTAAGCTAGTTAGTGTCAGTCAATGGTCTAACTTCAAAAGCGAAATAAATAAATCCTTTTTCAGCTAACGACCGTATGTAAGCTTAATGTAGAACTTTGGCAAAATGTGGTAGAATGTAGTTCCACATTAGATAAGTTTATTTTAAACGTCACATAGCGATTCAGTACTAACAACTGGATGACTTTTCGAACAAAATTTATTGCTCATAATCATATCAATTTTAGTCTCACAGTTTCAAAGTTTGTCTTATATATATTTAGAAATTCCCGAATAAATCTTTCTACATGATGTAATTTTTTATCTAACATCTACAATTTTAATGACAAATCTTCGAAATATTCATTTTGTTGCTAAGAGAATTTCCCATATATATATATATGTTCGTACAGCTTGAGAATGATATCGCCGAAAAGAGTAACTCTTCGCTGAACGCCTTTTCTTTTTGGCTCTCCAACTTTTCTTTGTTGTTTATTGCTGCTTTCTATATCTACGGCATAGGTGTTGAGTCTTTTTGACTGTACTTATATGGTGCTGAGATTTAAGCACAGTGAATGCGTCATCCACATATCTCCACCGTAACCTAGGTGGAGGACGATTAAACGTTGTAAGAGCTTTTTGTTCCCGGCCATCCATAGAAAAGACTGTTACAACTGGAGATATTGGTGATACCATTGCCACCCAATTTGTTTGTTAATATAGTTTAAAAAGAAATTTGAATACAGTGGAGGTTAGACGTAACTGAACACCTTATCTTATTACATCAACCGAGATCTTAGTCCTACTTTTGAGTTCAGGATCATATGTAGGTTTCGCGAAAATAAGGGTTACATTTGTACATGGTAATTTGGATAAAAAGTTTACAGTAAATCAATCTATAAATTATGTCATAAGGTTTAGATGTTTTATCACTGACTACCAGTCGTTTTTTTTCTTTGGTCAGCATTCGACGTATTACCGGTATTCAGTGAACTGGTTCTCAAAACTAACCGGAGTGTAATGATATCATGGCGACGAAATTAGATTGTATCACTGGTTAGATGATAATACGACAAAAGATAAAGGATTGGAGTGTTTGATATACTTATTATTATTATCATTCCATTGGGTTTCGAGTTGAAAATAGAGCTTCAGTAGCACATCTCCATTTCACTATGTTCCCTGTAGTTCTCTTTCGCTGACTCCACGACTCCTCATAGGCTCTCATTTTCGCCTCACATGGTCTCTTTCATGTCACCTTCGGAAGTCCAACTCGCTGTCTCCCATTCTGGTCTTTCAGAAGGATTTGCCTGACGCGTGATGTCAGCAAGTGGTCTTCTCGGAGTGTGCCCAGTCCATCTCCATTTCCCTCGGGATATTTGTTGCGTAGTTGGTTCGTTGATAGAGTTTCTTGTTGCCAATTCTTTCCGGTCCTCTGTTCTTATATTTGGAGCGAAGGCAGTTGTTGATAAAAGTCTGAAGTCTGTTGGAAATGCTTCTCGTGACTCACCAATTTTCTGAACCAAATGAATTAACACTGGTATTAAAAATCAGGATCTTGTTTCTTGTGCCAAGTTCAGAAGATTTCCAAACTGATTTCTGTCTTGCCTGTCTAACACAACGATAGACTTTAACTTTGGATAGATTTTGTCACTGAGTTGTTTTAAGCAGAATTTGATAGCCATTTGAATCGCATTACGGGTTGAAGTTTTGTTCAATTCCAATCTGTGTTCTGGTGTACGAATGTGAAATAAATTATCAAGTGAATAAAAAGTACTATTTAACAAGAAGAAACGTCATCAAAAATACTACATCTTGAAGTTTGTGCATTTTACACTATAATAAATTGTGAAGTATTAGAAAGTTGTAGGTCATAAATCCCACAAAAGAATTGAGCAACGAATACCTTTTTCAATAATTTCCTCTTCTGGCTTTGCGATTATGTATATATGTATATAGAGAATATCCTGGAATAGTAGTCAATACCAATACTGGTTTTTTCTATATAATATCGATTTCTAAAGTGAGATCAATGGAATTACTGTTCATTAAAGATGCATAAATAATAGTAATAATAAAAATATAATAGCAAATGGAGTATCAACCAAAATTAAGGAATTTTCTACAAGAAGTTGAGTACCATTCGAACTTAGATGGCCAAGCTATGGACAATGTCTGAACCAGTTTCTTTTGGACGCATAAATTAGGCTTCTTAATGTGGATCCTAACAGCGACAGCAATATTTAGAAAAACGAACTCTTAAGGCGAAGTTAAGATTTGTTGGTATGCGGATCCACATTAGGAAGCCTAATTTATGCGTCCAAAAGAAGCTAGTTCAGAGATTGTCCTTATCTTGGCCATCTAGGATCAATCGGTCCTCAATTTTTGTGAAACTTTCTCTAATTTTAGTCGATATTCTATTTGCTATTATACTTTTATGCTTCTTATAACTTAAGCGTCCTTCTTGGACTGTTATTTCATTGATCTTACTTAACAAAACGATAATATTTAAAAAAAACACCAATATTGTTGATGGCGACCATTCTAGAATATTCTATGCATATGAGCATATATATAGTTGTACAGCCAGAAGAGAAAATTATCGAAAAGGATACTCTTTGCTCAATTATTTTGTGTTTTTTTAGATGTCTGAATGAATATTTTCGCTATATATCACACAGCTGAATAAAACTGTTTTTGTTAAGCTAACTACAAAAGTGTATGTTTTATTGATGTGTTTATCTCCTAAAATATTCAGTTTTTCCACTCACTGATGTTTTTAGACTAAGCAACCTATGCATGATAACGGCATTTATATGAATAGTGCGTCGGTGGTATAGCGGTTAGGATGCTTGCCGACTATGCACATGGTCCAGGGTTCGATCTCCGGCCACTGATGCACTCCTTTACCTCGCTAAGCCAGAAATAACACTGGTAAAGAGGAAAGGTTGGCCATGAGGCTAGCAACCCCATCCTGTAAAAATACAAAATGCTACAGAAACTTCAACCCTTTAGCTTGAAGCCCTATGTTCCACTGGGAACGTGAAGGAATAAAAAAAGACAGATGAAAAATAACTTTGTGAGTATTGCCTTATTTACTTTTGGTATACCGATACCACTTCACTTATCTTATTTCTTGATTATTATTGTTACTCCTTTGAGTTTTAAGTGGAGCATAGGGCTTTGAGTTTGAGATCTGAAGCTTAGAAAGGATAATTTCACAAGGAATTGTATCAACGAACCAACCAAGAACCCATTGACTGTCAGACATACTGAAAGAAATGAAGAGGTATTGGTCATACGCCGGGAAGACAGTTAAGTGAAATCGCCTCCGTATACCCTAGAATAGAATCCGAATGGGAAACGACGAGTTGGGTTGGGGTCCTATGGCGATATGGAGGAGATCATGTTATAAAAAATGAGAACTTATGAACAATCGTGGCACCAGCTGAAACAGACTTCAGAGAACAGAGATAAATGGAGATGTGTTTCTGAAGCCCCATGTTCTACTCAAAACCAAAGAGAATATTTGTAATAACAATGGTATGCAGAAACACTAAGCATCTTGAGTTTTCGTTCTGAACCGTCCTACAAACTAGTAATTTGAGAAGTTCATTTTTCAATAGACTTCACTTTATCACCTCCACTCAGCGTTGAAAAACTATTAATCAATCAATGGTAAACGAGGAGATATCTCAAGCTCAACATTCATATCTTTGACTATCATTCCAAATTCTAAATTCTTCATGCAGCCTTTCTGTTGAAGATATGATTATCGTTAATAGTTATTCGTTACTCTTTTGTTGAAATATCATTATGAGATTCTGTGTATCCAATTAAATGTAGTTTTAACCAGCTTATGGATGAGAATAAAATGACTTTGACACTTGACTTATTCAAGGTATGACTTTCTTTCAACGCAGTAAACGTTTAAGGCGATATGACCATGGAAGGTAAACTAGATTGGTGGATTATTTCCTTTTAAACGTGAATATAGCAATAACGATGAATGTACCAGAATAATATGAGAACATTCTTGATTTTCAGCTGGCTACAACCTGAACAATACAAAAATACAAATTACACGAAAGATATGAGTATACTTTTTATGTAACTTATGTTTTTTATGTTGTTTAGGTTGTAACCAGCTAAGAAAAAACTGCAGAATACTAAAGAATGAGATCCTATCATCCTGATACATTTGTCATTATCGCCATGTTCGAGTTTACTAATGGCAAGAACTGTACTTGAGATATTTCCTTTTATTTAACTGTAGACTACTCATAAAGAAGTAGACAGATAAACGCTACCTGTTGTCTGGTGTTTACTTATCACTTTATTGTAGTTTACCGAATTAACCCAACTGTGTTTACTAGGCTATGAGATTTACTTAAGGCGTGAAGAAGTATGAAGTTTTGATCAAAATAGATGAAGTTATATTTGATCCTGAACTGATTGCCTGTAATCTCATAAGTCATGGTGTAACTTTATGGTTATATACTGAATACAAACTGAGGCAAATTAATGGTTTATATGTGGTTAAGGAATAATATTTTTATATTTGCATGAAATTTTCATTTACCATGAATTAGAGTTGTACAACATAAAAGTAATATAGAATAAATTTAAACGGACGATTTTAAAAGGGAAATTATTATTACTTTTAATGCATGATAACAAATAAATCCTTCTTCATTCACATGACTAAACAAAAAGCAAGTTATTTCCGTTATAAATATCTATCTGACAATGATGAGGATGTTTAGAATAAATCATGCTCAAAGGGTTACCTAGAAAACATTATTGTATTGCTACTTTTGATTGGACACTAGTAACTAGTATCTTTAAGCTCCGTTAAGTAACAACGGGTAAATGACCTTGAACCCACCAATCACATGATAAAGGCGACTTTTGCGTATGAAATACATACATGCATGAAAATGTTACACAGTATGCCTTTCTCTGATGTGTAACAAAAATGCCTTTCAGTTTTGCAGTGGAGTGTCAACAGAGTAATTTAACCACATTCTCTGCATGTAATTATCTGGTCTTCCAACCCTTATAATAAACCTAAACTTTCCTCAACGTAACCCTAACGTGGAAATATCCCAAAACTAACTTGAATCAACTCTATTATCGCCCTTGTTAGGTTAACCTACCCCTAACCTGTCCCTAGTCTAAACCGTAACTTAATCTTTACCAAACCTGAGGACGGTATAATAAGAATTGTATATACAAAACCCACGTTAACTGGTCAGTATGCTCATTTTTTCAGCTACGTACCTTTGAAATACAAACGCAATCTAATAAAGTGCTTGATCCTTAGAGCAACAGCAATCTGCTCTGATGAAGGTCTTAATCAAGAGCTTAATGTTATCAAACAGTTACTAAGTGAAAACGACTGCTCAGTAAAGTTAATCGATAATAATATGAATCGAAAATCAAGACAGGCCAAAGTACCAACAATTCCGAAAAAGGAAGGACTTATTCTTACAACTTCAGTTCTTCGGGGATAACATCAGTGAGATATTAACACAACGCCTTAGGAATGCGGTAAAAAAAGCATTCAGTGCTGCTGAATTATGCCGTGTCTTCAAAACCACCCCTATTTTATGTTCCAGAGTTAAAGATAAACAGCCTAATTTCACCTCTTCTATGTTTATATACCAATTCGACTGCTCCTGTGAAGTCAGTTACATAGGCCCTTAAAATTAGGCGTGTTTATCGTCGGATTTCCGAACACCATACTGTGTGGTTAAGTAAACAAAAAGCAAAATCCATTCATAGATCTATTCTATGTCATGTTGTGGATACAGAACACAAGATTGATGTCAACGAGGCTTTCGAAGTCATCTATCACATACCAGCTAATCTTAACTTTACCTTGCGAGTTCGTCTACTACATATTTCTGAGGTCGTTGGGATCAACATTAGGAACCTAACTTATGTATCCCAAAGAAGTTGGTTCAGACACTGTCCTTACTTTGGTCATCAAGGTTTTAATGATCCTCAATTTGTTGTGGAAATTTGCTCAATTTTATTTGATAGTATGTTAGAACACCAATTTTGTTAATGACTATTATTCCAGAATATTTTATGTATATAAACATAAGTATATAATTGTAGAGCCAGAAGAGGAAATCATCGAAAAGAATATTCTTTGCCCAATTTTTTTGTAATAATCCAGAGATTGAGTGTTTTTACTTTTAGCAATCTTGAATTATAGTGTAGAAAAACACCCAATTTTACATAGTATTTATAATTTGTAATAACCGGGATACCTTAGATCAATTAGAAGTTATGTATTATCATGTGTAACTTGAGGATCATTCAATGAATCAGTAGGCTATAGTTCGGACAGATATTCAATTTTCTCATACAGTGCACCTATCACCACTCCTTGCATTTATTGTCTTATACATTCGATTTGATTTCGCAGGAAATTCGTAGAACGTATGGTGAAACGGTCATCTGGAATAGACAGATATACAAGAGTCAGAAGTTTGTAAATAAGATGAAAACGACTTAAAAAGGTTGGATGAACTCAACAAAATTCTCTGTCTCAAGAAGATTTCTCTGCTTCCACAAATTTTAAGCAACATTTGTCCTGAATGCGATCACATTATTCATTCTATAACACATAATAATCGTTGAAATGAATCAGCAGTATGGATGCTACTTGGACCATCTGTTTATCTCTACTTAATTATGTAATTAGTTCATTTATCTTAACCGAAATATACATATATTATTTCAGAATATAACTGTTAGGCAACACGTCAATTCAAAATGTCACAACTTGGCGCTAAACATTACGAAAAAACAAAAGAAGGTGAAAAAACAACAAAATAATGCATTAAAATGAACAAAATTATGTCTGGGAAAGAGATACAACGAAAAGTAGTGGTAGGCTGAGATAAAAACGTTTAAAATCTCCAAAATATGATGGTGATAGTGACGAATACATCTGTGTCAACAAAATGAGCTTTTAACCATACGATTTGTCATTACACAGTTCTTCATGTCTTGATTTCAATATTTTACTTGCTTACTTACATATTCATTTATTTAGCCTACATAAGAGACTAATGGTAAGTGTCCTAAGACTTGTAATTGAATCTACATTTTGTGTTTTAAAGAAAGAATTGCTTGTTGACATAAGTGAAAAACGGTAGAAATGAAAAACCGACTGAAAGGATAAAATGTAGTTGAAATAAAACTATCCAATCTTTACCCTTATCCGAAATACTGACACTGAGTCTGTGGAAAGACAACTATCAAATGCTGCAGTCGAATACATTGAAGGTATTCAGCTCAAATCTGTGGACTCATATTTGTCTTCAGTTCAAAATAATGAATGACAGTGAAAAAGAGATTCAAATACTCTTGAGATGATTTCAGTTAATCACAGGTACAAACTGACGAACCAGTAGAATCATAGTGGTTACAGAAAAGAACTTAGGGCTTCAGCAGCACCTCTGCATTCCACTGTGTTCACTGATATAACTTACGCCTGACATAACGGTTGCTAACAAGCTTTCAGTTTAATTTTGTTATGGTCTTCTCTATGCCAACTTCGTACACCTAGCCAATATCCTCCAGTTTGGGCTTCTCTTGAGATGTAATATCACTCAGTATTTTCCATCACCAATCTTCATATTTATTGAGCAAAGGTTTTTTCATTGGTTGGCTGCCAGAGTTCTTTGTATCCGCAGTAGTTTTGTCCTTCAGCTTCTGAGTGTTGAACTTGAATTGTGATCCGCCTCCAGTTATTCTGTAGGATTTCACCTTCACCTTGAAGGTTCCTTGAACTAGATGATGGTCTGAGCACATATCTGTTCCCCTTCTCGACTTTGTATCCAACAGGCTAGCTACATCTCCACTTCCTTGAGCAGCACTGAGATGAAATCTATCTGGTTTGTGGTGTGTCCGTCAGGTGAAATCCATGTCACTGGCCTTGTATATTTCCTCTTGCTTGTATACACTGCCTCCGATGACCAAATCATTGAAAGCGCAGAATTCTGTGAAGAGCTCTCCATTCTCATTCATTTCGCCAAGTGAGAGCCTCGCGACCCATGGTGAGTCCTCTTCCTTTATTATTAGGTCCTAGTTTGGCGTTCATATCGCCCATAAGGATTTTGATGTCACTATTCGGGATGTTGTCCAGCACTGATTGTAGCTGTCTGTAAAAATCTTTCTTCTTTTCTAGGTCCGTGTTGTTTATAGATGCGCAGCATTGGATGATTACGAACTTCCTTCCTTTAGACTTGAATCTGGTTATCATAACCCTTAGGGAAGAGATTGGTTTCCACTGCATTAGGGCTTTGACTGCCACTAGTGACATCATGATAGCCACTCACCGTCTCAGTGTGCTCGTGATTGTCGTCTCGATGACCAGACAGGAGTAGATTACCGACTCTCCAGTTGACAATTCTGACAGTCCACATCCATTCCATCTGCTTTCGCAGATACCCCGTACTTCTAAGCCATATCTTCTCATCTCTTTGGCTACCTGCGTAGCCTTCCTAGTCTTGTACATTGTACGAACATTCGCCATAATCATTCTCACTTCTGATTTCATCGATAGAGATAAGACACATTGGGTGACTGGCTTCCCGAAGGCTTTCACCAGCCAGCCCACAGGGTCATTTCGCCTCTCCGATCCCAGCGTAGAAGAAGTTTGCTGTTTAAATATTTTGTATTTTTAATATATTTCCTGTTTGTTGGAGTTTCTCTAGCAGTTTGTTTGGTTTTGTAATGTGTGGTTGCTAGCCCCACGCTCCATCCTCCTTCTTTTGTGGAGCTAGTGAACTAGGCGAGGTTAATTGATGACAAATACCAAAGATTATTATTTTTTGCAACAAAAATAAATCACAGTGGAAGGGAAATAAAACTGCGTAGTAACAGTGAATAATCTTACGTAATCTGGAGAGTTTACAACTATTCTTATTTAGTCCCCATCCAGACATTAGTGAAAAGACAAATAAGTAGTCCAGCAAAGAGATTATTTTCGGCAAATTCATTTTCTTTAGCTGTCCAGTTAGATTTACGTACAATTTTTCCCGAAAGAGGGTGACTACAAAACATCTAATCAGTTAAATGATTAAGTCATATGGAAACAAGGAACTTGAAATGGTATACAAAACAACTTAAAAAGGAAAATAGAAAGGTTGCATAAAGTTTATTATGCAACAAACCAAAGAAGAGAGTCGAGACTAGGGACAAATAGTAGAAGGTACGTCATAAATACAAAATCCCTACGGGCAGCAAGAGCATCAGCCGCAAGCAAAAAATGTAAGTGAAGACAATCCTAATGGCTCCATCTTACTCTGTGCATGACACTCAATGAAGTTTCTGCTAATGCTGCATGACTAGAAGTTTTAACGTGCTTCAGAATTGAGCTGTTGACTGTTCTGAGTCCTCCCTTCGACAACCATGTCAGAAGCTGTTCATCAGCACGTCTAGACAATATCTTGACGAATAGTCTATGCACTGCGATTATAGTAATGTGCTGACTGATGCAAAACGAATTCTGTGACGTTCTGGAATGTAAAACAACAGATTTCAAGTTGCTAGCTTTTACAGCTTATTCATTATCGTGTTATTTCCCGCGTTGCTTTGGTGGCACAGCGGTTAGGACGCTCACCAACCATGCACATGGTCCGAATGGAACATAGAAAGGAAATCAATAGCACATCTCTACTTCTCTATGTTCTCCGCAGTCCTTTTTCAACTGGCTCCTAACCGCTCGTTTCCCTCTGACACAATCTCCTTCTTGTCAGCCTCAAACCCACGTCCAACTCGTTGCTCCCATTCTGATTTTACTTTGCGGCTAGGTACGCAATGTTACTTAATGGTCTCCTCATATTCATTTCCACTTTTTTCGGCTTATTTATTGGGCAAAAGATTCTTGATTGGTTCGTTCACGGAGTTTTTGCCGCTAACTCTTTCTAGTCATCTGATGTTCAGTATGGAGTGAAGACAAATGTTGATGGAAGTCTGAAGCCTGTTGGAAATGCTTTTCATGACTCATCAAGTCTCTGAACCATATAGAAACACTGGTGTGACATTAATTTTGAACATCCAGATCTGGTCCGATGCGATCCAAATATGTTAAATAAACGAACTCTTTCAAATTTCTTCTGTTGATTGTGATTGTTGCTCGTAGTTGTTTGTTATCTTCGTCACCTGCGTCTTCTGTGTATCTATCTGAAGTACTCTCTCCTCTGCCTGTCTTTTCTGGCGAGCTTATTGCTTTCCACATGTAGATCTTCGAATTTGTGTGACACTAGACATAAGTCATCCTCTATGCCTAGGTCTTCTAGAGTCTTGCTGTCGGCCGAACGTACTCCTATATATTCGCCTACCATGGTCTTCTGCATAATTCAGTGAGCTATAGTGTGTAATATAGTCAGTAGTAGCAGGCAGTCTTATCTTACTCCTACCTTCATTTCAACAGCTTCACTGGTTTTCCGTTGTGAAGCATTTGACATATGTTATCATCGTATAGCTATTGAAATGGCTTCTTAAGGGTTTGGTACTCTCCGTAGTGACATAGATATATAATGTTTGCGTAATACATTTCGTTTGTTTTCAAATTTTACTACTCACAATCTATTTGTAATGATGTCTTACACTTTCTCCTCATTGGCTGTTGTGAACGCATGCCAGATGTGTTATGCCGAGGTTATATCACATCATGTAGTCAGTATACACAACTCTCGTTTTCGTTGATTAGATGTGACATGAATAACCACCCTACAATCATTGTACAAATACAACCTCATCACACAACGCAACAACTATCATTCATGGGGACCAACAATAACTGCTTAAAAGTCCCAGTTGATGACATTCATATTCAGATAATTAGTGTCCGTCTCATGTGTCCACTGGTATCCCTTTACTTACCATAATGTTAATTTTCATCAGACCGATTCAAACATGTAGACATGAGTCGATCAATATGGAGGAAAAACAGCATAATTTATGGATTTGCATACATGTAGTCTCACAGAATCATTTTCTCTTCCTTCTCAAATCATTAATCACGAATTACATGCTACTTTCTCATGTCATTATAATAAATGAATGTATCATGTCTACTGATCAATGAGAAAGTAGTTCTGATGCTCATTTTTTTGAGTTTGATGATAATTAGCGACGTTATTATCATTATTATTATTATTCACATCCTTAATCCATGCATACCATTTTTAATGTCTAATCTGGAGTTTTGCTTGAGTTCTGTTGATCAATTTCAGCATGCTGTTGCTAGTTCGGAGTAATATTTACCATGATACAACTTGGAAGGTGTTTAAATGATTACGGGTAGTTTGTATTAAGCTGACTGCTGTTTATTAACGTCAAAAATTAAACGACTTCAACCACTGATAGCTTTTCTCATGCATAAATTCAGTTTGTATCAGGTTGACACTTATCAAAACAAGACTCCTAACAGAACAACACTCAATTAAATCAATTAGTAACAAAATATAATACCAATTTATGGAACTTAGCTTTCAGGGTGTGTGTTCATAGAATGTGTAGATCCGTAGACAGATAATAATTCAGTTAGTGATAATTGAAAGTGGGTGATATGTAAACTTAGATAACGGAAGGACTTAAAAAGGAACAATTGGGCTAAACTCATAATGACTACACGGGAATGAAGGCTTGGTTAGCAGATAAGCCTCATAACCCTGTCTTTAGGAAGCCAAGTTAGTGCATTTGCGAAATCATTCTTTAGGTTTCTACTTTGACCAAATTAATCATTTCATCTTTAATTGTTGCTTCATGAGAAGCATTTGTAAACAGTTAAAATGGAGAGGAAACAACTTTATGTAGTAGAAATAATGATTCTGAAGACGTCTCAATTAGATGAATATTAATTGGCATTACACAACAGGAACTTATATAAAATTGACACAGATAACAAATCTGTGTTATGAGGTTTAGAATGCTAATTTTTTTCAAATTAACAGGTAAGGATTTGATAAGAGTAGTGTAAAGTATGGTTATTTAAACTCACTGTTTAAAAATTAGGTATATTTTCATGATTGAAGAACTAATGAAGTGAAATTAAGAGTTGAAAACTAGATTATTCGAGTAATATAACTGGTATCAGATTGAAAACAACAGGGAACTCAGCAAAGATATCTTCTCCGCTATTTCTTCTAAGAAGACTGTCCAGTCGCATTTCACACTTTCATATTAAGCTGGAAATTATCATCACCCTTTCTTACTGTGGTAAACTAAATGATAATTCTGACTATATAAACTTATGTATACACATGCGGGGAAAAACATCGCCGAAAAGATATCTTTACAGAAATTCTTATTCTTTTCTCTACAGTGTCCTGATGGGTATTTTCCACAATTTGATATCAGATTGTTTTGGATTACTGAATGGAGGCTGTGTCTGAATTAGGACTTGTTTAGATAAGATTTATGGATGGTAAGAACAAAGCAGAGCTCCAGCCGCTTAAGCCAATAACTGTTGTTCCGGGTCACGTTCAAAGGTATAGGCCTACTTGATTGAAATACCCACGGTTTTTTGAATCAGCCTTGGGTAATAATAGCTTAGATGTATTCGCTTACTATCTTCTTCTGAACCTTGAATTCATTCACCAACTTTCATCCAATTATTTTCACCACTAACACCAACATTTTTTGTCCTCCATGGTAGCACTACATTCTGTTCTTTGGTTTTATGTGTGCATTTTTGAATTGTGACAGCTTAAAATGACACAAGCCATTGTAAAAAGTTCAGCACTAATTTGCCAGTCAATCAATCAGTCATACGAATCAGAATTTTAGTCTATTCATGAAAAAAGTCGTTTTCAAAGTATCTTCAGTTTTTAAATGAATAAATTGTTTTTATACTGTCGATTTTGATGACAGGACATCTGCTGTCACATTATTGATTATACATGTTTAAGAAAGTTCCTCACTAATGTTAGTGGCAAACTTTCTGCCGAAAATTGAAAGACAACTCTCCTTAAGATTCCTAAATATTTCGTAATATCTATAGTTGTTTGGAAATAAATGAAAGGAAACAAGAAGAAACCACACAGAATTTATTATGTAACAAATCATGAAAATTGTGAAACAACTGTTGAAATTCTACTAAGCAGAATATCTAGTGCAGTTCGACACATCTCTACGTCTCACTTTCTCCACAAAATCACTTGATTCATCAAAGCTTCAAAGAAAATGTTCCATTGTTGGTAACATCCATGTGTGTATATCAGTCGATTTGCTTTTGTGTAGCAAAGTATATAGGACGTAACAGTAAGATAATGTCTAGACATGCACAAGAATATCTCCCACTGTGATTGTCGAAAGGAGTAATAGAATGAACCATTAGTTCAACTCTTGAGCACTTTGTTCTCACACATTATCGCACATCAACAGATAAATTTTTCAAAGTGATACATTAGGTAAAGTCAAGTCGTTCAAAGGGTTTCTGGTTACCTTTACTCTCCATGGTGGAAGCCGTTGCTATACAAAAGAAGGACCCTGAAGAGATGTGTCCAGTCCGTTCCACTGCTGTGACCTTGGGCTTTTTCTTGATTGGTACATTTATTTAACATTCAATCTGTTCTCGTGTTTTTGTTTCTTCAAACTCCCAACCTTGACACATATTTTATGGGTGTTCTGAATCTCTTATTTTTTGAACCGTATTCCCCTCTTCAAGCGTTTGTGATAACTGTGACAGTCTTTTCTGAACGATATTCATCACAATGTTTTTAGGTTACGTAAGATTAGTTGACAGAGTTCCTCTTCTTGTCCATCTTTACATCCTGATATGCAATCTCAAATGTTTTGTTACTGAATGATAAAGATAACTGACCTTTATTAGCATTTCCATGACATTTTAGAGCGCCATTTAAATGTAGCGCTTTGTTGAGAAATTTCAAAGAGAATATTTTTGCTAATCTAAATCTTTCTGACTTATATGGCAAGGTTATTTTTTGTACCTTAAGTCAAGAAAAGACAACTGAGACCAAGGTCATGATAATAAAAGATGTTGGATAGGACATTACTCAACACAAAGATCATCTTTCTCCTAACGGATGACAGAGCTTTAAACTGCATAAGGAAGATGTAAGCGAAATCCTGTCGAATGGCTCGACCTTGTCCCATATTTAAAAAAATATTTAATCTCATTCCTTTCTGAGTGGGACATAGGGTTTCAAGCTGGAGTTCTGAATTTTCATTAGTAGAGGTCTTTGTTTGGTATGGAGTGGGTTAGCTAACCTTCTTTCTTTACCGGGACTATTATCGGTTAGGTGAAGTTAGGAAGTGCGTTAACCAGGGATAGTACTGAGGAATACATGCGTGGTTGGTGAGTATTATAACGCCAAATCACTGACGCACTGCTATACATATATGGTGCTACTAGGACTGCAAGTAAGAATTTCGTTTGTAATTCAGATATCTGTTATTCTTCATTCTCCTTTCGACAAAAATTTTGGTAGCACTTCTAGACAGTGTCCAGCAGGAGACAAGCCTATGAACACCTTTCAGCATGGTTGTCGAAAGAATATTGTAGAGTAGTCAACAGATCAGTTCTAGACAATATTGTCACTTCTAGACATGCAGTATAAGCAGAGATTTTATTCGGCGTAATGTATACTGTAGGGTCGAGCCATTAGAAAGGATTTTTCTCACATCTTCTTCATGGAACTCAAACCTCTGTCATCCATTAGGAGAAGCCTGAACCATGTGTTTAGAAGTGTTTTATGAAGTCTCTTTGATTATGATGACCTTGGCTGTAATTCTAATTTCTTGATATGTTGCATATGAACGCTTCAAATGAGTTCATGGCGTCATTTAATGCAACCTTGTTGTTCATAAGAATCCCAATCAATGAAACCATAGAGATCATTTGTCAGCAGTCTGATCTTTTCTCACTCCCAGTATCGAAATTCTAACGCCCACTGCTATTGTTTACCATGGATGTACAATTCCAGTTTGACAACACTCTTTACCGCCAAATAGATAGTGTAGCTATGGGTAGTCCACTTAGTCTTGTTTTAGCAGATGTCTTCATGTCCAACGTTAAGAAACTAAAGTTGAAGCATGAAATCGACGAAACAACTTCTTATTATCGATATGTACGTGACACATTTATAGTGTGCAGCAATGAAAGTCATTCTTCCTACCAATTTGGATTATTCAGTGACGCACATATAAATATTGAATTCAGTATGGAACATGAAAATGACGGAAATTTCTATTTCCTCGACACTGCCATGCAACGCCTAGAAGATGGTAGTCTCCACAGGTCAATTTGCCAAAACCCTACATGGAATGAACTATAGCTGCACTTTAGTAGTTCTGTCCAAATAGCTCCGCACGAGCACTAGTAAAAACTCTGTAATATAGAGCTAGGAGAGTATGTTCTACAGATAAATTACAGGAAGGATTTACGATTCTCGAAAAGATGTTGAAAATTAATTGTTACCCTTAAAGGTTCATTAACAAAATGGAAGATATCAAGGCTCAAGCATCAGACAGATCACAGAGGGAAAAAAGCTTGTCTTCATTCAACTTGGTTTTAAGGGTGAAGATATTGCAACAATAGTCAAGAGAAAATTGAGTACGTCACTAGCCGCAGCACATTCTGCAGCTAACTTGGTTCTCATTTATCGGACAACAAGCTATTTGGTACATTTAAAAGTCGATAGACACCCTTCTCATGTTAACTACAACTGCATATAGAAATTACGTGTATCTGCGGAAGCAGTTATATTGACAGAAAAGAAAGAAGGGCATACTTCCGATTTTCCGGGTATGTACTAAAAGCTTATATCTCAAAGGAAAAAACGCTTATGATAGTGCCATTGTCAGGCGTCTCCTTGATATGTGTCATGAGGTGGAAATTGCAAAATCCTGTAAAATTCTCAGTAGACAAAAACCTCATTTCTCCTCCAGTTTGCCAAAGCAACCACTATCAAACGCCTGAAACTTAATTAATGTGTTCAGAAAGAAGCGGTTATCAGTTTTTCCTTGCCCTGGTAACCGCATGTCCCTATTCTTTCCTTCATGTGATTACGTAATCTTTGACTTTACCCTGACCCCCAGCCTTTGATATTGTGTAGTTTTGCTTGTTTTTTGTTTCTATGATTTGAGTTGAACTGATTATATTGTTACCCACTTTATTAGCTACTCATCATCTAACGCATCTCTCATCTTTATTACATAACTCCTCTACCATTGTATGCATACATTTACTTTGTTTAAACTTGAATTCCTTGTGTAAAAACTATATAAGTGTAATTTTCTGAACACTGCTCACTAAGTTCAGAACCTCCTGTCAACTGAAATCAAGTAACATTTGCAAGTATTTTAAAACGTTTCTGTACATAAACATAATTATTTCGTAAGACTGTAAGCAGATGATGAGAAGCCAATGAAATAAATGATGGTAACATATTATTCTGCACAAACCACTGTTGTTCTTGCTTTATTCAAAATAATTAATTTTGTGTAATTTCCCCTTGTGATCAGATTTCAGTTATTTTTCCCTTGTTTCTTACCAATGGTCTTCAAACAGCTTTCCATCTGTTAATTAATTAATTGTAGATTTTGTAGATTATGTGAGATTGTTATTTTTCACTCATTTCTATTTCTAATCGTGGAAAGTAACCATCGGGACATTAGAGGGAAAAGAACAAGAACTTTAGAAAAGATACCATTTCGGCTATCTCATTCTCAAAAGCTGTACAATCGCATTTATATACATAAGTTTACATGGATACAATTATTATTTATTTAATTCCACATAGTAACGGAAACCCTTTATTTGTATCTGTGATTCGGTAGAGAACTAGCAGCAGATATCTAGTTCCCTGGAGAAGATTTTACCTGCAGCATTTCTAAGAGTGATATTCTCTAACCACCCACTACTTCGGAGCAGCACGAAGGACAGACTGCCACATTTGACCACTTCAGTGTGCATATATCAGTCCGCCTACTCGTACAGAAATAGTTACATAGGTCGTTCTATACGGGTATTATCAATACGTGCTAAAGAACATCATCCAGAATGGCTGCGAAGAGGAGGCACTGGCTCGATCAGAAGTGCCATAACTGAACACCTCATCAATACCTGTCACAGCGTCTCAACTGACTCATTATTCAGAGTCATTTAAAAAGTAAACGAAAATCTACCAAAGGCAGTGTGTTTCCAACTTATTTGTACTGCAGAAGCACTCGCCGTTTGCATCGAAATGCCGAAGCTGTTTGTTCAAAAGAAACTAGCTCAGCCTTTACAACTACCATGGAGCTAGTTCGGTATGTTCCATTAACCTTCGGTTTTTTAGTTATGTTCTCTGGTTGTGTATTTTTCTCTCTCTGTCTGCATTCAATTTATCCCATTTTTTAGTTATAAAATCAGTTATTTTCAATGCTTCTCCTGCTCACAGTTGTAATTCGTTTAGAATAACTATTTTACAATTATACTCTAATCCTGTGTAATTTTTTTTGTTTCAAGTTGAAAATTATTATTTCAATTTTTTCCATGCTCATTTTGCTCACACCTGTAATTCATTCTATCCCTGCTTAATTTTTGTTTCTAAGCCTCTTGTAATCCATATCAAGTTGAAAACAATTGTCACTTTTTATTCTCCTTTAAAATTATTTATCCAGTTACCACGTATTAATTTTGTATACGTTGTAACTGTTTTCTAATCCTATGTAATCTTGTCTCTAAGCCCCTTGTAATCTATATTCGTACCTTCAAACTTTCATATCAAGTTGAAAATTATTATCTCCTTCGTTACTATGTGGAATCAAATAAATAATAATTGTATCCATGTAAACTTATGTAAATAAATGCTATTGTAAAGCTTTTGAGAATGAAATCGCCGAAATGATATCTTTTCTGAACTTCTTGTTCTTTTCCCGCTAATTTCTGTTTCTCACACATTATACATATAAACTACAAGATGTGATGACGCCGGCTTAGTTGTGTTTCCGTGAGTCACGTTGCATAGCAGTTTTTCTTATAAGAACAGAACTTAAACACTGTGTGGTAGAGTATACTTCCATTATGGAAAACATTCATCTGATAATGTCTCACTGTTATACAGCTATATTTACTGATGTTGTCTTGAGCATAATTTATTGCTCATGATCATATATAATTTATAGTTTAAACGAAGTTGAAGAGTTTTGTGAGTACCTTGATATGATTATAAGTGGCAATAAATTGTGCTTGAAACGTCATTAGTAAATATCACTGTACAACAATGTGAGCCAATTTTTCTAGCTTTGAATTTCGGCTCATTACATATTAGTGAATATCTTTCCAATAGACTTCCTGTAGTTATAACCAGACGCTTCGTCTTATGAGCCACATCAAGTCAAGTGTAATGAAAATTACTTACTGATTATATTAAACATCAATGCAGTGATCATATTTCTATTAAGCAGGAGGGAAATTTCATGCGGCATTCAATTTCGTTCCATGGCCTTGTTTCTCAACCTAGATCAAGACCATTTCATGGGTATGATTTTGCAGTGTTGACACACCTTGAGCTAGAATAATAAAATATTAATCAGTGGGTTTTTTTTAGAAATATTCAATCATTTTCTGTTTCACATCATTTCGTGAAGAAATCCACAGCTGCTTTTTTTCATATCAAAAACAATCTACTCTGCTTCTCTAAAGCTGATATCTAAATATGTGTCAAGATACAAGGAAACTGTTCACCTAGAAACTTCGATACATTTTTCCATTATTATTTTTGATTTTTTTAAGCCTTGATTCACACGGATTTGACTGACTTCGAGTTCGACCACCACAAGACTTCATTTAGAGAACCACTTAAAACCAGGGATTCCTGAACAGTACTGTTTCACACCCTGCGTTAGAGACTTCTTGACAGTACACACCTATGGCCCTAATGAGGATCGAAACCAGGAGCTTTAGTTCAAAGGCAAACCATTTGACCATTTAGCCGCTAGGATGGAATACAGTGGTCCATGAAACCCAAAGTCTATCAGTTTACTTTATGCGGCACAACCACCAGCCAATATCACTGGGGAGTATTTGTCTTTGTCCCCGACTTGGTGGTCCCCATCGGTCACGGTTTCTCACTAGAACTCCAGGTAACTGTATTTTGTATTTAGTCACTAATGATAAATAGATTCATTTTCAGGTGTTAGTTTGCAGAGATTTGAGGGATTTCAGGTTTGACCACTTATTGACACGAGTTAAAGAGCCACTGAAGTACTCGATAGTTGTTTCATCATCCCTCTTTAGGACTCTCCATCCGTACGCACCCATAGCTCCGCCTGAGGACCTTCAGGCTAAAAAGAGAGCTCAGCGATGATTCACACACGGAGTCCAGTGCCGTGTAAATTTGGATAAAACCATGACTAATTTAATGGTTTACGCTATTTGAGAGTGTATTCATGAATAACAATAAAACAAAAGATTAATGTCATGCTGGCATGCTTTTATATTTAATAGAATTTCAAAAAAATTGTTTTAGTATAATTTGGATTAAAGTATTCCCGAAGATCACCATGACTTTATAAAATCATATTTAGTATACAGAGGTCATGTGTGTATTTTGGTGGTTATTCAACATGAACAACATGAATCTGATTAAAGACACCTTAATAAACAAAAGAAAAGACGGTTAGATGAAATTATAGAACAGTTGGCCAATATTTTGTTTCACTCTTAACTGCATGAAAACATTCAGCTAATCCAGTCAGCATTAAAACAGTATGAAAGTAAATTTTCCACTTAATGTCTGATAGTATTCACTGATTGATAACAGTTAGGCATAAATCTAAACAACTGTTCATTTTTTAGCTGTTTAAGTGATTCTCGTTATTATTCTCGTTATTTTATAAAATAAACTTCAAAAGAGAAAGTAACTAACAATTATGACTTCATGCATGATAAGGAATACCCTGTAATTTTTGAGGAGATTGAAATATCAAGCGACTGACCATCATATGTTTATCGATAGAAGTAATTCAAATACAACGGAAAATTCAAATACACAACGGGAAACTTACGGAATCCCTTCAAGTGAGAACAGGAGTAAGACAAGCCGGCTGCCTACTATCGCCAATGATTTTCCTGATTGCAGTAGACTGGATAATGCGACAAACAGCGGGCAATGAGGAAACAGGCATAAAATGGACTCACACAAAAAACTTGGAGGATCTGGACTTCGCCGATGATATATGTCTGATTTCTCACAAATTGGAAGATATGCAAGTGAAAAGCAACAAATTGGCAGAAGAAGCATCAAAGATAGGACTTCAGGTGAACATTGAGAAAACAGAGGTGATGAAGATTCGTGGGCAACACCAACACCACAGCAACAACAACAACAGACAACAATCAGCATAAATGGGAGGAATCTGAAAGAAACAACCTCCTATATCTACCTAGGAAGCATCGTTTCAACTACAGACGGAACTGACGAGGATATCACAGCAAGGATCGGAAAAACAAGACAAGCTTTCATTACTCTGAAGTCTGTGTGGAGGTCAACAGCATTCAGAATCAAAAATGAGATCTGGATTTTCAACTCCAATGTGAAGTCACTGCTACTATACGGATCAGAGACTTGGCCAGCGCGTCATAAAGAGCATCTCAAACAAGTTACAGACCTTCGTTAACAGTTGTCTTCGCTCAATGCTCAAGATCAGATGGCCAGAAAAGATCAGCAACAGAGATCTCTGGCAATGAGCGAACCAACTCAGCAGGAACCGATTGTGAAACAAATAGGCAGGAAGAAATGGAGATGGATTGGCCATACTCTGAGGAAACAAACCATCAAGTGACATCACACGCCAGTTCATCACTCGAGTGGAACCCGAAAGGGAAGCGGCGAGTTGGTCGTCAGTGCAAGGGTGACTTGGAGGAGGTCATGTGAAGAGGAGATGAAGGCGTGTGGGCAGACTTGGAGCCAGGTGAAGACTCTAGCAGAGAACCGAACGCAATGGAGACGCACGGCTGAAGCCCTATGTTCCTCTACGAATTAAAGGAAACAATAATAATAATAATTCAAATACTAATAAAAATCCGATAGATACTTAGATTAATAATGCTTATTAAGAATATTACATAACCATTTTATCTTTTAGAATCACTCTTTCAGAAATCTTCATATATTTTGAATAATCAGACTGTTCATTTGAGGCTCACAAGTTAATTACAGTAAAATAGTTTCTTCGTAAACCATTCGATTGTATACCAGTTTTTCACCTTTAGGCAATGAAAGACGTCGATGGGTAGGCGAGATACAGTTGTATAATGTGTCAAGTAATGTATCCGCCTACCTCCAAGGTGTACTTATTTTATGTGATCAGAGAACAGTTAGAAAAACAAAACACAACAACAACTTCATTTGTGATCATAAACGTAAGACAGTGATATCTCATTAGCTAACTATAAATAGTGTAGGAACAGATGAACATAACATGACAGCTTGACAGTAGAAGACGAGAGACTTGGTAAAGGAATGTCTATTTGAAGATTGGAATCTCTTTATAGCCAAATTATGTACACATTATCCTCAACGCACCATTTGCACAGACCTTCCATGTTGTGCTACTTCTCCCCTTCCTTCATATTGTGTTTCTTTGTATTCCTTTCTAATCTGTCATGTTATTATTGTTGTTGTCGCTTGTTACCCTTCTTGTTGTAAACTATTTCCCTTTCTGGTGTTGTTCTGCTTGTTCTATTCCCTGTTTTCCTGGTTTTAAGGGGAGCAACCCACAAGGTCGCTTCTCTCTAAATTATAATTTAATGTAACAATCCCCCTTCTCAGGCGTGAGGCTAGCAACTCCACCCTGTAAACAAAGCTGCTACAGAAACTTTAGTACGATGAATCTCTTTGAGCCAAAAGAAAAATCTCTCATGTATCATTTGCTTTCTGTGATATCAAATCTATCTCTCTAAATACTACTGGTGAATCTTATCAGTAGTACACGCCACAGAAATGCTTAATCGCCTACCTTCAACTTAATCTATCAACGTAAATAGTAAAGGTCACTACCCAGTGTTAAATGATGAGGGTGGAAAGGTAATATTTCAAGGAATTATTTGCCGTTACACACTCATGACTGACTACTATTGTGATGAATTCCCCTCAGTTCTAATAAGATAATTCAGCAAGTCGAACGTGATGACGTGATACTGGAAGACGTTTGTAGTAATTATTGAACTGAATGATGATTGGTTGGAAGCAGCCAATTTTCTGATTGCGGATTGTCTATGTGTTTCATCTTTTTCATTGAATAGATATAGCTATACAAGTTCCAATCCAAATATTTAAGGAGTATTAGTCTATGAGGTTTGAAAATAGTAGAATAATCTCTTTTCTTGGTGAAATTATGCCTAAACGCCCCGGCAGTTTCATTCCGAAGCTTTCCTTCTCATTCTAGACAACAGCTTTAGCGCTAGTTTTGATGTGGGGTGGGCATTTTATAATCTTAATATCATAGGAGAGTTGAGTGGTGAATGTTAAATGAAAGGTACTTAATTGATACAGAACGGCGAAAGTAGCAAGCTCTAGCAACCGTGGTAAGCCTACATTAAAATATATAGAACAAAGAAGCGAATGTTAGTTAATAAAACAGGATTTAAAGAATTCGTTGGATTTCTGTGCGATTCTTCATCTGAATGGGCTACGTACAGTGATACACATAAATATGTACCATTAGAAATGCACTGGGAGATATATACGACTGATAAGTAAATAAACTTAAAAGAATCGATCACGCAAAACGAAAAGTGCCAATGTCTTACAGGTTAGGTTTGAACATATAAGGATGAAGGGGCAAGAAAGATTGAAATTAAGATTAAACTATATTATGGCTTAGTTACATCGCTATCATAAACAGTAAGTTATTAGAAGAAGAATTAGAAAATGTCTGGCATTACAAACTGTTCAGTTATTATTATAATTATAATTATGAAACGAGTTAGGATAGTGTTACTTGTTACTAATGGTCTTAAACTAAATCCTTCCAAATGTCAGACTGTTAATTTCAGTTTCCGATGTAAAAGAAACTTAAACGAAGCTGATATTTCTAATGATATAGAAATCAAGTCTGACGTTAAGTATCTTGAACTAACTCCTTCTTCTGATCTATCCTGGTCTTCCAATGTGTTAGCGATTTCTAAAAATATATTCCGTCTGACTTCTTACATTCAAAAGTTAAGGCACTCAAGCATAACTCAACCTATCCTTTTACAGTTTATCAATTCTTGCATCTTACCTATTCTTCTTTAGTTTTTCACCCCTATTTCTTCCTGGATTGCTTAAAAAAGACTATGTCATACTTCGCAGAACTCTGAAGACTGTCAGTAGGGCGAGTGGTATCCCATTGGGTCATATCGTCGACGTCGTCAGTGATAGGCATTTGATTTCATGCAACAAAATTTGCAAAAAGGATTTCGTCAGTCTGTGGTGATCCACAGCAGCACTTGCGGCTTGTACCTTGCATCTTCTCAGGTAGAACAATAAGTCATATCAAAAGACTTTATGCACGCATATCTGAGTATAAAAAATTCACGATACCATATTTGGCAAGTATTTTATGTGAGGAAAATGGTGTCAGGTACGAATTAACTAATCTTCTTACCACCGGTTAATAAACAATTTTCAACATCCTTATTCTACCAGGCATTATTGTTATTGTTCTTTTTATATTTATAATCCTCTTAATTTTTTGTTTTTATCAGTTTATTTTCTCATAAGTGTAAACATCATTTAAGCTCTTTAATACTTGTTATTTTTTGTCTTTCTCCTCACCATGCTATATCAGCAGATTCAATAATCTATAGCATGCTAAAATTTCCAAACTGAATGGGCAATACTGTTTGAAACAAATCCACTGTCCTTATTATTATATGCATTATTCTCATTTCGTACTTCGAATATTTTTGAATTTATACCGTAAATGTGAAAAAATTCCTGCGGTTAATTTTATTTATATTTTGCGTAAATTAGATGCAATATTGTGACAAATGCTGAGAATTCCATTCTCTATTACAAATACCATTTTTCGGAGTAAAGCAGATTATTATTACTAATAAAAGATGGTTTTAAATGAATTAAGAATATTTATAAAAGAGAACAGGATAATACAGTTAATGATGATAATAAACAAAAGATATAGCCATCGTAGATTCAAAGTGACCGCCATTTCCTGCTTTATCTCGAACATTCATTTGAAAAGGTCCACGAAAACTTTATGAATTCGTTAATTCATGTTTCATTAACATTTGTTTCTTGTTTTAAATTCGTATCAGGAAATGTTTCCGAATAAAATCTCTCTGAAAGATAATCAATAATTAAAGATTTTCAAGTACTGGTTCGTAGGGACTTGATTGATTGGTTACAGGATTTCATCATGAGATAACATCAGTTAGAATATCAATGAGATGCTCACTAGTGATTGGCCCTATTCAGGTAAGTAGTTGCCTGTTGTTCTAGTTGGAAGTCGTGACCAGTGAGATACGGCAGGTCGAGTGCAAGGACAAATACTCGCCACCGCTGATATTGGCTAGCGGTCATGCTATGTCATAAACTGGCAGAAGCTTCTATTCAAAGACAATTTGATCACGTCTCAGTGGCTTAATGGTCTACGAGCTCGCCTTGTAACCATAAGGTCCTGGGTTCGGACCCCGCACTGGGTTTTTACTGATGAAGAGTCCCAAACTAGGACGATGCGGCTGGCTGTCCAGTACTCCTAGCTGGTTTTCCACAAGGTTCTCTAACTGATGTCACTTCATGATGAAATCTTGTAAGTAACTTAAGATCTGTTGGCACTTTACTCTCAGTAAAACGTCGACTTTTTAACAGCACATCATTTCCATCCTCAAATGTGTTTTCAGAATGTAAATGTAAAAATAATTAAATAAAAAAATGACTTCATTGAGAGATGGTGCGCTCAGCTGATTGTTTTCATATAATACAAAACGCGCACTTACCATTTTACTACTTGTTGAAATCAACAAGCAAAAAAACTGCATTTTATGTCGTCTACATTTGGGAATGTAAGTCAGTTAGAACATGAGAAACTTTATTTCTTTTTCATATTTTTCTTCAGTTAATTCATACAATAGTAATGTTTTGTTGTCGTTGTGGCAAGGGCTAATGACAAGATTTTATAAAAAGTATGTCCTGTTTGATGTCGTGTGTAAGAATGTTGAACAACGCAAGGATGAATTTAATGGCGAAGATGAGAGAAATGAAGGATCATTCTTGAAGTAACATAGAAAAGATGAAAGGGAGACAGAAGAAGCATAATGCAGAGAACATGTACAGAAGATAATTTTAATGTGAGGTTTATTTGTTTTATCATATTTTTACACCAATTTGCCAACAAAAAATTCTACCATCAAATACTATCATTTTCTGCAGTTACACTTCTAATAATAGTCAAACAGAAATTGGCAAACCATTTGTAAAATAAGTTGTATTTATGAGCGTTCAGATCAGATCATTCATTCTTAATGCCTGTATGATGTATGGGGTCACATTGACTTATCATTTATTCACTAAATTTGGGAATTGTATAACGTTGCCATTTCAGAAATAAGAGTGTTGAAATGGAGCTCTTTAATGTAACAGAATCTTATTTCGGTTCAATTATTTGATATATAAAACATGAAGTTATAAAATGTTGAATAATAAAATTACCTTAGAGTTCTCTAGATATGAGGTACCTAGCCTGTCACACGCACGATATGATAGTGTTCTCGTGACTTTTTCTGCCAGATTTACTGAGGGTGATAGGATAGTACGTGATCTAATCGGTTGGTTACAAGATTAGAAGAAGGCTGTATGCTATATACATGCGCCTGGCGTGGACAATGCTTAAAATATGCATCGGTGGTTCAGTGGTACAATGTTCACCGACCACGCTTGGGGTCCAGGTATCGATTCCCGGCCGGTGCAAACCTTTGCCTCCCATTGCCGGTTGTAAGGCCGAAAAAGAGGGAAGGTTGCTTGTGCAGCTAGTAATCCTGCCCCGTAGAGGAAACACCACTGCTATCAAAACTTAAAAGCTCTAACCTGCAGCTCTGTTCCACTGGGAATATATATATATATATATATATATGCAAAAAGGTTTAAGTTCAAACAAGCAATTATTTGGCTAAACTTGAACTTTCTCTGTATAAGCTCCATAAGTGTAATTTCTGATTACTGTTTATTAATTTTGAAATCTCCTGTCATACGATATCACGTAACATTTGCAAGTATGTCAGAACTGTTCTGTGCATAAATAAACTTGATTCATTTATCCAGGTTGTACATAGGCGAAGAGAAACCGACGAAATAAATGATAGTTCCATGTTATTGTGTTCAAACTGTTGTTCTTGCTTTACTCAAATTCATAAAGAGGAATAAGTGTCTGAAGCATCTATTGGTTATCAAACAAAGTCATGTTTAGTAATGCGTCGAACGGAAACTGAACGCAGACCTTTTACGTGGCTGCCTATCATTCTACCGCAGGCTGATCGCTAGAAATGTTAATGTTTTGATTTACCTTAGCCTTATGTTCTAGTCAGAACGCAAAGGAATAAAATAATAAAAATAAAATGAAGTCGCTATGTACGTTGCTTTTTCAAACCACTCCAATTTTACGTTCAAGAAATAAGAACAAACTACCCAATTTCATTAGTTTGACTGCAGCTGTGAAGCCAACTACATTAAGCCTACAACTAGGTTAATCATCAGATTTCCAAACATCATCCTGCATCGTTGAGCAAGGAATGAACCAGATCCATTCGTAGCTCTGTTTCAGCACACCTGTCTGGACAGTGAGCGTAACGTTGACGTTAGTACAGGATTTAAAGTTATTTATCGCATTCCAACTAATCTTTATTTTGCTTTACGAGTTCGTCTTCTATATATAGCTGAAGCCATCGGAATCCACCTGAAGATGCCAAACCTGTGTTTTCAGAAGAAATTCGTACAGCCACTTACTTTACCTTGGCCATCGCTACATGAATGTATAAGCCGGACTACTTCACCCTCCTACTAAGCTTTTAAAAATTATAATCGTCTAAACTATTTTATTCGTCTTTACGTAATCAACCTGAAAACTCGCCTGTTCCTTAATTAATTTCCATTTTTCCAAAATTACTTAATATGCAATCCACTTGCTACCACCATTTCTGTCTTTTAATTGTTTGTATTAATTCAGTTTTATTTCTGATGAAAACTGCTGCCAGACTACAGACTGATTTCAATTAAGACGTTAAATATGCAACATCAGAGGAAATTACCAGTAGTTAATATTGATCAACAATCCGACGGGTAACAACGTCACCAGTTATCATCAAAATAAGTAATAGAACTACTTTCTCATTGATCAGTAGACATGATACATTCATTTATTATAATGACATGAAAACGTAGCATGTAATTCGTGATTAATGATTTGAGAAGGAAGAGAAAATGATTCTGTTAGACTATATACCTAGAAATGCGTATGTTATGCTGTTTTTTCTCCATATTGATCGACTCATGTGTACATGTTTGAATCAGCAAAGCAAAACAACTACCCATGGAACTTCATGAACAAAATCAACACAGACATTAAGTATGGTCGAAAACGCATTCCGAAAACATGGACATCAACAGTCGTCATTCCATATAGAGAAGAGACGTCAGACAATATCAGAAGAGTACTCAATCAGCTCGACATTAGAGTTTTCTTCAAAACATCAGACACACTTCAAAGCAACCTTGTCCATATAAAAGACCAAATCCCTAAAGATTCTCTATCTATTTGTGTCTATAAAATAAAATGCTTGGAATGTGATGCGATATACATCGGACAAACATCTCGAGAAATCAAAATCAGAAGAAATGAACACCGTAGAGCATCTCTTCGACCACCGAGAAATCCAAATGAACTAGAAAAACTTGAAAAATCATCAGCCGTAGGTCTACATGCTATAGAATCAGGTCACAAAATTGATTTTGACAATGTTGAAATAATCCAGAAAAACTTCGGAAATCACAAAGAACGTCTAATATCAGAAGTACTTCATATCAAGTGGAATCCAAAATGCCTAAATAGGAAAGATGGATTAAAACAGAATCTGACCTGGTTACAACACCTCCCTCTCCCATGAAGTGACGAATGTGATATGCAAGTTCACTATGTAAACACACACTGCCTTTATAATTTTAAACACTGATCAGATCCAACAATCTACACTTGATTTTGATTTTGTTATTTTTACCAATTGACCAACTTGACAACGAAAAAGTGACCCCAGACTGACGAACGATGATCAAGTTAGTAAACTTTATTTTGATATCATAACAGACGTACTATTACCTTTGTTATTTGGTTTAGTGATATTCATTGCTATTTTTACTTTCAATATGTCCTTTAACTTGACCTAAGTCTATTTTCTCACCCCCTAACTGTTTTTTATACATATGCTGAGATTTTGTAAATTCCGGTTTAATAATACTTTGATAAAGCTATTAGCAGCATTAAATAGCGAAACGTCAGTAAAAACAATATCGTTTTGTTTTTCATTCATTGGGAAATACAAAAACCTTTATTATAATAAATATCATATACCCAATGCCCAAATTTTTTCAAGCCGTTAAAAGTGAACTTGGTTTGGGCATATATGTTTGAATCAGTCTGATGAGAATTAACATTATGGTAAGTAAAGCAATACCTGTTGGTAAATGAGACATACACTAATTATCTGAATGTGAGTATGATCAGTTACGACTTTTGAGCAGTTATTGTTGGTTTTTATGAATGGCAGCCGTCGCGTTGTGTAAAGAGTTTGTAATTGTACAATGATTGTAGGGTGGCTATTCATGTCACACCTCATCAAAGGAAATGAAAGTTGTGTATACCGAAAAAATGACCTTAGTCGTTGATGTGATGTTAATTCAGCGGAATGTTACCTCGACATAACACATTCAGGACTCATTCTCATGAAATGAAAGGAATTACAGAAAAGATGTTTTTCTAGTTTACATGTTTGTATGTCACACAAATAGAACTCCCTGAGGTGTTCTTATTGGTATTTAGTTAGGCAATCTTTTATTTCATTTCATTTCCACACGATGTCACTTTAAGAGACTTGAGTTAAGCGGAACCTTGGTGATGATGGGGCATGACTTATTCATCTGAAGATAACAGTTGGTGATGGGAATGAAGCTAGGTAATTGAAGTCTACAAATAGGATCCTAACCAGATGCAGTGGAGGCCCACAGATTATAAAACGCGTCCACATTTATTGCTTATACACAGTAATTAACCTCAACTAATGTCAGACTCATCTACTTACTATTTCACTGATAGATAATGGGATTACTACTGAGAAGAGAAGTTTCTGTTCCGACAGTTTAACAGTTTTAGGTGAGCATCTCCATTCTTGTAAGCCCAAAGTTGTTTGAGTAGTACCAGTGTAATTTGTTTCTGGTTGCTCAGTCACAGAATCTTCGTGTAAGTAATTCATAGACTCATCTATCATTCTATGTTACTGATCAAACCGTTTGTTTCCATACAGCTAGTTAACCTTCATTGGTTTGAACGAAGAGAGAGCGAACATATTTTCAGGATAATTCGAGCTCGTTTTATTTCCTGGATACTCTTCAACCGCGTACATCCTAAATTAAATCATTTATATGTTACAAAATTTCTGAAAATACTTTTTACAATGACAAAAATAATTTCAAAGATGATGTAAGTAGACGAATTATTCAGTGTTAAAAGAGTAACTTTTTAAATAATAATTAAACAAAGGGGTGGAATTTAGATCTGTCTTAGAAACAAGGATGGACTAGACAAAGACAAATTACAAGACAGAACAACGGATTTAATATACACCTATTATGGTGAAGAGTTCAGGAGAGTGTGGGGTGAATAATGAAATAAAATTATAAAATAGATAAAATAATTTAATTTAGTAGATTTGGAACCTAAACAGTGAGTTCCACTCAGTGAGTGAAAATCAAAATCAAGATTGAGTGAAATATTATGCAACAGAACAAAACACAAAAGTACACGAACAAAGCAATTATGATTACCAGGGTAGTGAGAGATTAGTCACACTCTCTTTCTGTATACATAGGTTGTGTTGAAGTCTTTTGATGGCAATGGCTTTTGTGAACCGAAGTAACAATGCTTTTCTTTGTGTATTGATCATTTTGAAGGCCTGAGTAATTTTCACTGTGTTCTGTGGCAATTAGGTGTTTGGCGATTGTGCTTGAGAACACTTTGCAGCCCTTCAAATGGATATTCTCGAAAAATCTGGTAGATACTCTCCTCCCAGTCCTTCCTATGCACTTACTACTGCAAGTGCAGGTGAGTTGACATGAGTAGGATGCTTATCTACCTTTGACTGGGTTAACGGCCATATTGTGTTGTCAAATGTAATGAGTCAATCGGCGGGAAATGTTGTTTTCGATGCAGCTTTAATTCTGTTTTTCGTCCTTTTGGATATATCTTCACCGATGTATGCTAGAAAGATAAAAACTGGTTTCTTTTCAGTAATTTCAGGTTTGGGTCTAAGTATTTTTTTCTTCCAATATTTTGATATGAACTTCAGAGGGTATCCATTTTCGATAAGGTTGTATTAGATAACTGCAAGTTCCTCTTCGATTTTATCTTCTGAACACATCACACTGACTCTGCTGAACAGCGTTTTTACAAAGCTCCGTTTGTAGATGATTGGACAGAAATTGTGATAGTTCAAGTATTGGCCAGTTCAAGTTTCTTTCCTATAGATGGATTTTTCAATTGGCAATTAGTTCCACTTCCTGTATCTCAACATAAAATGAAGAGATGATAGGACAATTGTAAAATGTATCTATACTCCCTGTTTATAACTTGAAGTCATTGTAAAAAGTATTTTCAGAAATATTTTGGAAATTATAGTTGATTTATTTGGGATGTGCGCAGTTGAAGAGAATCCACGAAATAAAACGAGCTCGAATTATCCTGCAAATAAGTTTGTCTCCACTCACTGTCCTTAGCCAAGATTATTTCTGTCGTCATTACACTGAAAATTATCAGAATATGAAGCTTCAACCTGTGGATTATTCACAGTGTGTTCATATTCGTGAAAAGTGATCGATGCGTTAGTAGATGTAAATATGATGTAATAGGTGAAAATGTTTTGTAAAACTCACTCACTAAGCAATAAACACGACCTCTTATCTTCTTTCTTAAATCTCCCTTGTACTTATATATATATATATATATATTCATTTAATTATTTGATCAAATATATTTTTCTTTGTTTTTGCCCTTTCAAACTTTTTTATATTGTACCTTATGTCAAATATTATCGACTTTCTGACTTAGCTATCCATGAAACAAGAAATTGAAAACAATGAATGAAAATGTATCTTGTTGACATCCTCTTGTCAAATTCTATCTTTGTGATTGAGAATTAGTGTTCCCTTACCATTTCAGATGTATATATATATATATACTGATTAGGACATATTGATATGTTTTAAAGTTACAGTGTTGAAAATGCTTCAATTGATCCACTATACTAAGAATGTTCTGTTTCACTATATAGCATTTTAACAAATATATTTATATGGTGGTGCTTGGATAACGGAATGCTAAACATCAGTGTAGATATCAGTTAAGTCTATCACTGGGTTGACTGTCACAAGAGGAACTGAGAAGGTGAAAACACTGTTATGACTAGAACTGTGACCTATTAGACTATGAGCGGATATTAACTTAATGCACTGGCTAATCTATCCGAATCGGACGTAAGCAACAACAACAACACTAACACCGCTGCCACGCAAAGACAAAATAAACGACTGAATTTCAATAAGTGAGCTTTTATTGTCTCAAACAACGGTCGAAATGCTAAACTGGAACTCTCTCTCTCTCTCTCTCTCTCTATATATATATATATATATATATATATATCGAATTAGAATGACCTTGACAAATGCAGTAATTCAGTCGACATTAAAAGTACTAACAGCCAATAGGAATTCAGCAATCCAAACGGAGGGAAAAACAAAAGGCTAATGCCAGCGCGCGATAACTCCTTTAAATAGTTATTTTAGGGTTGTAGGCAAAATTAGGCAAAACCGGACGTACCTAACAAAAACACCTGACTCCTATCTGACATTTATACATCTCAATATTCAAAGAAGAAGAAGAAGAAGAAGATACTGTCATATTGTTCAGCAATCACCTATCGTGGTTATTTATAATTTGAATGGAAAACCGATTGTCCAATACTGGATTATTCAAGTGCAACAAACTAGATAACTTATAAATACACATACCGAGGGTTATGAACACAGTATGCTTGTATGCAACACGTGATTACTTATTTGTTTGGATCACCTAGTTCAGACAGCGTTGACTTTTAATATTCAGTCAGCTGATACGTTCGTTCTTTCATTATATCTTTTCTGCCTCCTTTTTTGGGTTTTAGCTTAACGGGTGGTGCATATTTGACGTGTCATACGTTAGTTAATATCATCAAGGTATCAAAACTTATGATAAGACATATGACTTATTCTAGTTTCGCTTATATTATTATTATTATTTCCTTTAATTCCTAGAGGAACATAGGGCTTCAGCCATGCGTCTCCATTGCGTTCGGTTCTCTGCTGTAGTTTTCACCTGGCTCCAAGTCTGCCCACACGCTTTCAATTCCTCTTCACATGATCTCCTCCAGGTCACCCTTGGACGACCAACTCGTCGCTTCCCTTTCGGGTTCCACTCGAGCGATGGCTTGTCTAGTGATGTCACTTGCTGGTTTCCTCAGAGTGTGTCCAATCCATCTCCATTTCTTCCTGCCCATTTGTTTCACGATCGGTTCCTGGTTGGTTCGCTCCCAGAGATCTTTGTTGCTGATCCTCTCCGGCCATTTGATCTTGAGTATTGAGCGAAGGCATTTGTTAATGAAGGTCTGTAGCTTGTTTGAGCTGCTCTTTGTGACACGCCAAGTCTCTGATCCGTATAGTAGTACTGACTTCACATTGGAGTTGAAAATCCAGATCTCATTTTTGATTCTGAATGCTGTTGACCTCCACACAGACTTCAGAGTAATGAAAGCTTGCCTTGCTTTTCCGATTCTTGCTTTGATATCCTCGTCAGTTCCTCCTGTAGTTGAGACGATGCTTCCCAGGTAGGTGAAAGAAGTTGTTTCTTTCAGGTTCCTCCCATTTATGCTGATTGTTGTCGGTTGTTGCTGTTGATGTTGGCCAGGAATATTCATTACCCCTGTTTTGTCTATGTTCACTTGAAGTCCTATCTTTGCTGCTTCTTCTGCCAATTTGTTGCTTTTCACTTGCATATCTTCCAGTTTGTCGGAAATCAGACATATATCATCGGCGAAATCCAAATCCTCCAAGGCTTTTGTGTCGGTCCATTTTATGCCTGTTCCCTCGTTGGTTGCCGTTATCTGCCGCATTATCCAATCAACTGCAATCAGGAAGATCATTGGTGACAGTAGACAGCCTTGTCTCACTCCCGTCCTCACTTTGAAGGATTCCGTGAGCCTCCCGTTGTGGATTACTTGGCATGCAGCGTTGTCATACAGCTGTTGGATGAGATGTATAATTGTCGGTGGCACCCCGTAGTAGCGAAGTAGTTGCCAAATCACCTCTCGATCGACGCCGTCAAAGGCCTTTTCAAAGTCGATGAAGTTGAGATAGAGAGGTGACTGCCATTCCAGGCTTTGTTCAATGATGATCCGTAATGTGGCGATCTGACCAATGCATGACTTGTTTCTCCTGAATCCAGCCTGTTCCGGTCTAAGGTTTTCATCCAGGGCTTGTTTGGTTCTCTCCAGGATGATGTGGCTTAATATTTTGCTTGGGATGGACAAGAGCATAATTCCGCGCCAGTTCTTGCATTGACTTAAATCTTCTTTCTTTGGTAGTTTGAATAAGTATCCTTTCTTCCAATCCTCGGGTACTTTGCCCTCTTTCCACACCTTCTCCAGTAGTGGCGTCATCAAGTCCGCTGTTGTCTCCGGGTCCATTTTCAATGCTTCTGCTGGGATTCCATCTGGTCCTGCTGCTTTTCCAGCTTTTAGCATCTTGATTGCCTTCAGGACTTCGGATTTCGTCGGAGGGTCGATTTTCATTGGTAGTTCTGCTTCCGTTGTTGGTATTGTTGGACGCGTTGTAGGTGGCGGACGATTTAGAAGTCTTTTGAAGTGTTCAGCCCAGTGCTTCCTCTGTTCCACCTCTTTGGTGATTGACTTTCCATTGTCGTCCTTTATTGGCTTAATCTGTGTCGAACTTTTGCCCGAAAGGTGCCTAGTTGTTTGGTATAGTGTAGCGAGGTCTCCTTTGCATGCAGCTTGTTCTGCTTCGTTTGCCATGGTTTCACAATATTTTCTTTTGTCTTCCCTGGCACTTTTCTTCACTCTTTTGTTCAGTGCATTGTAGCTTGCATTCAACTCCTGTTTCTGTTGCTCGTCGGTGCACTGGATAATCTTTTGTTTCGCCACCCTTCTCTCTTCTATTAGTTTCCAAGTGTCCGTAGAGAGCCACTGTTTGTCCTGTCTCTTTTTTCTGCCTAGGACTTCCATGCAGGTTTGACTCCACACCGTTTTCAATTTGTTCCAGTGCTTATAGATAGATATCAATGGAATTTAGATGAAAATATTGAAAGTTGGACAGGCGTTGACACTGGAAATGAATTATTGCTATATGTGTAGTCTCCAGTGTGATTGAATTGTTTTGCATGTTGTTAGGCTTTCTTTGCTCTAATCAGCTGTTTGAATTTAAGCGGATAGACGGTATGTCATAAACAAAATATCTCCCGAAATTATAAAATTCCTCACTAAAACAATTTTCGAACAACTTGGCAGAGGATATTGAAAGTTTTGTTAAAAGCACCTAATACTGACACGTACGTGTGGTACTGGGGTTCACAGTTAGCAAAGGTGATAATCGACACAAAGATATGGTCAATCCATTAGCATACGCAAACTCTTTCTGTGGTCTTTTAGTAGACTAGGAACTAGATGCATGAAAGGATCTGAGAACCAATCGATTAAGGATTTCTTTAGATGACCTTTAAGGATCGCGTTGTGACGTATCATAACCTGCTTTATTTAAGTGTCTTTAGGAGGTGACCACTGTATACTGTTTTCAAAAGCTGTTACTGGAAAAAGAAAACCACTCTATGTAAATGGTGTGTCGCATGAATTGATAAAGTATTAACCTCATGTGAGTGGATTTAGTGTTGCAGACTAATGATGACGTTGTTCATCGCCAACCATACCAAATTTCATAGGACACTAGTAATTAATTTAACGTCTCTAGTCCTTTCTTTCGGTGCAGCCTGAATTCTATCAGTCAGATATGAAATGTGGCCACTATTCTAGGTAGCTTGCTATCATGGTGCACTTTGAATTGTTGATATTAGATGGCTGAAGGAGATCAGTAGGAAGCCTTGCTTCATCTAGGTTTAGGGGTAGTTGGCACTCACCAGTTAGCAGGGCGTACCTGCAACCACATTGGAGGAACTTATGTCTTTTCCGAGATACGTCTCTGATTGCAGCACTGGGTAAAGCGGTTTCGAATCTGAGAAGGGACATGAGTTCCTTCAAGGTTGCAGATACGCCTTGCTGACTGGTGAGTGTCAACTAGCACGAAACCTAGGTCAGGCAGGGCTTCCTGCCGATTGCCTCCAACCATCTAATATCATCATACCTAATTTTATTATACAAAAGTCGGACAAAAATCTGAGCATTTGTCAATTTCTGTGTGCATATATCAGTTCGCCTCTTGCTGTAAAGCCAGGTACATTGGTCTCTGGACGAGCATCCCGTCTAACAGGGTTCAAGAACACTATCCCGTTTGGTTACAAAAAAGTAGCAGCAGCTCTATAAGGAATGCAGTAACACAACACCTTGCCAAAGTTGGCTATTCCATCAGAACAAACGCCTCCTCCAAAGTATTCTACAAAGTGAGGAATAACCTGACAAAGGCGATACGTTTTCGTCTCCTTTGTATTGCTGAAGCCTTAGACATTCAGCTGGAAATACTAGAGTTATGCATAGAAAAGAAAATCATTCAAACACTTCTGCTATCATTGGTAACAACCATGTTGATTTCTACAGACTTGATTTTTGTTTTTCTAACTCCTTATAACTTCTAGTAATTCTTTAGAACTCATATATAATTCGATATTTTTCTTCGTTTCAATGTGTATCCTAACCACAATTCACTGATTAAATTATTCGTCTTACTGCGTAACTGCGCAACCGCTACTACGGGGTGCCGCCGACAATTAAACATCTCATCCAAAAGCTGCACGACAATGCTGCATGCCAAGTAATCCACAACGGGAAACTTACGGAATCCTTCGAAGTGAGGACAGGAGTAAGACAAGCTGGCTGCCTACTATCACTAATGATTTTCCTGATTGCAGTAGACTGGATAATGCGACAAACAGCGGGCAATGAGGAAACAGGAATAAAATGGACTCACACAAAAACCTTGGAGGATCTGGACTTCGCCGATGATGACATATGTCTGATTTCCCACAAACTGGAAGATATGCAAGCGAAAAGCAACAAGTTGGCGGAAGAAACATCAAAGATAGCAGGGACATCAGGTGAACATAGAGAAAACAGAGGTGATGAAGATTCTTGGGCAACACCAACACCACAGCAACAACAACAGACAAAAATCAGCATAAATGGGAGGAACCTGAAAGAAACAACCTCCTTTACCTACCTGGGAAGCATCGTTTCAACTACAGGCGGAACTGACGAAGACTTCAAAGCAAGAATTGGAAAAGCAAGACAAGCTTTCACTACCCTCAAGTCTGTGTGGAGGTCAACAGCACTCAGCAACAAAAATAAAATCCGGATTTTTAACTCAAATGTAAAGTCAGTGCTACTTACAATACGGATCAGAGACTTGGTGCGTCATAAAGAGCATCTCAAACAAACTACAGACCTTCATTAACAGTTGTCTTCGCTGAATACTCAAATCAGATGGCCAGAAAAGATCAGCCATATAGATCTCTGGGAGCAAACCAACCAGGAACCGATTGTGAAACAAATAGGCAGGAAGAAATGGAGATGGATTGGCCATACTCTGGGGAAACAAACCATCAAGTGACATCACACGCCAGGTTATCACTCAAGTGGAACCCTACAGAATGGGAAACGGCGAGTTGGTCGTTCAAGGGTGACTTGGAGGAGGTCATGTGAAGAGGAGATGAAAACATGTTGTGGAAAATACCCATTGGAACATTAGATTGAGAAGAATAAGAAGTTCAGCAAAACTATCTTTTCGGCGATTTCATTTTCAAAAGCTGTACAATCGCATTTAAATACATAATTTCACATGGAGACAATTCTTGTTTGATTCTACATAATTATGACGGCGAATAAAAGGTGATAATTATTTCCAACTAGAAACATGTTGGCAGACTTGGAGCCAGGTGAAGACTCTAGCAGAGAACCGAACGCAATGGAGACGCATGGCTGAAGCTATATTTCTCTAGGAATTAAAGGAAACAATAATAATAACACAGGTGTGCAACTTTTTTTAATGCATTGACAACTCTTCACCTCCTAGTTTACCATTTTTTTATTCATCACATTTTTGGAATATTTTGATAAATTAAACAATGACCTGACTAATTTTTATTCTCATAATAAATTATGAGCTTTATTCTTGCCTGACAGACCTAATGTACACACACACACACACAAAAATAAACACATATAATTGTGGTTGAAAGCTAAGTGACTCTTCGCTGAACTACATGTTTTGTTTTCACTAATATCTTGATGGGGATTATTCATGAATTGAAAAATCTGAGCGACTGACATGGAACTGAAAACTATGTAGTAGATGTTTTACATATTGCGTAACTGATAGTCTGAAGATATGCAGCTTGATATAACATCGATTTTAAATCGAACCTAAATCGTCATTCAAAATCACTTTCAAGTTGTCCATAAACAATCACAATAAGCAATAATAAATTATTTCCCCTCAAAATGTCATATTTAGCTAATAATAAATTAATCGTTCATGTAGAAGAATTCGCTGACAAGTCAATACTCAACAGATGGGGAACAAATATATACAGTCACACTGGCAAACGAATTCAAAATAAAAACAAAACTTTTATCTAATTATTGTTATTATTCTCTTCGGTTTTTTAGTGGAACATAGGACTTCAACAACACATCTCCACTGTCTTCTATTCTCTGTTGTCCTCCTCTCCACACGATCTCCCCCATGTCACCCTCGCACCGACGACCCACGCGTCACTTCCCATCGATATTTCACTCGAGCAATGGCCTGCATTGCGATGCCCAGTCCATTTCCATTTTCTCCCACATATTTGCTGAGAAATCGGTTCTTGGTTGGTTTGTTCTCAGCCAGAGTTTCTCGTTGCTAATTCTTTCTGGCTTGCTGGCTATTTGACCTTCAGTATGGAGCCGGCGAAGGCAGCTGTTGATAAAAGTGTGTAGTGGCTTATTGCAGATCCTTTACAAGATGCGCCCACCAAGTTTCTGACCAATACAGAAGAACTAGCCAACTTGGTATTGGTGTTAAAAAAATGAATCTTGTTGTTTATGCTGAATGAGTGCAGAAGAGTTTCAAACTGGTTTCATGTTGATGAAGGCGTATCTCACCCTTCCGATTCTGGTTGGCTTTGACATCTTCATCCATTCTCACTGTCTTTGGTTGAAACCATGCTTCCTAGCCAGATGGGTGAAGGAGGTTACGTCTGCTAAATCTCTTCCGTTGATGGTGATTGTTGCTGGTTATTGTTTTTTTTGTTACTGTTGATCGGTTTTCTTCATCATCTCCGTCTTCTCTATGTTCACCTGGAGTCCCGTTTTCTCTGCCTGCTTCTTCAGCCAGCTTGTTGGTTTCCGCCTTCAGCCCTTCAAGTTTGTGGGATATTAGACATATAGCATCTGCGAAATCCAGATCTTCTAGAGCCTTCTTTTCGGCCCAATGTTTTCCTGTCTTCTCACTCACAATGTACAGTCTGATACGCAATCCAGTCCACTACTATTTTATCTCTTAGCTATCACCAATATGAAACAACTGAAGAATTTAGGTAGATTATACTTCAGTTAGTAATCATTAAAGAGTCACCTCATTCCTGAATACAGTCAATGAATACAGCCTTATCTAAGCAAATAGATAGACTAAGATTCACTCCTCAATGTTTCTAATCATTATGAGAAGGGAAAACAATCAAAATACAGACAAATGGTTATAAAAAATCCATTTTGAAAGTTATCCGGAATATTTCAACAGCAACAGTTAATCACCGTGCTGTTTGTGAGTAGAAATAGAAATATGCGAAAATATTGATTCAGAGGGGATAAACATTGGAATACACACTGATTTTTTGAAGGAACTGATGTTGAAATGCACTCTAAATGTCCAGTTCTCTTTCAATAATGAAATATATCAATAAAAAGATGGTATAGCTATGGGTTCATCGTTGAACCCATTGCTTGCAAATTTCTTTGTATCAAAACTAGAAAATGATTGACAACTTTGGATTTTACAAGATACACGTGGATGATACTTTCATTATCTCCAATAATGAGAGTAATTTGGAGGATATCCTGAACTTCTTCAACAACCAGCATCCTGCAATCCAGTTCACACTAGAAAAGGAGTCCAACACAAAAATATCGTTTCTGGACGTTCAACTAACACGACGTGAACAAAATGGAACACTGAAAAGATCCATCTACAGAAAGCCAACATGGAACAGACAACTCACAAACTTCTATAGTTGGGTGCCTCTATATACAAAACGAAACCTGATCCGTTCATTAAAACACAGAATCCACAGCATTTTCAGCCCTGACACTATGGAAGAGGAGCTGAATACACTGAAAAGAATCCTCCTTGAAAATGGCTGCGCAGAAGGATTCATCACAAAATCTACAAAGCCTAAACCACTAAAGCCGCCAACATTTTCTGCTCTCAAAAGACTTCTGTACTTGAATCTACAATTCAGTGGAGACTCATCAGCAGAAATACTGAGCAGCCACCTGTCCCGCTCACTGAAGAAAGCCTTCTTCGCTGCTGAACTTCGACTAAATCTCTTTACGAAACCACTGATTCGCATGGACCTGAAAGATGAGCTATCACTGTTGACCTCATCAATGTGCATCTATGAATTCGTGTGGATTTAGATATGTCGGTCTTACCCAGTGTTTGCTGTTCAAACGTATTATGGAACACTTACTCTCAAGGTATTATGAAGGAGAAGAAATATCCCACCGCAGCTCTATCCCGAAACACCTGGTTGAATCTGGACACCATGCTAATCCATAAAGGAACTCCAAAGTTATCTACAGAATACCTGAGAATCTCACTAAGAGAGTAGGAATCAAACATCTTCAAACCGCAGATACAATGAGAATTCACATGTTAAATTCTGAACTCTGCATACAAAAGAAGTTTGTTCAGTCATTAAATCTAAAGTGGACCTGATGTGTCTAACACTGGATACGTAATTTTTGTTTGTTAATTGTTTTTACGAGTTGATCACGGATTGATATCACTTAGAGAACCAGTGAAAACCAGCACTGGAGTACTGGACAGCTGTTTCATCCTAGTTTGGGAATCATCTACAGTACGCACCCACTGGGGTTCGAACCCAGGACCTTCCGGTTACAAGGCAGGCTCGTATACCATTCAGCCACTGGGACCCGATTCAATGGCCAGTGCATGAATTCTAACTTCTACCAGTTCGTGATTTAGCGCGACTCCAACCAATGTCATCGGTGGGACATTCATCCTCGTTAATTATAATATATTCTTCCCTTATCTCTATTTAATTTCTACCCCGTATTACCACTGTTGTTAACTTGACTCTTGTTCAATTTCAGTTGAATTCCACTCAATCCCGTCAATTATGTTACGTCATTCAACTTATTTAATTTTATTTTGGTTTTTACCTGAATAACGCTTTTGATATTACGTAGTTTGTTATCTAAAATTTAAAATACTAATGACACAATTTTGGAAATATTCCTTTTGTTGCTAAGACAACTTACTATATATATATATATATATATATATATACATGTATATACATATATATATATGCGATTGTACGGCTAGAGAATGATACCGTTGGAAAGAGTAACTCTTCGCTGAACGCTTTTTCTTTTATATGACTCAAGAAGATTTTTAAGAAAACAGAATACATACTAGAATGGGAATATATCATACTGGTGATATTCGAGCATATCAGAAAGTTGATGATATTAAGGAATTGCACAGATTGAAGAAGGTTGGGTCCATTTCGAAGCAAAGACTCACTGGTTGAAAGTCGAATACTTAAGCCTTTGACAGACATCTCCACTCAACAATTTGATCACAAGGAGTATTGTGAAATCTAATTAACATATACATAACTTCTTAGAATGGTGGCCACATTGCAAACCTGAATGATAGAATTCAGTCAGCACCAAAGATAGGATTAGACACATTACACTAGTTACTAGTGTCCAATCAAACTACCCACTACAGCCCTACAGGAGGACAATCGCGAGCCTGAATAGCTCACTGGCAACGTCTCTGACTGCGGCACTGGGTGACGTGGGTTCGAATCTCAGACGGGACATGAGTTCCTTCAAGGTTGCAGATACGCCTTGTTTACGAGTGCCAACTAGCACGAAACCTAGGTCAAGTAAGGCTTCCTGCCGATTGCCTCCAACTATCTAACATAACTTCTTTACCAGTCATCATCAACAGTATGCCTTATACAAAGACCTATCAATAATGAAAATGCAGCAGATTATGAGACATTTCCACCACGCACAAGAAGAAGTAACGTGGTTAAAGTATAAGAGGAAATTCGAATACATGATACCTCAGTGATTTCAAGCAACAAAAAAGATTATCATTATCATGTATTGGATGGAGGATTTCATCATGAGCTGACATCAGTTAGAGAACCCCTGGAAAACCTGCGAGGAGTACTGGACATCTGTTTCGTCAGCCTAGTTTGGGACTCTTCATCAGCACGCACCCAGTTAGTACGATCAAACAAAATCCCTACAAAAAAAATACTTGAAAATTGATCTGATGCTCAATGTTGACTGGCACTATTCAGGCAGTTACCTGGGGTTCTAGTGGGAAGCTGTTACCAGTAGGGTACATCAGGTTGAAGGTCAGACAGGAAATCATCGAAGAAGACAATGCAAAGTGGTCACGCTATAGCATGATTTGGCAGAAGTTAGAATTCATGCACTGGTCACTGAATCAGGTCCCAGTGACTTAATGGTCTACGAGCTCACTCGCCTTGTAACCAGAAGGTCCTGGGTTCGACCCACTTATTGTGAGTGCGTACTGAGAAGAGTCCCAAACTAGGCTGACGAAACAGCTGTCCAGTACTCCCTGCAGGTTTTCCAATGATTCCCTAACTGATGTCAGCTCATGATTGAATCCCCCATTCAATCAAACAAAATCCCTACAAAACCAATACTTGAAAATTATCACGTATTGTTTTTGCTAGCTACTGTGGGAAGCTACTACGCGAGTTATAGAGAGAGAGAGGCAAGGTGAGAGATATGTATCAAAACTCATAGACAGACTTGTTATCATCAGTTAAAACATAATTGTCTAGTGACACGCATAAACGATAGATTATCTCTCTTTATCCGATTTAATGTATTTAATTCACTAAAGCATTAAATGATGGCCAAGACATCTGTGATAATTTCTCAGTCATTTGATCATCGCTCAGTTGAATTATAAGATACTTGGAATTTGAGTAAGAGAAGTGAACAGTTTTATGTTACCACCTACTATATCGCGTCATTTTCAGTTGAGTTTCAACATAGAAATTTAAACAGAAGTGCAGCATTTAAAGTTACTACACCCTATATATAACATACAAAAGTAGAGAAAAGAGATTCAGAAAAACTCCAATAAGCAGAATTGTACGGAGGCAGAATAGCAGCATGAGAAAATGACGGTCTAGTGGATATTACAGATCAGAAAGAGTGAATGCATTTCAGCCATTGAGGAAGATTTTCAGCCATCTGACCAATAATAATCTTCAGCCGTTGATTCCCGACCAAGCTCTATACACTCCCCGTATTACTCAAACCAACTGTCAAAGACTTCATGAACTGATGCCAGGTTTTCGTTTCACCATCAGTAACTCCTTTCCAACCCAACCCAATGACAGCTAACATTGCTCAATGAAGAAGACGAAGAGACTCGTCATGCTTAACACGTGTCCTAGCCATCTCAACCGACTCACCTTCACAACCACATCGATTGACCTATCCTGTACGCCTGACTTCAATATTGCTCACCAATATAACACCACTTGACAGGAGGGATAGAACGCAAATATCCGTGGTCAAAAACAACCAGCTAGGCTTTTCATACTCCCCACTTTCAATGACCATGTTTCACAGACATAAAGGAGGACAAGGTGAACTTCTGCGTAGACAAAAAGTTTAAACCACATCAGTGAATCCTTTCAAAACACAAAACCAAAGACATTCAGAAACGAATTTTCTACAAATTAGTCGAAAAGTAGAACCAACAACCAACAAAGACATTCGCTTAAGTTGTATTTCTCAAAAAAAAATGAAAAGAAAAGAGGAAGGTCTTTCACTGGCAAATAATTTACACTGGTACACAAATCAAATAAGAAAAAGGATGAGGAGGAGGAGCGGGGGAAAAGGAAGAACAAGAATAGGAGGGTGAAACAAAATGAACAATACAATGGAGGAGGCATGTTGTATAGGTGGGTGGGTGGGCGGTACTTTGAACGACTGAAGTGGAAAATGGGGAACAAAGGTTGGAGCAGTTCGGGAACAAGAATACATGGGATAAAATGCATTCAGATATTCAAAGTGGAAAAAAGGAAACAAAAAAAGGAAATGAACCGGAAATAAATAAATAAATAAATAAAAATAGCTAATAACATACAAACATACATATAACAAACAGACAAACGAGAAAAAAACAAATAAATACTCGTAAATAATGATAATTAAATAAGATATAACGAATGCAGTTTAAATTTTTTTTCTTATTTTCAAAATGCAAAAGTTTCTGTAATGAAAGAAGAAAACAAAAGGCCAAAAAAAAAACAAAAAATGTGTTGTTGGGGAAAAGTTTTTTTCTGAAAATAAAAAATGCCCAACAAAACACAGACTAAAAGGGTATGATTTGTACAACAATACAATGAATAAAATGTTCAGTTTTGTTTTGTTTCGTTTCATTTTCCTGTTTATCGTTTTTTACACCTATTGTGAAACTGTTTAGATTCCAGTGAGATAAGCATGAAGTAATTTATAATAATAATACCTGTTATCGATCTCATGAGTAACTATTGCTCTTTTTATTGGGAAACACATTTGCTTTTCGTTGTATAAAATGCAGATCCTGATTACTCGATCGATGTAAAGGAAAATATTTATTTTTATATAAATGTGATGGGATTGTTAAGATGAATATTTTGTCCATATATTTCCGGTGTCACAAAGAAGGAGATTAAGGTTAAGAATTAAAAAAAGGAAAAGAAAATAATACAAATATATATGCATATGTATATGTATATACACAAGATAAAATAATGCTAATTGTGAATAACAAACGAATAGACAATCAGCCAATATACTTCATGTGAACGTTAAAAGGACGAACAGAGAGATGGAAGGGAGTACTGATATTGCACGATATTGCCAATAATAATAATAACAATAAAGTTAAAATGCATAAATACATTAAACTCTGACGATTTAAACATTTGTCTGGGCCCGTTGATCGTATGTATCAAATAAATTAATACTGTTATTATTATTACCATTATCATTATTGTTATTATTATCATTACTACTACTACTATTATTATTATGAGTAGTATTATTCATATCAGATGATGTTGATGAATGACAAAAATGCAATGGATTGTTATGATTAATTTGTTGTTGTTGCTGCTGCTGTTGGTGTGAGATTTCATCTAAACCACATGAATTCGACAGTTTCCCAGTAGAATTATCTTGCAGTGAATGTGAATGATGATGATGATGATTATGATATTGGTGCTGGTGAGGATATTGATAACGGTATGGATAATTCATACTATTACTATGATTATTAGTATTATTATTACTGTTGTTATTATTGTTACTATTATTATTATTATTGAAAGGCATACCGAATCGTATAGGATTCTGTGTTGCTGCAGCTGCTGCCAGAGATGAATAATTACTAGCTGGATAATAAGCATATGATCGAGGCAGACGATAATGTGAATACGCTGGTAAACGATGCTGATGCTGATTATTGCCATTATTATGATTAAGACTGTTATTGAATAAACTATGCTGTTGTTGCACCAACGGTAAATGATCCAATCGCATAGTATCAGGTGATGTAAAACTAATACTTCGATTAACACGTACATCCACGTCGGTATTTCGTTTATCATATAAATGTAAATAATGCATTTGTTGTTCAATATTATTCATATTCATATTACTGAGCATATTTGACTTGGGATATCCAACTACTGTTGACAAACATTTATTCATTGGATAACAGTGATTATCAAACCAAGCGTTGGTATGTTTTATATGAGAAGACTTTTCATCATTATCATTGTTATCATCCTCATTATCATTAACAGGCTTACTGTTCTTATTCTTATTCAGCTTCTCTTCAGAATTCATTGTTTCCGCTTCATTTGATTCATAGTGATTACAAGAGAAAGCTAAGAAAGAGGATGGAGTACATATTAAGTGGTTTGACGGTGGTGTTTCAATGGCATCACCACAATTACTTCCGTTAGTGTTATTATTATTACTATTATTACCATTAGTATGGTATAAATGATCAGGTATTGTCATTCCTGAATTATATACATGATCAGATCGTGTGGAAGGATCACGAGAATTTGTCAAATTGCCTGTATTTTGATGATAATTATTATTTTGGGGAATGTAAGCATTAGTATCAGGGAAAAAGCGTAATGGACTAGCTACATTGTGATAAAAACAATTTGGCATTGTAGGAATAAGATTTGGTCTCATTAGATATGTCTGTTGCAGGTCAGAGAAACCAACCTATACGGAAGAAGAAGGGAAATTTAGAGCAAAAAAACAAACTGACTAATCTATGAAAATGCGTAATGGTATGGTAACTATCTAAGCAATAATTAATTAAACAAATTCGACAATACCTACATCTACCTTGGGGAAAATCATCTTGATATATATGTATATATATATATATATACATATATATATATACATATACATATATATACATATGAAGTTTCGGTAGAAGTGGGAATCTTATTTTTTTGCGGGATGGTGCTGCTTGGCTCACATCCAACCTTCTCTCTTTACTCGCCTTACTACGGGCTTAGTTAGGTTTACCAGTTCATCGGCGGGGGATTGAATCCCGGATCATGTTAGTAGGTGGCGGGCATTCTACCGCTGAACCACTGACGCATATACATATATATATAATTAAAAAGGAACCATACTTGTTTGCAAGGTAAACGGAAAAGTGGTAACTTCATGAAATCAACTAATTTCAGGAAGACAGAAGGCGAAATGGTGTTCAACTCGACTGACAACAGTATGCCCAACTGATTCGATGGGATTTACTCCTAAATCATTATCATTATTATGATTAGGGTGGGGGATATCACTCAATTGCTAGAGATATTTAGTGCGTCGGTGGCACAGCGGTTAGGATTCCTGCCGACCATGCACATGGTCCGGGGCTCGACCTCCTGCCGACGCACACCTGATATCTATGGTCGGTCTGCAAAATTTGGGCTACCGATATCACATGCTGAAAATTCCATACATGTACCCAAAAATACGGTGTGGAATAATAAATAATAATAATAAAAAGAAACAGCCAGAAACCGTTATGTAACAGAATATCTTTCCCAACAGTATACGTTACACTCGAATGTTAGAAGTTAGTTCGCCTATGGATAACAACACCTAGAAGTATGGAAGCAACAAATTGCAGACTGTCCCAAAATGAATAACTTATTATCAGAAATTAGTCAGTGGTCCTTGTCAAATAGTCTTAAGCTAAATAGCTCCAAACGTCAGGTTGTTAATTTCACTTTCTGACTACAAGCACAAGTTTAGTGAATTAATTCGTTCCTATGATTCTAGTATCACAGATGGCACTGAAATTGGAACTAATTTGAATGTTAAATATCTTGGATTACGTCTTTCCTGTGATTTTTCCTGGTCTTCCCACATCATGTTAATTTCTAAAAAGATATTTCATTTAATGTGCTACGAAAGGAAGTCAAGACACTCTGGTATCACTTAGTTTCTACTTTTACAATTTGTTAGTTCTTGTATTCTACATATTTTTGTTTATTGCTCCCCTTTACTATTTCCTGGGCTACTTAAGAAAGACTTTTTCACTTTTATTTCCTTGTCATTAATAGACATTATGATGGTTGAAATAATTTATAATGAACTTGATGTCATTACAACTATTACTTATAGAAGTGTCTAGGAGTCTATTCCTTTCTCGCTGTTTACACCATGAGAGATAATTAGTCCTAGGAATACCTGAAGCAGAAAGAGCACTAACGCTGCGTGAATTCAGAACCCAGAGGACAACTGCTTGAAATCAGTCGCAAACAGTCTGTTGGAAATGGTTTTTAGAGTTGCATCCATATGAAGACCTAACTGTCCATTACAAGCCGCCGCGAAGTAAGGCGAGATGTGCACTTTTCGAAGTTGACCTCTTCTAACTTCTCCATTCCACAGAGTGGAGAGGCAGCATAGCTGGCTTACTGGTAGACCGAGGAAAACAACTTACTACTGTCACACCCCTATTTGTAAGCAGTACAACTTCACCATCAAATCTACAGTGTAGGGTGAGCGACTCACATTATAACTGTATCTGCTTTTAGTTGGATTGCTGTCTAAATGACTTATGTGGCCATAGTAGGATTCGTTCCAGTCGGTGTAGTTTGTTGGGCTATTGAGATACATGGAAAAGCCGAGTAAAAGCCTCTCAGAATTTAAAAGAACATATTGGAAATTATGTGATCACTTTGAAACGTGCTAGGCACTATATATATATATATATATATATATATATATATATATATAAGCTATTAGACGACTACAGAAGTTCAGGAATAATATTTTTCTCGTCACCGTCTTCACAATCACACAGAGCCACTTGATCCCCGGAATCGAATTCCTCCTGCAGGCTAAAAATATGGCCATTTCATCACTTTTTAAATTGGGAATATCCTCAGCGACAAATGAATAAACGATATGGAAGTCGAATATTTATTTCACAGCAGAAGCTAAGAGTTACAATTACCCAAACAGAAGACAAGAATGAAATTCAGATAAACAGTAAACAATAGTATGCATTAGTTTCATTTTTGTATTCCTTAATAAATAGAAATACATTATACGTATAGGTTGATAAAAATCTTACTTGACAAGGTGTAAGGCCTATTGCATTTTGACATGGTCTACAAATTTGTTGATCAGCATTCATATGAGGCAAGTGTAGTTGAGATGGAAAGTTTGCTTGAGATAATTCCGAATTTAAATTTGAGCAATTTGAGAAAACTGTTGAACTATTGACCATTGTATCATGGCTAGTATGAGATTCTGATGTACTCAAAGAATCGGCAGTTTTAGAATTATTCTCAGCCGGTAAATGTGGCTGTGAGTAAGGATAAGGTGGTTGATTGAAGGATGCATTTGGTACTTGTGATTTCGGACTATCACTATGCTTCTTTTGATCTGACCCAACACTTAAAGGAGTAACTAGTGAAGCACTATGAGACCGTTCTCTTTCACACGGCATAACATTGTGATGTCGAGGGATATGAAACATATAAGGAATTGAATTAGGATCCCAAAAAACTGAAGGGTTGTGCATAACTGGTATAGCGGAGTTCGGTGCACCAAGACAGTTAGTAGGTCCAAAGCAGGGACACATATACATTGGATTTGAACAATTCAAGGGTAAACCATATGGTATATAATAACTACTGTAGTTAGATGGTAGTCTGTTGGACAACTGTATGTCAGAGGTTCCAGGTAACGACATATTGCAGTTAAAGCTTTCACATGGCTTGTCGTCTGGTCGATTAGAATGCGGTTCCTTGCCTAGGGACTCTTCATTGTAACTATCACTGCATTTGCTAATATTTAAAGAACCAGGATCCATTGTACTGGATATCATACTCATTTCTTGAGGCACATGATCATGTGAACACATGGAGGAGACAAGGTTGGCTGGCAAGTGTGTATCTGAGTGTGGAGCAACAGCAGGATAGAGTGTAACTGCGGCGGCTGCAGCTGCAGCAGCTGCCACTGCCGCCGCGGCAGCTGTACGACGTTCATCCAGTGTCGGCATTTGAGGATAGTATACAGAATTTTGTACATTATTCCACTCTGGGTAATAATAATCAGGATAATAAAATAAAGGCGTTAAGGCAGGATATGGCGTTAGCATAGGTTGTTGTTGTTGTTGAGCATTATGAAGATACGGCGGAAAGACTTGAGATGCAGAACCTGATAGTGTATGCAGAGTTGGACGGTTGGCAGGAGAGAGGAAATCAGAGGTTTGATTAGAGAAAACAGTTGAAGCACGTGCAGGTGAATCATAAACTGAATTAGACAGTGAATTCGGAGACATAGGATTTTCCATTTGAATCCGGGAGGAAGAGGGTGGCACCTTTGATGTTGGACGATCAGATTTCTTAGGTAAATCAAAACAGGCAGGAAAGACTTTAACTGGTTCACATTCTTCATTGGGTAATTTAGATCCATCATCATTTGGTTTGTCGAAAGGAACAGCATTCAATACAGCATCTGCTGACTCATAAGCTCGTGAGACATATAAATGATTCGTTGTAGGATTCTCATCTTGAGATACACTCTTATCACCTTCAGATCCACTATTACCTTTTCCATTCACCATAGTTTTACAATTCATACTACTATTACTTCGATTTTTATCCGATATAGATATATTCTGTAGTCCTAACCATGAAACTTTAGATGAATTTGTTCCAGAGGTTGGAGATGACGGTAACTGTAAACTTTCGTCGGCTATTAATTGTTTTTCAAATTTTGAAAGACCTGGACGATGCCAACGACCATGAGATTCGCCATGAACACTTTCATTTCTATCGACAACAGCAGCTGAAGCATGAAATTCATCAACTTCTGATGGATCCCCGTGTTGATGTTGTATTGGAATATCAATTTGATCATTTTCATCATTTGCATGTCGTCGATAATAATTACGTGATGATTCTTTGTTTGGACTTGGTTGTGAAGTCGACTCAGGAACCAAGCGTATGTTCGGTATGACAAATATAGATAAAGCTAAGTGTAAAAATGATGGAAAAATATGAAAACAGGAAAAAGAAACAATTAGTGAGTATTAAACAACATAAAAACATTTCAAAGGCTAGTTAATAGATATGCTGATGAAATGGACAGAATGGCGTCTTAAACTTACACCATATTCTTTTCTTTCTGCGTATGCTTAATTAACTTAAAGATTGAAAAAAACAATAGACGACATTTAATTTGTAGATAACATTAAAGCTGCATAAAACAAACAACAAAGACTGAAAAGATGCAACTAAGCTGTGAGGAGTAGTGTGTAAATGTTTCTTAGAAACTATCCATTCATGTATTGACAAGTTATAGTAGTCAAAAAACGTAGACAAACGCCCATATTTAAGAGAAATAATTATTAAACAGTCAAATAGGCATCACACCCTATAATAATACCATATGAAAGAGAAACACAATACTAAGAGAAATGTTGAAATGAAAGTAGACTTTGTGTTAAGCAAGAATAACTATGAACTGATTTATATTAAGCCTATTACTCTGATATATTAAACGGGTACTTTGAATGAATAAAAATGATGAATTTCAATTATAGAACATTATTTAAGTGAGCAAATAAGTATTTTCGATAAATTCTCATCAGGCTTTACAACCACATAGTGAAATATCAGTTATCCAGTGTCACTGAGAGAACTATTCTAAGTTGGGGTTGAAGGCCATGGGGGAGGGGAAAGGGGTTGGAAAACCTTTTACTGAACACAAAGATTAAGCTGAAAACTTTTTATGGTGATTGCCCCAGGCAAGATTAGCAGACAAAAGCGCACAAACCGTAAAGGCGGAATTTTCTTTATCAATCTTGTGATCTGTATCCATAAGTTGTGTCAATATGGAATTGCTGATAGACTTTACGACTGCTTTACCTAACCACGTTGAACAATGCTCAAGAAGGCGACGGTGGGAGTACCGAGCTGTTCTGTCTATGTGTTCACACGAACAGTTAAATTTATAAATGCACATTGTAGTGGCCAGGTTCGATAGCTTATCCTCTACTTGCACTGGGATTATACGGCAAGTGGGGAATTTTAAATATGGTGTTGCAGTAACGAATATCTTAGTTATTATTTTTTTGGAGTTTTGATGCCAGTAATTCAGTTACTGTGTCTCCTATGAACAGCAGAGTCATATATACATATATACGTTTCTTCTGCACAGTTTATAGGCATTTCTCTTTACCTGTTCTCATAAAATAAAAAGAGAACGGTGGTTACTCATAGTTTCAAGTGTTGATACACTGATAATCTCGGTAATGCTAAACAATGAAATCATCGTATTCAGAAACGGAATCTACAAAACCTCTTACTTGATAGTTTTGTTAGTAACATGTTGTAAATCACTAACAAATAGTCGTATGAAACTTGAAATCAATGTAAAATTTGAAAGATTCGCTACAGCAAACAGCTAAAGGTTAGTTTAATTTTTCAAACATTAACGTGGCTATTGATCAGCCTATGGTAGTATTATAGGCGACCATGTAACACGTCTGAGTTCAATTTCTGTCAGACGCATTACTAAACAAGACTTTATCTACTTCCTTATTTTTATTTTATTACAGCTTGATTCCACTCAGTATTTTAGTACAACTATGGAATTTTTAGCATGTGATATCTGTAGCCCAAATTTTGCAGGCCGACCATTGATATCAGGTGTGCGTCGGCAGAGGATCGAATCCCGGACCATAAGCATGGTCGGCTAGAGTCCTAACCACTGTACCACCGACGCACTATAAAGGGAGGACCATGAGGCTTCCCCACTGACAAAAGCTACACGCCCAAGAGCACCCGATTAGGGTCCGTCGTGAGTTTCAACCCACTGTGGTGAATGGTGAGCCTCCACCCGGAGGGTCAAAGCATTCTTGGTCACCCTGAACCCGGTGCCAGGTACACTTATTTACCTTTGTGAATTTGAGTAAAGCAAGAACAACAGTTTGGACACAATAACGTGGTACCATCATTTATTTCACCGGTTTCTCGTCAGCTGAATACAACCTGAATAAATGAATCAAGTTTATTTATCCACAGAACAGTTCCGACATACTTGCAAATGTTACGTGATATCATATGACAGGAGACTTCAAAATTAATAAACAGGAATCAGAAATTACATTTATACACAGAAAGTTCAAGTTTAACCAAATAATTGCTTGTTCGAACTTTAACCTTCTATATATATATATATAATTCCTTCACGTTGCCAGTAGAACATAGGATTTCAGGATAGAAGCTTGAAGTTTCGGTAGTAGTAGAGTTTAATTTTACAGGATTGGGTTGCCAGCCTCATGCCCAACCTTTCCTCTTTACCAGCCTTATTCCTGGTTTAGCGAAGCAGAGGAGTACTTCGGCCGGGAATCGAACCCCGGACCACATGCGTGGTCGGCGAGCATTCTACCACTGTACCAACGACGCACACTTTCTGTGTATTAGTTATATATATATATTTCTCAGCGCTTTTTATTAGGTTTGGAGCTTCCTGTCAAATTGTAACGATAGAAGACAATGGCCAGGCAACAAATCATTTATTGAGAAAATCAAGAGGTGTTTATAGATTTCTATCTGCATTATTATTAGCTTTAGTGTTAGTGAAGAAGCAACCTCTTCTGATTGGTTGTTTTCTTGCTGAAGGTTATTCTATTATCTCTTTATGACCGTTTCTCAGAAAATCGAAAAGTCATATATCTGTGAATCATATTTCCACACTTTAACTCCAATGTGATTGCCTGGTGATTTTCTCAAGGTTAAGCTTTATTATTGTTTTTCTCATAACCCTGATTCGGGACGTGAACATTGACGTAACTTGTTGTCGACAATTTTGGCTTGCAGACAGCTCCACCCCAAAATGACATTATGTAACATTTGCAAGCAAGTTAAAATTGTTCTGTACGTTAAGTAGACTTAATTCATTTGTTTAGGATGTGAGCAGCTGATGAGAAGTCGATTAGACAAACGATGGTACCATCTTATTCTGCATAAATCGTTGTTTTTGCTTTACTAACTGACAGTCAACCAGGAGAAAGAGGGAAACTTGGATGTGAGACTAACATCCCAAGCCTGTGCAAACAATACCTTTACAACTGAAGACCTATGCTCCACTCTGAATACAAAAAATGAAAAAAATGGCAGCCTAAAGGTTCTAGACACTTCAAAAAATTCCTTAATAAGTACTTTTGAGAGAGGAAATTGAATGCTTCTAAGTTATTATACAAACCTACTTATCACGCGCTGAAAAACAATTGCGAAAAGGTAAAACAATCACTTACTATCTGGAAGGCAGGCAAGTTGAGCAGTAGGTAAATGATTTGAAAAGTATACACTACGCATAGCAGCTCTAGCGCTAATTCTTTTCGACGGTTGAAGTTGTAAAAATTGTAGAGCTAATGCTTCAGCATGCGGGGCACGATTTAACCGTGATATAACTCTATGCAATGGTCGACTAGGATAATAATGTAAACGTCGTTGTTTTTGATCACTATCACCAGGTTTACGTGGTCGTTCCTCACATCCACTAGTATCATTACTTGATGCTACTGATATACTTTTAGTTCTTTGCATTGGTAAATTAACATTGATATCGCCTAATAAACTTCTGTATTTAGGTAGTTTAGAAACACCAGGCCATGTTTCTTCACTCGGTGTACCCATAACCTAAGAGGGAAGAAAGTAAAAGTAAGCAAAACGTTATTTTAATAAATATCTCAGAGTTTATGACCACATTTGTTACCTCACTGATTTTAGCCAATTAGCAGATTTTTTTTCCTTTACGTTCCCCAGTGGAACATAGGGCTTCAAGCTAGTGACTTGAAGTTTCTGCAGCAGTGTTTATTTTACAGGATGGGGTTGCTAGCCTCATGCCCAACCTTTCCTCATCACCAGCATTATTCCTGGCTAAGCGAGGTAAAGGAGTGCGTCGGCTGGGGATCGAACCCTGGACCATGTGCATGGTCGGCGAGCGTCCTAACCGCTATGCCACCGACGCACAGCAGACTAGTACAAGCAAATTATCGAATCGTTCACAAGAATCCCAAATGAAAATATCCCTTTGTTTCGTAAATGAAGCAAACAATTGTTTATCTTCATATACGATATCCCCTTCGACTCCGAGTTGGAGAACATAAACTATCCGTCAAGAGACACGACATGTATTCTTTAATGCCGATGCATGTAGACAACTATAGATATCAGTTTGACTGGTGGAAACACCAAAAAATACCGGAAAATTGTTATAACTCTGGTACTCGGATGAATCAGTGATTAACAGGTACATTAGCATAAATCAAATTTATCAGCTAATAAAGAATAAGTCGCACGAGAAAAAGGTCAAATTCAGAATCAATAGACACACGATCAATACTGATGCAAACTGACAACCAATCACAAAAAAGGTTTGTCAGGAGATAAAATTGTATAATACATGATATATATTCAAATACGTCTACTTCATATTGAAATTTGCGTTGAAGATTGTTGTTTAAAAGGAAAATGAAGACTTCGCAATTACACCACCTAGCTCATAAAAAGCAAATACATCAAAATCATCCACCTGAGCTGCATATCTTTAATATTTCGAAATTACAGCGAAAAAACCCTAATCTATTCCATTGTATTCTTGTTTTACCCTGCAAATAGAAAGCAGGAAACTTTAGATTTAATTTTCGTGCCTGTTAAAACTTACCAATAGTCCTACCAAATATCTTGGGGAAATTCAAGCTCCCTCTACTACTTGAACCTTTTACCCTCAATGCTGGAGCCGAAGTCATTTTTACTACAGAAGGTTAGGTTACAACTGTCCCCACCTATAAAACTTGATTATGAACATTTAAACTATTACCGAGTGATAACTGATGCAGTTATCTACTGCCTGATGTATCCACCGGAATTTATGAATCATGTATGTCGCGTGGTTACTGAACTACGTGACATTGCTCTGTTACTACTCACAGTTGAAATACAAGACTAATCAGATGAAAAAAATAGAAGGCTAAGACACTCAGCTGAAACCAACGATCCATTAAACGAGCTACTGTTCACTAAAAGTAGCTAACAAAGGCAGAATCGGAAAGGCAAGATATGGCTTTCATCAACTTGAAACCAGTTTCGAAATTTTCTGCACTCAGTCAGTACAAGGCACGGATTTTCAACACAAATGTGAAGTCAATCAGTTTTTCAATAGGTTGAGAAACTTGGCCAATGTGTCACGAAAAGCATTTCCAACAAGCTACAGACTTTTATCAAAAGCTACCACCTTTACTGGCTGGCTCCATACTGAAGATCAAATGGCAGGCCAGAAAGAATTAGTAACATGAAACTCTGGCTTTGAACAAACCAACCAAGAACCGATTGTTCAACATATGTGCAGAAGTAAATGGAGATGGATCTGACCTACTTTGAGGAGGCCATCAAATGACATCGCGCGCAATGCAAGCTATAGCTCGAGTGGAATCCCAATGGGAAGCGACAAGTGGGTAATCGGTGCAAGGGTGACATGGAGCAGATGAGAGGTTATGGGGAATCGTGGATGCAGCTGAAGAGGATAGCAGAGAATAGAACAAAGTGGAGATGTGTTGCTGTAGCCGTATGTTACACTCAAAATTGAAGGGAATAATAATAAAAAACGTTTTCCCTGTTCAACCATATTGTTGCGGTAATGTTCTAAAATATTAAGTGAATTGAGTCTTGATTATAATTGAAAACATATAATCAAGAGTATCCACGAGAGACTGACAGTTCAGTTAGCTTACTTCAAATATGATTTTAATTTCATCTAATCAAGTGTTCAACTACGGTATCTAGACTGCAAAGCCAGCATAGAAAACTGCACACACTCAAATGGGTAAAAAACAGAAATATACATACAATGAAATATAAAGAAGAGTATGAGTTGGTAAATATTCAGTCTTTTCTCCGTCTAAACTGTCTGAATGACTTCTCAACAAAATAGACAGATTGACAAAGAAACAAAGAACAATGCAAAGAAAATCATCAGTTCAAGATACCATACTTCAAAAAAAGAACACAGAATAATCGAAGTGAAACTCACTGTCATTACAGTATACCACCATAGTTGTGATGAAGAGGACAATTAAACATAGAGTAACTAACCAAAGAAGATGACATCTGAAAGCTACCAGCAACTTAATATTATAAAGGTTATAGTAAATAAGGGTAAATATATGGCATGCTGCACAACTGTCTGAAGTGGAACCAACAAACATCTGAAGGCCAAAATATGGCATATGGATTGGATGCTGAAAGCTTCAGTATGAAGTCCGTCATGTTATTTAAGGATTAGAAAGGATGTTGCTCCAGAATATGTCGATTGTAACAACCAAAGATAGGAGAATATGCAGAAGGACAGTATCAGCAGTGAAGGGATATAAATTTCGAATTTATGCGGAAAATGAGCAGGGTAAGTGATGAACAGATGTTATTTGTGTAATGACAAAAATGTGGGTGTTTGGTACTTTCCGACTGGCTACTCTGTTAAAGTTCACTTCGCTCAAAAGCGCACCTGGCTTGCTTGTCACATGAGGAAAACACTTCATGGCGATACACTCCTATCTACCAGTAGAACAATATCATCATCAAGTTGCTACTATAGTCCATATAACTTATTCCATGATGATAACTGCTTTCAGTAAAACCACTATCCATCCACCCAACCTGCCGGGACAGGAACATTTAATCCAGATAGCATAACCATACCATATCGATACGATATGAAAGCCCGACTGTCAAGTTAAGGTATTAGCTACCAATCTGTGTGGGGGGGGGGGGGCAACAAAATAAGCACTAAATTTATCAACAAGCTTAAGTCACAAGACCAGATTCCTATTTAATTTACAAGGTAAAAAGTGAGACTAAGGGTATAGGCTGTATATGCAGCAGTAGAATTGAAAACATACCCGAAAAATTTTATCAAGTTGATCCACTGAGTCTTTTGATCCAGGAAATGTTGCAACTCCTGATATCATTTCGGTAAAAATACAACCAACACCCCTAAAAAAGATACAGGAAAGTAACATATGTAGATGCGCAGTCAATGCAAGTATTTTATAATAAAGATTTGCATATCAGTGTCATTTAAATTTCTTTTAAACAGTTGTCTATAGCTAGATATTCATGAAAACCACCATCCACATTAGATCCGATCACAGATTTTGATTGTTCTCTGTTTTACAATATGGAAATAACAAAGACAGACTCATTCAAGAATAATGAATGTTGCCTCAGTTTAATTCTTCTTTGAAACTGTAAATATATGAGTGAACCATTATATAGTGGTGAGTTTCAGAAGTATTATACTATAAAAGTGATGTCATAGTGCAGCATGCGGTTGAATGTTTTTACAAGAATATGATAAACGAAAGATCCGAAGTGATGAAGTATGTAAACACGCCTGAGATCAGGAACAGTGACATAGCGAAACTGAACAAGAAGGGTATAGTTCAACCGACGAAAACTGATTAGCTGAGAATAAATCCACCATGAAGAGTTGTACGTTGAGGCGAACGCGATTCTCATTCGACCAACATAGGTTGATGTCAACAAAATACTACCGACAGATAGGCAAAACAGTGAAGAAACCTGTCCAGAATTGCATCAGTTTACGTTGTTACACTTCATAATAACACAGAAAAAGTATTACGATATACCTGACTGGAACTACTTTGAAATCCATGTGTGATAGTATCCTGTTGCATTCCATCAAAGTTCAAGAAATGTGTTAACAGAACTTACCATATATCCAGGGAGGCAGTATAGCATGTCGAACCAAGAAGGACATCTGGTGGACGATACCAAAGTGTAACAACTTCATGACTATAAGTACGACTTGGTACAGATTTAGCTCTAGCTAACCCAAAATCAGCTAGCTTTAATTCACCTTGAGCGGATATAAGCAAATTTTGAGGTTTTAAGTCTCTATGAAGTATATGACGATCATGACAATAGGCCAAACCACGTAATAGTTGATAAAGAAAAAGCTAAAAATTAAAAATAACATGTATATCAAACACTGTATTCGAAAAGACCAAAAATTATAAATTAGTACACTGGAACATTACCGCAAAGAAACGTAATAAAGTAATATAACCAAATTAAGTTCATAACATTTGCTGTCCTCTTCGAAAAGTACAATATTCAACAACTATTATTATTGTTTCGGGTTGCTACTGGAACATAGTGCTTCACCAGAACATCACCTCTCCTTTCTGTTCTCTGCACTCCTCTTTAGCTGTCTCCACAATTGACCATAAGATCTCACATATCCTCCCCATACGATCTTCTCAATGTTACACTTGGACGCCTTACTCATCGTTCCCCATTCGGGCTCCACTTAACTGTCTAGAGCGTGATGTCACTCAACAGTGCCCTCGGTGTGTGTCCAATCAATCTCTATACCTTCTGTATATTTGATGGGCAACAGGTTCTTGGTTGATTCGTTGCCGGACTGCCATGTTGCTTTTCTCTTCTTGTCATCTGATCCTCAGTATGCAGCAAAAGCAGCTTTTGATGAAAGTCTTTAGTCTGTTGGAAATGCTATACGTGACGCGCTCACTAAGTCTCTGAACCGCATAGAAGAACTGACTTAACATTCGTGTTGAAGATCCTCTGTCTTTACTTTGTTCATTTCAAGTCCTATCTTCGGTGTCTCATTTACCAACTTGTCGGTCCCCACCCTTAGATCTTCTAGTTTATGTCATTAGACCGCCAACAAAATCGGAAGTCTTGTATACTGAAGGGCTAAAAAGCAACAGGACCAGACCTAACATATATATATATATATATATGTAGTCAGACAGATCGATAGTGAGTGTCCAAAGTTGAAGAGAAACCTAGATGACATGGTCCAATGCACAGGCGATTATTAAAACTCCATTGCTAAAGCTGAGGACACAAACGAAACACAGACTATACTATGTAATTGAGATTTCTACTATGCAGGACATTCCAACTATCTAGATTACTTATATAAAAATAACAAAAGTATTGAAGGAGGGGTCTACCATGAAAAAACCTAGAAAATACCAGACGTAAGAGAACTGATTGTATAAAACGGACAATAATAAAAGATGTTTGTAGAGGCAGAAGTAGCGTGATCGGTAGTGAATGTTACTCAACAATAATTTGCAAGTTTATTCATTTTAGAATGAGTAACTCCTACAGTATGAGAACTGACAGTGTAACAGCAGAAATGTATATTAGTCAAAGTGAAGTACGGCTACGGCGAAATACAGAAATCTAACATTGAAATTTCCATTTCATATGTTCTTCATATTGTACTTCTTTCGACTATTTTTCATTCACTCCGATGTTTCATTTCGCCGCTTCACAGCTAAATACCAATGCTGAAGGATACACTACTTATGAAGTCCTGTCAGAAACCCGCACCACAAATAGTACCACAACACACTTTCACATCATATATCTTCATAAGTGAGATTCGAACTCGTAGACTACTTATTGAAAGTCAAAAGCGTTAACTAATGAGGCAGTTACAAATGCTTGAGAAATGCAACGCGAAAAGTACACTTCCAGTATACTGAAAAAAAGAACAATAGGAAAATTGAACAACAATGAAGTAAACTTACTCGAACATTATGTAGTTTAATTCCACGTGGATGATTTTCAATATATTTACTTAGATCTGATTGCTAGAAAAATAAATAAACCAAAATATAGAAAGTAGTATTACTAGCAATGTAAGTATTCACATAGAGATGAATACTTTAAAATATAAAGGATTATAATTTATATATGGTGGGAAATGTATTAGATTGAGGTCAACTATTGAATTCATTCCTACATTATCACGATTAATGTTACTGTTACTATTCTCACTTTGAACTGTTTCCGGTATTATTTCACTTGCCCACTTGCCATCCTAAATCAGAAATAATTATACACTCACTTCCAACATTTATACATCCTATGAACTATTCGCGTCGGTGGTATAGTGGTTAGGACGCTCGCCGACCATGCCTATGGTTCGGGGTTCGATCCCCGGCCGGCGCACTCCTTTACCTCACTAAGCCAGAAATAGAGCTGGTGATGAGGAAAGGTTGGGCATGAGGCTAGCAACCCCATCCTGTAAAAATAAATACTGTTACAGAAACTTCAAGCCTCTAGCTTGAAGCCCTATGTTCCACTGGGAATGTGAAGGAATAAAAAAAATGAACTATTCGCAACCTGCGGGGCTACCAAGTCACTTAGGAGATCAGTTACTCACAAATTGGCAGAAGTCAGGATTCACGGGCCATTGGATAAGGTTTCAGTGGCTTAATGGTCTACGAGCTCGATTTGTAATCGGAAGGTCTTTAGTAGGAACTCAAGTTGCTGCATACTGATGAGGATTCCCAAACTGCGACGAAACAGCTGCCCAGTACTCCTAGGTTTTCCAGTGGTTCTCTAACTGATTTCAACTCATGATCAAACAAACCTTTAACCAATCAAATCCTTGCACACCAACGCTTGATGATTATTCTATATATGACATTATTTGTTTTGTCACTTGATATTTGATATTTAACTATGATTATAATAACAAACACTTTAATTGCACTTCATACTATTGTTATTTTAAGTATTCACACCTGTTTGAATTTCCCCACATGACATGGTTTCTTTCAATATATATACGATTGTACAGCTTGGTAAAGTGAGTTCTTAATAATACAATGGAAATTATTAATAGTATTGAAAAAAAGTATTAAAGGCTACGATTCGAAGATTAAGCTACTATTCACAAAACAAAACAACCGATCTGTTGATACAACTAAAGGTTGAAGGTGGGGCAGTAACTCATCGAAGAAGACATTGAGAAGTGATGGCGATATGTCATGAAATGGCAGAAGTTAGAATTCATCCACTGGCCATTGAATCAGGTCCCAGTGACTTAATGGTTTACGAGCTCGCTCGCCTTGTAACCAGAAGATCCTGGGTTCGAACTCCGCAGGGCGGGTGCGTACTTCTGAAGAGCCCCAAGCTAGGACGATACGGCCGGCTGTCCAGTACTCTCAGGTTTTCCAAAGGTTCTCTAATTGATGTTTGATCATGATGAAATCCTCCAAACCACTGAATAAGTGAGTGAAGATGACTGTAAAACTTCGCAATCAAAAGTCATACATACGGCTTCTAGTCGTAAATTACACGAACTACTGAAATTCCTGTAGCTAAAGTCACTTCCACCACTCATTGTTAAATTCGCAATCATATGCACTACTGTTTCTCTTTTATGTTTGCATCATTTGCTAGCACACTACTTATGATGTCGTAAAGGAAATAAAATGTCTTTAGGTAAAATGATAATTGTAAACAGAAATATAGTCAAACTGTAGTAACCAAGAGGAAATTAGGATGTATGGAATAGAGGAAACCATGTCGTATAAAGGTAAGAGTTCTGCAGAATGAAAGATTCAGTCACAGTTAACCTTAGTAGGAAAACACATAAAAACAATCCTATTACTGAAATTACTGCTGATAATATCACCAAGCCTAGTAATGATGGCATTTTTAAGACCAAGTAAGATCAAGATAAGTAATTTAGAAAAAAAAACTCAGCAATCGCACTGAATGCATTACATACACAACCACACAAGAGGGTGGGACAGAGTTAAAATTTTAAAGAGTAATATAGGTAGGTGGAGAAAGAGAAAATGATTACTGAATCCTGCCTGGTTCATCAAGTGAATCTACACCCAACACATGCAACAGAAGTGACTCGACGCAAATACCGGAGATATGGAAGACATTATTACCAGTCAAATCAGAGAATAATAAATAATGTTAAAATGCATTTCAATTCACAACATAACATTTTAACAAGTTATTTATTTCACTTAAAAACATCTTGTTTCCCAAGGACCCCAATCCAGACAGTCTACACTTCCCTACATGACTGGCTCAAACTTAGCTGTGAAAGACTTCATAGATTGATGTCAGGTATTGATTTGACCACCCCGTAACTCTTTTCAAATCTTATCTTATGTCAGCTAACGTAGCCCGTGGAAGAATGCAATAACTCGGTATGTGTTACACGTGTCCTAGCTATCTCAATCGATATAGCTGCACAACTTAATTGATTGACTGTAGAGAATGCTAAACACCACAGGCAAAAGTGTATCAAAATAGCCTAACTTGTGAGAAGCACTATGTTGACAAATTCAAGCAAAAAAAGTCTTAAATAACTTAACACTGTAGTAATCATACATGATTAGGAATATTAGACGGAATTTCGAAATTTTTAGAAAAAACCTAATCAAATACATAATACATGATTGACAGACACATCCTTAACAGAATTCAGTCTCTAAAGTATTACAGTTACAATAATCACAAAAAGGAAAAATCACATAAAACAAAAGAAAGAACCGAAAACGACGTGAAATTATTATACTGTCGTCATAATGCATAAAACAGGTGCGCTTAATCCTACTTAACAACAACTAACAACACCAATACACTGGAAAAAAACAAACAAACAAAATAACTAACTAACACCAATAATTTTAGCTAGAACAATAGAACGACGACTGACGCTATTGCATACACCGAGAAATTAAGAAACCAAACGACAACAACATTATCACTATTATTAGAAGTATAGCCCTATTCGAAGAACACAGAGAAGAAGAAGCAGAAGAAAACGATAGGAACAGAGGAATTTTCAAAAGCACACACATCTCTTTTTCCTTCCATTCAACAGTTTCAAACACCACCACCACCACACTACCCCTCTTTCGACCACGACGAACGTGTGTGTGTATACATATCCAATATATACAAAACATATACACGGGTAAAACAAAACATAGAAGATAATTTTTTGCAAACAGATGTTCTATTTTGAAGAATCATTAAAAACCAAATGATAAATCAATGCCTGCTGTTTGTGCCTGAGTGTGCATGTGTATGTGGCTCTGGGTGCAACTAACTACAGCATCTATGTATGTATATATGCGTAAAGTGCCTTTTTGGTTTGAAGAAACACAGAAATAATAATAATAAAACAAAATTAGCCTTATTAGCCTAGCTGGCCTATTTTTGTTGCAGTTTTTTTGTGTTTTTTTTTAAAGGGAACCCAGAAATCAATACAAACACATTGTATAATCCATTAAAAAGAAATATTAGACGCACTCCTGAAGAAAATAAAATGTTTTTTTAAAACAAACAAGATAAAGGTGCATTAAATAGATACCTAGAAGAAATGGTCTGAATGAAGGCTAAAATTTGTTGTTGTTACAATTCCCTTGTAGAACGATGAACACAATTTTAAGCAAATTCGAAAGTATGTTCAGACCATTTTTGTAAGGCTGAATTATTTTTACAAAAAAATAAATAATGATACGAGCAGAAAGTTCAAATTTGATTTATTGTGTGAATTAAGTTTTATTTCTATACTCCTGGTATAGTGTATATGTAGGAAAAAACAAAATGCATGTTTTATTATACCAGGGGATTATACATGTGCTTCGGTGGTTCAGCGATATGTTTACAGGATTTCATCGTGAGCTGACATAGGCTAGAGAAGCATTGAAAAACCTGAAAGTACTGGACAGCTGCTTCGTCTAAGCAGTACTACCTAACGGAACCTTCCGTTTACAAGGTGAGCTCGTAGATCATTAAACCATTGGAACCACGCATATGGTCCTGGGTTAAATCCCCGGTCGATGCACTCCTTTACCTAGCTGAGACTGTGATAAGACTGATTAACAGGGGATGTTGGGCATGAGACTGGCAACCCCAACACGTAAAAACAAAACCACTGCCAACGAAACTTCAAAGCTCTAGCTTGAAGCCCTCTGTTCCACTGGGAACGTAAAGGGATATAAATTAGGTGGTTGAACAGTAAAATGCTCGCTTACTAGGCCTCACATGATCTGGAGTTTGGTTCCTGTTGGACGCACTCTTTAACCTCTCCTAGCTTAATGCACGATGGTAATCCCGGAAAAGAAGAGAGAGTTTAGCGTGGGGCTAGCGATCCTATCTCAGAGCTATTGAAACTTCAAAGCTCGGTTCTATAAACCTCCTATGTTTCATTTGGAAAGGAAAAAATGAAAAAAAAGAAAGATTACGCATTGAAAAACTACTTCACACAGCCATATTATGAGAGATTTTTACGTCAGTGTTCATTGCATAACAGAAGTTAAGAAGCTTACCAATGTCAATTTCACATATTCTGCAATGTTGAATAGTTACTAATTACAAGTACTGATACAGAAAAAATAAATTTCCAAGTGATGAGAGAATCAATAATGTGAAAAAAGAATGAATTAGACGATAACCACTCCAACTTGAATTTCAAGAAATAAGCGTAAACTACCTCTTCTATGTGTATCTATTAGTTTGGCTGCTCCTGTACAGCTAGTCCGATTGAGCATACACTTAGTCGTATTCATTATCAGATTTCTGAATATCATTCTGTATGGTTAAGCAAGCGGTTAAGTAAGAGGATCTATTAGTAGCTCTACTTTAGCACACCATTTAGATAGTGAGCATACTGTTGATGTTAATGAAGCATTTTCTATAATTATGCATTGTGTAATCCACTTTCATTTAATTTTTGTGAATAATTCAACCAATTAATTGTTGCATTAATTTTATTGGTTAATTATCACCTTCTTGAAATGTTAATATTGACTAATTATTATTAACAAACTTATCACTGCTAGTTATTTAATCCAATTTTATATTTTGCGGCGATTGAATGGACCGATGTGCTCCGTCTCAGGTTGACATCGGCTCCTCGTACTGATGCTTCGACGATGTCTAATTATGTAACTTAAAGTTAATCGACGGGAAAATCTAAAATTGAATTAAATAATTAATAAGACCCGTTGCAATGTTAGCTGACATAGGGTCAGGCTGGAAAAGAGCTAGCGGCGGTCAAACGAAAACATGGCACCAGTCAATGAAATCTACAACAGTTAGTCTAAGCCACGTAGGAAGGGGCTGGGGTCCTAGGGACAGTAAAAACCAATGGTTGGAAACTATTGGTGACATGGCTCAAAATCGTTCTCAGTGGTGCAGATGCATCCACTCCTTGTGACTTATGATTTCCAATGAAACTATATTGTTCTTTGTTACTACTATTCCTTCGTCTCTCACCTCTGTTTACTGTCTCTAATATGCATTTCTCCTACTTTTTTCTCTTTTTGTGTGCTACATGGAGTGTGGCGACTTGAACTGCTGCACATCGGTGCAAAGTTCTATGTCGAAAACCGATCGACCGACCGTTGCACAACAGGTGGCTCTGGTGGTCCACGTGGTCTAGTGGATAACGCGTTGGTGTTTGAAACTACGGGCACTGAGTTCGAGCCTCAGTGGGAACACCATCACTCACTGAGGAGTGCAGGTACACCCGCATGACGAATCACAAATAGGATGAAATATGCATGTTGGATTCCAATACTACTAATAATTACTACTAGACTGGTTAATTTCTGTATTGTATTAGGAATTGTTACATACATATATTTGAATAGAGCCATAAACTGACTACGATCTCATTGAAAAGCAAATACTTTTTTCGTTTAATCCTTCGGTCTGCTAAATGTTTAAGTGGGGATTTTCTCCATATAAGAAAAAATTTCCACTGGATATCTTCTTTATTCCAAAATTACTACCTGACGTATTAAACTATTTAAAGTAGATATGGAGATTTTCAGTTAGCCTTCTTGAAGAACAGAAATACACAATTCAAAAAGAACACACTACCTTGAAATAATAATAATAATCTGCTTCATTCCAAAAGCAGTACTCATAATACAGAATGGAATTCTAAGGATTTGTCACAATATTGCATCTGATTTACTCAAAATATAAATAAAATTAACCAGAGGAATTTGTTTACATTTACGGTATAAAGTCAAAAATATTCGAAGTACAAAATAAGAATAATGCATATAATAATAAGGACAGTGGATTTGTTTCAAACAGTATTGCCCATTCAGTTTGGAAATTTTAGCATGTTATAGATTATTGAATCTGCTGATATAGCATGGTGAGGAGAAAGACAAAAAATAACAATTATTGAAGAGCTTAAATGATGTTCACACTTATGAGAAAATAAATAAAAATAAAAACAAAAAATTAAGAGGATTATAAATATAAAAAGAACAATAACAATAAAGCTTGGTGGAATAAGGATGGAGAAAATTGTTTATTAACCGGTGGTAAGAAGATTAGTTAATTCGTCCCTGACACTATTTTCATCTCATAAAATACTTGCCAAATATGGTATCGTGAATTTTTTTATACTCATATATGCGCGCATAAAGTCTTTTGATATGACTTATTGTTCTACCGGAGAAGATGCAAGGTATAAGCCGCAAGTGCTGCTGTGCATGATCGCAGACTTACAAAATCCTTTTTGCAAATTTGTTGCATGAAATCAAATGCCTATCACTGACGATGTCGACGATATGCCCAATGGGATACCACTCGCCCTGTTGACAGTCTTCAGAGTTCTACAAAGTATGACACAGTCTTTTTTAAGCAACCCAGGAAGAAACAGAGGTGAAAAACTAAAGAAGAATAGGTAAGATGCAAGAACTGACAAACTGTAAAAGGATGGGTTGAGTTATGCCTGAGTGCCTTAACTTCTGAATGTAAGAAGTCAGAAGGAATTTATTTTTAGAAATCCTTAAGACATGGGAAGACCAGGATAGATCAGAAGAAGGAGTTAGTCCAAGATACTTAACCTCGAACTTGATTTCTACAATAACTATCATAAATTCTACAACGGTCATAGGAATTAACAGCTTCATTCAACTTTCTTTTACATCGGAAACTGAAATTAACAGTCTGACATTTGGAAGGATTTAGTTTAAGACCATTAGTAACAAGTAACATTATCCTAATTCGTTTCGTAATAATAATAATAATAACTGATCAGTTTGTAATGCCAGACATTTTCTAATTCTCCCTCTAATAACTTACTGTTTATGATAGTGATGTAACTAAGCCATATTACAGTTTAATCTTAATTTCAATCTTTCTTACCGCTTCATCCTTGTCTATTCGAACCTAATCTGTACAACATTGGCACTTTTCGTTTTGCATGATCGATTCTTTCAAGTTTATTTACTTATCAGTTGTATATATTTCCCAGTGCATTTCTAATGGTACATATATACATATATCACTGTACGTAGCTCACTCAGATGAACTGAACACATACTATTATGTTATTTGATGTAAGAGATTCTAAGGTTAGTTAAATCATTCAGGTAACCCTAAACATGAAATCAACTTTAATAACAGTAATAACGGCTACCTTTCAGTAGTTTCATATTAGATAAACAGCGTTGATACCTAGGTGACATTTCGAGCACAATTTTTCCCGCCCACATAATCAGATCACAGTGTATGCACATAACTTCGTAAGTTGCTTTAAATACTTTCACTTCCCTTGTCTTTTTTACTGCAATTTTCCACATATATCCAGTATAGACGTTGCATCATTTCGATTGCACGTGTTTGATGTTAATTAGACGAATAAAGATTCAGTGATTATTCTCCTCCTTCACTCTTCATCGATAATACATTTAACCTATTCCACTCTCTAGTGTGGTGCAATCTTTGTTCATTCGAATCAACACCAAACATTCACAATCGAAATGACGCCACATCTATACCCGATATGTATGTAAAATTGCAATAAAGAACAAGAGAGAGAGACAGAGTGGGAAAAAGTGCATAAAGCAAATATTGAAGCCATGTGAATATACATTGATATGATTACGTCAGTAATAAATTGTGGTCAAAACGCCATCCAGTTATTAATACTGTATCACTGTCTGTGTATTATATAATCAAATAAACTTATCTAATATGGAATAATATTCTATCACAGTGGCTAAATTCTACATTTACGCTTATGTTTCAGTAGAATGTATAAACTAATATATTAGTAGATACCAGTTAAAGAACCATTGAAAACCGGCTGCGAGTACTGGACAGCTGTTTCATCCTAGTTTGGGACTTATCGGCAGAAATCGTGACTAATGAGGTTCATTTAGTCGGAAGTGAGGATGGATTTCCACCGATGACATTGGTTGGTACCAGTCGTGCTGAAAATCATGAATTGGTAGAAGTTAGAATTCATGGACTGGCCACTGAATCGCGTGCCAGTGGCTGAATGGTATACGAGCTTGCCTTGTGACCGGAAGGTCCTAGGTTCGAACCCCGTTGGTGGGTGCGTTCTGCTGATGATTCCCAAACTAGGATGAAACAACTGTTTAGTACTCCCTGTTGGTTTTCAATGGTTCTCTAGCTGATATCAATGCATGGTCTAGCTCAAAAAACAAATCAACTCTTGGAAATTAGTAGATGCATTGAAATATCCAAACATTCAATAAGGTCACCAGAATTATGAAGATTATTACAATCATTTAGTGAAAATAGATTAAGCATTGGTGAATATTTATTTACAGAGAAAAGGGAAGAAAGAAACTGTTTACTTAACCTATAATACACAAAATGAATACTACATAAAATGTAATCAGTATCACAAGTAGTCCATGAAAATGGATTCATTCATCTTGGCAATTGATTAACTATGATAAGAAGATATATTTACATCAAGAGAAAATCAAGGGGACAAGAAAAACAAACAGTTTACATTATACACGTTAATGTATCAACATAAAACTTTATACATAAGTGCATTAGTTCAAGTAATGACACTATGAAAGAGCAAACAAAAATAAAATGATACTTTAATAGACAAGAACATGCGATAGAACAAGTAAATAAATAAAGAATATCGAAGGTGAAATAGTGAACTAAGAGGGAACGGACGCATCATTTGATCCTGAAATGAGCAAATTTAGGTTTCTAACTTAACAACAAAAAGCACCAATTACTAGCAGAGGGGCGAAATTTGAAGGAAATTACCTCTTTCACTCAGCTAAACAGTCAGTCAACTATAGGCGGACAGCACGGATGAAGATGTCAAAGCCAGTTAGAATTAGATCATGAAAGTAAGACCGACATTCGTTACTCTGAAATCAAAGTCGAAATCTGCTGCACTCAGGATTTAAAAAAAACACAATCATGTCAAGTTACTTCTTCTATATACTTCAGAGACTTGGTGAGTCACGGAAAGCATTTCCAACATACCACTGCAGACTTTCAAGAATACCTGCCTTTGCAACATACTGTAGATCAGATGGTTAGAAAGAATTAGTAACAAGGAACTCTGGGAACGAACTAATCAAGAAGCAACTATCCAATAAAAAATGCTGAAGAAAATGGAGATGAATCAGACACAATTCAGGCCCTCTAATGGAAACCGAATGGGGAGCAGCGGGTTGGGCGGTCGAGGTTGATATTGAGGAGATCGAGTGAGAAGGATATGACAGCTTATGGGCAATTGTGGAGCCAGCTAAAAGGACTGAAGAGGACAGGATAAAATGGCGATGTGCTGTTGAAGCCTTATGTTTCACTTGGAACTCAAGGGAACATTAACAATAATAATAATAATCACTCAAATCTAACTTTAATCTTCCGGTAGCCTAACATCTTTCCCTAACCCAACTTAAAACTAACCAGAAATCCCGTTTTATATCCATTCCGCTTCACATTCAACACTTTTTATTTACCTGGTTTCAGTAATCTACTCTACTTGTACGTTTCAAAGTCATTGGTGAGTTTGTTCCCCGTTGGTCAATAGTACTTTCAAGATGCTAAAGGGTTAACACAACATGTACACTGATGTAAATAATTTCAGACTATGTCATAGAGACAAGACTCAGCGATTATTGATTCCTAGACTTCCACAAACTGTATCCAAGCAAACTACCCTTTTCTAAATGGCTTAGAACAATAGTCACGGTAAGTTATTCAACAAACTTCTTTGCCTAAAACCTTTATGTATATTGTTAACATGACTTGCCAGTTTTGTTGTGTTTTGTTTCCGAATAAGATGAGTAACACTGTCCATATATGGACAAAAAAATACCGCCTAATTAAAGCTAATTGTTTTTTGTTTGTTTTATTCTGAAAAACCTATTGCTGCTAATGTTATCATTATTAATAATAATAATAATTTCTCCCTACTATAATGACAGATAGGCGATTTTCGATAGAGCTAGCAAATATAAACGGGGGAAAATGTGTATGGATATTGAGCTGTAAATGCATCATACTACAACTAAATAGTCGTTGATTAACCAATGAATACACCGATTGTAAACAGTGAGAAGGAGAGAGAGAGAGAAAACGTTTTAACATTGCAATTAAGCTCTATGTTGCAGTAAATATATATATGTAACTGCCTAAATGAGTAGTTGTGCATTTATCATTCATTATTTACTGCGGAAACATTATACTTTACAAAAATATCTAATGATACGAAAGTAACTACTAGAAAGGAAATTGTAACATGTGGATTTCAGAGAACTGGACGATCGGCATACAGTTCACTCGAGTAATCATAATTAATATACTTAGAATAGATTAATATTGATAAATGTATCACATGGTAAGAGTGACTATTTGGATAGTGACGTTAAATATGTTTTGAAATAGTTTTGACTACTACTCTAAACCATATAAAAAACAAACAATTAAGTTTTTACTGTTTGCAATGTCAAATGACTTTGCACCGTAATAACATACACGCACACACACACGTCCTTGACCGTTTACCTACACTTTTTGTTTATAACAAACACAATTAATGAATTGATGTATCCATGTGTTTTATTAGTTTGATTATGTTTTCGTGTCACTGCTCAGGTGGTTTACACACTCATTTCATAAACAACGAATGTAGAATTAAGTCATATGTTACTATGATTATTTATCGTTAGCTGAGAAATGTGCTATATATATATATTTTCAACACAAATGTGGAGTCAGTCACTGCTTCTATACGGGTCAGAAACTTGGCCAGCGTGTCACGAAAAGCATTTCCAACAAGGTACACACTTTTATGGACACCTGCCACTTTCGCTAGCTGGCTCTATACTGAAGATCTAAATGGCTTGCTAGCCAGCTGGCCAAGAAGAATTAGCAACAAGAAACTCCGGCTGGCAACAAACCGACCAAGAACCGATTGCTCAACAAATATTTAGAAGAAAGTGGAGATAGATCGGGCATACATTAAGGAAACCGTCAAATGACATCGTGTGTCAGGCCGTCAAGTTGAATCTCAATGGGAAGCGACAAGTGGGTCTGTCTATCTATCTGTTTTCAATATAGAACTTTGCACCGATGTGCAGCAGTTCAAGTCGCCACATTCCCTCCATGTAGCACAAAAAGCAATAGAAGAAAGTAGAAGAAATGCATAATATAGACAGTAGACAGGAATATGAGACAAAAGTAATAGTAGTATCGAAGAACATCATAGTTTCATTGGAAATTAAGAGTCACACGGAGTGAATGCATCTGAACCAGCCATTGAGAACGATTTTGAGCCACATCACCAATTGTCTCCAGCCATTGCTTTTTACCGTCCCGAGGACCCCAACCAGGAAGTATACACCTGCCTACGTGGCTTAATCTAACTGTTGTAGATTTCATTGACTGATGAAGCCATGTTCTCGTTTGACCGCCACTAGCTCTTTTCCAGCCTGACCCTATATCAGCTGACATCGCCCGTCAAGGAAGGTGATGACTAGGCATACGTAACACATGTCCTAACCATTTCAGTCAATGTACCTTCACTGCCTCGTCGATTGATTTCCCCTCCTTACGTAGCACTCGACGCCTAATCTCAGTATTGCTTATCCTACTATACGACGAGTGGGCCGTAGGTGCGAGAGTGACATAGAGGAGATCGTGCGAGTTGGAAGAGTTGACAGACTATAGTCAGTCGTGGACCCAGATGAAGAGTACGGCAGAAAATAGGAGAAAGTGGAGATGTATTGTTGAAGCTCTATTTTCCACTCGGAACCCAAGAGAATAGAAACAATAATAATAAATAAAAAGGCAGTACTTAAGACGCTTATCAAATATATTGCCTAATATTTCTTTCTTTAATTTCCAATTTTATACGCAGGTATTCTTCCTCTTGTTCTTCATGTCTGTCTACATATTCATCAACGATTTACCTCAAAAAATAAAGATTATATGTCTATTGAACACAGAATACAAAACCAACAAGTTTTAAGACATTGATGAAACTATCACTAACACTACTAGCAACACCAACATCCTCACGACTATCACCCCTCCCCCTTCCCCGACGACAATAATAGCAACAACAGAAAACATTAAAAACTAAACAGACAGACAGAATTCCAATATTAACTGAACAATATAATAATAATAATAATAATATCACGCATTATAATTAAAGGACTGGATAAACAATATATGTGCACTATTGTACCATATCGTTAAATCCCCCATACATACACACACACAAACACTCAATACTACCCATAAGAAATTGGGAAAAAACGAAGAAAAAAAAGGCAGAAAGGAAATTATTCAAGAGAAAAAAAACAAGAAAGGTTTCAGACTAAAAGAAAGAAAAAAAATGAATAAATTGATTCTACTGTTTTTTTTGACATTGAAGGATGGGGATGGAATCGATAGAAATGCCGGATAAACGTGTTCCTCTTGCTAATACTACCTACTTCTTTATCTCGTACCATACATATGTGGTGCATAAAAAATATATTTTAAAGATGCGAGCATCCGCACGCACGCACGCATATGTACGCGCACGAAGACGCATACATGCACACGCACACAAACACAAATTACATACATAGTCATGCAGAGACATACAAAAGGAAGATGACTTATTCTAAAGAATAAAACCTTGACAAATCAATAAGTGAAATAAACCTCAGGTATATAATATATCCCTTAACCCTACCTGAATAATGTACGCAGTATCACATTTAAAAATAATCATTTCATCAATGGTAAAAATAGGTGATACAAAAAAAGAAGAAGAAGAGCAATAAAGAAAGAATCGATCTGTCGAGAATAAAAAAGGGTGAGGGGGGAAATATTTTGAAAAAGAAGAAACAGGAAACTAATGCCATCACACACACAGAGAGAATCAGCTGATCGTAAAAAGACACTTAAAAATTAAGTGTGAATAAGTCTCATAAACTAATTTTGAGACAAAATAAAAAGGTAGGACTGAAATATAAAAGAGACATGGAAATGGCTTTCACTGAAAACACATGTACACATGTACAGGATGTCATAACGATTAGAATTAAAATATATGCATATTTCGCTATTCTGAGTAGATAACAGTGTTATAGAGTGAAGTAATAGTCGAAGTATAGGCAGAAAATCTTCAGACAGCAAATATATAAAGCCAGGCAACCATAATTATTCAATGAAATTTTAATTATATAATAGTTGGATTGCAGTTAGGATTAAAAATCAAGTCTAGTAGACTTGGAAAATAGTAAGAAATCAAACTTTGATGCAGACCAGTAGTATTTGTGTGTGATCGCAGAAGTCAAAGTTCTTATTCGATTTCATCTGTTTCTGTGTTGTCAACCAACTTTGATAACACAAAGAGCACACACTCCTTCAGACTATTATTCCTACTTTCAGGTACAAAAGTATCACTTAGCCAAAGTACATTAAGGAAACTAACACATCTTTCTTTATTTCAAATTTGTTGTATTCTGAGGGGAATATAAGGCTGAAAGGTTATCAGGTTTCAGTAACGGTGACCTTGTTATTACAGCGTAGGGTTACTAGCCTTACACCCAATCCTCCCTTCTTTCAAGGTTAGGAAACTTGACGATGTTTAGCTGTGCGTCAGCCAAGAATCGAACCCGGATCATATGGGTGGTTGGCTAGCCTTCTACCACTGAACCACCGACGCACAGATTTCATAATTAACAATTAAATAGTAAAAACCCTAATGCACAGCGTCCATCATTGAATTTACTATACTGTCGAAGGGGTAACATATGTGACGGAAAACTTATTTATGAAATCCCTCTTGGACGATTTATTGACAATATTTGTACTTATTTAGATGTTTCAACTCTGCAATTATTATACGTTTTTCTCCTAGGCTGTATATAATTATTATTTTGACATTTGCATATCACACGTTGATTCGATCCGCAGTAATTGTCTTTGTCCCTATTTAATCTCTAATTTTAATGCTGCTCTTTGTGGTTGTCGTTTTACAAGATGATTTTGTTTGAGTGAATCAAGGCCATTTTAAACTTGGACTGTATGCGGAAAGCGTTGGTGTGTGATTCTTGTCGACAGAATTTTCAGCCACACCTTTGTGAGAATATTTTACTTGATGCTACGTGCCCGTTTTGTACTTAGACTGAACCGCATAGCTGCCTAGCTGCACTGTTTGGGTGATTTTGATGCTATTGTACAACCGCAAGACTATTCCAGAATAATCGTCTTTTTCAAGTCTTTGGAGCGTTTTGTGACTGTGTGTGTCTCAAGGAAGTTTGCCAACTAACCATACAGTTGAACGCAGAGATCGGTATCTTGCGTTCAAACTATAACGAGCCGGTCTTGGTAGCTACAAAGTAGGAATTCAGTTAACCTAAGCTATTTATCCAAAAAGAAGTTTATTCAAAATTTACTTTTCCTTTGGGCTAGACCAGTAAAATTTAAATTTTCTCTGTTTAGAACTCCTGACTGAACGGGGTGCCTGGCTACTTCTGACAGCGGTTATTCGTCGACTGAAATAAGTATCTTACCCCAATCTTCGCGACACATTTTCAAACTGTCTACATGGTGGTGATTACACCACAAACAACAAGCAAAGCGAAAACAACTGCACCGCTTGAACAGCTGAAGCCATTCATATTTTCATTCTTACAACGGTGCTGCTGAAAAATACACTCATTAGACAGCAATTTATTTAACGTCAGACACGTCTTTTAGATGTAAATAAAAAAAAATTTTTAATGTCTTAAGCAAATATAGTGATCAACAGTGACTCGGCAGATCAGTGATAGACTGCTCGCCAACCTCGCGTATGGAACGGGTTCAACCACCGGCCGACGCACTCTTAAACCTCCCTTAGCCTGTAATAAACCTCGATAAAAGGGGAAGGCTGTGAGTGAGGCTAGCACCCACCCCCCACCCATACACTTGTAAAATTAACACCACTGCTACTAAAAGGTGAAAGCTCAAACTTGAAACTTTAATTTTCTATTAAGAACGCAAAAACAAAGTGAAAAGATGCATGAACGCTTCAAACAATGCATATCATCTATAAAGTAATAATTCGAATTCAAAGTTTAAATAACAATATCTACATAGCATAACTAACTTACCACAAATTCGAAAATGAAGTTTAACGTGTTCTTTGTATGCACAATATCGTGTAAAATAACAATGTTAGCATGACGTAAGGCTTTCAGTAGGGAGGCTGGAGAAAAGAAAGATTAAAATATAGAAAAATGTAGGATATTTTATTAATGAAAATTCTGTCAGCTATTTACTATTATTATTACTAACAAATCAGTTACAATAGGTGGTTGGAGGCAATTGGCAGGAAGCTTTGCTTGAACTAGGTTTCATCCTAGTTGGGACTCACCAGTGTGCAAGGCGTATCTGCAACCACATTGAAGGAACTCATGTGCCTTCTGGGATTCGGACCGGTGTCACCCAATGCTGTAGTCAGAGATGTTACCACTTAGATATTCGGGCCAACGATTGACCTCCTGTAGGACTCTACTAGATAATTTTGATTGGACACTAGTTAGTAATCAATGTAATATGTCTAGTCCTCTGTTTGGTGCAGACCGAATTCTATCAGTCACGTTTGCAATGTGGCCATTGGGTGACGCGGGTTCGAATCTCAGAAGGCACACTGATCCTTTCAAGGATGCAGATACACCTTACTAACACTTACACTAGCATGAAACCTAGGTCAAGCAAGCCTTCTTGTAGATTGCCTCCAACCATCTAATACCAACAATTCAAAGTGCACCGTGACGGCGAGCCACCTAGTGGCATAGTGGCCACATTGCATACGTGACTGATAGAATTCAGTCTGTATCAGACAGACGACTAGATACATCACACTAGTTACTAACTAGTTAATGAAAGTTAATGACTATTCCTTGTGAGTATGTTTTTGATAATTCACAAAATTATGGACTACTTTTTCAGTTAAATGGATGGATGCATTCTGAATAAATTTTGGTAGTTAGAGACTATAATTATTCTTTGTTTAAATTTCAGCATTTCCGGTTTCTAGTGTTTACTCGACCGAAATGATCAATGTCTACTGTCATATCGGCTTTCATAACAGATGTTTCGGAAATGTCAATGATTTCAGCTTGATATATTTCGGTGATTCACAATCAGCAGAAGTGTTTATTTAAGAAAATCTAGACTTCAAAGACGATTTATGTCAAACACAATCTCGAAGATCTACAGGAGGAAACCAATACGTTGATAGAAGAAGAAGTAGAGACAAGATGGAGGTGATGAAAATACGCAGCGACCAATAAAAACAAGTACTAGTCACTAACAATGGGACAAATTTGAATAAAGCCATCTCTTTCGTTTATCTGGACACTTTTGTTTCAACCACATGCGACATGGATGAAGAAGTCAAAGTCAACCAGGATCTGGAAGGCATTCATTATCCTGAAATCAGTATAGAAACCCGCTGCACTCAGCATAAATGACAAGATCAAGATCTTCAACACTTATGTCAATTCAATACTTCTATATGATTCAGAGGCTTGGCCTGTCATCAAAAGCAATTCGAACATACTACTGCAAACTTTGATGAGCAGTGAACCAACCAAGAACCTACTGCTCAATAAATATGCAGAAGGAAATGGAGGTGGATTTGATGTACGCTGAGGAGACCACTGAGTGACATCACACTTCAATTGGGCCCTCGAGTTGAGCCTGAATGGGAAAAAACGAGCTGGGTGGAGGACCGACCGTGACATGGGACAGTCGTGTGAGATGAAAGTGTACGAGCAATACTATATCCAGCTAAGTGACACCACTAAGGATAAGATGAAACGAAGGTATGCTGCTAGAGCCGTATTTTCCACTCGGGACCCAAGAGAAAAATAACAGTAGTAACTACTTTTTACTACCGACTTGTTCGCCGGACATACCATCATCCCGATCGATGGTTGTTTTCCCACTGCGAATCGAATGAACTAATTTATTCAACACAGACCAACCATTTCCATTGAGTTAAAATAAACAATAACAAATTCTAAACGTTTAATTGATAATTATTATCAATTGTTAGTTTGCAAGGATGTGATTAGCTATAAGTTTGATTACGAGCTGAAATCAGTTAGAGAATAGCTGAACAAGATGTGGCTCTCGCTTTTGCTTTTGAAACCAAAGATGTTACTTTCGAGACTCACTGGGGAATACAATCACTTGCTGTGATGCTGACACATTAAAGTGATTACTCTCAAATAAGATGAAAAAATGGCCTCAATTGTTAATAACTTCTACTGTTACCTTCCTATGAACTATACTCAAAGTAATGTGTAATAGGCACGTGTGAATTACTACACATTAGTTAACAAATGCTTTTCCAAGCAATTAGGCTATATTAATTTTTTTACATATGTTCAGTCTGGTAAGCATTTTTTTAAACCTCTTAGCAAAATGGGAGTAATGGTAAAAAAAATAAATTTGAATGTTTATCTATCTATTCAACAATTCAAACACATCTGACGCAATAAATAAATTCCTTCCTATCTGTTGCACAAAATGCATCTGCCTACAGTCATAAAAATGTAAAATATACAAAAACAGGAAAGTATTCATATCGCAGAAATGGTAATGTAGATGGAAAACAAATATACCTATCTATATCAACTGCTAGAAAAATATGGAATTCATGAGCTGTTGGACTCCATCCCATTGGCTAAAATGGTTTACAAGTTCACTTTGTAACCTAAAGGTTTTAGGTTCGACTTCAGGTGGGGTCATAGGTGAGTACTGATGAAGAGTCCTAGACAAGGACAAAAAGGCTATCAATGGTTCTGTTGTTTTTTATTCCTTTAGCTTCCCAGTGGAACATAGGGCTTCAAGCTAGAGTTTTGAAGTTTCGGTAGCAGTGGTGTTTATTTTTACGGGATGAGGTCGCTAGCCTCATTCCTAATCTTCCCTTTTTACTAGTCTTATTACTGGCTTAGTGAGGTAAACAAGTGCCTCGGCTGGGGGTCGAATCCCGGTCCCTGCGTGGTTGGTGAGCATTCTACCGCTGTGCCACCGATGCAATTTAGTTTGATAGGAATTATGTTAATTTTAACAAATTTCAAACAATGTATGCACCATAAATGAGTACTTAAAAAAACACTAAAAGAATCAGCAAAAAAAATGTAATTATGCGCGCTTTCTTTTGACCTTAAATGTAGGTCATTTCCAAAGGGAATTATTAAGATAGATTAGTTAGTTGAAATCTTGTCAAATTGTCGATCAATGAATTAGCGATGAAAGTACTGCTTGATAATAAGAATAACGGTTTTATTAAACTGAAATGGCATAGTGCTGAGTCTGACGAGAACAGGATATGGTTGTTGAAAGCAGAATCTGTATGAATCCGTGAGTCTGGCTGTCTGACGTCTCATAAACTTAAAACATCTATCTAATTCCTATTGAGAAAGTGTTTACGAAGAACACGAATAAAAAGCTAACTGGCCGGTAGATAAAACGAATTAGTATTTTGCAGAGAAATGTATGATACATGATCTTAGTTCAGAGAGTCAGAAAATCAATCAAATCGCTAAAGAAATTTCTAAGTATAGAGAAAAATATATGAAAAATAAACCCATTCTTCGTTAGAATCAGGCAGACAAAATGATGCGACATGCTGAGAGCCTTCTGATATCCAGTCATCTAATGCATCTACTTTTGATGAAAGCAAAAAATAAGTGAAAAGACACGGAATGTTCTCACACTGGAAGCAATCTAAAAGAGGTGACCTCTTTCCCTTATCTAAGCAGCACCGATTCAACTACTGGCGGCATAAATGGGGATGTAAAACCAGTCAAGGTCAGAAAGGCAAGACCGACAGTTCTTCATCACTATAAGTTTAGCATGGGGCCTACTTCACTCAGCACAAGGAACAAGATCCGAGCATTCAACACTAAATTTAGATCAGTTCTTCTATGTAGTTCATATATTTGGAGTGCACGTCATCGAAAACATTCCTGACAGGCTGCCGCAGACTTTAATCAACACCTGTCTTCGCTGGCTCCATACTGAAGACTAGTTGGCTGGAAATAAAAAGCAACAAGGAACTCTGGGAAAGATCTGATTAACAACCTATCGCAGAAGAAATACACCGAAGGAAAAAGAAGATGGATTTAACACACGAGCCATGCCCTCGAGTGGAAGCGATGAGTTAGGCACCCGCCCGTGAGTGACATGGAGAAGAGAGTGTGAGGAAGATGGATAATCGTGTAGGTAGTCAGAAAAGGGCTACAGAAAGCAGGATGAATGGAGATGTACCGTCAAAGTCGTATGTTCCACTCAGAACCCAAGGGAATAACAATAATAGTAGATACAGGAGTGCATTAACTTAAGGGTGGGTTATAAAGGTAATTCGACAAAGACTAAGGTTTATTTAGATGTTATCTGTTTACAGGTGGTTAGTAAAAAAACAGAGAGAATATAGAGAAGACGGAAGTGATGAAAATAATCAACAAACATCACCAATCAACATCAACGGGAGAGATTTAACAGATGTCAAAGATGTCAAAGACAGCCAGCCAGCCAGCCAGAATCAGAAAGGGAAGATACTCCTTCATCAACCTGAAACCAGTTTCGAAATATTCTGTAATGCGCTCCGCCTCAGCATAAACAACAAGATTCAGATTCTGTTCAGCATAAGTGTGAAGTCCGTCACTTCTTCTGTACGGGTCGGAAACTTGTCCAGCATGTCAAGAAAAACATTTCCAACAAGTTACGGACTTTTATCAACAGCTCCATACTCACGATCAGATGGTCAGGCGGCCAGAAAGAATTAGCAACAAACCAAGCAAGAGCCGACTGCTCAATAAATATGTAGGAGGAAGTGGAAATGGATCGGGTATACGCTTAGGAGACCTTCGAATGACATCGTGTGCCAGGCCCTCGAGTGGAATCCCAATAGGAAGCGGTGCAAGGGTGACGTGGAGGAGATCGTGAGGTGAGGAGGGGATGAGAGATTATGGCCAGTTTTGGACCCAGCTGAAGAGGATAGTGGAAAAAAGGAACAAAATGGAGATGTTTAGTTGAAGCCCTATGTACCACTCAGAATCTAAGGGAATAATAAATAAATAAATAAGTAGAAGAACCGATGACGAGTATCATATGCTGTCTCAAGTTGAATAGTTGAAAATAATAGTTTTCAAGTTAAGACAGGTGCCAACCAATCATCTGACTGAAATCTCTCAACATTATCCCGTAGTCAAAACAGTTGTTTTGTATAATAGGCATGTACGTATGTATGCGGGCATGTATACATTAGTTTGTTATTAATGCCTTGTTTCATTTAGTTTCCTGCTGTTTCACTTTATCGTATTGAATCTAAATATATATACATATTTACTTGCTTTAGATTTAGATTTAAACATTAGTTCCATGTGATATACTGTCAGAGAATTAACTAATCACAAAAAATAGTATCTGTTAATACAAGTAAGAATAGACAGTTCTCCTGCAAAATACAACAAAACAAAACAAAACAAGCCTAATGATATCCAGGAATAAACAACTCCATATGCATTTTTGCATGATAAACTAACCAATACAACACACAGGAGACTACTGAATATTAATTAATACTACATTATCTACCCAGTTAAGATAACAATACTACCTTTGAAGAAAACCTTAAAAAGTATTCACATTAGACGAGTGATTTATACCACAGTTGATAAAGTATCCCAAGTATTTCTGTCTACAGCTCTAAACAATCATCAATCAACAAGGCAAGATCCAGAATTACTTGTCGAAAGTGACGTATATATATATATATATGTCCAATGTAATGTACAAACTGATGTATTTTAACGTATCACTTATTCACAATCTTCATTACACAACGGAATAGTTGTCATTTCACACACACACACACAAAAGAGTTGTATTGAATGTTTTTTTATATAATTGAAACTGACAGTCCATAAACTTTTTTCATGTAACAAATTATATTTATGTATTAGACAACACATTTATACACACGATTGTATCACAAGGAAGGAGAAAAATGACAGATAACAAAATGATGAAAAAAAATGAATAATGACAAGAGTATTGATTTCACTGTTACTGATGCTGTCAGTGCTCTATTACTTACTTACCTTCACGAATCGCTGTGAACGGTAATCCTTCTTCTGGATTAATTCGTATCTCTTTGACAGCAACAGCACGACGCATTACACTAGATGGAATAAGTAAAAACAATAGAAACATGCGGATATGAGTAAAAACAAACATAGTTATGGATATCTTGTTGGTGAATATAAGCGATATGAAAAAGATGCCATAAATGGACCTTTGAATAAACCATAGCCTAATCTAATAAATTACTAAATCGGTTAAGTGTACAACACTTGGTAAAGTGGAATATGATAAATCAGAAAGCCATGGGGATGGTCAGTCAAAAAGGATTGAAATCTACAGTTCTTTGGATAACATCATGATCGAAGCCGACCTGTCATGTCATTATATTATTATTACTTCCTTTAATTCTTAGAGGAACATAGGGCTTCAGCCAAACGTGTCCATTGCGTTCGGTTCTCTGCTAGAGTTTTCACCTGACTCCAAGTCTGCCCACACGTTTTAATCTCCTCTTCACATGACCTCCTCCAAGTCACCCCACCCTTGCACTGACGACCAACTCGCCGCTTCCCTTCCGGGTTCCACTCGAGTGATGGCTTGTCTAGTGATGTCACTTGATGGTTTCCTCAGAGTATGGCCAATCCGTCTCCATTTCTTCCTGCCTATTTGTTTCACAATCGGTTCCTGCTGTGTTGGTTCACTCCCAAAGATGACTGTTGCTGATCTTTTCTGGCCGGCCATCTGATCTTGAGTATCGAGCGAAGACAACTGTTAATGAAGGTCTGTAGTTTGTTTGAGGTGCTCTTTATGACGCGCCACTGACTTCACATTGTAATTGAAAATCCGGATCTTATTTTTGATTCTGAGTGCTGTTGACCTCCACACAGACTTGAGAGTAGTGAAAGCTTATCTTGCTTTTCCGATTCTTGCTCTGATATCCTCGTCAGTTCCGTCCACCTGTAGTTGAAACGATGCCTCCCAGGTAGGTAAAGGAGGTTGTTTCTTTCAGGCTCCTTCCATTTATGCTGATTGTTGTCTGTTGTTGTTGCTGTTAGTAATGTTGGCCAGGAATCTTCATCACCTCTGTTTTCTCTATGTTGACCTGAAGGCCTACCTTTGATGCTTCTTGAAAAGCGCGTCAAGGTATATATTTCCTGTCATGTCGTATTCACTTAAATTCATATCAACTGTTCCAGTGATCATTAAAAAAAATATGTACAAAGCGCATGAATTCAAAATAAACTTGTTAGACTATGAAGGATTAGGTCGGAAAAACGTTAAGGATGATCAAATCAAAACCTGGCATCAATTCATAAAGTCTTCAACAGTTTCGTGTGAGCTACACAGGGAGGTGTAGACTGCCTGGTTAGGCAACTCGAGATGCTAAGAACCAGTACCTGGAGAATAATGACTTAAAATCGTCTGCAATTGCACAGAAGTCGTGACCAGTAGGGTGCAGCAGGTCAGGTGTGAGGACAAATACTCGCCGAAGACATTGGCTAGGGGTCGCGCTATGTCGTGAATTGGCAGAAGTTAGAATTCATAGGCCACTGGATCGGGTCCCAGTGACTTAATGGTCTACGAGCTCGCTCGCCTTGTAACCAGAAGATCCTAGGTTCAAACCCTGCAGGGTGAGTGCGTACTTCTGAAGAGTCCCAAGCTAGGACGATACGGTCGGCTGTCCAGTACTCTCAGGTTTTCCAATGGTTCTCTAACTAATGTCAGCTCATGATGAAAATCCTGTGACCAATCAAATCCCTACAAACCAACACTTGAACATTACTCTTTGTTACCTTCCATACACTCATTAAACCTTCACGGTTTTCATGTTATTCTTCTTTCTCCAGCACATTTCTGCTCATTATTGTTTATTTTGAATTTCTTTTTACTCTTTTCTCTACCTTTTTGTGCCACATCAAGTGCAGAAAATTGAACGGCTGCACTTCTTGTGCAACGTTCTCTGTTGAAACTTAGTCAGTCATACAGTCAGTGTCAGTGCATTTTTTAAGGTTAGTGAAAACGAAAATTGTATTTATGAAAGACTGAACCATGTTTTATATAATTGTAATTGTGAAGAAAGTATTAAAGTGAAATATCCAATCACAGATTATGGCAAAAGAAATGCATTCATTCATGCTCTAAACAGCAGCATTTTCTGTCCCCTTGTAAACATCGAACAAGTCAATAAATTCTGTACACTTTATTAAAGTCAACAATTAGAGAATCCTCAATGTAAGTAAACTTGAGAGAAATAATGAAACATCTATAACTCGAAACACTTTTCTGATAGACAGTATAATTAAAAACATTATTAACCTCATTATATTAAAAGCAATTGAATGACTGATAGAATTTCAACGCACAACTTTGCACAGAAGTGTACCAGTTCAAGTTGTCGTACTGTATGTGGTACACATAGGTAGAGAAAAGAGATTCAAAATGACTATAATGAGCAGAAAGGCTAGGAAAAAAGAATAGTAACTTGGAAAAACATGATAGTTGAAGGGATATTTGAGATAAGCAAGAGTGAATGCATCTATGCTATTGAGAACGATTTTCAGTCATATCGTGAACAATCTCCTCCCATTGGTTCCTAGCATCCCAAGACCACTACTTAGAATAAACATTATAGCTTACGAAATACCTTGCAAGGACTCTGAGTTCAACTACATAGGCCAAACCAGTAAGTAGATCGGGAGTAGCCAGATTATTAGAGCATAAGAATTTAGCTAAGTACAGAATGATTGATGCCGTGAAGATAAGTAAATTAAAAAAAACCTCAGTAACTGCACTGCATGCATTAATACACAACCAAACAATAGGGTGGGAGAGAGTGACAATTCTAAAAAATAATATAGACAGACGGACAGAGAGGTTGATTACTGAACCCTTGTTCATTGAATCTACATCCAGTGCATACAACAGGAATGACTCATCACCAATACCAGAGATTTGGAGAAAATTACCACCAATCAGATCGAGAGGTGAGAAGTAATCAAATTATATAAGAGAATTCGCAATAACTTGCTATGATTATGAGCGGCAATAAATTGTGCTTGAAACGTCATCAGTAAATATGACTGTATAACACATTGTGACAGTTTAGCAAAATAAATTTTCTGTATAATGGAATTAAACTCCACCACAGTGGCCAAGTTCTATTCTTTTATCAATGATACTTATTACTACATTACATGAGAATTTCAGTCACCAATAGAATAGGATAATTTACTCTGTAGATCAATTAACGCATACTAGTTCAAGAGGGTCAAGAAATCAGTTACCGGTATTACACAACAGACAAAGTAACCATGTGGACGGAGGTTAATAACTCTATTGACTACTAGTGATCCAAGATACCACTGTTGAAATTAACTATCAACACCTTCCTACGTGGCTTAAACTAACTGTTGTAGATTTCATTGACTGGTGCCATGTTTTCGTTTGACCACCGCTAGCTCTTTTCCAGCCTGGCCCTATATCAGCTAACATTGCCCGTCGAGGAAGGCGATGACTAGGCATACGTAACACATGTCCTAGCGTATGCCTAGTCATCGCCTTCCTCGACGGGCAATGTTAGCTGATATAGGGCCAGGCTGGAAAAGAGCTAGCGGCGGTCAAACGAAAACATGGCACCAGTCAACGAAATCTACAACAGTTAGTCTAAGCCACGTAGGAAGGTGTAGACTTCCTGGTTGGCGTCTTCAGGATGGTAAAAACCAATGGTTGGAAACAGTTGGTGATATGGCTCAAAATCGTTCTCAATGGCGCAGATGCATCCACTCCTTGTGACTTATGATTTCCATTGAAACTATATTGATCTTCGTTATTACTATTCCTTTGTCTCTCATCTCTGTTCACTGTCTATATTATGCATTTCTTCTACTTTCTTCTCTTGCTCTGTGTGCTACATGGAGTGTGGCGACTTGAACTGCTGCACATCGGTGCAAAGTTCTATGTCGAATACAGACAGACAGATAGACTATCAATGGAAGAAACACTCCTCTCATTCAGATGTATCAGACTGGAAACTTCTCAATGGAATAAAACATGTAACCTGCGTTCCACTGTTAAATTTCTAACAAACTAGAGTATAAAGCTTAGCAGAAACAGATGTGAAATAAGAATCGATGTAAGGGGAAATAAACATGATGATAGACACTTATACTTTAAACTTCTTATTTTTTACAAGAACAAAAAGAAAAGAGTTTTGAACATAAAAACATAAAAAATAAAGTTATTATTCTAATTATTGTTGTGAAAAAACACTGAAAGTGATAACAACTGTTACTTCTTTTAAACGGTCAGATAGTAAGCAGATTAGCTGGAGATATCATTTAAACTAGTATATACATACCCAGGTAAAGCTTATTTATTGATCCGTATTTACGTGCGTTTGTGAGAGACTGTGTGTGTAGAAACGAAGCAAGCTGCGAAAGTTTATTGTCATAGGTGTGAAGGAAAGATACTAAAGCTGATGACGGCTTAAGTAATAGCAGTTGTACAAATGCCTACTGACTGTGCCATCAATCATACTATATATATATATATATATATATATAGTTAGAATGGCGTAAAAATCTAAGTATGTTAGAGTTTTGTTTCCTCGCTTGCATTTTGATGGATAATAGGGATTCACACCTTAAGGCTTCAGTGGTAGCGTTATTTTTTTCACGGAGTGTGGCTGCTAGTATAACGCCTAACTTTCCCTCTTTTCCGGGTTTCTCACCGGTTAGGTGAGGTTTAGGAGTGTGTCGGACGGGAATCGATTCACGCAGCAGATGCGTGGTTAGTGCGCATTTCACAGGTGAACTACTGATGCACTTGAGACACGGCAGTCTCTCTTAAATTCCTTATTTGATGACGGTCGACAACCATGACATTTATAATTCATTAAACTTAAAGATTCTATCATCATTTCAGTTACCAACATCTGAGTTAGTGACTACAAGTTGCATAGAAATTCAGTACAGTTTTAAGTTGAGCTCATAACGCAACCATTTGAGAACCACTTTTCATTATTTTTTGATGTAAATTATATTATTTCCCTAGGTTCCGGGTGGAAAATGGGGCTTCAACAGCACTTCTTCATTTCATCCTGTTCTCTGAGATCCTCTTCATCTGGCCCTACGATTGCCCATATGTTCTCATCTCTTCATCCACAGTGTCCTTCATGTCACCCTCGGACGCCAAACGTGTCATTTTCCACTCTGCTTCTACTCAACAGCATGGCATGCGGTATCATTTAACGGTCGCCTCCTCAGCGTTTGTCCTATTCATCTCCATTCTCTTCAGAATATTTCTTGAGCTATATGTTCTTGATTCGATCGTTAAAAAAGTTTCTTGGTGCTAATCTTTTCTAGCGAGCCATCTGATCTTCAGTATGGAGTCAGTGAAGGTAACTGTCTGTGATAGGCTGTTGGAGACACTTTTGGTGATGCTCCAAGTTTCTGGCCCATATAGAACAACACACCTATTGTTGGGGTTGAAAATCCGAATTTTGTTCTTTGTGCTGGGTGCAGTATACTTCTAGACTGATCCCAGAGTGATTAATATCTTTCTTGCCTTTTCCTATTCTGGTTTTGATATCCGTATCCATGGCGTCGCCTCTGGTTGGAACGATGATATCTAGATAATTGAACGAGGTGACCTTTTCCAAGTTCCGCTCATTGATTGTGATTGGTGCTTGTTATTGTTGTTGGTTGGTTATCTCCATCACCTCCGTTTCCTCTATATCCACTTGAAGTCCTGTATTTGCAGCTTCTTCTGCCAACTTGTTAGTTTTCGGATGTAAATTACATAAGCAACTAGTATTCTTGGTGTTAAGAAGACTTCAATAAATTCGTTCTGTTAGTATCCTATCCTACACAACGGTAATCAATTGTATCCGTATACATAACTTGATTATTAATCAATATTCTGCCTTTAGCTATAACGGATGATAGTCGATTCCTTCTATTTTAATCTTATTTCGTCATTGATATTTTGATATTACTTGTTAGAATGATATTTTCAACAAAAAAATTTCTTTAGGAAGTGAAAAATCAGGAAAAAAGAAATGAAGAAGATATTCGTTCACAGATAAGGAGGGAAAATAAAGAGATTTCAGGTAAAACAAGTTAACTGTGCGTATGTATATGTTTATGTGTCTGTAATTACTACTTAACACGAAATGAGGGATAAATGGAAATCTGAGGTATGTACCGGAAAATTAGAATGAGATGAGAACGACTGATAGTATGATGATAAGTAGGACAAATAATGCTTCATATTAACAATGAAAAAAGAATATTTATCATCCACTACTTCAAGGTATCGAAGTTAAAAATATGATTTTTTTTCTATAACATTTAATTATTTTGGTTGGTGATGATTAGCAATGCAATCTACGATGCACATTTCGTCCTATTTGGGACTCAATGGCTGCATGTATCTGCATTCTCCGTGGTTGGTGGTGTTTTCATAGAGACTCAAACCCTGTACCCATCGCTTCAAATACCAGAGCATTATCCACTAGGCTACAATGTGAACAACTTCACCCAGCTGACGAGTCCCAAATAGGATGAAATGCGCATCGTGACTTCCACTGCTAATCACTACCAACCAAAAAGCAACTTCACGCAAATCCTTGGACATATTCGAAGAGTCCATACTAGAAACTGACAAGTCAAAAGAGGTTGAGAATTACGCTCAAACATAATCAATCAACACGGGGGGCAAGAATAATCTAAAAACAAGAGATTTTTGGACAACTAACATTAAACTGAACAACGTTTGTTAAATATTTATAGGTTTGTATAACCTTCATGAGTATTGAGTGATTTACCGTTGTCCACATTACTTTGGAATAAATACAATGATTGGTTACAGGATTTACCATGAGCCGACATCAGTCACAGAACCATTGGAAAACCTGGGATTACTGAACAGCTGTTTCGTCAGCCTAGTTTGAGACTATTCATCAGTACACAACCACCTCAAGGGTTCGAACCCAGGACCTTCTAGTTATAAGGCGAGCAAGCTCGCAGGCCATTCAGCTACTGGGAACCGATCCAATGGCCAGTCCATGAATTCCAACTTCTGCCAATTCACGACATAACGTGACCACTACAATGATCGTAATGCAACAGTAGACTGAAATTCATCCCTCCCACTTAGTTATTTGATTCAACTTTGAAAAATTTTGTATAAATAACAATGTTTGTAGAGTATTCAGCTGAAGGCTTCTACCGAAATTTATGAATTCATTGAATACTGGTTGTTTTTTTTTTCACAGATGTTGCTTGTTTTAAATTTACTACGGGAAATAATTGTTTTCAGTTTGTATTTTATTCATAATTATATTAGGATACAGTATCTATCGCTTGGAGGAAAATAAAATTTCTACCTCTATCCCTGTTTTCATCTTATGGATCAAGATAGCGAAAATATTCATTCAGACATTTAGAAGGAAAAAAAACTGAGCAAAGAATATTCTTTTCGATAATTTCCTTTTCGGGCTCCACAATTACATAAATATATATATATGTATATATATACATATATATATATATATATATATATATATATATAGAATATTCTAGAATAATCGTCACTAACAATATTGGTGTTTTTAAATACTATTGATTTATTAAGTAAGATCAATAGAATTACAGTTCAAGAAAGACGCCTAAGTATAAAAATGTAATGGTAAATGGGATATCAAATAGAATCAAGGAAATTTCCACAGCAAAATGAGGATCTTTAAAACAATTAGTCCTTTTGATAAACTTGAATGAGGCATTAAGAAGACAAATTTCGCGAGATGATATCATTTCTTAGTTTCTTTCCAACCGCTTTACAACTAACATGGTTAACAATAATAAAATAAAGTTTATGACTCAGTTATATAAAAAACAAAAGTACAAACTAATGACCAATCATATTTATATAGGTCACGTAGTCCATGGTGGGCGAAGGTTGAAGTCTATTGTTTTTTGTACACACAGTTTAGGCTGCATATGATTAATCCAAAGTGCTTCCATTTATTTTATTATTGTTAACCACGTTATTCGTAAAGCGGTTGTAAAGAAACTACGAAATGATATCATCTCGCGAAATTTGTCTCCTAAATGCCTTATTCAAAATGAGGATCATTAAAACCATGATGGCCAAGGTAAGGATAGTGTCTGAACCAACTTCTTTGGGATACATAAGCTAGGTCTCATAAAGTATATCCCAATATCCAGTCTCAGTAGTGTGTAGTAGACGAACTCGCAAGGTAAAGTTTAGTTTGTATGCGATAGATGACTTTGAAAGCCACGTCAACATCAATCTTGTGTTCGATATACATGAAATGAAATAGAATAGAGCTATGAATGGATTTTTCGTTTGTTCCTTACTTAACCACGCAGGTTGGTGTTCGGGAATCCGACGATAAAAACGCCTAATTGTACGGCCTATGTAACAGGCTCCACAGGAGCAGTCAAACTGGTAGATACAGTTTATGTTTAACATCCAAACGCAAAATAGTAGTGGTTTTGAAGACACGGCATAATTCAGCAGCACTGAATGCTCTTTTTACCGCCATATTCCTTAGGCGTTATGTTAAAATCTCACTGATGTTATCCACGAGGAACTGAAGTTGTAAGAATAAGGTCTTCCTTTTTCGGAACTGTCGGTACTTTGGCTTGCCTTGACTTCGGATTCATATTCTTATCGATAAATTTTTCTAGATAATCGTTTTCCCTCAGCCACTGTTTAATAAGATTTAGCTTTTTATTGAGTTCATCAGTGTACATTGCTCTTGCTCTATGAATCATTGGAAAACCGATGTCAGTTCATGATGAAATCCTAAAACCAATCAAATCACTGCAAACCAACACTTGAATATCCATCTGATGCTCACTAGTGGCTGGCCCCGTTCAGATAGGCAGTTAGGTGGGTTCTAGTGGGAAGTCGTGACCAGTGGGGTACAGAAGTTGAAATTCATGGGCCATTGGATTGGGTCCCAGTGACTTAATGGTCTACGGGCTCGCCCACTTTGTAACCAGAAGGTCCTGGGTTCGAACCCTGCACTGTAGGTGCGTACTGCTGAATAGTCTCAAACCTAGAATGGTGGCCACATTACAAAAACCTGACTGATAGAATTCAGTCTGCACCGAAGAAAGGACTAGACACATCACACTAGTTACTAGTGTTCAATCAAAATATCCACTACAGTCCTACAGGAGGTCAATCGCGAGCCCGAATAGCTCGGTGGTAACGTCTCTGACTGCAGCACTGGGTGACGCGAGTTCAAATCTCAGAAGGGACATGAGTTCCTTCAAGGTTGCAGATACGCCTTGCTGACTGGTGAGTGCCAACTAGCACGAAACCTAGGTCCAAGGCTTCCTGCCGATTGCCTCCAACCATCTAGTCTCATACTAGGCCGATGAAACAGCTATCCAGTACTCCTAGGTTTTCCAATGTTCCTCTCACGAATGTCAGTTCATGATGAAATCTTTAAACAAAATGGGGTTGAAAGAAGAGTCTTTGGAAAAGGATGAAAACAAAAAATACTCCAACTGATAACACTAAACAACATTTAAGGTGTAGTACTTAGATAATATGTGTTATAAACCGCTATAAAGATAAATATTCAAAACTGTACATCCTTTCAAAAAAACACTTAGCTTCAACTATTTATTTAGGTATAAATTCCAGAAAACACAAGTTCAATTACTTATCAACTCGTCATGTAAGCAGATTGTTAAACCCTCATGCTTTCTGCATAGCAGAATAAATATACGGGTTGTTTATATTGCTGAATGAGTGGACACAATACAGTTGACAATGCATACAAATCATTTTATCGTTTTAAGTGTTAAGAGGAACATTTTTTAGAAAAACTGAAAACACCTGACCAATCAACACTACTACAGTCATAAGCTCTAATTAAAGATGATGAAAGTGAAAACTATAAATCATAAGCCTTAAACAGCCTACTTAAAAATTGGGCCACCAAGAACTTCCATGTCTCTATTGCATATATTTTCTCTCGTTCAGTTTGTTATAATCGATTGAGATATGACTGCTATTGGTATTATCTACTCTTGTGTGTATTTAAAATGTTCACAAGCTTCTGATTCGCAAGTTCCTACTGAACTTGAGGAATGGTCTAGTTGCAGGTAGCGATGTATCCCAATACAGCTGCTCTTCAGTTATATCCTTGGGTCTCAAACTGTACTTCTGAACATCTTACAATTGGCTTTCAACTAGATATCGTGGATTTCTTGAAGGAGACAAAGCAGATATATCATAATGGAATGGTTTGTGTTTCAGTTCAGAGAGCATTGTGTCACAGGATATACTACTGTCAATTATTATTTTACTGGAAGATGTTGTACGAAGGGAAAATCTCATGCAATAAACTCCTCTGAAAATCGGGTACATTTTTTGTAAATACTGCTCAGAACAAAGACGTTATTACTATCATTAACCAAATGTAAAATTTTAGTTGATTTTTATTTCACAAATCCACACCAGTAAGAGAAATACATTAAGAAAACTGAGGAGTATTCACCAACTGCTTTAACTTTGTGTAACACTTCTCAACAGCATACAGCAACAATTCACCTGAGAACACGTTCAGAATTGTTAGATCTTGTAGAGGGTGAGGCACCCTTCCATTTTATCACTGAATAAACTACTCGTCCACTCCGTGGTTATTTTGAGACATTGATTCAACATCCTACAGAAAACAATTTGATTAAAAATGTGTATGAAGGGAATTCATTGTCATTTGAAAGCGAAACTGGTCCTAAATCTCCTTTAAATTAAAGTATTTTTTTAAAATAGAAATATTCCTTATATCCTCTTCACTCTTGTCCAATATTAAGTAAGCATTCTTTCACATTCTTTTGATCAGATTTCCCAAACATACCTGTATATGTGTGTATATGTGTGTGTGCGAGCTTCGTTGATCTCTAATTTAAAGTCCAACATACACATAATCAGAATAGTTAAAAGCTACAAAACATCAGCAACCCATATGTCCAATAGCTAGGTGATAACTAAGTAATATATATAATATAAACTGCATAGATTTCTGTCAGATACATATATATAACCAATTATATACATTTTTAGATAAAAAAAATCTATCACCTATTATGTAGGCAACAAAATTTTACAAATTGACTGACAGTTTCAACAACTAATTATACTATATTTTTACATGGCCAGAAATGAAGTTTTGGACAATTACATCTCCCATTTAATTGTATCAGCTGTATCAGCTATGTTGTTTTAAACAGAATCACTTTACTAGAAGTATAATTACGTTATATTATTATACAGAACATTTATGTTAGGTATTGTGGTAGTTTTAAACGCCTAATTCACCACAAAATGCATTTCATCATGAGTAGTTATCAACATTCATTTTTAGGTTCGGGCGGGGGGGGGGGGGGGTAACTCAAGCTAATGATATTGAGAAAAGTAAGATATGGAATAGAAAATGTTTACTCTACATGGAGTAAATTCAAAGGAATAACATTTAGGAAGTAAATAAATTGTGTTATTCATATTCCCTTGGGTTCCGAGTGGTATATAGGGCTTCAGAAGCACATTTATACTTCCGTACTGTTCTCTACAGTCATTTTAAGCTGGGTCCATGATCGACTATAAGCTTTCACTCTCTCTTCGTTCGATCTCCTCCATGTCACCCTCAAACAAACACCCAACTCGTCGTTTCCCATTTGGGTGCCCTTTAAAGTCTGGTATGCGATGTCACTCAATGGGTTCTTGGTTGGCTTGTCCCTAGAGTTCCTCGTTATTAATCATTTCCGGCTGGTCATCTGATATTTCTTGTAGAGCGAAGACAGCTGTTGGTAAGAGTCTCACACCTGTTAGAAGTGCTTTTATTGATGATGATAATAATAATAGCCTTATTCTGAACAGTGTTTATATAAGGTACAGAATTTTCAGTGGAGTTCATTGCACGATATTTCCTCTTCATCCAGGATCTTCACATAAAATATTAATTGACAACAGACTGTGTGACACAGCTCTGTCTGACCTGAAGCGTAAACCAATCCCATTATGATATCTCTTTTTTGTCTCCTTCGAGAAATTTACGACATTTAGTTGAATGCAAAGTATAAAAAGTTCGGAAGTACATTTTGTGAACCAAGGATACCATCTAGGAACAGTTATCTCATGTATATTCGGATAAGCTGTCATACAGGATAATGCTTTTTCCCAAGTTTAGTGGAAAATTGCACAACAACTGGTTGTGAACGTTTTAAATACTCGCCTGAGCACATGGTACTATTAGAGGTCGCATTTTACTAGATTAAAAGAAATTGAATAGGAGAAATTATATGCAATATATTGATGGGGGTTTATGGTAGCCTAAGTTTTAAGCAGCCCTGCATCAATTCTCTTAACTATACAGAAGAAGTCACTCGATATTTAGTGTTGAAGATCCGGGAATTTTATTCTTCATACTGACTGCAGTAGGTTTCTACACTGATTTTTAGACTAATCAAGGTCTGCCGTGCTATTCTGATCATGATTGGCTTTGATGTCCTCATTTGTGCCGTCTGTAGTTGAAACGATGCTGCCTAGCTAGGTAAGTGGAAGAAGTGACTTCCTTTAGATTTCTCTAGTTGATAGTCATTGATGCTTTTGATGTTGGTTAGGCATCTACATGAATTCTGTCTTCTCTATGTTTGCTTAAAAATCTGTTTTCGTTGCCCCCTTTAGGTTGTCGAGTTTGTATGACATTAGACATTAGTCACTCTCGAAGTCGAGATCTTTCAGAGTATATATGGACATATATATATGTATATTGGTAGAATACGTTTTCTCGGATCGTGTGGGCAAATGTGAGCTTATAATAACTGACTTCTAAAGTGGATGGTTAATACTTCTTTCTCAGATGACACTAGAAGACACCCAGCAAAATACATTTCTTTTGATGTAGTTGTGTTTCCTGAGCGGGATGGATTATCTGCGAAGTTTTCATTGCCCTACTAGGCAACTAACTAACTGACTGACTGACTGCTTTCAACGTAGAACTTTGCACAGATATGCAGCAGTTCCAGTCGCTACACCCCTCCAAGTAGCACAAAAAACAAGAGAAGAGAGTAAAGAAAGATTCAAAAGAGAGTGAGAGAGATTATAAACAGAAATATGAGGCAAAAAGAATAGTAGTAATATGGAAGATCAATAGAATTCGACTTCAAATTGAAGTATGCGCTGAAGATGTTGCCTAGTAGGGCAATGAAAGCTTCGCAAAAAAAGCAAACCAACTCAGAGAACACAACTACATCAAAATCATCCATCTGAGCCACAGATCTTCTCCATTATATCTAAATCACCTACCTCTATCTAAAATGTAAGCCAAGCTCCTTCCAGTAATAAAATAATGAAACTGGCAATAAGATTAGTAAAACCAATTTATTACTAACTACCAGTATTCAATTCTTCTTTTTGTGTGTGGAAAGAAACCACTTGAAAAGCTGTAACCAAGTAAAATCCTAATGGGTGAATTAGTTTTTTTGAAAAGCTTTCAAAACATTTAAGGATAAATAAAATAGTAAGGAGGTAGGTAGGTGGGTGAGTGGTGCATAGACCTCCTATTGTGTTTAAACCCGTTTATATCAGAATGTATATTATAACAGTTCAGGAAAGAATGGTAGAAATAACATCAACAACAACAACAACAACAGAAGCCCGGATACTTAAATTCTTCTTTTTATATACACTCAGAAAAACACCAATGACAGTTATATTTACAATATTGAAATAATAACTAAAATTGTATACTCGAAGTTGAATATATGGATATTTTGATTAATACACAAAACGTCACCTTAGTGAATAACTGGTATCACTCGTATTCTACAGTTGAATGCAGATATAAATATAATGAACGATATTATACTGCTTTCTAATGGCCATAATGGCTGTTAAAATACGTCTGTGGTTCAATGATTTAATGACCTTCGTCCACACATGCGGTCTAGATTCGATCCCTCGCCGATTCACTCAAAAGTGCCACCTAGTTTACTTGCTAAAAGTAAGTCCGGGAGTGAGGGAAGGTTGGACATGAGGCTAGCAACCCTATCCTTTAAAAAAAACACTGAAGGTTCAAAGATTGATGACTGAAGCCTTTTTTATCCCTCGGAACGCAAGGAATGTGAACCCAAGAAAGCATATTACCTCAGAATAATAGACCATAGCATAATATGCTTAAAAATGTCTAATTCTGTTCGAATGTAATTTGTTGTTCATAATCATATTAACTGTTACTACTCCACTTTAGAACCTGACTTTTTAAGTCTTAATTCTCCCTTTTTTTTTATTTTGCTGTAGGGCTGGTAGTATTTTCCAGATGTCCAGAACAGGTGTGGAATCATTCGAATTGCATGTAATCTTAGTCAATTCTATAGGCAAAGCTTCAATCTCTCCATCCATCCTGTTATATTTGATTTCTGTATTGTGATTTTTTCCAGTTTTGTTGTATATTTTGGTGTAACAGCACTGAAGTAGTAAGGCTTAGTTTTTTTCCTCATATTCCTTATCATATTCGGGTCCTGTAGTCAAGGATTCGCTAATTTAATTGCTTCAATAATTCAGTTGACCCTGGTTTAGTTAATTTGACTTGTGTATTTGACCACACAGTTATCGCAGGGCATTAGATAAACCACATTATTTTGTTTAATGTTCTTCAAGGGATCTATTGGCAGACGTAATATATATATATATATATATATATCTAACTGAGGGAGCTCGAAACGTCATCCAGTAAATAGTACTGTTTCACTATATGATCTCTATACTAAACAAACTAGTATGGGAATGGTAAGAGACATTCTGTAACTGAGATGTAATTTTTTCAAAACACATCACAATCACAAAGAAAAAAAAGTGGTAACAATCTATTTTCTAAAATCAACGCCAACCTAGACTAGACCCCCTTAAGTTCATCATCTTAACTTTACCATTTTTTAAATTTTTAAATTTTTGATTATAGCTTGATTCCACACCATATTTTTGGTACAAGTATGGAATTTTCAGCATGTAATATCGGCAGCCCAAATTTTGCAGTTCGACCATTGATATCGGGTGTGCATCGGCAGGGGATCGGACCCCGGACCATGTGCATAGTCGGCGAGAGTCCTAACCGCTGTGCCACCATGCAACAGAACAAATAAAAGTCAGCCTAGTTCACTTCAAATGAAAAGAGGAAAATAACTTTAAGGATCAAAATGAGGTCAAGTGTACATGTTTTATGTAATTTTCTTTTATAAGAAATTCCAGTCACTTTTGCTGAATAGTGATGAGTAACAGCATAATATTAGAAAATAAAAGTCAAATAAATTCTAAATATCGGTCATAACCCCCTTCCCCACAAAAACATATATACACACAGATACATACTGATGTGGGTTACTACTCAAAGTATCCACAAGAATCATAGGCCGTATGCAGAAGCCTGAAAAACAAAATGTCACATCTGACCACTTTCGTGTGCACAAGTCAATTCACCTGTTCCTCCTTTGGAGCCAGATATATTGGTCATTTGATGCGCGTTCTGTCTGAAAGGATTTAACAACACTTTGCCGCATCCTTTGATTGGACACTAGTAACTGGTGTGATGTGTCTGGCTAGTCCTCTGTTTGGTGCAGACTGAATTCCATCAGTCAGCTTTGCAATGTGGCCACCATTCTAGGTAGCTTGTCATGCTGATGAGTGCCAACTAGCACGAAACCTAGGTCAAGCAAGGCTTCCTGCCGATTGCTTCCAACCATCTAATACTATCATCACATCATTGTAGAAAGGTAGCAGTGGCTCTATAAGGAGTATAATAACTGAACATCTTGTTCAGACTTCAAAGTAATCTACAATGCAAATAACAGCCTGCTAAAGATAATTAGGCTTCGTTTTCTCTGTACTGACTTAGTCATTCATATTAGAGAAACTCGAAGTTTGGAAACAAAAAAAAGTTATCCAACCAATTCTACTATCATAGTAACAACCTTTTTCGTTTTCTATCAAATTGGATTTTCTTTTTATAACTCCTGTATTTCCTAAAAACCGCCTACGTAATATCATATTTGCCTGCGTTTCTATGTGCATCGTGACTACAATTCATTCATTAAGTTATTCATCTTATTACCTAACTCGAATACACTTAGTTAACTTCTTGTATATGTATTGATTAACATGAACATCTATGATTATGACAACTCATCGCTATCGTTATTATCCTCTCTTGTGAAGAAAAAAACTGCAAATGAATGCGATTGTGCAGCTGAAGAAAGTGAATTCGTCGAAAAAACAGACTGACTCTTCGCGAAACTACTCATTTTTTTTATCAATAATATCTGGATAGGGATAATTCGTGAATATGCATTCCCCAACCAAAATATCCTACACAAAAATTCGCCAAAATATAGATGTACAAAACAGAATAATAATAATAATGACAATAATAATGTCTAGTCATTTGATTATCGATAAAATAAAAAATGTCAGAAAAACCATGAAACAAAGGAACATGAATTGACATTGACAATCCCTTTCCTATTAGAAACCAATAAGAATTCGCCAATGCACTAGATGTATATGTATATGTATATACGAACATACGCGAACATGTTATAATAGAACAGTTGCCCCCAAAAGACTGTATATGATTCATAAAAATAGGAAATTTCAAATGCATGTTACTTTACACTATTGTATTGACAGTTAAAAATTAAATTTTCATGAAGCCTTAGGGAATATTGATTAAAAAAGAGAGAGAATATTAAATGAAATACATTTTGTCTCATTTTTAGACGAATTCATCTACTAATTAAGCCACACAATTACATATGGGCAGTCACAGAGATGGTAAGTATGGAACGAAGTACGAAATGATTTATCATATGTAGTGTGTGCTACTGATAAGGTGTATCAGTAGTATAGAGGGAGACGTTCATCGGTGTAAAAAAATCAAATAGCCAAAATCAAATGTTTCAACATTGCAGTAAAACATGGGAGACATGAAAAGAAGACAAAGAAACACAATACGAAGGGGTAGAAGTAGCACAACACGGAAGATCTGTGCAAATGACGATTTGGAGATAAGGTGTACATAATTTCTTTATATTATTATTATTATTATTGTTCCCTTGGGTTCCTAGTGGAACATAGGGCTTCAACTGCACGTCTCCACTTGCTTCTGTCTTGTGCTGTACTTTTCACTTGCGTCCATGTTATTCCATACTGTTTCATCTCCTCCTCACACGATCTCCTCCATGTCACCCTTGGACGTCCCACTCGCCGCTTCCCTTTCGGGTTCCACTCGAGGGCTTGACGCGCGATGTCACTCAACGGCCTCCTCAGCGAGTGTCCAATCCATCTCCACTTCCTCCTGCATATTTGTTGGGCGATTGGTTCTTGTTTCGTTTGTTCCCATAGCTTCTTGTTTGTGATTCTTTCTGGCCATCTTATCTTCAGTATGGAGCGAAGACAGTTGTTGATAAAGGTCTGCAACCTGTTGAAAATATTCTTGGTGACTCGCCAAGTTTCTGATCCGTAAAGCAAAATTGACTTCACGTTTGTATTGAAAATCCGAATTTTGTTGTTGATGGTGAGTGACGAAGATTTCCAGATTGGTTTCAGGTTGATGAATGTGTTTCTCGCCTTCCCGATTCTCGATTTGACATCCTCGTCCGTTCCTCCTGTGGTTGAGACAATGCTCCCAAGATAAGTGAAAGAAGTAACCTCTTTCAAATCCCTCCCGTTGATGGTGATTGACGGTGGATGTTGCTGATGCTGTTGTTGTTGGTTGGTTATTTTCATGACCTCCGTCTTGTCTATGTTCACCTGGAGTCCTGTCTTTGCTGCTTCTTCAACCAGTTTGTCGGTTTTTGCTTGTAAGTCTTCGATTTTGTGTGACATCAGACATAGATCATCCGCAAAATCCAGGTCTTCTAGGTTCTTCACGTCAGTCCAGGATATCCCTGTCTTCTCGTTTCCCACTGTCTGACGCATAATCCAGTCCACCACAATTAGGAATATCATTGGTGATAATAAGCACCCTTGTCTGACTCCTGTGTTTACTCCAAACGCCTCGCTGAGTTTTCCGTTGTGGATCACTTGACATGTGCCGTTGTCGTACAGTTGTTGAATAAGGTTGATGAATATTTGGGGTACGCCGTAGTACTCGAGGAGTTTCCAAATTACTTCGCGGTCAACGCTGTCGAAGGCCTTCTCAAAGTCTATGAAGTTGAGGTAGAGATTTGATTGCCATTCCATGCTTTGTTCGATGATAATGCGTAGAGTTGCAATTTGGTCAGAACATGATTTGCCTTTCCTGAATCCAGCTTGTTCCGGTCGGAGTTCTGTATCCAGCGCGTCCTTGATTCTCTCCAGGATGATGCGACTCAGGATTTTACTTGGCGTCGACAGGAGCATGATTCCTCGCCAGTTCTTGCAGAGTCCCAGGTCGCCCTTCTTTGGTAGTTTCACCAGGTAACCTTTCCTCCAGTCAGTAGGCACCTTTCCCTCTTTCCAGATCTTTTGCAATAATGGAGTCAGCATATCTGCCGTCGTTTCTGGGTCCGCTTTCAGTGCTTCCGGGGGTATTCCATCTGGTCCAGCTGCTTTTCCAGCTTTCAGAAGCTTGATTGCATTCATGACTTCAGTTTTCGTTGGAGGATTGGTGTCAACTTGCAGTTGTGTACGTGCTGTTGTTGGTATTACTGGACGGGTTGTAGGTGGTGGTCGATTCAAGAGTCCTTTGAAGTGGTCCGCCCAATGTTTAATCTGTCTTTCTTCTTTGGTAATTGGGTTCCCTTGGCTGTCTTTTATAGGTTTCACTTGTGTTGATCTCTTCCCGGATAGAGACTTGGTTATCTGATATAGTGTCCTCAGGTCCCTTTTGCCTGCTGCCTTCTCAGCTTCAGTAGCCAGGTTGTCGTGGAATTGTCTTTTGTCCTTCCTGGCACTCTTCTTCACTTCTTTGTCCAGTGCTGTGTAAGTTGAGTTCAGCGTCTCTTTCTCTTGTCCATCTTTGCATTGAATCATTTTTTCTTTCACCTTTCTCCTCTCCTCTATTAGTTTCCAAGTGTCCGTTGAGAGCCATTCCTTGTCTTGTTTCTTCTTTCTTCCTAAAACCGTTGAGCACGTTTCGTTGAAAATTACCTTCAGAGAGTTCCAATGGTCTTCGATGGATGATTCCTCAGTGGTACCACGTAGTGTTTCCTGCTTCGCTCTGACAGTTGCAGTGAAAATGTCCTGTGTGATTGTGTCCTTCAGTTTTTGCGTGTTGAACTTGCATTGTGGCCTATCCCCAGCTATCCTCGAGGCTTTCAGCTTCACCTTGAAAGTCCCTTGTACTAGATAGTGGTCTGAACCCACATCTGCTCCTCTCCTCGATCTTGTGTCCAGTAGGCTCCGTCTCCACTTCCTTGAGATTGAAATGAAGTCTATCTGGTTTTTGGTGTGTCCATCTGGTGAAATCCATGTTGCCTTGTGTATATCCCTGTGTTTGAACACACTGCCACCAATCACCAAATCATTGAAGGCGCAGAAGTCTGAGAAGAGTTCGCCATTTTCGTTCATTTCACCGAGGGCCTCACGACCCATGGTGAGTTCTCTTCCTGTATTGTCTCCTCCCAGTTTCGCATTCATGTCGCCCATCAGGATTTTGATATCGCTCTTTGGGACGTTGTCCATTACTGTTTGTAGTTGACTGTAGAAATCCTCCTTCTTCTCATGTTCTGAGGCGTTTGTAGGCGCGTAGCACTGAATGATTGTAACCTTTTTTCCTTTTGAGTTGAACCTGGCTGTCATTATCCTGGAGGAGATTGGTTCCCACTGCATGAGAGCTTTAGCCGCTGTTGGTGACATCATGATGGCTACTCCCTCGGTGTGCTCGTGATTGTCCTCTGGGTGACCGGAGTAGATTATTGTCTCTCCAGTTGATAGTTGACTCCTTCCACATCCGTTCCATCTGCTCTCGCAGATTCCCAACACTTCTATTTTATATCTCCTCATTTCTGCGGCTACCTGAGCAGCCTTCCCAGCTTCGTACATTGTACGGACATTCCACGTCCCCATCCTTATTTTTGCTTTCATCGAAAGAAGGCACATCGGCTGACTGGCTTTCCCGAAGGCTTTCTTTATATAGAGATCTCAAATTCCAAATAAACATTCTGTTACCCAGCCTCTTGTCTTCCACCGTTATGTACATACGTCATAAGAAACTAATAACAAAACAGAACGCATAATGTCGAAGCAAAATAAGAGGGTCGTCTTATAAACTAGTACATCAATTTATCAAGCTGCATAACAATTGCTATCATAGAACTGGCACATGAGAGCAAAACATTACCTCATCTCAAATAATAAAAAACTTATCAACTTCAAGTCAACGAAAGATCGTTCAGTAAAAAGTATACACTTTAGAAAAGAAATCATTACTAGTGAAACACATACTCCGAGATGAATTTTCACCAAGATTTCTTTTGAAAATCTAATATATATATATATATATATATATATATATATATATATATATATATACTCACATAACTTCATAAATGGTCTCAATAAAGAAATTACAATGTTCACAACAAGACATAAATGCCATGAATGGTCTTCAAAAAAAGCAAGTTAATTTGCCAAGGTCGTGTACATATGTCAAAGTAAGCAGCTAAAATATCCTAGTGAAATAAGTAATCTGATATCAAGGACTGACGGCACAAAGCATGTTGCTAAGATATTCAAAGACATAAGATTATGAGTGAAATAGAATTCAGACTCATTTATTCTAATGTATTTGAAAAGTTGAGTAAAACAGCTTCTACTGTTAGCCAAAAGAAGTTCAGTGTCAATGAAAACACTGACCTATAGTCAAATTGACTGACTGACTGACTGGTTTCGACATAGAACTTTGCACCGATGTGCAGCAGTTCGAGTTGCCACACTCTCTCCACATAGCACACAAAGCAAGAGAAGAATGTAGAAAGAAATGCAAAACAGAAACAGTCAATAGAGATACGATGGAAAAGGAATAGTAATATCGAAGAACAATACAGTTTTATTGGGTATTATAAGTCACAAGGAGTGGATGCATCTGCGCCAGCCATTGAGAACGATTTTGAGCCACATCACCAATTGTTTCCAACCATTGGTTTTTACCGTCCCGAGGACCCCAACCAGGAAGTCTACACCTCCCTTCGTGGATGGCTGGCTTTAACTAACTGTTGTAAATTTCATTGACTGATGAAGCCATGCTTTGGTTTGACCACCAGTGGCTCTTTTCTATCCTGATCCTATATCAGCTAACATTGCCCGTCAGTCGAGGAAGGCAATAGCTAGGCATTCATAACACATGTCCTAACCATCTCAGTCGATGTAACTTCCCAGCCTCGTCTATTGATTTCCCCTCTTTACCTAGCACTCGACTGAAGCCTAACCTCAATATTGTTCAACCTATTGAGGTTTGCCGTCACACTACAAAGTGGAATAGAATAGAAGTCTTAAAATACAAGGCAATATAATTTAGGGAGAAGTTGATGAGTCAATCAATACAATAATCAATACATTTAACAAGAACGATTCAACGACGGCTTTATGTACCAAGAAAACTGAGAATTATATGATCAATTTGATATGATTGTAAGCCATAAATATAGTGCTTGAAATGTCATCCAATAAAACAAATACTGTATTGATGTGTGTACTACGCAAAGTAAACAAATTAATATGGAATTATGTTCTAACAAAATGCCTATCTTTTTATCTCATATGCGTTACACACATCTGTTTAAAGTAAGTATTAGTTTGGTAAAAATGTAGGTCTAAACAGTCTGAAGAAAAGTACCCTGTTATTAGTCTCAGCCATGTGTAAAGTCAAATGGATGCGACTAAGAGTGAAATAGCATGAAACCATTCACACAATGTAGATTAATTACTTTCCTATAATTGTTTTGTAAGAATTAGTTTTGTTTTTACGAGTTGATCACGGATTGATATCAGTTAGTGAACCATTGAAAACCAGCAAGGAGTACTGGACAGCTGTTTCATCCTAGTTTGGGAATCATCGGCGGTACGCCAGCAGTACGAAAAACCGTACTAATCTTTATTTATTTGATTGGTCGGAGGATTTCACCAAGAGCTGGTTTGAAAGGATTACATTTGTTTTTTTTTTGAGTTAGACCACGGATTGATATCAGTTAGAGAAGGTGAGGCAGTAACTCATCGAAGAAGACATTGCGTAGCGGTCACACTATGTCATAATTTGGCAGAAGTTAGAATTCGTACACTGGTCATTTAATCAGGTCCCAGTGGCTTAATGGTCTGCACGCTCGCTCGCCTTGTAACCAGAAGGTCCTGGGTTCGAATTCTGGCAGTGGGTACATGCCGATGAAGGGTCCCAAACTAGGACGAAACAGCTCTATAGTACTCCCAGGTTTTCCATTGGTTCTCTAACCAATGTCACCTCATGATGAAATCCTCCAACCAATCAAAAAAAATCTCTACAAAACCAATACTTTATATATTATTTTTTCTTCTTAATTCATGTCTGCACATGTTATGTGATTTTACTTTTGGAAGCGTTTTTTATGTACGCTGAATTGTCGTAGCTGAAACTGATGCACATTTGAGTAGATTTCTTCACTACGTCATCTCTTTCTCATTCTCTCTCTCATTAGGAAGAGCAAGCATGGAAACAGTATACTAGATAATGAAAACAATAACACGAATAAATACGTGTTCAAGGAACATAAAAGCTTGCTTCCAAACTTAACTTGTAGATTTCACTTTACGTGCTAGTTTTAAGTCGTTTGATTTAGGTACTTCTTCCCTTGCTTTCACATATTCCTATAAGGGGTTCCAAGTATCTGTTCATACTTATAAATTTTCGCGTCATAGAATAAAGCTTCCATCAGATTTTCTGAGCATGTAAGAAAGAGGGAACGATTAAAAGAGACTGAGTGTTTTCATTACCTCAATCCCCAGACGCCTAATAGACACAAAACACTTAATCAGCGCTTTGAGGACATTTGGAATAATCAACAGAAAGCACACACACACAAAGTCTTCATTGATTTGCTGAGGCTATTGCAAAAGAAACGCATGTCACCTAGTTTGTACCCAAAGAAATCCATCATCGGACTTCAGTTACCCTTGTGGCTATACCTTGATTGCGTTATTCTGTTTTCTTTTTCTATTGATTTTCATAATTTCAATCCTTTGAGCTCTCTCTATTTGCTGTGTATATTACAATTTACAACATATTTAAATTCGATTTCTAACAAACCATTTTACAATCTTATATCTTTTAAGCTCTACTCATTGTATTTTATTATGTTTTGTTGCTCAGTTATTCCTAACTTGTTTAACTGCTTCACCAAAATCTTATCAGTTTTCCTTTTTCATTTCACTACCCTGGATGTTCTAATTAGATACAAAATTGTAGCAAAACATAACTTGTCATTCTCATGTTCTACCTCACTACGACGCTGTTACACTATTCATTATTAGAAAACTAATTACCATTACTGAACTATATAGTATCATAAAAATACCATTACAACTTATTGTGTAATTGTTACAGGTCATATATACAGCTGAAGACGACACAACACGAAATAATATACACTCATATGTCAATCTGTTTCAATGTTTGTTCTTACTTTTTCCAAGTTTAAAAACGGAAGTGTGTGGGGGGCGGCGGAGGTTAGTGGACCCCCAGTTGATAAATGTAAGCCAAGAATTAATAAGGATCTTGAAAGACATTATGGCATCTTTCGAAAGATGTACACAGGCAAACAGACCGCAGTCGAGAAGAGAATAAATTAAAGCTGCAATATATCTCAGTAATATAAGAAAAGAAGAGAGCAGATAAAGCAAAACCTTAGGATGGGTGAATACGAGTCTGATAATAGGAAAAGAAAAAAAGATTAAATGAAGTTCAGTAAAATGTTGTTTCATAGTTTGTTATTTTATTTTTATTTTTATTATAGCTCGACTCCACACAAACCTTTGGTACAAATATGGAATTTTCAACAGGCCGACCATTGATATCAGGTATGCGTCGGCCGTCGACAGAACCCCTAACCATATTCATGGTTGGCGAGTGTCTTAATCGCTGTACCACCGATGTACAGTCCAACCATTTTTTTACACCCTATGTGCTTCACAACAGAATCTTTGGGAAGCACTTTCTGATCATTAATTTTATTAGTATGTACGCGAAGTTTAACAAGATTTACACCAAATAACATGTGTTTTCTTTTAGCCTATACTGAAACAGACCGTGTGCAGAATTAACGGTATATACGAGAAAAATATACTTCTAACAAATAATATTATTTTATATAAATTACCGTGAGAAAGCCTAAAGGCAAAGAAACAGATGGGAAGAAAAAGAATGCTTTGTTCCGACAGGTCATTTGTTAATTCATAATGATCAGACAAAAAAATAGTCTGTAAGGCATTTAAACGAAAACTTTAAATAACTTTTTGATTCATTTAGTTCATAATGTCCATATGTACAAGAATGTTGGTAATCTGCTATTTTGGTGTGTGCTTTATATAGATACAGGTGAATACTAATCGGTCAAAAGTTGAAATCAACATTTTAAGCCAGTGGCTGAAAGGATAGAAGTGTTTATTCCTAAAATCTGGATTCAGTTTACGTTGTGGTCTAGGAATAATCTCATTGGACAACTTTCCACCCTTTTGGTTAACCTTAGGCTAGTCACCAGCCAATCAGAATAGTTTTCCTTGATAAAAAAGAGCAATTATCAACTCCCTTCTCCTCTGCTGTTACACTATATTATTATGATCATTAATGTCATTATCACTGTTGATGGAGTCGCAACGAAAATTTTTCAAGTGTTTTCACTAAATAGTGACTTAAGTTTTTAAAAAAGGTTACTAAAATAAAGTTGAACTCAAGGTAAAAAGTGATGTTGTCTTACTGTGAATATCCTCTGTATACAGTTGCATAAGATCCTTCACCAAGAACATCTAACTTTTGATAGGAATCAACACATCCAAAACTACGTGATGAAGAGGAACGATTATGAATTATTCTATTCGGTGATTGAGAATGCGATTGAGGCGTACTATTCGTTGATGGCAATATATAATCTTCATTGATCCGCTGAGATCCAACATATTTCCCACCGGCAACATATCGTTGTGAATTAGTTAATTTGTTAACAGGTGCAGGAGAATTACGTCGATAGGCACTGCTGATATTTGTAATATTTGTTGTATCAAGTTGTGATGGTGAACGGATTACATTGGGATCACGTAAATTCAGTAGACCAGCCAAACGTAACTCTAGAAAAACAAAAAAAGCCACCAACAGATAGACGTAGACAATTTTTCGGTAAAAACAATGTTATGAAAAAATGGAGTATTAAACCACACTACAAATCTTGGCATAGATATTGTCAAGTGGTGAAACGAAAAAGGTAACGTAGGGGACAGATGTGGACAATAAAAAAACTCCATATTTTTACACTTATCGATTATTATTATTATCCTCAAGGGTTCCCAGTGGGACATAGAGCTTCAACAGCATATCCCTCTGTTTTCTGCAATCACTTTTGGCTGGCTTCACAATTGCTCACAGTATTTATTTCTTCCTCAACCGATTTCCTTGATGTCCACCTGGAACACACGCTGAACTCATAGTTTCCCGTTCGAGTTCCATTTTAGGCTCTGGTGAGTAATGCCACTCAACGGTCTCTTCAACGTATGACTAATCCATCTCCATTTAGCCGATCATACACCAGCGAATCTATCATATGGAATAAATATCTGTCTACATTACACAACAGAAGCAACTACCATCTATAGCATCAACCCACCATTTGCATTTGTTGTCCGAGTCATCCATATTACATAACATTGATTAACTATTAGGGCGTAACCAATATTATTTATCTAGTTTATCGTGTTGATACTGACTTAGATAGGCCTTGCTGAAGAGTAACAATAAGCATGAGATTTAGGTCCAGGACGTCCTGTCAACCGCTTCTAACCAATTAACATGAATCTGAAGCGTATCACTGTAACGAGACAACTAGCTTGATGATCACATTGCAAACTCGACTGATAAAAATTGAGTTAGTTCCAACATTAAGGGCTAAATACATTTTATTGACACTGGTTACTTCCTAGTGACCAGTCATTGTATCTTTTACAGGTCTACAGTAGGGCAAACGTCAATATGAATAGCTTAGTGGTATCGTCTCTGACTGAAGAACTTAATGAAGTGGACTTGAGTCCCCGACGGGATATCAGTTAGTTTGGTATTGCATGTACGCCTTTCTGAACCTAGATCCAGGGCCTCCTAGCGGTTACCTCCAACCTCCAAAAATCAGATACCTTTTCGGTGCACCAAGTAAGTCAATGTGCCAACGAACTACTTTTACAAAATGAACACTCTTTTGTCTCCTTTGTCTTCTACCTTCCAACTTTTACATAGGTCTTATTTGAATCCGATTAATCCACTGAATGTGCGTCGGTGGCACAGCGGTTAGGATGCTCACCGACCATGCACATGGTCCGGGGTTCGATCCCCGGCCACAGACGCACTCCTTTGCCTCGCTAAACCAGAAATAAAGCTGGTAAAGAGGAAAGGTTGGGTATGAGGCTAGCAACCCCCTCCTGTAAAACTCAACACTGCTACAGAAACTTCAAGCCTCCAGCTTGAAGCCCTATGTTCCACTGGGAACGTGAAGGAATAAAAAAAATCCACTGAATAGTTCATTTATATTACTGAGTGTTTGACACAATTTGTAAAAACTGATAAAGCTGATTCACATTATTATAATTACTGTTCATCATTATGTCGTCTAATTGACCTATTGATTGTTCTGGATCTTGACTTTGACTTCAAGAATTGTTATTACGGTTAATTAGATTTCATCATCACCTTATTGGTTCTCCAATCGTAAAGAAACCATATACCTTAGCATGATGGATGAACTAATTCGAAATAAACACACTAATTCACACTCTTTTCTTTTTATAGACAGAATCATGTTAGACGACACTTACAATTTCGACATAATTATTCATTAACAAGGCAAGTTTGCATATGTATGCTAATGTGATCTGTTAGGCTGTTTCGAATTCAAGTTAACAGCACAATCACCAGGACAGTGGAGAAGAAAGAATGTTATTACTGGAAATCAAGTGGAGATGTATAGATAGATAAGGTATGATCATGTTAAAGAATAAGAGTATTAGTAAATTCAGTGTTAATAAATAGTCAGAGAATAGTGTTCAATCAGCAGAGGAAAGTGAAAAGCAAGATATCGAGTGAAAGGTGGATGTTGGAAGAAAACACAGCTGACTAAGAGCTTCCAAAAATGACTGCAAACAAGTTCCCGTAAGTAGTAGTAGTGTAACCTAAACAATTCAGACCAATATATTTCTAATCATAAAGTTTATTAATCGCTCAAAACAAAATTTAATATATGCTGAATTTTAACGCTCTCTGCAAAGAAACCTAAGTTTATGTACCTGACAGTAATGGTAAATCATTGCTTTCTGTATAGAAAAAAATGATTGCAGGATTAACTGCATAGAAATTACCTTCAGAATGTGGACGATTGAGAAAGGAACTTGGAGAGATTTTCATTAAGCCATCGTTTACATCTGTATTGGATTTGGAATGTTTTGATTTACGGGAACGTGCTTTTACCAAACCCATTTGTGTTTCACCGGTATGACGGCTGTTACGTAAAAAGTTACGATGTCCTTTCACTTGTTTAACAGTTGTTGGTCTAAGTGGGGGGGAGGAATAAAATAATAATGAACACAGTATTAATTTTCATTTAAACGTGTGTTATTTCTATACATGCCTTAAAAATTACAGTGTTTATAAATATCAAGTATAATGCAGCGCTAGAATGTTACTTACGTTGCAGAACTCGATGGATGATGCTGAATTTGAGGTTTTGATATTATACTATTGCCAATCCCTGCACCTGATACAAGAGAATTCCAAAAACCTGCTAGTTTAGAAGTTGACGAGGAGACTGATCGTGGTCTTGGACGTGAGTGAGATCGACTGTCTGTATGTCGAACAGCGCACACAGAGGTTAACGGTGACTCATGTGGATAATCTCGTTTCAGATGACCAGGTGATATACAGTGGCTAGGACGACTATGACGACGTTCATGACTGCAGTCATGATTTTCCCAAGTCACATCTGTTTCTGGTTCAGAAGCAATATGTGCAGGAGGTGTATAAGAAAATCTTGATCTTCTTTTGGATACTCGAAATCTACTCAGTTTAGGAGCTTGACTGGGTTTACCAGAGGAAGGAGAGGATTTACCGACACTACTTGTAAGATCTTCTGAATGTTGATGAGAAAGAGATGTTCGATTACTGACTGCAGCCAAATTCTCTTCACTGCCTGATGCTGTGATACCCGAGCTTGAGGCAAGTACACTTCCTGTTGAATGATGCCAACGAGCACGAGCAATACGACGATAACTTGCTGATCTTGATGTACCAGATGTCTGACTGGGTTGATGACCTCTTCCCAATAAAATATCTGAGTAATAAATAAATAATAAACAAAATTAAATGATAACGAATGCATCAGAAATTAATTATTCAATATTTACAACTGGTAATTCTTGTAGAAAACACAGGCTCGCCTACAAGTCGTAGGCTTTCACAGTCTCTAAATCTAACCTCATTTCACAGTTGTAAACGCCTATAATGATAACAAGATTAGGATGAGAAAGACATTTTCCTAATCTAAGAAGAAAAGTAAGAATAGCTGTTGAGTGTTTTCTTTCCTGTTTCTGACTACATAGTTGTTCAATGGTCGCTCTTTAAGCAAAATCGATTATTAAAGAAATAGAAGATTAAGAGTAGGATGTATTAAAATTTTTCAAAGCACTCACAATGCATTTTTTCGAAGCTCTATATTGTGCTGGTTATTATATTTGTGGCTGAGATTCAAAATGTATGCACAGCTAACCGGAACAATTTTCAAGTAAATGTCTATGCATTATTAGTCTAGTGATTTCAATTTTTAATCTGCCATATTAAAATGCTTAGACTATCGAAACACTATTTAAATTAGAATGCTTAAGTCTACTTTGTATCTCCAGTTGACTGATTTCTACTGGGCCGGGCAAAGTTAAACTTTAAGCACCACTAAATACCAATCAGCAAATGGCCTCGAAAGCACCAATCACGTGAAGGAGGCATTTTTGTCTATGGAATATATATATATATTTATGCAAAATTGCATAAAAACTGTATATAAGTGTTACAGAGGATAGCTTCTTCTCACTTTGTGCTAAATATGGCGCTGAAGATGTTGTCCGGAAGGACGACGAAAGCTTCGCGACTAAACCAACCAGCTCAGAGAACACTTTTAATTGCAAATAGGATAAAAATAATTCTCAGTTTTAGGTTGATGTATCAACAGAGTATAATTCCATTGTTGGTAAAATTTATTTTGATAAATTTTAATAGTGTTATACAGCAATATTTACTGAACAATAGCTTGTGCTCGAAACGTCATCAGTAAATATTACTACAATATAACACTGTGAGACTTTATCAGAATAAATTTTACCCACAATAGAATTGAACTATACCACAGTGCGCAAGTTCTATTCTTATGTCAACAGAGTAATTTAACCATATTCTATGCATGTAATTATTTAGGACTTCTAACCCTGACAACAAACCTAATCTCTCCTGAACCTAATCCTAATGTGAAAATATCCCTAAACTAACTGTAATCTAACTCGAACGAAACCTATTGTCGCCTTTGTTACATTAACCTAACCCAAACTTGTCCTTGGCTTAAAGAGTATCTTAATCTTTCTCAAACCAAAACTAAAACTTGCCAGATATCCTATTTAATAACATAATACTTCGATGAGCATATTTTATTGATGATAGCAGTATTATTTGCCGGATTCCATTAACTTGCTCAGTGAGCTTTTCAAAGTCATTAGTGCGGTCGCACTCCATTGGTAGTTAGTGGTGCTTAAAGTTTAACTTGGCCCTGGACCGTATTATTCAGTCACCGTTGACATGTCGGCTCCTAGTACGGACAGTCAGATGACGTCTGAAGATTAGCACGGTCTTGTTTTGGTAGATAGTGGTTAGCAGTGGAATCTAGGATACGTATTTCTTCCTATGAGGGACTCGTCGGCAGGATGTACTTGAAATTATCAGTGAGTGATAGATGATATTTCCATCAAGACTCAAACCTGACACTCATTGTTTTAAACGTCAAAACGTTGTCCACTAAGCCAAAGGAGCCACGAGTTTTAAATACAAACAAAAAAATGGGGATTGTCTGTATTCTGTGAGTAAATCTGAAATATATGTGGGGAGTGTTTTGAGCCTTTTTTTAACAATTCATGAATGTTAAATTGAAATGCACTGTTTCAAAAATTGTACATTTTATTATTTGAAAATCATGAAGCCATGAATTTGATGGATAAATTTTTTTTAATTTCCCCTTGAGAATCGTATACATGACTTCCCGGATGAAAAATGTTTCCTATCCCTTGAGATTTATATACGCAGAGAAAACACCAAAGTCTGTTTCTGTCGCTACAAGGGAAAGTAGTTTTAACTGTTGATCACTGATTGATATCAGTTACATAACCATCGAAAACCTGAGAGTGCTGGATATCTGTTTCGTCCTCCCTCCTTGGGACTCCTCATCAGTACGCGTCCATGATCCTACTAGGGAGTCAAACCCAGTACCTTCAGGTTACGAGAATAACGCGTTGACCATATAACCACGGGGGTGGAGTTCACTAGGTCATGAATTCCAACTCCTATCAATTCACGATCTTAATGGGACTGCCAGCCAGTCTCATCGATAAGTATTTGTCCTCACACCCAACCTTGATGAAACTATCAAATAACACACATATACTGATAACAATGCAGAAATGACAGCGCTGGAATTTGTTAGCAGTCAGATTATCTAGTATTTCAAGTAATTATAAAACATTATTGGTCGATTGAGGAGAAGCTCTGATACACAGTATGCAATTAATGTAAGTCAGTGTACAGCATAGTGTTATATCATCGTCATTCCCAATTAAGATTCATAACTTACAAGTCATACTGACTATTATGAAACAAACAATTAACATAATGAAAGTCAATTTCAATGTCGACTGAACGGTGTATATACTGCTCAACAGTTCTCTCTGTCCTCTTTTACGGCTGTCAGTGAGACATGGCCATTGAAAGTGGAAGACGTGAAAAGACTAGCTGTCTTTGATCATAGATGTCTGTGTTCTTTCTCCCGTGTCAAGTGGTAAAATATCATTATTATTATTGTTCCCTTGGGTTCCTAGTGGAACATAGGGCTTCAACTGCACGTCTCCACTTGCTTCTGTCTTCTGCTGTTCTTTTCAACTGCATTCATGTCAATCCGTACTGTTTCAATTCCTCTCCACACGATCTCCTCCATGTCACCCTTCGACGTCCCACTCGCCACTTCCCTTTCGGGTTCCACTCGAGCTATGGCCTGACGCGCGATGTCACCCAGCGGCCTCCTCAGCGAGTGTCCAATCCACCTCCACTTTCCCCTGCATATTTGTTGGGCGATTGGTTCTTGTTTTATTTGTTCCCATAGTTTCTTGTTGGTGATTCTTTCCGGCCATCTGATCTTCAGCATAGAGCGAAGACAGTTGTTGATAAAGGTCTGTAACCTGTTGGAAATATTTTTTGTGACCCGGCAAGTTTCTGATCCGTATAGAAGAACTGACATGACGTTTGTTTGTGGTAAAATAAGGTGAGCAATATTGATATTGGGCATTAGTCAAGTGGGAAATCAATCGACGAGGTTGTGAAGTTACACCGATTGAGAGAGACGCTTAGGACATGTGTTACGCATGCATTTCTAGCCATCACCTTCCTCGATGCGCAATCTTAGCTGATATAGGGTTGATCAGGATGGGAAAGAGCTATTGGTGATCAAACCAAAACATGGCTTCATGAGTCAATCAAATCCATAACAGTTTGTTTGAGCCACCCACGTAGGTTTGAGTCCCCAGGATGGTAAAAGCCAATGGCTGAGGACAACTGGTGATACGGCTCAAAATCGTTCTCAATGGTTGGCCCAGATGCATTCACTCTTTGTGATTTGCCATACATATCCAAAAAAACCTACTGTTCTTCCATATTACTACTATTCTTTTTGCATTACATTTCTATTTATTATCTCTGTCTCTTTTGAATCTCTCTTTACTCTCTTCTCTTGATTTGTGTGCTTCATAAAGGGAGTGTGGCAACTCGAACTGCTGCACATCTATGCAAACTTCCACGTTGAAAGCAGTCGGTTATTCAGTCAATTTCAATGTCTTAACAACACATTTGAAAGACTAATTGCACTTTTAGAAAAAAATAACGACAAAATATCATGATCAAAACGATAATATAATTACGGTGTAACTTAAAAGTCAGTAGATTACATCAGGTATCTGATGAGAGAAGAAAATCTAAAAGTGATAACGAAAAAAGCCAATATGTACGTGTGCGAAAATGTGCATGTGTACTATGGATTCATTTGTAACACCAAGTGCTATTGCCATCGTAATAGAATAAGGAAAAAAAGTGTAAGCTATATAAGACACAGACAACAAGAATACCATAAGATAACTACGCATTAATATCTAATCTGGTGTGTAATCCATCAGGAAGGCAAGTGCGCGCACACTCACACACACAAACACACAGAAGCACTCAACAAGTACATATTGGTTATAAAAATGGTTTTATCATTATATAATGAAAGAAATTAACAACAACTAGAAAATATCTACGTGGTTTCCTCTCTGTCAATTCATCCCAAAAAACACCCAGTTTATGTAATATCAGATTGGCATCACATCACATTATAATGCTTCATTTCCACCATAAATGACAAGAATGAAGGGAGAAAGTAGAAGAATAGGCAAAAAAGCGAAAGGAGATAAGGGGGAGGGTGCAAAATTTTAAAAAATACATATATTAATGAAGGAATACGAATATGAATGTTGGATCCACTTTACAAAAACAAACAACTGTTTAATAGAACTGATAAACATAAATATGCCTAATTTATCATACATAAAAATAATAATGGTTTGACATTTGATAAAAGAATTTACAATATATATGTATGTTTTAAACAGGAACTGAACAGAAGCGATGAAATGAACTAAAGCATTACTAAAAGACTTTGTAATACGATTCCTTTCAGGACAGCTTTAAGGAGAGTAGTTTTTCCTTTTCTATTATTCCCCATTTTAAATATTCTTTAATATTGTTTTTTTTCTCATACCTAAGAGCGATAATCCATTATATGGGTTAGTCTACAGTTCATGAAGTGCAGGAACATACACTAAAGTATACACTTAATGTTGGATGATAAAATTCACTCAACAATAAACCTATTTGAAGTTTATTTAGCGACTATCAGTACTTATCGGTATTTATTATATTTATTTTATTCCTTTGAGTTCCGAGTGGAAAATAGGGCTTCTAGCTTGAGCTTTGAAGTTTCAGTAACAGTGGTGTTGTTTTTCTACGGGGTGGGTTTTCCGACATCACACCCAACCTTTTCTCTTTGTCGGGTAAAGGTGTGCACCGGCCGGCAAACGAGCACTCCACCAATGAACCACTGACGGACACTGAACAACCGTTTCGTCCTGGTTTGTTTCTCTTCATCAGTACACACCCATGATCCCACCAAGGATCAAACCCAGGACCGTCCAAGTTCCAAGGAGATCACATTGACTATTCAGCTACTGGGACACTCACCAGCTGGAAGTGTCTAAAATCTGTAGAAACGGTCAAAAGTTACCACCGGAATCCTAATCTACATTAAATAGTGATGAAGCTAAATACTTCACTGTTAACTCGCTCAACTCACCCCCGACCTCATAAGAAGTTGATCGGGTACACCAAACAGACTACCGGTGATAATCCTTGAGGCTGACTACTATTTAGAATTGTTGGAAATCTACTTACCAAGCGTTTAATACGGTCATTAGAATATGCGGCATTATTGTACGCTGTAAATATATCAAATAATATGTCGATAAGATTCAAACCTACATTTTATTCATCCTATTAGTAAACAAATAGAACTAACTGGGAGCTGACATGCAAAATGAAAAAAGTCACTTGCGCCGTATTACTTCCCAGTTCCAGCAATAAATAAATTAGTGATAGTCTATATTCTGCGAATACATTTGATATATATATATATACTGAGAAATGTTAGTTGACTTTATATAGTGCATTTGAAAAATTATCTTTTTTAATTACTTTAATTTTATTCCTTTACGTTCCGGCTGCAACACAGGGCTTCAAGCTAGAGTTTTAAAGTTTCAGTAGCAGCGGTGTTTATCCTAACGGTGTGAGGTCGCTGGCCTCACGCTTAACCTTCCCTCTTTACGGGCCGTAGTACTGGCTTAGCGAGTTTTAGGAGTGAGTCGACCAGAGGTATAACCCCGGAGATCTTGTGTGGTTGGTAAGCGTTCTGCCGCTGAACCACCGACACCACCAAAAAATTACCTTAGGAGTATATAACTTTGCGTAGTTCAAAAAATGTGTTGGTTAATGAGTGATCCTAGTTACCGCACTACTTTTCTTCATTTGCCTTGAGAAAATCTAATTTTATGTTATGATTTAAGGAATGCAGTGCAATTTAAGTCATAGTAATATAAAATACAACATCATACAATTCTTCCTATTAATAAATTTGAACAAAGCAAGAACGATAAATGTACCAGGATAATATTAGCCCATCTTTTACTATTTCGAGGATTTCCCTCAACTGACTACAACTTGAACAATACAAAAATGTAAATTACTACATTAAAGACTCAAACATCCTTTTTCTACGACCACAAGGAGTAATTGATAGGAACTATGAGTAACATATGCCTGGAATGATCAATAATTAGGAGTTGAAAAGGCTGACTATTTATAGAAAAATTATAGGAATGTGCTTGGAGGCAAAAGGACAGAGTTCAATAAATTTCTTGTGGGTACAAACAAAGTTTAACTAGAAACGGTGTAACAATATAATGGGTAACGTAACTACAGCAGACGTGTTTTTATAATCAACAGACAAAAGAAACTGAGTAATTGTCATGCATTTTATTTTGATTATTATGAACCATGCTAATTGTGAAGCGATTGTAGAGGAACTACGAAATGATATCATCTCACGAAATTTGTCTTCTGAATGCCTTATTCAAACCTAGCTTGCTACACTTTGCTTAGGCAATCGCCATCAAACGATTAAATGCGAATCTATGTACGCTAACTTACTCCATCTCTGGCGTAGGCGTGACATCCGGCTATCAACCAAGGGACGTGTGTGCTGCTCAGCAGTCCGCTCCGTCCTTCTCTATGGCTCTGAAACATGGCCAATACGAGTTGAAGACATGAAAAGGTTGACTGCTTTTGATCATAGATGTCTGCGATCTCTTTCTCACGTTAGGTGGTGTAATAAGGTAAGTAATGTTGACGTTAGGCGTAGAGTGTTGGGCAAAGAGGGAAAATCAATCGACGAGGTTATAAAGTTACATAGATTGAGATGGCTGGGTCATGTGCTGCGCATGCCTAACCATCGCCTCTCCCGACGGGCATTACTAGCTGATATAAGTGCAGGTTGGAAAAGAGTAAGTGGTGGCCAAAAAAACATGGCATCAATCCATGAAATCCCTGACAGTTAAACTGAGTCAGGTAAGGAGATGCACACTTCCGGGTTGGGGCCCGCCCTCGGGACTCTAAAAATCAATGGCTGGAGACAATAGGTGACATGGCTCGAAATCGTTGTCAATGGCTTACGTAGATGTATTCAGTCTCTGTAATCTTTCATATTCCTTTCTACCACTACTCATTCTGTTTCACCCTAATACTTGTCAAAACTCTATGGATTCTCTTCACTCACCTTCTTGTCTACCTTTGTGTGCTATTTGGAACGTGGCAGCTGGAACTGCTGCACTTCAGTGCCAAGTTCTGTGTTGAATCCAGACAGAGAGATCTACCCAGAAAGAAACAGTGGTGAGTCTAGCACTGCCATGGTGACAACAAAGCACACAAATTTTATTATTACTTCCTCTTCTATCTTGTTTATAAAATTTTATTCTTTCTTCTAAACATGACTCACCCTACCCCCTTTTTCTTGCTAATTATAAAAGCATACTTTCAATAGTTACGTAACCCACTATTTGTTATACTCATTCTAAAATTAAAATTAGTTTCTACCTACTTTGTCCTTTTGCTTCTAAACACATTTGTCTAATTGTCCTATAAATAGCCAGTCCTTTTCACTCATAATTATTCGACAACGTACATCATTCCGGAATTATGTTACTCTTAGTTCCTACTAAATACTCCGTGTCATCGCGAGAAAAGTGTAGCCAGTTGAGAAGAATCTTTGAAATAATTAAAGGCGAGCTTATATTATTCGGATAGATTTGTCGTTCTTGCTTTGTTCAAAAATACAACACATGGGAGTACATCAAAAATTCACATTGTATAACCTCAGAATCAAATTGATTTACAAATAATACTATCCAACTAGTTGAAATAAGATAGACAAAATAAACATTTGATAAAACTAAAGCAGTCATGGGGAGAATCGTGCACTAAGCTAAAAGTTACACACCAACACCATGAAAGAAAATATGCCCATTGATTAATAAATAGCACAAGGGTCTACAACAACAAAAAAGACATACAACCCGATAGTGGAGAATCAGATACCCAAGCCAATAAGTGAAAAAGAATCACACAAAGTAGTTCTATTAAATCACACCAAAAGCTAGGCTAGAAATCACCAAGGTGGAATAATATAAGACGTGATATTCAGTTAAATACACACCAAAGTATAAAAGAAAGCAAAGGAAGCAGTCTAGAAATGATATAATTCTCAACGAATTTAGGCTACAACTGATTAATGATATGTGCAACACACAAAACACCGACGGGATGAGGGAAAAAATACGCAATATAACTTACAAAAATATCCTAAAACATATCATTATCAAAATTTAAGAAAAAAAAGAGAGGAAAAGTAGATGAATGAGATAGTCTCAAGGCACTTCAATGAGTAAAAGTGAAATTCTGAATGATACGGTTGAACTTTAAGACGTAAAAAATTGATTTTTACTTCTATAATCAAGATTATTCTATGAATAGATAGTTAACTCCTTTTCTGCATTTAAACTGGCTAAGCATCTTAAATGTTAATACAATTACGTTTTTATGGTGTAAACTCCGTAGAAGTGTCTTTCTTATCTACAGTAGAAAGACAGTTTCATTGATGAATTTTGCATATACCTATATTTAAATTACAGTATAGCTTTATAAGGGAATTATAGAAAGTCGAAGTATTTATGTATAGTGAAAAGAAAAACAGAAGAAGAACAAATACAGAAACCTCATGCATTAATTCCCCTTAATGAATTTGAATAAAGCAAGAACAACAGTGTGGTTTGTGCAGAATAATATGGTACCATCATTTATTTCGTTGGCTTCTCATCAGCTGCGCGCGTACAGCCTAAATAAATTATGAGGTTTATGTACATACTTGCAAATTTTACATGATGTCAGTTGACAGAAAGTTCCACAATTAGTGAATAGTGCTCAGAAAATTGCGCTTATATAGTTTTTACACAGGCAGTTCAAGTTTAAACAAAATAAATGTATGCATACAATGGCAAAGGAGTTACGTAATAAAGACGAGAGATGCGTAAGATGCTGAGTGACTAATAAATTAGGTAACAATGTACTGAGTTCAACTCAAATCATAGAAACAAGAGACAAGCAAAATTACACTATGTCAAAAGAGAGTGAGGTTACCAGTTACCAGGGCAAGGAAAGACTAATAACTGCTTCTTTCTGAACACATAAATCTGGTTTCAAGCGTTTGATAGAAATTGCTTCGGAAAACTTGAGGAGAATCGAGCTCCTTTGTCTATTGATAATTTTAAAGGATTTTGCGATTTCCACCTCATGACCCGTATTGAGGAGATGTCTGGTAATAGCGCTATTATAAGCGTTTGTTTCCTTGAGACGTAGACTTTTCCGTACATGTTCAGAAAATCGGAGGTGTGCCCTTCTTTCTGTTCTCCCAGTGTAACTGCTCCCGCAGATACATGGGAATTTGTATACACAGTTGGAGTTAACATGAGAAGGGTATCTGTCGACTTTTGACTGCACCAAAGAGCATGTTGTTCGATGGACTTGTACTGCCTGTGTAAAAACTATATAAGCTCAATTTTCTGAGCACTGTTCACTAATTACGGAACCTTCGGTCAACTGACACCATGAAGAATTTTCAAGTATGTTAAAACTCTTGTGTACATGAACTTGCCAATAATTCATTTAGGCTGTAAGCAGCAGCTGATGAGAAACCAACGAAATAAACATTGATGGTACCATATTATACTGCACAAACCACACTGTTGTTCTTGCTTTATTCAAAATAAATACAGAATTAAAATGTGAAAAATCATTTCCCACTTACCTCTGAAACTACGAGCCAAAGATGGACCTACAGAAGAATCACGAGTAACAATGTTTGGCGAACTCGTAGCATTTACTGTTGTTGATGGTATTACGGATCGTGCATTTACTGCTGTAGTATAGATTTGATTCATAGGTATTGTAAATTGCTCACGTGATGCTGAAGTCACCTGTGTTTGATGTGAAGGAGAGGCTTGATTTGTAGAACTCAACATTGCACCAGAACAAATACTCTGCCTTTGTCTACTATTCAACTGATTTGAAGGGATATTTTGTTGTTGCATATGCATAAGTCTTCTAGCGCTTGGACCTGGGCAAACAGCACCACTGACAATACCAGATAGTAAATGATTTACTTCATCCACACGTACACTTCTACTATCCTCTAAGGTTGAACGGAGATCATCTGTTGTGTATTCAATATGATGACTGTAATGACTGTATGGAGGAGCGTCAGCCACCTCTCCTCCTGGTCCCAAATTAGCTGTAGGACCAAGGATTGAAGAAGAGCTTGACAAAGCATAAATATTCATAGAAGAAAAACTTCTCGGAGGCGCTCCAGAAGCCCCTGTTTCCTACAAAATTAACACAAATGTGAAAAAAATGGGATTTTAACGATACAGTGTCAAAAATATAAAATGTGATTGATTTTGAGTCACTAAAATGTATGTTACGAACACAATCAGCGCCCGATTTCCCTTAAAACGACAAAAAGGGTATTATTTCAAGGAAAATCTGCCACTTTGATAGATATATCTGCAATGTTAATGAAACAGACATTGTTTTAAGGTTTCCGGTTATTGCTTTCAGCTCCTTAGTGAAACGCAATAACGTTGTCGAACTGTGATCTTCAAACACCATTGTTATTAAGAATAGGGTTATGAAAGATATCGCAAACAACTGCCACTTTAGACATCTCCATTATCAGAAAAACAGATTTTCAGGTGCACCTCTAATAAATAAAGGCCGGGGAAATAATGACTAAATGTTATTTCGTAATCACTCTATGAATTAGTTCTTTTTGAAACAGCACCATACATGTATATATACCACCATTCTTTATTAAGACAAGGGTGAAAAAGTGTACTTTATAAAGATGATATTTAACAAAAGAGAAGTTGTATGTTCAGCTTCATTACAACTGCAAAACAAAACAAAGACTCGTAAACAGTTTATTACTTTTGTTTATGTGAACAGTAAACAGATATGAAGCGCTATGAAAAGTAGTCTACTTATATCTTCAAAACACCAGTTGAATAAAATAGATAAGGTGAGTCATTTAACAATTTGTATATTATACAAAAAACCAGCAAAAATAAATGCCAATGGAATTTCAAACTAGGAAGAGACAAACCGAGATTGGCTTACTTATATTTAGTCGCGCAATATTATTTTCAAGTGTTGGCTTGCAGAGATTTGGTTTCTTTCAGGTCAGATCAGGAATTGAAATCAGTTACAGAAGCACTTAAAACAACGGAGTACTGGACAGCTATCTCATGGGGTACAGCAGGTCGGGTGTGAGGACAGATACTCGCCGATGACATTAGCTAGTGGTAGGGCTATATCGTGAATTGGTAGAATTTGGAATTGATGAACCATTGGATCTAGCTCGCGTTGTAGCCAGAAAGTCCTGGGTTCGAACCCCACAGTGTGGGTGCGTACTGATGAAGAGTCCCAAAGTAGACTAGCGAAACGGCTGTCTAGTACTCCCAGGTTTTCTAATTCTTCTCTAACTGATGTCAGCTTATGATGAAATCCTGTGGCTAATCAAATCAAATCCCTGAAATCCGACACTTGAATGTCTTGATCTCCATTGGGACTCGTTAGCAGTACACACCCATGACTCCACCGGATCTCAAACACTCAAGTTAAGAGATGAGCTCATTGACCATTCAAACACAAAGACGGAATCTAATGGCTAACGAGTTCTGACTCTTGTTGGTTAGCGAGATGTAGCACCACCGTCAACCAATGCCGTCGGTGAGTACTTGTCCTCACATCCAACTTGATGAACTCCATTGGCCACGACTTCTCACTAGAGCTTTAGGTAACTTCCTTCTATAGTCAGTTACAAATAAGCTTTAGATTAATTTTCAAGTATTGGTTTGCAAGGATTTGAATTTCAATTACATCTCAGCTTATACTCACAACTATGTATGCATATCTTTACATACAAATGTATGCATATTACAATGAAGCATGAAGAGATCTAATTGAAAAAAAAAATATTGTTCGCTTTCACATTTCATCTTAAATTTTCTTTTGAGAGTCTTTGATATTAATATATATCGCGAAGATTAATGGAACAAAAAAAACCCTGGATTACATAAGATAAACACGAAAATCTTAGGATGATTACAAGGAATAACTGTACTTATAACTACTTTCAGTTAGGCAAGATTGATAATTCATTAAAATAATAATAATAATATCTTTATTCTGGATAGTACTTATAAAATGGTTAATGATATTAATAACGTCTTTATTCTGAGTAGTATTTATAAAATGCACCCGATTTTCAGAGGAGTTTATTGCATGATATTTTCCCTTCGTACAACATCTTCAAGTAAAATATTAATTGACGTAGTATATCCTGCGACACAATGCTCTCTGAGGTGATGAAGCACAAACCATTCCATTATGATATATCCGCTTTGTCTCCTTCAAGGAATTCATGATATCTAGTTGAAAGTCAATTGTAAGATGTTCAGAAGTACATTTTGAGACCCAAGTGAAGAGCAGTTATCTCATGTAGTGGAACACATTGCCACCCACAATCAAGCCTTCTCTCAAGTTTAGTAAGAACAGGAGAATGAAAAGCTCGTAAATGTTTTAAATACACACAAGAGTAAGTAATACCATAAGGGGTCATATCTTAACCGATTAAAACAAACCGAACGAGAGGTAATATGTGCAATAGAGAGATGGAAGCTTTTGGTAGCCCAAGTTTTAAGCAGGCCTCCAACGTCAAAGTTAAAACCTTACAAGTTATCCAAAATATGCTGTATAATTAAATCTTCCTTAGTCTCTATAGTGTATAAGAAGACATAACTGACAAAATATATAAGAAAGCTTAAATAATAATGACTTATGATTTCTAACTATCATAGAAGAAACAGATAACTTATTAAAAACCTGAGAGTATCCTATAGCGTTGAAAGAGCTCAATGAGTGCTTGAAATTTAATGTTAGATTCACTGAAGAAAATGAATAAAGCATAAACTTTGTTCTTTAATTATTAATAATAAACGTTAGGTGGTCTAGTGGATAATGCTTTGGCGTTTGAAACTATGGGCACTGGGTTCGAGCCTCGGTGGGAACATAATCACTCACTGAAGAATGAAGGTACATCCAGGTGACGAGACCCCAATAGGATGAAATGCGCATCCTGGATTCCACTGCTAGTAACCATCCACCAATTAACTTTTGTGCGTCGGTGGTATAGCGGTTAGGACGCTCGTCGACCATGCACATGGTCCGGGGTTCGATTCCCAGCCGACGCACTCCTTTACCTCACTGAGCCGGAAATAATGCTGGTGAAGAGGAAAGGTTGGGCATGAGGCTAGCAACTCCATCCTGTAAAATAAACGCTGCTACAGGAACTTCAAGCCACTAGCTTGAAGCCCTATGTTCCATTGGGGAACGTAAAGGAAAAAAATAAAAGTTAAGTGTTGTTACTTACACAAGTGACAGAAATGATGATGATAATAATAATAATGTTGATATCAATAAAAACAGCAATAATAACCATTGATCTTAATAATAACAAAAGTAGAAATTTCAATAAAAGAACTGGATTAAAATCTGATAGGTTTGACCACAGACTGACATCAGTTAGAGAATCACTGGGATGTTAGGAAGTACTGGATAGCTGTCTCGTCCTACTTCTCTTCGACTCTTAATCCGTACGCACCCACCGGTTACAAGGCATGTTCGTAGACCATTCAACCACTGAGACCTAATCCCCTGAATTCCAACTTCTGCTAATTCGCGATATATACAGTGCAACCACCAGTCAGTGTCAAGCACGAATAACTTTCTTCTTAACTGACTTGGTAAACCTCACTGGTTATGACTTCTCACTGAAACTCCAGTTAACTTCTTTTATGGAGTATCAGATCATATTCAATCTTATAATATCAGAGATTGTGTAATACTGTCGAGTGGTATTCAGACAATAATGTTACACATTATTACCCTTCGTTAGACATAAATAAAGGCATGTTTTAATAATCTGTCAGTAACTGTCAGGCTGAGATTTTATTGATCCGCCACAATAAGGTAAAAAATATTAGACATTAAGATAACATATATGATGTACTATTTTCCTCACCTACAAAAACAGAATAACTAGAGGATAACTTGAAATAATAATAATAATAATGGTAAATAGTTAATTGCTATAATTATTAGATAGAAATCAAATACACCCCTAAAATGCACATTTTATCTTAACTTACCCATTCGTCAAAAAGTGTTTCCATGGTCATTTATTTTTATATATACATATATTATTTTTTCATACAACACTTTCAATAATAAAACATTGAAAATGGAAAAGTTCGAATTTCACTAGACGACTGTGGCAACTAAAATTTCATCCTATCAGTATTTCAGTGAGATACTTCCAAAATTATCTAATATTTTTGGATAACATAAATAATGATAATAATAACAAAAAGAACTAAAATCCTTTTTCGTTAGAAATGAAAGGAAATGGATAGTATATACATATGTAATATACTAAACTGAATAGACAAAATAAGAATAATAAATGAAGTATACTTCATAAATCCTTAAATAAATCACGTGAAACTAGGAAAAAATTGATTTATTGGGAAATATTTTGGTTTCAAAAGCGCTATACAACAATATATATATATATATATATATATAAGGTCAATGTTGCTAACTATAATCTATGTACAAAGTGAATGCACTGAACCAGTTGTATACAATACTTAGCGAAATTAATTCATCCCTAAAAATACCTTCAAATGCTGTTTCAATGAAACTGACAAAGATTGGTTAAATGTTGAAAAAATTTCAAGTGTGAATGTGTCACATTTGGAATGAATAAAATATAAACCGAGTTTTTATATTAGGCTGATTGATGCTGACTAAAGGGGGGGATTCGAATTTTCAACACCAATGTCAAGTTGGTCATTTCTTCTTACACTGCGTATCACCAAAAGCATTTCCAACAGGCCATTGCAGACTTTCATCAACACCTGTCTTCGCTTCATGCTCAAAATCATATGGCCAGAAAGAATTATTATTATTGTATTATTGTTTCCTTTAATTCCTAGAGGAACATAGGGCTTCAGCCGTGCATCTCCATTGCGTTCGGTTCTCTGTTAGAGTCTTCACCTGGCTCCAAGTCTGCCCACACGTTTTCATCTCCTCTTCACATGACATCCTCCAAGTCACCCTCGCCACTTCCCTTTTGGGTTCCACTCGAGAGCTTGTCTAGTGATGTTACTTGATGGTTTTCTCAGAGTATGACCAGAAAGAATTAGCAACAAGAAACTATGGAAACAAAGTAACCAAGAATTAGTCGTTCAACAAATATGGGGAAAATGAAGGTGGATAGGGCAAACATCGAGGAAACCGTCGAATGATATAACGCGCAAAGCAGGCCATAGCTAGAGTGAAAACCGAATGGGAAACGACGAGTGGGTCGTTACTGCGAGGGTCACATGGGGGATATCGCACGAGGAGGAGATGAGAGATCGCGGGCCCAGTTGAAGAGGATAGAAGAAGACAGAACAAAGCGGAGATGTGTTGTTGAAGCCCTATACTCCACTAGGAACCCAAGGGAACAATAATAATAAGAAAGATAAAAGGGGGAATCCAAGAAACGGTTTTCTTCCTATCCACGACTCTTCACCGTATTAATTTCAATGCATCATTAAAGTGTTCGTGTACAGGAGGAACCGATATCAATGTCAATAGAGACCAAAAATTACAACTCAATAAAACTAATCAAAGGGAAATGAAAAGATCATTTCAAGAAAATAAAATTAAATAGTAATCCGAAATAGGGCTGAATCATTTTGTCTAAACTACTGACAAGTTGAATGAATCTTCTAGGAGGCATTGAATTACCTAACCATGAAGCAACTAGAATGAGGATAAGGAATATTAGCTAGACGACAACAGAAAATTATCCCGCACATACAACCGAATTTAAATCAGTCAAATTTATTCAAATCATATGACATAGATAACTAAGATTATGACAGGCTTTTCAAATTTGACAAAATAATTTTAAACAGCTCTGTATTTCTTTTTATTCTTAATTCAATTTCTATTTTTCCGTTGATTTGACTTGGCCGACATTTTCGACCCCTGTTGACAATGTCACTATCTAGTATGGACACTTCAATGATATCTGAAGATTAACTTGAAGTAATTTTGGTGAATGCTGACTAGCACTAGAGTCCAGGATGCGCATTTCACCCTATTTAAGGTTCGTCGGTAAATAATAACTGATTCTTGTAACACAAGAAGTGGTCCTCGTAGCTCAAACGGTGAGAAGACCATCACTCACTGACGAATGCAGGATTATTTAAATGATGAGTCTCAGGTAGGAAGAAATGTACACACTGTGTTCCGGTACTAGTCAATATCCACCAAAATTAACTCTGTGTTTCCTTTACTATGTGTATTTTAGTTTAAGAAATTATAGGATGCATTGTGTGATATTAGTTAATTGTAATCACTCTTAAAACTCTCTGTACGTCTGCATATAGTTGATCTGGTTGAATTAGTAACGATTAACAGAAGCTCTGGATATAAAATAGGGATCACTTGTACCTACATTGATTCATCAAAGACGTCAAAAAACTTTTCTTTTGTATATATGACTTTATAAATTACTTATTAGTCTATTTCATTGAAGGCGCTTAGTACATTGTTATGAACTACAACCTTCTTAGTTGATGTTTGCAAGTTATAAAAAATTTATAAATCAAAAACTAAAATTAATTGGAAAGAAATACACTGATACAGGCATCTCTCTCTTTATGTTGTTTTCAATGATAGCTGAAACAGTTTGAGGTGATCTAGCCACGTTGGAAAGTCGTCGATACACTGCAGACTAATAATTAACAGGTATTAACTTGCACCACAAAATTTTTAGAATACAACAGTTCCTTCAAGGTTGCAGATACATCTTGCTGACAAGTGCTAACTAGCACGAAACTTAGGTCTAAGGCCTCCTGCCAATTAACTCCAACTATATAATATTAACACTTCAGAGTGTACCGTAATGGCGAGGCACCTAGAATGACGGCCACATTGCAAACTTGACTGATATAATTTAGTCTGCACTAAACAAAAGACTAGACACATTACATGAGTTACTAACCAGCGTCCAATCAAAGAATGTAACATCAATATTGATGTCACATGACAGGACCTCAAGTGAAACGTGAGTGGGAAACGACTAGTTGGGAGTCTGAGGATGAAATAGAAGAAATCATGTGAAGAGGAAATGAAAACTTATACGTAATTATTGAGCCAGCTAAAGACTGCAGAGAACAGACTGAAACGGTGACGTGCTGTTGTCCTACTCCGAACCCAAGAGAATGATAACAATAGTAAAGTAATGGAAAACTATTGTAATTTACAGTTTAAAACACGAACCAGTCTATATTTGGCCACGAATTTGCTTAAAAATAAACATATTGAGCATAACAGTAACAAGTACATATTTCCTTTCATCATTATACACCACTAAACACACGATTTTCGACACAAATGTGAAGTCAGTCATTTCTTTTATATTGGTCAAACACTTGCACTGCGTGTCACGAAAAGCATTTCCAACAGGCTATTGCAGACTTTCATCAGCACCTGTCTTCGCTCCATACTCAAAATCATATGGCCAGAAAGAATTGGCAACAAGAAACTATGGGAACAGACTAACCAAGAACCTATGGTCCAACAAAAATGTGGGAGAAAATGAAGATGGACAGGGCACACACCGAGGAGACCGTCGAATGACATCGCGTGCCAGGCCTTGGCCGGAGTGGAACCCGAATGTGAAACGACGAGTGGGTCATCGGTGCAAGGGTGACATGGAGGAGATCGTGCGAGTTGGAGGAGATGAGAGATTATGAGCAAGCCTGTGGCTAACCAGCTGAACAGGACAGAAGAAATTAGAACAAAGCGGAAATATGTTGCTGAAGCCCTATGTCCCACTAGGAACCCAAGGGAACAATAATAGTAACAATAATAATAAACACGAAAACTCATAAAAATGTTATACCATTGGCTAATAGGTCTCAGGTTCAAAACCCATTCTATCTACTTCAGTGTGAACAACTTGGTACTACTTATCACCAGTCGTCACACAATAAGTGTGGCTCATGTACTGTTGCAAAAAAACATCTGTCCCGAGTAGTTGAATTTAAACAAAACTATCAATTTCGAATTGTAATTTAGTTATAATAACTGGGTTATTTTAGATAATTCAGGTTTAGTGCTAGGAAACCATAAGCCTATATTTCACACTTGTTAAACACTATTTATAGTGACAAGGAAAACCTCATTTTCCTAGCAGTTGGAATTATGTTGATGATTGTAACCTTGATATATTCAATGCAAAATATTTGCCTATCTTGATACATATAAGCTTTGCTGTTATAAGATGGTTAGAGGCAATCGGCAGGAAGCCTTGCTTGACCTAGGTTTTGTACTTGTTGACACTCGTTAGCAAGACTGATAGAATTCAGTCTGTACCAAAGATAGGAGTAGACACATCACACTAGTTAATATCCAATCAAAAGTATCCAATACAGTCCTACAGGAAGTCAATCGTGAGTCCGTTAGCTGAGTGGTAACGTCTATGACTGCAGCACTGGGTGACAGATGTTCGAATCTCAGAAGGGACATGAGTTCCTTCAAGGCGGCAGATATGCCAACAAGCACGAGACCTAGATCCAAGGCTTCTTGTCAACAATCTGAGTGTACCGTGATGGTGAGTCATCTAGCATGGTGGCTACATTGCAAACTTGACTGACAGAATTCAGTCAAACAAAGAACTAGACACATGACACTAGTTAGTATCCAATCAAGAATAGAAGCTTTATTAATCTATTTGTTATGAGTTTTCTGATGATGAATACCGATTCCCACGAAATCCAAGTTTTAGGTCAATGCTGTATACAATACAGCTAATTAGTCTGCTTTAAAATTCAACGTCGATTCTTATGACAGCTCTATTTCAGCGATAACAATAAATTCTCTACACTGAAACAAAGCATATGCTCTTACCATCGCTGTTAGATTTTATCCTTAATTAGTAAATAAAAAACATGATGATTATATAAATTGTTTCGGAAGAATGCGGCTACTGGAATTCATTAGATTTTCACTTCGGTCTATGTTAGACAAATTCCGATCAGTTACAGGATTTCATCATAAGCTGACATTGGTTAGAGGACCATTGGAAAACCTGGGAATACTGGACAGCTGTTTCGTGCCAGTTTGGGACTCTTCATCAATACTCGCCCACCGGGGATCTAACCCAGGACATTCTGGGTACAAGACGAGATCGCATACCAGTAGGGTGCAGCAGGTCGGGTGTGACGACAAATACTCGCCGAAGACATTGGCTAGCGGTTGCGCTATATCGTGAATTGGCAGAAGTTGAAAATCAGCGACCGTTGGATCGGGTCCCAGTGGCTTAATGGTCTATGAGCTCACCTTGTAACCAGAAAGTCCTGGGTTCGAACCCCACAGTGTGGGTGCGTACTGATGAAGAGTCCCAAAGTAGGCTGGCGAAACGGCTGTCCAGTACTCGCAGGTTTTCTAATTGTTCTGTAACCAATGTCAGCTCATGATGAAATCCTGTAACCAATCAACCAAATCCCTACAAACTAATACTTGAAAATTCCGATCACTTTATAGAGAGTATCTCTCTTTTAGTTTAAAAAAAACAACAACTAAAAAGCACGACCGGTGATGTGTACAAGACAGTTTCCTGGTATAGATCATTATACTGACATATTAAAACCGATTACGACCTTTACAATTTAACAGGAATAATATATTTGCAAAATTATATAATTAATAATATTAAGGATTGTAATCAAATTGATGGTTTAGTCTTCAGATTGTCCGAACACAGAAAAGGCATTGTAAAGCGCATATTTATTTCTTAAATAGTCCAGGATAATTTTGTGTTCTTTTAAATCCAATATACGGGTTTACTAGCGGAGGCTGATAGTTGGGAGAAACGATCGATGAGACACGTCAAAAATCATTTGTTGACATTAGAGGGTAATAACATTTTCCGATTGCGCGCGTGTGTGTGTGCACGAAGTTGTGTTATAGTGTGTGTGTATGTGTATGTACGCGCCAGATGGAAAGAAATACATATAACAGATGCACAATTTAGAGGGTATAAAAGGTATGAATTAGACTGGTAATTCTACAGAATAGGTAAAAATTTTATTCATACTAGGGTGCTACAATTTAATTTACATACATACGAAGGGTAACAAAATACGACTACTTTATTTTACTTGCGAACAAATCGATTCATTATTTGACATCAATACAAAGTAATAATTTATTTTTCAGTGCCTATGAAGGCAAACTAAATGTACTACAAATGTTCTAGTGTTAGTTTGCAGGGATTCGATTGGTTTCAGGATTTCATCATGAACTGACATTGGTTAAAGGACCATTAGAAAACCTGGGAGTACTGGACAGCCAAGCGTTTCGTCCTAGTTTGGGACCATTCATCAGTACGCACCCACACTGCGTGGTTCGAACCCAGGACCTTCTGGTTACAAAGCGAGCGAGCTAGTAGACCAGTCAGCCACTGGGACCCGGTCCAGAGATGCATGAATTCCAACTTTTGCCAACCTGATGCTCACTAGTGAGTGGTAGGTAGTTACCTGGGTTCTAGTGGAAAGTCATGACCAGTGGGATATAGCAGGTCGGATGTGAGGATTAATACTCGCCACGGATAACAATCTCTAGTGGTCACGCCACATCATGAATTCACAGAAATTGAAATTCAGTGACCATTGGATCGGGTCCCATTGGCTTAATGGTGTATGAGCTCGCCCTGCAGCGTGGGTGCGTACTGATGAAGAGTCACAAACTAGACTGGCGAAACAGCTCTTTAGTACTCCCAGGTTTTCCAATGGTCCTCTAACCAATGCCAGTTCATGAAGAAATCCTGACACTACAAATGACATGTATCCATTATAATAAGTTGCATTCTAGAATGCTAAGTGTGTGAGGACGCATCAGTCAGCAGGGAGAACGTGGACCTAGTTTTTATACATTTCAGCTCCAATCAGCAAGATGGATCTTTAACCTTCGAGAAATTCCTGTTCCATCTGAGATTACAAACTGTACATCAATGCCACAGGTAGAGAATATACTGCTAAGTTATCTAGGCTATTGAATTATGGAGTAGGTTAGTGATAAATAGTGTAGAGACAATAAATCAAATATTCCTGATTGTCTACAATACGTAGTGTTACGCACTTCTTCCTGTGAGAAGATATTTCTCTAATGTAATGACTAGGATTTGAAGCATGAATAACGTATACTAAGATTCTTCAAACACAATATATATCGCAAGGGACATAATGCATACAGAAGGATAAAGTAAACTCTTTGCCGAAGTCTCTCCAGCTAAGCTGAAACACTTTGAATCAGCACATAGAGGGAACAATACTAAAACTACTATAAATAAGCATAAACGTAAAAACGGATTATGATTAAATAGTGGTTGTAGATTATAAAGAATGGAAAAAAACCTGAAACTCTTAGTATATTTCCTGTGTTACTAAAAATTTCTTTTAGTATCCTTAAGAATTCAGAAAGGTAATCTACATCTCCATAGTTGCTTCAGATTGACAGTCAGAAGCTTTATAATTCCTCATAGAGAAAGACATTACCCATGACCCAATCACTTCTACAGATGCATTTCTACATCATTATCTGGCTTTTTTATAATGCACCTTCTAGGTACCAAAATGCAATTAAACATAAAAACACTAATAATAAAACAACTAAATAGGCTTTCAGATCACCACTGGATGTTTAAGAAGTTTTAGACTTGTTTTGACAAGTATTACTTAGAAGGAATGTTTTTCTCATTTTCTTCAATTCCATAACACACAACTGCTTGCAAACGTCAATAAGACTTTAAGTCAATCTGTCTTTCTGCACCTTTTGGTCACTATCGTATTTGAAGTCAACCAGAATCAGTTACTTTAATCTGATAAGTTAAGGTGACACAAAAGAGATACATTCGCTTACATCAATTTCTGAACATATCAAATGTGAAGTTGGCAGAATGATTTTAAGCGACCAGAAATCATGTTCTGATGGATTCAGTGGTTAGGAGTAGGCAAAAAGTTGAGAAATGAAGGAAATATATACACAAAGGTATTGGTATTTGAAAGTGGTACAGTTCGAAGAAGGAAAAAAGTTGAACAGATGAGTTTTATGTATCGATGAAAGCGTGTGGAAAGCGGGTATTCCCAAGCTGTGCGTACCACTCATAATTTTTTCTTGTTAAAGGTGAAATAAAAGAAGGTATACTTTGCACGATCATAGAGCTATTAAGATCGTTATTCGAAGCCTGTAACACACAGCCTGTTTGAACGCAACGGGATTCACTGCCGACTATGGACAGCCATAGAGTAAATCGGATTACACAACATGTAAGGTCGTCCTTTCCGAATATATCTTAAAAGTGTAGAATCCCTACAAGTATCTCACTGCAATTAAATCCTCTTCAGTCAACAGTACAGTCTCATCCTCATACTCCGTATCATGGTGTAGCAAATTTACACCGTAAAGGTGACAGCCTCTAGTTTAAACTGCCATCTAACCAACCTTAGTAGCACAACAAAATATCCAAGAAGATCGATCCTGGAAACATATACTAAAGTAGGGAGTTTCCATTTCGTTATCAAAGAACACGAATAAATTGGTACGGTAAGAATTGACCGACCAATCAGAAACAAGATGATTACTTCTCATTCATGGATGGTTGACTATTTTAAGACACTTAATTCTTTAATTGACATATAACATACGACTGTCTTCGTAATCGAAATGCATCTGATTTGGCTTCCAATTTATAAAAGTACTGGAATAGAGAGTGAATTTGAATACTGAGTACTAGAGTAATACCGCTGAAAATCTCTTCCAATTAGAAGTATGTAGAATTGTGCAATTTTTCTTATTTTCTGGCTACCATCTATCATATCAAACAGATCGCATATTTTGATCTGAATGTTTATGATCTCTAAGGAAACTATATCAAAATTCTAATTTTAAGCTACATAGTTTGTAAATGATGAGTCCGATTCTATACATTACCAGTTGATCCAAATAACTAGCCAGAATTAAAGTGGCTTAAACTGATTCAGGTCGCTGAGCTGGACCAGTCTGGATACAGCAAACAGTCGCCCAGTACTCAGATCACTTCGATACAACTAGTGAGCAGTAGTATTTGATGCGGGTGGTTTCCAGCTACTCATATTTATCAGTAGTATGTACCACAACGTTGTGTTTAAAAATTAATATTTTTCCTGCCAAAAATTCTATAAGTGCTCTCTATTAAAGACATTCCCATTTTTCAGACTAAAGCAACAGATCTACCTCTAGCAATTTGAAATGATTAATTATATTTTATGAATTTCTACGAAAGAATAACAATAAGATAAATAAGATAAACATCATGATAAATTACATCTTAAAAATTTATCCATTTACCACATTCTAAGGACATTTTGGAAGAAGTCCATTCATCGTTGTGAAACAGTGCATGCGTCTATTATACGTTTCGTACTTATTATAACCCCATTAACTAAAACCCATATCTAAATTGATTAGTAATTTGTATTTCTTTTCTTAGTTTCCGATGAAGTGAAAGTTGCAAAATAAACAAAAACAAGCAGTTCACTTCAATTTTAGATTCTCCCGTCAATTGATTGGACCGAAGTGCTCGGTCTCAGGTTGACATGTCGACGATGTCTGGTCACATAACTTGAAGTCAATTGGTGGATGGTAACTAGCAATGGAATGCAGGAAGCCCTTGACGTTTGAAATTATGGGCGCTGGATTCGAACCTCGGTGGGAACACCATCATCCACTGGGGAATGCAGGTCTATCCAGTGACGAGTTCCAAATAGGACGAGGTTCGCATCTTGGATTCCACTGCTAGTCCCCATCCACCAATTGACTAAAGTGAAGTTGTTTAAAAACGTAAGGATTATGATTTAAAACTTAGTGTTTTTATAGTTGGTAAACTTCTCAGGATAACCAACTTGCATAGGTCTATCTATTTCAGCACATAGTAAGCTCAAATGAACAAGAAAGTTAATGGGAAGAGTTGAGTAAAGACAAATTATCCAGAAGACCCTAAGCTATTTTATTAGGCCTGTTAAAAAGTTGATTTGTAAACCCCAAGAACTACTACAACAATTGCAGAAGAATACTGACGTTTAGAAACATAACTAAGTAGAAACTGATAAGGTGGACTTAAGGTGAGCAGCCGAATCTGAAAATGTAAACTTATACCCACCTATGTTCAATATGTAATCTACACACCAACTAACTACCTTGCACGTCGTCAAAAACAAAGTAATAGTAAGGAACAGGGTTTTTAGGAACTTGATTTAAAACATTAAACGGGTACGCATAGGATTGTGGTTAAGAAATCTAATTTCAATAACAAATAGACAGGAGGCACTTCAGAAAATTCACACTTACGACTGCTGACGCTAGACAACTTTTAGTGAGAAAAGACTCGTGCTTGCAAATTATTAATCTCAGAGTGTGTTTAGTTGGTCGTTGCATAAAAAAATGTGGTTAATGTACTGAATTAAAACAGCTGTGTTTGAAGAAGAAACACCAGAAGGATTTACAACGCATATGTGAAATTATGAAGTATAACACGAATTTGTTAAGTGGTGTCGCATATTCTTGCTATTTACATATGTATAAACACTTCTTAAGTCAGAATACGGCTTCATCACGTTTAAAGCTGTCATGAAGAATTTTCAATGGTAGACCCAAATGATGGTACACAGTCTAGCGCTTCTTCAAGTATAATAAGAAACAAAAACTGTATAACTTCACAAGATAGTATTTCAGTCTGTGTGTACTGATGTGAAATGACAACCATTAACTGTCTATAACACAACATGGAACTAACTTCCAGTGTAATAGTATACTCAGTTGCAAATTACACAGTGAATATGCAAGTGAATGAACTAACATAAACCTTGCAACAAAAGCAGTATTTCAAGTTGTTACACTTGCAACACCATAGGAAGAATTAGTAGGAATGAAATATATTCTAATGGAAATGACGAATATGAAAAAGTAAGTCGACATATATTCAAAATTTTAACTTAAACAGGGAATGAATCTTCATTCCTGAACGGCATCGTTGATTTTCACCGACCACAAGTTAATGAAACATTAGAAATGAGTGGCCATGGTACAATATTACACAAAATAAAATGAAACTTGGAAAATAAACATACATTTCATTCACTTAGCAATCTTTATATCTACTCATGTATGCTAAAATGAATCTAAATTTTGTAATTCATTTTTGTATTGGCAAGTCAGTCAGAAATACTCGTTGCATGACAACGAGTATCTTTGCTATTGGCGAAAGTCTACCAATAATGTGGAGAGTTAGATTATTAAGTAACAGACCAATGCAGTAATCTACAAATAGTTTTATTAGATGTTACCAGTCGAACACCGGAAAACCTTACAAACAAACTTAACGCCTTCTAACACGCATTAGCGAAAGTGATAAAAATCCTAAGTAAACTTAAGCATTTCTGAGGTCATTCACTTAGCCTGGGATATCTTAGTGATAAATGTAAATAAAGATGACACACTGGTATATGTCTGTTATCTGATAAACCTCTGAAATATCATAAATTATAGGAGATTGAAACTACTGCTCATTTGTTTTTCCCTTAAAAGTATATCCAATAAAGTACTTACATTTCTTATAAATCCATGACCGAAATTGGAATACACTGATAATAAGAAATTTCTGGGACGTGTTTAAAATGCGGCTGTTGTTATTTTGCTGTTGTGTTTTCTGGGTGTTCTCTTGTCTTTTTGGACAAGAGCTTCAGAACTAACTTGAGTATGAAGTCCGTTTGGTGCTTTACCTTAAACCAGTGAAAATTACTAGCCAGTAGGTATGTGTAATCCAGTGTTCTTTAAGTGATATTTTTTAACACAAACCTTAAAACACCTAACCGCATACTCAGAATGTACTGATGATAAGTATTCTCAAACAAGTACTAGCAAGAGGTTAACACCAACAGCTAAGTAGTCATGAAATGCATTTTGGTAGGGTGAATAGTTGGTGAAAATTTCATTTCAGACAGAACCTCCCTAACACAACGGGACTATGATAGCATTGTGAAGGTTTACATTAACCTAGAAATCAGAATAAGTAAAAGACGCAATAAGATAGCGATCTTCGAAAGAATCACAGACTGTATGCATGAACCTAACTCACGCTACTAAATGCCATTTAATTTCACTGCTATATTTAATTTGAGTACGTAGATCAATTTTTGGTTAGTTATTTGTTCGCTTTTCTGTAATTCGAAGTAGATGTTATAAAATCCACACGACTGAAAATGAAGCGAAACCTAGCATAGTAGTTCCAGTTGCTAAGATTAGAATTTCCACTGAAATTGCTAAACAATATCAAATCATACGGAAATATGCAACAACCATGTGAGGAAATTCAGGGCTAACAAACTGAGGCCAATAAGTTTACACTGTGAATTCAACATACCTTTTTACACAGTATTTTTAGCAACCTTAAAGACCAAATAACTAAAATAAATACACAAGTGGCTGCATAGAGTAGTAACGTCTACCTAATGCAATAATAATCAACACGTTTTCATACAATTAATATGAACTAACTTCTAGGAAATATTTTAAAAGATGTACATGATCCAGTTAGCTAAACAAAAGCGAAAAGCTGCGAAAGGAATGAGAATTCAAACTTTTCAATGAAAAAACACATCGTAATTCACAATTATTCTAACCACCAAATGGATCTATATTGATACATCTGAATCTACCGGTGATATTAGTGAAAAATGTGGAATTCCAATGGAAATAGTTTCTGGAAAACATGGATTGAGACGAAAACCATCTAAAGTATGATCACTTTCTGCACTTAAGTGCACCGAAGTACTTTTGCAAACTACGAAACTCAAGAAGACTGAAGCAGTCTCAATATAACCCGAAGAAACCGATTCAAAATTTGCATATACTTGCATTTATAAAACTGACTGAACAGTCAACCATGCATTTAAAGGTTTTTCACCAATTATAATTCTCAAGACAGTTGGTTAAACATGAATCAGATTTCTTGTAAATGTGAAAGCAATGAGGATATTAATAAGTAAGACATCTTCCTTAATACCGAATATATATACATCGTTTAAGTGGAGAACAGCCCACTGAAAAATATTCCGTAAAATAATCACAAATATAACTACAACTGTACAGCTTATCAAGTTAACAATTTGTTCAAATTAAACTACTCGTCCTAGTGACAAACCAAGATGCTAGTTATAAACATATCAAAACAACTAAATAAACCAACCAGTTGGACTTACTTCAAGATTCGACAAGCCATCTTTTGGAGCTAATGGAAGAAATGTCAATACAAAATAAACAACTTACTTAATTTCCCAAAGGAAGCTGACAATCTTTTCCTTATTCTTTTAAGAATGCGAAGCTTTGAAGTGGATTTTTCTACAAAAAAGGTTGCTTATATTTATGTGATCCAAAACTCATTGGCATCAAAAATGTGTAAATTTAACCTTGTATTACCTTTAAGTGTAAAACTCTTATAAAGAATGGGATTCAGAGTATTATGGTCAACTCCTAATCCTGTTTCAGCCATAATTCCTCAGAACAAAGCCATGAAAATTTCAGGCTCCTCAATAGGAGCGCTTAAATTAAGAGCACATGTAAGGTCTACTTATTTGGTCATTTAAACAAGCAAAACACATTCATTGCACCAAAACCTAAAATTAGCGTCTAGTAGCAACAACTGGATTTGACTACGTATTTCATACTTGAAATAAAGTTTGAATTCCTATTTTTAAGGAGAGATTTTCTTTATTTGTACATCTAAATAATCCTTCGGATTTTTGGTGGCTCGATAAGCTTCTTCGTCCATTGAATTGTTCCTGTCCACTCTTCCACAGATATCAAAAACTGCGCTGGTAGTACTTCAGTCGTTCTCATTTTAAGTATCCAGTGAATTAGGGGAATGAATGTTGAAATTATCCCATTTGCTTTCAGGAAAAGGATGATGTTCGAGACGACGCTAGATATGAATACGTATTAAGGTGAATATGTATCCCCCAACGCCTGGTGTATTCGTGTAAGAGTTATGTTTGTATAAATCTCAGAGGAATCCAGGTAAACAGCCTCAGAGATTAACAGAGATGTAATTTTAAAAGGTTCTTGCCTTCAACTCAGCCATTTTGATATGAATTATTCCGCAATGTGTTGTTTCTGTGTGACCGGGCATCTCTTAGGAAGGCAGACGACATCGAGAATTTGCCGTCCAAATTACGAAATATATATAGGGATCAGAGACATGGTGCAGTGTGATGACCTTAGGAGTGCGTGCAGGAACAAACGAACACAATGCGACAGCTTGCCAGATAGCGAGCATGCTCGGCTCTGTACCTCCAGTTTAAACAATCCATTTAGGTGGTGGAGATATGAGACCTGTAGACTTATGATCTCATGCCAATATTTGTCGCCAATATCCAATTGCTGAAGATTGCTGGTCTGTAAAAATCTGTAGGGCATTAAACGTGCAAAGAGATATTTAAGCGATTTTGTCAAAGATCATCGGGAATCAAGAAGTCCTTGTTATCATCCAAACTTTCATCACAGTGCACGTGGATGATACGGTTTACGTGCCCATTTGAAAACCAAACTAAATAAACCGAAAATACTATCTGTTGCTTATATCATATTACCTGATACTAGGTTACAAAATGCTGCAAGGAACCTCAGAGCTGCAGAAAAATCATCAAGGCCTTAAGAAACTGCCCCTTTGATACGCCACGGCGTTAAACATACTGGTAGTTTCTTGCTATGCTTTTCAGGTGACTTAACCGAGATTCGATATCATGTAGACGCTAGCACGGAAATGAACACCCTTTCTGTCACATAGAGAGGTCACCAGAAATATTCTATCTGCGACGTACGATGCGTAGATGACCGGCTGATCACAAACTTCGATAGATTCTGTGGCCGATGTCACAGTACCTGTGATGTGCATTGAATTATTTAATCCCTACTATATGCTAACGATCGCACGGACGGGGACAAGTATTATTTAAATTACACAAATTTAATTAATTTTGAGTTTACATAGTTGCTGTTATTCACTTCAGTCTGTGGGAATAATCTGCTAGCTAGTCACTCAACGGAGCACATTAAGAAATATAGAAATATTGCCTTCGCATTAGTGATAAAACTCAAGCACGTGTTGGATGGACGGAAAATAGAGTGAGAACATATATTTTTTGAAAAATACTTGAGAAAAAACAAAGTTTGAAGTCAATTCTCTCATATAACTTTGCTGTGTACGACATCGAATCTTATTCTTGATTTGTATCCAAATTGTGTATTAATTTGAAATAACTGATATATTCGTATAATTTTCTCAGCATTTTCATCGAAGGTACCATCAGAAGTGAATTATGCTACATGCAGATGAATGTCGGCCATAGCCAGGCAGATTTATTTTACTGCGCCCAGGTCAACCGCCATTTGTCGCTGCATGGTTGTTCTGCACGAGTGAGTTGACTAACATGTAGAAAACTATTTGTAAACCATTTTAGATCATGGATACTGCTTGCATAGGACGTTGTGGAGCGTCCTGATTGGTGACAGTGGAATTTTCAAGGATTTTGAGTTATTACTAGCCAGAACCTTGAGTGATGATATGGCATATATAAGTAAGTGGCTTCAAGTCCTGTTCAACTTCAGTCTCACTGTAGATCTGTGCAACTTCCACTACAAGGCAAATAGAAGAGGAGAGGTGAGCAGCAAATTATCAGGGGGAAAGAAAATGTATTTAGACACGATCAGGACTTTAGTGCTTGTATACATATGTTTATATTCGTTTTACATTGCATCTGTGCGACTAGTCTATTTATGGTTTATAGAGTAATTGGGGAAGTTTTGAGCTTTTCTAGGTACTGTAGTTAACAATAAATTGGTTCGTTCTAGAAATAAATAGTTTGTTAATGTAATCAGTAGAGTGAAATAGTCTGTGCAGAGAACGTTTGAAACTTGTAACCGAGGTGCAGGTTTTGAGTTCCAGGGGCAGACTGTTCTATATTTTAGAATACATGACTGTGAAGTTTTCTCAAAGCGTTGATTTAAAGGCTTTAATTGTTGCTGTGCAAGTCTGGTTGCACAGATCATAAGAGCCTTCTGGTGAGAATTGTATGCCCTCATTGTGTGACAATGATATTTTGTGTATGACCTTAAAGATTACTGGGTTTATAATAAGTCGTCTTGTCCAGGGTGGGTTAAGATTTAGAATCGTGCACTGTCAGGTATAATCTTTTTTGCAGTCGTAGCCAAGTGGTTTGAACTTGAAATATCGTTGGATACTTTCCATCCTCAGCTATTCACATTTAGGAGCGCTGCCGATAGTAAATGTACAGTATTCTAGTAGTGGCCTTGCACGTGTTTTTTTACAGAATTAGCTAGGCTTCATTGTCGTGAAAGTTCCTGAGTATGCATCCTAAGAGCATCCTCAACTTTCGAGTCTGTGATGCCACTTGCTCAGACAATGTTGGGTCACTACAGTTCCTTAGACCTTAGTCATTTAGAAGTGTGTTCTCAATTAAGCAGAATGTATATCATCTAAAAGTCATGAAATTTCGGTCACGGACAGACGATGTCCATGAACACCGTAATCATGACTGCTCGTTAGATCCTCCAGCAAAAACAATGTACGAAAATAAAAAACTCAGAATAGATGAAACGTGAATTCAGTCATATGCCACATCTCGACATTATATGGCATTCAGCAGCCCATTGTCATTCCTGATTCTGGGATGGATAGTAATGATATGTGACTGACTGGTGTTTGTCAATGCCTAAACTTCACAACCATGCCATATAACTACTTTCTGCCACGCGTGCATGATCAGCTGACAACTTTGACCTGAACAACGGATTTTTGAAGCAATTATTTGTCCAGAGTGAATAACAGAAGAGTACTGACATCATCAGACGCAATGGAAAGGGCCGTAATTACCTTTCTGGATTGTTTAAATCCTACGGAAGCCATTTGGACACCGGAATGAGGCACAAACATTCCAAAGCTTTGTCGATTGAGTACTCGAAAACCCTTGCTATCGTATGCGCATATTTGAGTGACTGTCTAATTTCACAACAGGGTAAGGAAAACCGCCTTCTGCATCTGATATTCAACAGATCGCAGCGAGGTGTTATCATCAGAACACCAAAATGCCAATCGGGAGTGAAATCACTTGATTTCCTTGAGCAACACAATAACCCCGCAGACATGCTCCCATGGCAAGTAAGGTGGATGATTTCCGGGAATAAAAGGAATTAAATGACCCCTCGCTTGTTGTAGCCTGGTTAGAATTTGGTCAAGGCTTATTGACAACTGGACCAACTTAGCCCCAATCCTGAGGGATCTCATGTTTCAGAATGCAAAGTTCGGAGTCTGGCCGAACTCAACAAGTGTTAAGGGAAACACGGATATCAGTTTGTTAAGCAACTGTCGCTCGATAGTGCGTTTGACCACCACACTTGACTTGGGCAACCCTGAATTCAGTGCAGCCCTGCAAATCTGATTAAAAGTTAGAGGTAGGCGTTTAAACTACTTGCGTGGAAGCTTCAGACCTTAGAAATCTGGTGCAGTGGCCTTGGTAAGCAGCTTCTATCTACGTCCTGTGCTGTCGGCCACTTTTCACATTCGATGGAGAGTCCTGAGTTTATGGTTTTTACATGGCACAAAGCACTCACATTTTCTCAACCTCAGAAACGTTTCCGTCAGGCAATGACTCTAGCTAGACCATATTTCACAGCGCCTCTCAGGTACCCTCCGTGTACCTATGGCTACTAATGCAGTAGCAGAAATAATTTCACGTTTCATCATTCGATCACACTGACGGAATTGAAATGGTGGAGCAGGATCCTTGTCGGCATTCAACCCTATCGTGGATTGACGTAAACAGCTTTAAATTTGCGACCTGAGCCGTCAGATACAGGTGAGAAAACCATTCATTGTCGCACTTCTTTAAAAACTACTTTCCAATCAGAATAATCGTTCAAATTACTGGCTGATGGTTCGTGGTATTGTGGATGACTGATTGTGACGTTAACCTTAACTTTTGAGAGTGGAAGGCAAATGGAGTGTGGAAAACCTGGTCGAACAAACGGAAGGACATTCACTATTCAGTAGATAAAGGCCGCACAAATCATAAATAATTGTAGTTTTTTGGGAACCACTTAGTTGGGCCGCTTGCACATATTCGAAATCTTCCGACTCTCGTCAACTGGAAATAACGTCCAAGACTTCTGAGTGTCTCTTGGTCCTGTTACAACTGATCTCTGACACACAACCTGCCGACTCTTTAGTCTGACCCACCTATCCTGGTGGCCAAGCTGCTCTTAACACCACCCAGACCACAGGACAGCAACATACATTTTTTGACAGCTTGAGAATCAAATATTAGTCTGGACCCTTAACAGAACTAAATTATAAATTTAAAAAATGCTTTTGCTCCTACCATCTACAAGCCTGTTCAGCTATTTGTCAAGATGCTACCCCATAGGCCCTAAACAAATTTGTGAGACATCTTACGGGTCAGCTTGTCCTACGGGTTCTAGTCTTCTGAATCTTTAAATTCGTCTCTCGCCGAAATATCACTTACCACCTTACGACAATCTTTTTTGCTTACACACTTTATACTATACTTTGTCTTAACTACCGAGGCCTTTAATAAAGCTAAAACTTACTCTTTGTTCATATTTGTTGCTTGCTCAAAGTCTCGTTGCTTTGATTAAAAATACAACAACAATGTTTCAACGAAGCTATATTTTCATCGTAAACATCAAAGTTTCCAAGCTTAGACCGATGTGGTACGGATTGAAAATCGCAAGTGTGTACTATCATTCCAAAGAGTCTTCACCTCTTTCTTGTATACATCTTGTAAATGTACTTTCAATGATCTATTATCCATAATTGTATTTGATACCAGTTTGCAGCTTCCCAGGACGTTCTTTTCTTCTTGAAATAGCGTTCGGTCACAAGGCGGCATAGTACTCACCAGAATAAAGGCTGTTCACTGACTGACCATATAACAAGTTTGCTGAAAAGTGTATTTGTTGACGATCATTTAAAGAGATCGTGCGAGCAGTTAATAACACCCAAACGAAGCTTTCAAGCTCTTGTTTCTGAAAGTTATATTTTCCACCATGTGTTTCACTAATTACGGATAAACAAACTTGTCACTGGAGGTGATAGGGCTAACGTGCAATTGGGTTGATGAACTTCTTTGATTCCATACAAGTTCACACCTGGTTACTCATCCTCTCCTCCTGAATTTATTTATTTATTCCTGTTTATGCAGGAACATACCAATTGTACAGGCATGGATAAGTTATTATATAAATTACAGTTTGTTTGTTCTTTCTAACATTAGAGTCAGTCAGAACAGTCTGCAAAATAGTCTGTCTGTGTAACACATAAAGAGATATAGAAATATTGTCTTCGCATTAACAAAAAACCCAGACTTCATATGAATGTAATACAAATATCTGGGAAGAATAAAGCTTGAAGTCAATTCTCCTATATAACTTTGTAGTGAACAGCATCCTTGAGATAAAGTTTATTGATGTATTATTCTGAGTCAATAATGTATTTATTCCATTTTTTTCACCAGTCTAATCGTAGTTTTATAGTAGGAAAGAAATTTGATCTTTGATACGAAAATTAGATAAGTTCATGTCGGATTGTTTTACTGCATTATTTACTTACTACATCTGAGTGGCCATAGCACGCCGTATCGTTGAGGCCCTACACTTCCAACAGTAGTCCTCGTCCTGTTAAGCCACAGTTTTAACGCTGAAGCTTCTTCATTACGTAGCAAATCTCATTACATCTGGGGATTCAGATTACTGCTAAACATACTGTGAGCCGGTTCTCACTGTCAGATAATCTCAAGACAACATGTATTTTTTAGTACAACGACGTGATGGTTGAAAACGAAATCCAGCGCGAATCAACCAGGATAGGTAACTGTGCGATAATCGCCAAATGACTTTCAATTCAGATAGAAGCGGTTTAGTCTATATTGGACGTTGGCGACCGATCATACATCTATATATGTATGGTAACCCCTCAAATCTGAACACCGTCAGAGAACACGGGAAAATGCTGAATATACCTAGTTTTGCCTAATTTTGCCCCAAATCCCTAAAGTAACAATGTTAGTGAGTTATCGCGCACTGGCGTGAGCCCTTTGTTTTTCCCTCTGTTTAGAATGCTGGATTACTGTCGACTGTTAATGCTTTAAAAGCATCACTGAACTAAACAATCTTCAGTGTCATTCGGACCGTATATATATACAGAGTTGCTGTCTGGCATTTTGACTGTTGTTTGAGGCAATAAAATCCCTCTTATCGACGTCAAGTCTTTTCCTTTTTCTTTACGTGCAGATGGTATTATTTTTGTTGATGTGCGATTAGGACAGATTGGCCAGCGCATTAGGTCGATATCCACTCACAGTCTACTGGGTCGTTTTTGCTGTCGTAATAGGTAACCTATTCGCATGCAGTATTTTCAAACGACTCACTGGGTTCAGTCTTCGCAACATATAAACCCAAGGGGATACATCATCTATATCTAAGACGTGTATTCGCCTCGTAGCTGAATCATGCCCCGGCGCATAAGGTAACTCAAGGTCAGCAGATCTAAAGAAATTTAAAATGCCAAAAGATTCCTGACTAAACGCATAATAAACCTTTACAAACGAGTAGAACATGTTCACACTTGTATGCAAATGAAATTGGAGCACCTGTCGTTAAAGAGAGTGAAGTGCAACTTTTTTCTACTTTCTAAAGTTATTAGTATACATTGCTATAAAGACCAATCAATAACACGGGCTGTTATAAAATCCTATCATTTGCGCAGCCGAGGCTAAGCTCTCAAGGCTGAAACCAGCGAACAAACCATCAGAGCTACACTTTCCACTACTAAATATTGCACTCTTATTATTATTCAGCTACTTAAACTATTGAAACAGTAATGATTTATCGATCTTTTATGACTGCAGTTTATATAATTTGTAATCAAGTCAGTTAAAATGTCGTGCATTTCGTGTAAGTTTACTTATATAGATAAAAGGTATATTGTATTAATAAAAACGGGAGGGTGAAACGACTTTCTGGCATTTGGGTAGCTAGTCAGAAGTGTAAGATGGGGAGGGACGTCAAAATCCCTCTTGGCACGTTGTCTGTTCCCAAAGATCGTTCAGATCATGGCCATGAAAATCTGTGTAGACTACACCCACAATCCTATATATGTATTTGTCTTTTCAAGGGCGGGGACCGTTTCACTCAATGATCTTGTTCACTGGCGCTCCAGGAAGTATCTACATAAAAGGTTGCACTAATATATATTTTCGGCTTTGGCAAAACTACTGCTCCTAACACGCTGTCGCACAAAAATCCGTCCATCAAAGGGCAAACGGCGCGTTGAAACACTGCCAGGGACCAATGGGGCGTGGAATATCAGCTTTAGACTCCCTTCATTGGTTTCGTTTAATAAGTATGGGCCTCATTGGCAGCTTAACGCGTTGAAGGCCAATGCTGTGTGCGATAGTGTGGAAGTAGTCCAGGGAAAAACTTTGCGGCCATCAGGTGGAGTCCCAGACGTCTCAAATTCGAAACACTCTACAAGTAACACTGTCAGAATAAGTAGGCTTGTTGACACGCCGGGTTTGATTAATGTCTGTTCATGGCTGACAGAATTCAACTATTTCTTATGTCTGGACATACCTAAAAACATCTTCACACAGATATAGGAACAGTGATGATTAACAGCTGCTACTGGAATTGCCATTAACCCGATCGCAAACAATCGCGAAATCAAAATATATAAAAATGAATTCTGAGAGCTAAATTAAATTTGATTACAGGATTGCGCAAACGTTGGTCGTTAAAGGCCAGTGAACATGGAGTGCAGCCACTTAATAACCAACAAACAGTGTGTAACATGTCTGCTGCTCACCTCTCCTCTTCTATTTGCCTTGTAGTGGAAGTTGCACAGATCTACAGTGAGACTGAAGTTGAACAGGACTTGAAGCCACTTACTTATATATGCCATATCATCACTCAAGGTTCTGGCTAGTAATAACTCAAAATCCTTGAAAATTCCACTGTCACCAATCAGGACGCTCCACAACGTCCTATGCAAGCAGTATCCATGATCTAAAATGGTTTACAAATAGTTTTCTACATGTTAGTCAACTCACTCGTGCAGAACAACCATGCAGCGACAAATGGCGGTTGACCTGGGCGCAGTAAAATAAATCTGCCTGGCTATGGCCGACATTCATCTGCATGTAGCATAATTCACTTCTGATGGTACCTTCGATGAAAATGCTGAGAAAATTATACGAATATATCAGTTATTTCAAATTAATACACAATTTGGATACAAATCAAGAATAAGATTCGATGTCGTACACAGCAAAGTTATATGAGAGAATTGACTTCAAACTTTGTTTTTTCTCAAGTATTTTTCAAAAAATATATGTTCTCACTCTATTTTCCATCCATCCAACACGTGCTTGAGTTTTATCACTAATGCGAAGGCAATATTTCTATATTTCTTAATGTGCTCCGTTGAGTGACTAGTTAGCAGATTATTCCCACAAACTGAAGTAAATAACAGCAACTATGTAAACTCAAAATTAATTAAATTTGTGTAATTTAAATAATACTTGTCCTTGTCCATACGACTGGTCTGTCCTTCATATATAGGAATTAATATATTATTACCATAACGATTCAATTTCCTAAGGTTCTAGGTTTGCTGAATGTCACCGGTGAAATGAAATTATCCGGAATGCCAACAAAATGACTCTTCGGATGGATGGAGATTACATGGTGAGATAAAATGCCTAGATCCTTTTAGAGATTATGGGGCCGGGCAGATGTACTTCGCCATCGACTAAAAATTTTTCTTTGGCACGTCCCGTGAAATAAATGATAATTTCAAAAGTTGGTCAGGAGAGGCACTACTGATTTTAAGTATGATCACTAACTCAAGTCATTTACTTTGTATAAAACCAGTTATTTGCGCTGATTGAACAACTTGAAGGTCGCTTCCATTTGTCTTCTACCCATCCTTCTTGATGTGAGGTCCGGTCACACTGTCTGCTCTTAACACTACCCTAATTAGCGAAGGGGACATATAATACTTAGGGATGTTCAAGGATTTAACTGCTAAATTTAGTGTGAGGGGAGTACAGAAGTACATGATCACATCACAGTGCAGTGGCTTCGCTCTTATCACGCGAAAATCTGACTGTCCTCAGCCTCATCAAATCACCAAAGATAAACGAAACGATCGTCAAAGGTTAATCGTATTTCAACTGTTAAATATTCGATACATATAATACACTCATTTTCTGAATTAGGCCGTATAGTTATTGAATTGTACAGTTGTCCTCCAGGTTGAGCGGGAAAATCGACTTCGTTCCGTTTTCATCCCGTGGTTGTAGGCATACGATAACCAACCAATATTGAGGTAAGTACACCTTTTACAAGGGATTGGAATCTGTTTTAGAAAAATTAAAGTGCTGAGGTGAATCATTAAATTGTAATGAAATAGGTAAGTGCAAGTATCATTAATAAATGCATTAATAAAGGAAACACCCTAGGGTAACAACATTCATTTGCAATGTATAATGCTACAGATATATCACAAACTATCATGATATCCACTTTTGGTTTTAATACAATTATCCTCATGCCAGTTGTTTTTATTTTATACCTTTTTGTGCATTTAGTGCACAACCGTACCCTTCAGAGAGTAGGAGTATAATAAGTAATGAAGAGCTATAAGATGTTAAGTTTAATGGAGTAAAATGAGGATCAAGTATAGACGTTGTCAGAAAATAAATGAGATAAGACATTGTGGAGTGGTATGAAAATATCTGACGATAGACAGCAAGTTAATTTATAGGATGCCCCATAAATCTGAGCAGATCCCACATGGTCGCATCTCAACAATAGGCTGGGTGAATGGTATATATTTAAAGGTAGAAGCATGATCTGTCAAGGCGTTCATTGTTATCTTTTTCAAGATAAAGATTTAAGCCCTCATAAAAATCAGAAATATCTCGAGCCTTCAAATTTTTTAATGCTGTTCCTGCAGAATGGGGCGATTCACCTTAGTGACCCCCACCATATCTACTGATCAGCTAACTCCACCCTCCCACCAACCATAAATCGAATTTGGGTACTTGTTTTCACTTTCTGAGTCACATTGTTAAGGTGAGGGTACGCGTCTGACCTAGCGACATGAATTTGCTTCTCTCGAGGCTATACGAACCTTCACCAGATAATAGAAACATCAAACTGTGCCATCCCTGAACGTGGGTCTACAGCTGGTATCAACACTACATGTGTGGCTCCAACTACAACAGAAAAAAACAAATAACCTACTGTCCCCAATGCGCTGAGGTTTCTTAATTGGAGGTTTGTTCACACCACACCCTCGACAGCCAACAAAACTGGCACTGGTTTGCTGTCAGACTGTCTTACTGAAGATAACTGTACCTACCGTTACTACTAGTGATCATACTTCTCTGAATACTATGGGCTTTGTGAACTCTGAATTCTGACTTTTTTCCTTTCTCAGCGCCTCCAGATTTCAGACTTTCTGATCCGCATATGGATGCCTAGAGTATGGGGCGCTAGGAGGACCCACATAAAAAGATGTGTCTCATAGCCTACCTGGGAGCATTTGCCATGGAAAATGTGAAAATACTGCAAGGTGTGTGATTGGTGTAGGCACAATTTGACACAATGCAACTGCCGTAAAGTAGTTACCATGAAAGTCTCACAGCTGAATATCATAAAATGGTGGAGATTGGCACATGCTGATCAGCACATCTGGTATTGGTTACGGGGTGAATTGAAAAGTGACTTCACCCCTTTATACTGCTCCAGCTTATAGCAACAGTGTAGATTGGTTTTTTGAGTAGAAAGAATATTGACTAGATCAAGTAGTGGTTTGTGCTTCCAGCATCCTTTTAAGTTTTTTGATTAGTTGAGATCTTCTGAGACTCATACAGATTGAAGGAACTTCCCAAAAGTCAATGCGATTTTCAGATGTTACTTCCGACGTAACCATCATTTACATGCTTAGATAACTTGAAAATTAAGCGACACCATGTGTTGCAGTAAACCATATTCATCTCCGCCCTTTATGAGGTCAGTGCTCATTTCCCCCATATGGAACTTTTGTTTCATCGGGAAAGTATTGTTGAGAACTAAGTACATCTGGCATAGGTTTCATTACTTTCCATTAAATCTAGTGTGCATTTAATAACCAAACCATTATAGTTAGCATTATACATTGCAATTATGTGTCTGTTATCCACTGCGTTGTGTAGCCTCTCCCTTTTCATTACTGTCGTAGAACTTTTTAATTATTTGCTTTCAACATTCATATGCATTGCACCATTTCTTGCTTTCTCAGGATGTCTGGTTCCCTTTCACTCTCTTGTGAGTATGCTTGGGCCTGGAGGACAGTGTAAAAGGATGCATGTATATGGTGATTCCTACCTGATTTGGGTGTTGAGAAATAACGGTTGGAGGGTCATGAACACTTAACTGTGGTAACTAATGACTTCACCACTATAACCGCATTCGTAACTATTCTTAATAATAGGAAAACTACATAATTTTCGAGGATAACCAAAATGTATGAAAAAGTTACAGTGTGAAGCTATAACTGTGGTGAGTGCTACTTATAATCCGATATAAGTAGTATATCAGGAACGAAGTAACAACATGTTTGGCACACTGGAAAGAGCATTCAAAGAAGAGAACCATGAGAAGAATGTTGCCATATGATGCAGAATCCAAGAAGCTATCGAATGAGACGATATTCGACCAATTCGTCAAGGATGTGGTAAAGATGTGCAAATAGCCGGTTGAGAATATGGTATTCCAAATTTAGCTATGTACCATACGTTTCACCAAATAAACATTCCTTTCAGTCTTCTAAGTCTTGTCTTCTTTACATTTGGTGTCGCTGCCTACCGACAAATGGAAAGCCTATGCCCTGCAGTTTTTGATGGAGACATATGGATCTTCGCGCAGGACTTCGAGGCTTCTTCGCAGTTGAGTAGCGTTCAAGATCTGTCAGCGATGAGGCTGCTACTTGGGACGCTGCTGGGAGGTCGGGAGAAAGCAGCATATGAAGTGTGAGGCGAAATACCTACGAATGTGCGACAGGGTCAGGCAAACAGTTTCCAAAGTGGGAAGGACCATATATGGTCACGTTGAGATGGGGTTACGCAGACACAAGCGCAATGGTAAACACCGTTAAACAAGTGGACATCCGCAAGCGCCGAGATTCCAGACAGCAAGACAACAGAGCAAAGCCCCAAGAACCGAGAAGACCGAGCCGAATTCAGTTCAAGCTATTTGACGGGGGGACGAGTGTGGTGAGAGCAAGCTGCTAGCCAATTGGTAGACATTGATCTACGCTGATTGGTGGAAATTAATCTAGGCTGATTCAACAACCGATCACAGCTGACCTGGACGTGGACAAATATGATTCGCAGACAAGTGGCTCGCATTTCCGAGAAATATCGAAAACGAGAAAGCAGAAGACTGCGTTTGTTTGCAAACAACCAATCAGAAGACCGCCTTCTTTCTGCGGGCAGAGCCTTATTAATGTACGTAAAATACATATAAATACCTGTTGGTTTTCGTAATAAAACTGATCTGTTGCCTGGCCCTTGCCTTTGTTGTTACATAACGTGTTTTCATTCGTGTCTGTAAAATTGGCGTCAAATGCTGATAAGCAATTATTCTAAAGAAAAATGTATTGTTGAAATATTACACCACAAAAACAACACTAGGTGCACCGTAGTGTTATCGTATCTACACTGCAACATCAGCACTAATGAAACTTCAACGATGCTGACAGTGATACCGGTTAAATAGTAAGATGCACATTAGCAACTCGGGAGGTTCAGGTTCGTCTGTCAACCAGCACATTACCAAACGTCTCCTACTTTACGAGAAAGTCCCCAGCCCAGAAAAGAAAGGTTAGGCATGAGGCCAACTACCCCAACACTACTGAAATATCAATGACTGAATTCTTATGTTCCACTTGCAACGTCGAGGAGTGAAAATGGAACTGTGCAATGCCACATAAAATACTAAGAGTAAACGTCCTGTTTGAAAAGTTAATTAGCCATTGCAATGATGCTCATGCACCCCAAGATACACCATCCCCCTATAAGGGTAACAGTGATTTCCGATGAAGACGTTAAGGGTATGTGGCTGCTCTTCCAAGTCGTAGTTTGTGTCCCTCACTTATTAGCCGTAACCAAACGTTTTGAAACGAATTCACAAACGTATATTAGACTTTTATAAGAACTGAATATATGTGTACTTACCACTGTGCAATTGAACAATGGTTTTCGACTTCTTTTGTTTTACATTGCGCGGTTAAGCGCTTTTACGTCTTGTCCGCACACTTTAGAATTTCAGTTTGGGTAATAACACAATTCCCGAATTTTTCACTTGTGCCTTTCCATGCAACGCCAACACTTAGTCGTATATATATAATATATACAATATGCAATTAATCTTGACGAAGTGAAACAATAGAGCAGCCTGTACACGGCCGTAGGCCCCTACGTTTATTGGAGAAACCGTAAATTTTGGTAAGAATACGTTTCGTTACACACTTTTATGCTTGTATGCCTGCTAGATGTCGATGGGATGGGATTTCTTTGGCACGAATACCAAAAGATTGTGCCCTTAGCTGGCCGTAAATAATGGCCAGTTTACAAATAGTTGAAATACCCACTGTTTCATTTAGAAAATGCCAAGGTACTTAAAAAAACACGTTATAACGGCTTCTGGTGATGTTCTTTGTCTTTTTGAAGGATTGAACATCGAAATAATGAGGTAAGTTGGTTCATTTTTGTTGATTATTTTCACTTTCTTTGTTGTCCGCCTTTGTTGCTGGTCTCAAAGCTCCTCTACATGCAACATTCTAAGGGAAATCAACCAAAATATCCAGCAGTTATGTACACGTATTATTTTCTTGCTTTACCGCGTGGACTTAATGTATACTGACAGATGCAATGTCCATTTTCTCTCATTGAAATTACTGAGTTATGTAACTATGCACAATTTAACGCATTATTTAGTATTTTCTAGCATTCTAAGCAGTTAAATTTTGTATTTATGATGGTAACAATGTCCACATCTATTGACTGCTTAGCCAGAATTAAGGAGATTTACTTCAGCATTATAGTAAACTTGGGACTTTCTGGGATTTCATGGAGTTTGGTGCTGAAAAAGAGGATTTCCACTGTCATTGGTTTTGTATCACATGTTAAATGTATTCCTCGTTAGTATTTTGTATATTCTACTTAATAAGACTGAAAATTAGCCTTTGCGTAAGTTGTGAGGTAAAATTAGGTATTCGGAGATGTTTATTGATAAAAAGATTGTGCTACAGTCAAATAAAGTAATTATTTCCACATCTCAAGAAGGTATTGAGATAATAAAGCGTTTAGAGTTATCTAGCATCCTAGCAGGATACATCAGCTGACTCACACTTCATAGTCACGAAGTGGGAATAAATCTACCTGAGAAGACTCGCTTGGGATTTGTAGCGGTAAATAATTCCCCAAAATTATTAACCACAGCAATCATCACTCAACATTGGATGCTGACCATCACTGTTTAAGTCGACTTGTTTAGCTGAAGGCTTACGGTCAAGCATCCCCGCCATTTGGTGCTTCGTCGTGTCACGTGCGTGCACGATTACTAGCTAGCTAAGCATTCATTCCTACCCGCGATTTGGTCCCAAAATATATATCGTATTTGGACGACAAAATCTGGTCTTTTGCTTTACCATTTGGTACTCGAAGAACGAACACTATAGTGGTTGTTGGTATAAGATCTTGCGTTAGTATAATCCGTACAACTCGCGAACGTCGATACCAGCGTCCTCTAAACTGGTGAGCCCTACCACGAACTACATCTTCAATTCACACGCAGATAAACCCGGTGAGTTCGTTCCTTTTTGTGTTTATTCTTGTACTATATTGTTATCGGCATACTTTTCGTCATGAGTGATCCTAGCCCCAAGGTTATTCAGATTCGCTCAGCCGCCAAAACAATCCAGCTAGTACCATATTGGCCCGATAATGCTGAAACGTGGTTTCAGATTGCTGAGTCTGATTTTTGTGAACATGGCATAACTGATCAACGTTCACAGTTCCTTGCAGTTATTCACGCTCTACCGCGGGAATTCAGCAGGTGCGTAACTCTGCAGATGTCGGTAAGTAACTCGTACGAGTTGCTAAAAGCATCCATCCTCAAGAGAAACGTTCTCACAGATCGACAACGTCTGGATGAGTTATTTCGTAACATCGAGTTAGGAGATCAGTCAGCCGTGAGCATGCTGGCAAGAATGAAAGAGATCATTGGCCAAAGTCAGTTCGATGAAGGACTGTTTAGAGAACTATTTTTATCCAAACTGCCACAGTCAGTTCAGACTGTACTTGTGACACTTCAGGGTGTTCTCATAGATGATTTAGCTGTCTCTGCAGATAGAATTCTAGAGATAACGAAACGGCCAGTTACCGAAGTATACTCAGTTACCGAACAGGCTTCGAAGAAGGATTCGGCAATGATAGAGTTAATCAACTCCGTCCAGCAGATGCTTAGGTCAAACAAGCCTAGCAATTCCTCCTACCGTCGTTCCAAATCCCCTCAACGGCTAAACGTACGTGGACGATCTAAGTCCAACACACGTTCTCTCAAAAATCCTGACTGGTGTTGGTATCACAACACCTATGGCAAGGAAGCAAAATGTTGTCGAAAACCTTGTGATTTCGACAAAGCCTCCAAGTCTGTGGGAAACTATCCCGCCGGCACGCGTTAGCGGCAACCGTCGCCGGTGGCACTAGCCGCTTACTTTACATCCATGATGTAATTAGCCAGACTAGATATCTAGTCGACACAGGCGCCGAAGTCAGCGTCCTTCCTGCTACAGCAGCAGATCGACAGAAGGATCCTAACTTCAACCTACAGGCTGCAAATGGAAAACCAATTGCAACCTATGGTCGGAAATACGTCTATCTGAACGTAGGTTTACGCAAACCTATTCGGTGGATTTTTCTGATCGCTGACGTCACAATGCCCATCATTGGCACGGACCTACTTAATCATCATGATTTGCTCGTAGACGTCCGCCGTAAGCGACTAATTGACAACACTACTAGTTTGTCTATCAAAGGCATAACTTACAGTGGCCCCAGCTTGTCAATCGTTAAGATGAAAGCAATCCTCGATCCAACTTTTCAACCGATTGTTGACAAATATCCGGAACTGAATTGCCCATCTAACGATCTCCCGTGCATAACCAGCAATGTTATGCACCACATCATAACCTCAGGACAGCCCGTGACATCTAAAGCACGACGACTGGCACCTGATAAACTGAGAATTGCCAGAAACGAATTCGATCATATGCTCACCCTTGGCATCATTCGACCATCGAATAGTCCATGGGCATCCCCACTGCATATGGTACCGAAAAAGGATAGCAACGATTGGCGACCCACTGGTGATTACCGGCGAGTGAACGCCAAAACAACTCCTGATTGCTACCCTTTGCCTCACATACACGACTTGACGGCAACGTTATCTGGAGCATCTATATTCTCCAAAATCGACTTGGTTAAAGCATATAACCAAATCCCGATGGCAACGGAAGATATCCCGAAAACGGCTATCATCACGCCTTTCGGACTTTTTGAATTCCTACGTATGCCATTCGGCCTCCGGAATGCGGCACAAACATTCCAACGCTTCATCAACGAAGTATTTCGCGGTCTCGACTTTGTATACGCATACTTAGACGACTGCCTCATTGCCAGTCCAGATAAGGAAACTCACCTTAGACACTTGGACTTGGCATTTGAAAGGTTACGCCAACATGGTGTTACCATCAATATACAGAAGTGTCAGATAGGTGTTGACTCACTCGATTTTCTGGGTCACACTATTGACTGTCAGGGCATACGCCCACTGGCTACCAAAGTCGAAGCAATACTGAACTTTCCGGAGCCAAAGACAGTAAAATGCCTTCGCACTTTTAACGGCTTGGTAAGTTATTACCGACGTTTTATTCCTAATTGTGCTTCGCTAATTCAGCCATTAACCGATCTCCTTCGAGGGAACAACAAGGCTATCGAACTCGACACGTCTGCTCGACATGCTTTTACTCAGGTAAAGAAAGCTATTGCAGATGCCACCCTTCTTATGTATCAGGATCCAACGGCACCGTTGAGTATCTCGGTTGATGCATCAGACACTGCAATCGGCGCAGTTCTGCAACAACTAGTTAACAACGAGTGGCAACCACTCGCCTTTTTCTCGAGGCGCCTTCAAGTAGCTGAAACGAAGTACAGCACATTCGGAAGGGAACTTCTAGCTATGTACTGTGCTATACGTCATTTTCGACATTCAGTTGAGGGTCGTGAATTCATCATTTTCACTGACCACAAACCTCTGACGTACTCTCTGAACTCAACTTCAGATAAGTATTCACCCAGGGAATCGCGACAACTAGATTACGTTTCACAGTTTTCATCAGATATTCGCCATGTTTCCGGAGTGAACAACACTGTGGCAGATGCCTTGTCACGTATTTGTTCTTTCACCGAAATGGATGGCATAGACCTTGTAAAACTGGCTCGTCTTCAAAAAGAAGATTCCGAGCTTCAGCGTGAGTTGTCGAAAACAACTCTACAACTAGCCAAGAAACCCTTAGGTATAGGAAAGGATACTATTCTGTGTGACATTTCCACTAGTACTCCTCGCCCCATCGTGCCTAAAAGTTATCGCCGTAACGTCTTCAATACGTTGCATGGCTTATCCCATCCAGGTATTCGAACTACTGTCAAGCTCGTAACTAGTCGGTTTTGTTGGCCTGGTATTAACAAAGAAGTAAGGGAATGGGCACAGACGTGTTTAGCTTGCCAAAAGTGCAAGGTAATACGACACACTAAAAGCCCCCTTGGCACTTTTCTTATCCCTGATGCCCGTTTCGAACACGTCCATATAGATTTAGTTGGCCCCCTTCCAGAATCTCATGGATACACCTATATGTTAACCTGCATCGATCGCTTCACACGATGGCCTGAAGCAGTACCCATCAAGGATATATCTGCTGAAACTGTCGCACGCGTCTTTGTAGAGAGATGGATCGCAAACTTTGGATGCCCATCTTCCATAACAACTGATCGTGGGCGGCAATTCGAAAGCGGTTTATTCTTCGCTTTGACTAAAATCCTTGGTTGCATGCGTTTTCGAACGACAGCCTACCATCCTCAAGCTAATGGTATGGTAGAACGTCTACACAGACAGTTGAAAGCTGGTTTATCAGCTGCAAATAACACCCACTGGACTGAATCCCTTCCGTTAGTTCTCCTAGGGATACGAAACGCCTTAAAAACCGATGCTGGTTGTACTACCTCTGAGCTAGTATATGGCACAACACTACGACTGCCAGGTGAGTTTGTTTCTCCCTCGAGCTTCCCACCAGTAGTAGATCACTCCTCATACGTCAGCAGGCTTACAAACGCTATGCGTTCAGTTAAACCTGCTCCCCTCCGACCACAGTCCATTGATGTTTTTGTTCACCCTTGTTTAAAAACTTCTTCACATGTATTTGTTCGTCGCGACTCGGTACGTCGTCCTCTAGAACCCCCATATGACGGACCATATAAAGTGATTAAACGTACTGATAAATTCTTCGTTTTAGACAAAAAAGGCCGCGAAGACACCGTCTGTATCGACCGTCTGAAACCAGCTTACTTGGAAGGTAATCCCATTAGCCTGGAGCTAAACGTACCCGATAATTCACAAGTAATTGAATCTACTTCAGTCTTCGAAGAACTCCCTAGCACGGCGAAAGCCACCGAACCTTCGGTCGATCACTCTAAAAAAACGCGTTCTGGACGTCACGTTAGATTTCCAGAATACCTTCACACCTATCTCACATAACTGAGTGACACATCAATTTTTTTTTATGTTGCGTCATTTAACACAAGTAAATGATATTTTTCCTATAACCGTACATAAAATTATATAAGATGTATATTTTTTTCCCGATATTTTGAACTTTACATTATTTTACTGTATAGTAGATGCATGTCATATTTTTTTGGTAAAAAAAACGCTTATTTGGTACATTTTTCTTGACAAGGTTCTCAGCATTCTTGTTTTCTTTTCCAGGTGCAACGGGCACTGGACAGGAAACAAACGAAGCACGGGATCCAACGAACAACACTGAGGAAGCTATGTACAGACACCCTATTAGCATAGGAAGACAGACCAGCAGGCACTCCATCAAGCCGCTCGGAAGATTTTTTTCACCCGTCAGGGAACCATCGAGATTTTTTTACTTCCGGCTGGTCATGTCTTAGGGTCCTCACAAACCCACTAGGGGGGGAGTGAGCTGTAGCGGTAAATAATTCCCCAAAATTATTAACCACAGCAATCATCACTCAACATTGGATGCTGACCATCACTGTTTAAGTCGACTTGTTTAGCTGAAGGCTTACGGTCAAGCATCCCCGCCATTTGGTGCTTCGTCGTGTCACGTGCGTGCACGATTACTAGCTAGCTAAGCATTCATTCCTACCCGCGATTTGGTCCCAAAATATATATCGTATTTGGACGACAAAATCTGGTCTTTTGCTTTACCATTTGGTACTCGAAGAACGAACACTATAGTGGTTGTTGGTATAAGATCTTGCGTTAGTATAATCCGTACAACTCGCGAACGTCGATACCAGCGTCCTCTAAAGATTTCTAGATGTCGTCATGTACCATGAGGAAAGGACTACCTATACTATTAGGAGCATGATTCATTGCAGCTACAGTAACGAACAGAATGCCTACGGTTCGCAGCCACAGAACACGGTACGTTACTATCTGTTTATCTAATCACATCAACAAAAGTTTATCAGACTCCACATTAATTCCTCATAGATAACCCTTAGTTCGCAATACAGTAAGTGTTACTAATGTTACTGAAACACAATTGCATTACAAGAGAAGGAACACAGATTCGATGAAAAAGTATTTTTATACAAAATTAGATTTCAGATATACCGATAACTTTCTAGAGGCTAGGGGCTTTGACGTTCATGTGTGGTACAAAGTGGTATACTAATGCAAGATCTAATACCCACAACTTCTAATGTATTCGTTTTGTTCGCAGTAATTTTGCTCGAAATATTACCAATGACAAAACTTATCACTGTGTATAAGCTACTGAAATATAATTATACTTTATTCTAAAGTATTCGTTAGTCGTAGACCAAAGGCAAAGCAAAACACTAGAATTGATCGTCCAAATTACGAATTATATTTCGGAACCAAGTCGGAGTACGAGATGATTGATTAACTAGCTAGGCATCGTGCACAAACGAACGAACGTAACACAATGGCGTGCCAAATGGCGTGGATGCTTGACCGGAAGCCTTCAGTTAAACGAATCCACTAAAACAGAGAGGGTCAGCATCCAATGTTCAGTGATGAATGCTGTGGCCAATAATTCTGGGGAATTACCTGCCACTACAACTCCGATGAGTAATCCTTTGTCACTGTCAATAGGTTCCATCTGCGCACGCAGTTCATATATGTTCCTTCATAAGTCTGAAAAGGTTCAAGAAAAGTATTATTAACTTGGGTAGTACGTGTATGACGTGAATAAAAAGTTTTCCAGATGACTGCCTGATGAGTATTTGCAAGTAATCACTTTAAAAACAATACACAGAAGTAGCTATATAGTTTTCATCAAAATTAGGGGACTTCACAACTTATAGTTGGTCGAAATCTAGTAGGTCCATATAAGCTTCATGAAATGATAAAATTATTTAATAATAAGTTATGCAGTAATTTACGAAGCTTGGACAGGGATTTTAATACAACTGAGAACGGCTCTATGACAAATACTAACAATATTAACAGCAATAATAATAACAGCGTTCATCTTCATGATGACTATAATAACAACAGTAGTAACGAATTCATTATTAACTTAGGTAGATGGCTACTAATAAAACAGTCGTATCACCTACCCTTATGGAGGAGGTCTCTACTGACTTTCACTGTATTTCTGCAGTACTGATGGGGTCGAATACTTTATTCCGACTGAACTCAAGATTAATTCTTAGAGTGAATGCAGACCTAGTGCATTTCGACTAAAAACATGAAGCCTAAACGTATTACACTGTTTGTTGTGATGTTTGATGTTTGCTTACCGAGCTTCATGACAAGAATAGACTATACATAGGTACTTATAAGCTGCATCAACCATGCCGTTTTCATCGTGATTAAACAGACTGCTGTGTATTTTACACTAAATTCGGGTTCGCTGAAAATAATAGTCAAGCAATAGTTGACGTTGCATAAAGTTATCGCCTCTTTGAAAAGTTGGATGCATTCTTGACACTCCCATCAAGTCCTTAGACTTTGGTATGGAATGAATTTACCGAATTCAGCAAATAAATCCACTGACATATGATTTCTGGCAAAGTTAGACAATAGCGTCCGAAAGGATGCGAACACACGAGTGACCTTGAACTGACCAACCATAAAAATAAGTTACTTTTGCACAATACATGACGTTTATTTACGAGAAAATGCCTGAAAGCACATTAAACAGGGTATCTTTCTCTGATATGATTTGAAAATAAGTTCTAGTTATAGTGAAGAGTATCAATTTTTAAGTTAGAACAGTTTCTGCACATGTGTATTTACTGAGGTGAATGAAGACTAGCTATTTTGTGTGACCCATTTATGCTCTTATTCTGTTTTGCAGTCTCTCCCAAAAGCCCTCAGTTGAACTACTATGCTTTTCAGTCACAGCATCGACGACTACTTAATGGCAATATGTGGGTGGTAAAGCAAATTTAAATAAATAATACCAACTCTAAATCTATCCCTAACAAGGTATTAACACATTGTCCAAATAGTACTTTAAAACGTGATCTTGGTAAAATTCGCCCCTTAGTTGAACAGCCTGTTGATGGCCATACTTTTGTGAGCCAGCTAGTGGGATAAACAAGTGATATAGTCGCTTTCGATTAGTCAGTTTGTCATCAGGGTTGTAGTAATTTCAAATACCATTTAGCTGCTTGGTGAAGTTCGCATTTCCCAGAATCATTTTATCCAGTCGGTTGCATAACTGACGATGCATGGTATGACAGCAGTACAGTAATTCAGCGGAGGGCTCTTGAGTGAGACTGCAAACCAGAATAAGAGCAATAAACGGGTCACACAAAAAGCTCATCTTCAGTCACCTCGGTGAATACACATGTGCAGAAACTGTTCTAACTTAAAAATTGATACTCCTCACTATAACTAGAACGTATTTTCAAGTCATGTCAGAGAAAGATACCCTGTTCAATGTGCTTTCATGCATTTTCTCGTAAATAAACGTCATGTATTGTACAAAAGTAACTTATTTTTATGGTTGGTTAGCTCAAGGTCACTCGTGTATTTGCATCCTTTCGGACGCTATTGTTTAACTTTGGCGAAGTTAAAAGCTTCGCAAGTAAAATTGAAATGTTAGAAAATGTTATCATTACACTTGGAGAATTTGAGTTGGTTTAGTTATATTTCTGTTTTACGCTAGTTCCTTAATTCTTCTTTTCGTGCAGTTCTACTATGTGAAATAAATATTTTTCTAAACCATCAGTTGGTAGCATCCATAGCTACTTGTAGTGGGACGTCTCCATGAGATTTAACATTCACTAGTTGCAGCTTCTTTATTCTTTTTAGTTTAGTTTTTCTTTCTCCTTCATTTGTTTCTTCACACAGACTAACATCGATGTTTATTGATCATACTTATAATGTCCTTTAAGTTCATAATCACTGTGTTACTTTCTGTAACTGTTTCAATAATTTGAATAGTCAGAATTCCCTAGAAATGTTTTAAAGCATGGAATTCAGTTCCATTTATATTTCTGTTATTTTAAGCTTTGATGTAGTAATATCTTTGACTTTCTATTTCCCAATTCACTGAATTCCCTAGGTTAATAATGATTTATCTATTTCGAAGTAGTGTTGTTCTGTTTCAACTGAAATTATAACATTTTTAAAGTGACATTTTCATTCAAACAACCTTGACATTAATTATTCAATGCTATTTTGTCACTGTGGCAATTTTAACAATTATGTAAGATACACTGACATTAAAAAAGGCGACTTTTGTTACGTCATTGATTGGAAAATAAAGACTTATCATTTGTCAATCTATAGAGACATTGTACATGGTTATTAGAACAGGGAGGGAAATTAGCGACACAATCTTAACGTAACTTGTACATTTTTGGCAATTTTATTTCAATTATTTGCTTGAAGAAGCATTGACAAAAGTAATAAAAAGATGCGACAGCGATGGAATTTTTCTTTTTGATAGGTGAATTTTCAAAAGTTGTACAATGGTTACTTATATTCGTTAGAGGATTCATACAAACAATCAGACATAGGTAATTATGTCCTAAAAAACGTCTTACGTATTGTGAGGTGTGCAAAAGCGGAGATTCAAAAACGGAGATTGATATTACGTAATAAGTCTTAAAAGTGACTTAATCAATACAAATGTACTAAATGTACAAAAGCAAGCGTGAATATGGTAACATGCTTAGTCATATTTGTATGATAAGCAACGATAATGATAATGACTATAAATTAATGACAATAATAATAAACCAATTAGTCAAACAATAAAGTGAGGTGAAATTGTGGAAAAAACTACTGTAGCCATGATAAAGCGAGTGAGTGTATGAAGTGCTTTTGAACGCAGAGGTCTGGTTTCAGGTCTTGAATAACCAATGATTCGACAATGTATGAATGGCGTATTCGAAGCCCTTTCGTGCGATATTAGGGAACTTTGTGTGGTATTGTGAAGCAGTCATGCTTGGAGGTACCCAGTGTCCAGGTTTGAAAAGGTGTTTGATGACAGAACTATAAGTATTCATGTTTTCTCTACTGGTTAGTCAGTCTGAACAGTGTTCCAAATTATTTTTATAGACTTAATGCTGCGTACGGTTGGCATATAATAAGCAATTTCCTCCATCCATCCTTATATACCCTCAAGTTTTACTTTTATTATTTCTATTATATTTATGGTCCTGTTGATTCTTTGTTTTACTGTCATAATTGCAAACACCAACTTATCTCTATGACTGCTGTAATCTTTGTTTTTCCCCTCACCATATCACGGAAAGAGAACATTATATTCAATATTTTTTTAAACATTTAAACAAAACATTTTTTAAACATGCTAGGATTTCTATACCGCATCGACAATACTGTGTGTGTGTGTGCAATTTTCACTCGTATCATTATTATTATCTTAGCTGTTATCTTTACTATTATTTCCATTTTATATGCTGCATGTTTTTGAATTGACCCCTGTTGTAAATGTGGAAAATTTTCTGTGACTAATTTTTATTTATAATTTGAGGAAATTAGATGCAATATTGTGATTGATGCTGAAAATTCCATTCTGTATCACAAGTACTGTTTTTGGAATAAAGTAAATCATTATTATTATAATATTTTATTTCACAGGAACAAGTAGGCTGATAAATACATATTGAGTTGGCTAGAAGCGGTATCTTTTCCTTAACTCATGATCGGATCAGATGCCTGATGGAGAATATATTTCTCACAATGGTGGCCTAAAATGTCTTTACAGACACTTGTGAGGGCTGCTTTTAAGAAATTCCTCTTCAGCATAACTCCTGGAACTCCAGGTTCAGAAAGAAAGTTGCTTCTAGGAACAGTTGTGACCATCAGGAATGGTGTTTTATTTTGATCTTCCTATCAGCCAATCTAGGTGAATACGCGCCTCCAAGTATTGTACCACTTACAAACTTCAATTCGATCTTTAGCGTATCTTTTGAATAGAGCCTCGCAATTGGATAAACTCTCCAGTTCATGTTAGTTTTTGCTTTATTCAATTCTGAATCAAGTAATCTGGTCATCTATCAGGTAACACATCAAGGAATCAAAAAGGTAGATTAGGGTTCTCGTCCCATTCACTTGACCAAAGTACTGAAATTCCTCTATTTCAGAAATTCCGGGAATTTCAAAATGATCAGCAAGTTTTCTCGCCTGGTAGTTCTCATCATCAAAAATATACAAATCTGTAAGGATGCTAGTATTTATTCAAATATTCTAGCCTGTATTGCTAAGGTTTGAACTGAAAAACACTCCTATTGGTTATTCAGACCACGACATGGAAACTTGATTGATTGACAGCTTCCTATCAACTAACGATAACCTCTAACGACACATTCATACAAACATATATTTAATATATTTCTGAATGAATTTTCCGCTTCTGTGAAAATGTAGCAAAATTAAAGAACAGCACTCCAAGCAAAGTGAACGCACGGTTGACCTTGATGCAACCAATCAGAGAAACTACTTATTTTTTCGTAAAATACAGACAATCATTACGAATACCTAAAAGATATGTACTAGGACAGCATAGATAGCAGAAATGAAGTATCCTAACCCTAAATTTAAACGTAACCCTAACGTGTTATCAACCTGTTATCCGAGCAAGTCGGGATGGATTTCGCACCTCAAATCGCACACAGCATTCATAGTGGTGCTATATTTTAATGTTAAGTCTCATTATCCAACGAATATTATACATTCAAGCTCACTGGTGCATCCACATCACCCGGTCACTATCCTTCAACTTGGCCTTATTCTGATTTCTTTGTTGTTGTTTTTTCACTGCTGAAGAATTTAGCTTTAGTGGCATTAGTATTTCATTCAGATAAACTGAAGTACTTAGCAATAATAATCCCAGAAGCGAATCGAAAATTCATCTACCTGATTAATAATTTCATGAACACGATAATGAAGTTATTTGTATGCATTATTGAGATGGAATAGATTGTTTTCATGTCCGGTCTTGAGGGAACCTTATATTTCTTTTAGATTTGCCATCTGATAGTTGTTCGAAGTTATTTTTGACAAAACAGATGCAGTAAGATTGCATGCACTGTGTCAGTAGTCGATGAATGAACCATTTCTAAGATTTCGATTTTACGAGAATGCTTTTTTTCTTGCCTTTCAAAGTTAACTAGCCAGTTTCAGTCCGTGACAAAATGAATCTGAAATACAATCAGATATCCACTAAATCACAAGTATAATTACCTGTCTTTGTTACGTAATTCTGGATTGTAAAACTAACATCTTTCAATTATGGCTTTAGGTAATGTATTTTCTTTTCTTTTTCTAAGAAAGTAAGTTATAGAAATAATTTAAGAGTAGACTTTAGGCATTGTGGTGGAGTACAGTTCCATATCAGATAAGTTTATTGGATAATAACACTCAGTGATACAGTATCAAGAACAGAATAACGTTTCGAGTGCAATTTATTTTTCATAATCATATCAATTATAACTATATAACTTTGAAACTTGGTGCAATGGTTATTTTATTCCTTTCCACTCGTCGTACGGGTAGTAAACATTTTTAATGACAGGTGTTGAATCACTCCTGTTGAACAAAATTTTTGTGTTGACTCCACAAATAAAGCTTCTGTTGTCAATCTCTCCGTTTACCCCGTTATATTTGATTTGATTAATGTAAGTGTAGAAGTTGGGCACTGTGGTAGAATGTAATTCCATATTAGATAAGTTTATTTTAATTATCACACAGCGATGCAGTATTAACAACTGGATGACGTTTCGAGCATAAATGATTGCTGTTCATAATCATATCAATTTAAGTCACACATTTTCACAATTTGTCTTATATATATATATATCCTCTTTCTGTCTTTCCAACTTCTCTTTGCTGTTTGTTGCCACTTTCCATATCTCCGAAATGCGCGTTGAGTCATCCCCATTGCATGTGAACGGTGTTGAATCGATAGACAGAGCTCCAGTGGTTGACCTCTCCTTCCATCTAACCATTATACTTTTTAATACTCTCACCGTCCCACCATGTTCTGCGATTACATGTAAGTGAATGCAGTACAACAACTGAGCTTTTTCCTAAGTTATTTAACTTAGCACGCTCATTGCTCGTTTTCAAATCACGGAATATACACATTTGATCATAGGGAATAAGAAGACAGTTGCAGCGAAGAAAATTTTCTTTTCGACGAAGTCATCATCTAGGCTGTACATTCGTGTATTTATATCAAATGGATGGGAAAGTTCCAGAATAATTTCTGGTTAGGGGTCAAATTAATAAAAATTACAATTAGGAATTAGAATGCCATAATAAACAGGGGGATGGGTAAAACTCAAACAAAGTAGCATTATAATAACTAAGACGATTGACATTGTGCAATTGGGGGTTAGAAATGTAGAAATAACAAAATATACAGGATGTTTGGATAAAAACTAATATGATGAATAATTGTTTATGCAATCAGGGATTAAATATGTAGAAATAGTAAAATGACAAAATAAACAGGAAGAGTGGATATGAAAATATGGTAGTGTAAACAGGGTTTAAGAAAACTTAAAATAACATGGATAAACAGGAAGTTTAGATAAGAAAGGTGATGAGATTGTCATTACTAAAAAAATTTACCTGTTTATGATGGCCATGGTAGGGAGAGGGGTTGGACGTAATTCTTTTGGATACAAAGCGTGGGTTTGAGCTTTGGGATAGCTAGCGCCTCAGCTATGCCCAAATGTCTTGATTTCACTCCCTTTGATAGGTTTGATTGAATCTTGTATATTACTTTGAAGGATTTTTCTAAAGGCGCTGATTGTCCTGAGTTGACCAGACGCTCTGTCACTGAACTGTATACACGTTTTTGGTCTCCTTTTACTAGCCAGGCTGGGTAGTGTTCACGAGCGCGTTTTCCAAGTTGGCGCATGGTGCGGCTGATGTACTCAGCTCCACAAGAGCAAGTGAACTGGTATATGCACGTTGAAGTGACCCAATGCGACAGCTTATCTTTCGCGTTCTGGTTGAACAGTTGCTTGCAGGAAAACGTCAGTCGTAGGCTCGTGGCAAAGTATGTTTTCCTCGGCGATTTGGGGAGGCGTTTGCGAAGGATTTCTGCTTCAATATCACCTTTGAATTCTAGATTAAGCAGAAGTATTTTCTTTGGAACGGATTGGACTTGTTCGGAAGTCTTCTTAGGTTTGAGATTCTTGTCTATGAACCTGGGCGGGAAACCGTTTTCCATCAGGGTTTTTCGGAGATTACGCAGTTCTTCCTCAATCACTTCTTCGCTGCATATCTTTCGAATCTTCGAAGAAAGAGCGTATATCAGGTTCCTCTTTCTGCTTAGCGGCACGAAGCTTTGAAAGTTGATGAATTGTCCATTCCATGTAGGCTTTTTGTATATGGATCTTTTCAGAGAGTTCTTGTCGATTCTTGTCAGATGGACGTCGAGGAAGTGGAACATTCCGTCGGATTCAGTCTCAAGTGTAAAGTCGATGTTTGGGTGGGCGTTGTTGAAGACTGGAAGTAAGCTTTCGAGGTCCAGGTTCTCATCACAAATGATGAAAGTATCATCAATGTATTTCTTGTAGAGATGAAGGTCGTCGATAGTTGATGATAAGGGGTTGTTTTCGAGGCTGGCCATAAAACAGTCGTCTAGGAGTGGTCCGAGTGGAGAGCCCATTGCTACGCCATCGGTTTGCCTGTAGATTTCATTGTTGAATCTGAAGTAGACGTTGGAGGTGCAACGTAGTAACAGCTCCTTTAGATAATGCATCGGTATACCGACATCTATGCTATTGCATTGGATGAAGTCACACAGAAAGCATATAGTTTCTATCATTGGCACATTGGTGAACAGAGAGACGACGTCTAGGGAGACCATCTTTTTAATAGCGAGGTTGACATTTTTAATTGAATCCACGAAATCGAATGTGTCGCTGAGGTTGCATCTTGACAACTTTTCTTTCACTGGTCCAAGAATTTCTACCAGCCACCAGTCAATCTTCTTAGTTATAATGCTACTTTGTTTGAGTTTTACCCATCCCCCTGTTTATTATGGCATTCTAATTCCTAATTGTAATTTTTATTAATTTGACCCCTAACCAGAAATTATTCTGGAACTTTCCCATCCATTTGATATAAATACACGAATGTACAGCCTAGATGATGACTTCGTCGAAAAGAAAATTTTCTTCGCTGCAACTGTCTTCTTAGGACGGTCAATTATTATAGGTTGTTATGCTCTAATAATGCTCTAATATGCTCTAATGTTGACCGCGATATACTAGCTTGACCTATTGAATTCACCTCACAGTCATTAAATGGCATTCGGTATATTATATTGTTTTTCTGAATTGGATCCATTGGGTCCTTCAGCCAACAGAGTTTATCTCGGAGAGAGTTGCTTAGTTTAAATACTACCATAATTCCAGCCTCATTGAGAACTCTACATAAGAACACAATATTCAGCGAAGAGACTCTTTTCAACGAATTTATTATCAAGCTGTACAATCATGTATATATAGTTTTTAAGAAATTACATCCTGTGAGGGAATTAGGTCAAGGTATGAATACATGAAGTAATAATAGTAGTATGAAATGCAATTAAAATATTTGTAATTATAATCATAGTTTAATGTCAAGTGGCAAAGTAATTAATGTCATATACAGAACAATACATAAGGTGTGCCGATTTTGGAAAGGGGTACATAATTATAAGATTAGTAGACGAATATAAAATGTTACATAACATGGTATGAAATTAGATAAGATAGAATTCAATATTGTAAAAATAAAAATATAAAAATTAATAATTTTGGGTTTAAAATGTCAAGTGGGTCAAGTGGAAAAGATTCAGAGTGATAATAGTGATAATAATAATGATAATAATATTAATAATGATCGTAGTAATAAGGGGAGAGTATATAGAATAACTAAATAAACAAAATAAATAAATGTCTATCCCTCTACGGCCAAGGCAGAAGTAGGGATTGTACATACTTCTTTTGTACACAACTCTACATAAGGTCAATTACATATTTCAAGCTAGAAGATAGAGGTCAACTGGATTATTAGAGCATAACAATTTAGCTAGACCTAGAATAATTGACCGTGCTAAGTTAAATAACTTAGAAAAAAGCTCAGCTGTTGCGCTGCATTCACTTGCATGTAATCACAAAATACGGTGGGACAACACTAAGATACTTTTAATGTAAATTTAAACTACCGTCTTTCCACCCTTCTTGGGCTTCCGGTTCCCCTTTTGGGTTTATCTCTTGTTTTTGAAGATTGTTCCTTCATTAGTTGGTAACTTCCTATATCTGTCAGGAAATTAATTATTGAAGAAGGTCATCACAAATATATTAATTCGAAATATTTCCCAACCACGTTACTCAGTGGTGAGATAGTTAAAGCTTTTACCAACGACCAGTCCTCTTTTCCTCACTTCTAGTGCTTGGTGGTATTATTATTATTCTTGTGGTTGTCTTTACAACTAGTGATTAAGCTCAGGTTAATTTATTTTGTTACAGTTTATAATGTCATCTCATTCAGTTTCCAATGTATAAATGTTCCTAAAGTGTTTCATTAAATTAATTTAAAATTAGTGTGTTTATTCATTGACGATATCAAAAATTTCAAAGATCAGTCTACCACAAGGCAAAATGAAATAGACAGCTGACAGACTACTACAGTTTTGTCACAGTGAGCAGAAAAAGGAATGTCGTCTCCTCTTTTGAGACGAGAATGTATTGAAGAGACGTCGAGCGGGGAATTGGAATCCTTCAGAAACACTTTAAATGGATATCTAGCCTTCTTTATTGATAAACATCTAAAGGCGAAGACTAATCTTCCACGACACCTAGATATGCAGAAGAAACAACTAACTGCAAACCTGAAATTCAAGGCAGATACAACTAGCAAGGTTTTCCAAAGCTACCTGTTGGGATCATTTCGTCCCTGTGGAGCTAAGTACATTGGTTATACCACTTGGACACTGACTAAACGTGTCCATGATCACTTACCAGCATGACGATCAAAAGGGTGAATGCAGAACAGTCAATAAATCAATTCTGGAGCATATTATCAATTCTGGTCATACTGCATCAGCAGAGACTTCTTCCAGAGTCATATTTAAATTAAGACTAAGTCGTTCAAAAGGATTTCTCTTACATCTTCTTCACGAAGACGAAACCTTAGTAATTCATAAGGGAAACCTGAAGTTTACGTTAAGAAGCGTTTTATCCAGCCTCGTTTACTACCATGGTCTGAGTACTAGCCTTTTTCCTTTATTGTTTTACTGAATACTTGTATAATGTGCAGAATGTATTCTGTTCTACTATTTCAATGTTTTTGCGACCCATTCTTAATTCTTCGTCGCCTATCAAGGATCTCCAAACGATTATTCGTCACTCAACTAAGCAGTTGCCAACCCTCTCGATTAAGTAATATTATTGTCAGTTTTTCAAACACAGTTATTACTCATACGCTTTAATTTGCTTTGATACTGACTGACAGCAACCTTTGACCTGTGTTGTCATTCTGTATTGTACAGCTTTGAAGTGAAGCTACGAAAAAAAAGAGATCTCTTTACTGACTCATGTGTTCTTAATTTCAAATTTATGCTTTAACAACTTTTTAAAATACTTCCTTGTATATTTTCATTCTGAAAATATTCCCCAAAGTGTATTTTATTTCATATACCGCTATTATAAGAAAACATTACAAATGCAAAGAAAAAGGAAAGACCTGTATTCTTGAAGAAAATACATCACTTAGAATTAACATTGTTATTTTTATTTCCTTGGGTTCCGAGTAGAACGTAGGGCTTCAACAACATATCTCCACTTTCTTCTATTTTCTTCTGTCCTCTTCATCTGGGTCTACAACTGACCATAATCTCTGATCTCCTTCAACTCTTACGATCTCTTTCATGTCACCCTCACACAGACGACCCACTCATCGCTTCCCATTTGGATTTCACTTGAGGGCCTGGCAGGTAAATGACATCTTTCTTTCACTTAGAATAAGGGTTGAAAAATTGTTCCACAGTGAACCATTCATTTTTACATGATTAACACATTTTTTGTTTATGTACTATTAGTCACGTTAATGAATTACTGAGTGACAACCATTTTACCTCACAAATTCCTATTTATAAAGCTAAATAAACAAATAATGGTAGTATATGTGTAAAACTTGGGCACTGTAGTAGTAAGTAATTCCATATTAGTTTGTTTATTAGATATATCACACAGTGAAACAGTATTATTTACTGGATGACGAAGTTCCGAACAAAATTTATTGTTCATAATCATACCAATTGTAATCACACAACTTTGAAACTTGAGTTTTATAGTTTTCTTTGTTCTCTCCTATTTGTCGTGGGGGTAGTAGAATTTTCCAGTTATCGGGGACAGGTGATGAATCATTCCTATTACATGTATTTGCAGTTGATTCGATAAAGAAATAATGGTAGACTGTTATTATCTGCCACTCAGTTTGTTTGACGCTAACTGAGAACTATATTTGTATCACTAATCATTTACTGAGTTCCAAGTAGACACCAGGGTGCGTCCGTGGCACAGCGGTAGAATTCTCGCCGACCACGCATGTGGTCGAGGTTCGATCCCCGGCCGACGCACTCCTTTATCTCGCTAAGCCAGTCATAAAGCTAGTAAAGAGGAGGGCATAAGGCCAGCAACCCCATCCTGTAAAAATAAACATTGCTACAGAAACTTCAAGCCTGTAGCTTGAAGCCCTATGTTCCGCTGGAACGTGATAGGATAAAAAGAAGTGGGGCACAGAGCTTTATCAGCACGTCTTTCCTGCATCAGCTTCTCAGTTATTACCTTCAACTGTCTCCAAGATAGTCTGCAAGCTTTCATTCGCTCCTCACACGAATTCCTCCATATATCACTCTAGGACTCTTCCTCTTCGGCTTCTTCTCGGAGGCTTTGCATGTGGCATTACTTGAAGGTCTCTGTATATCTAATCTACCCCGACTTCCTTCTACAGAATTTTTTTTGACAACAGACACTTGGCTTAATGAAAATAGCTGTATTAGTAACGAAACCTGCAAAACAACAAAACAGTCTAAATTTCATTGGTATTCAGACATTGTAGACCTTGGATTAAAATCAATCCCAACCACCAACACCACCACAAAGAAATCGATTAGAAACAAAGGCTATCGTCTCAACAGTGTTTCAGACTACTTACTTTCCTATAAAATGTCACGTTTACGTCACCAGAAATGGTTTTCATGTTAAGGAAAAAAGAAAATAAATTTACTGCTCTTTTTTTTCTTGTTTATTCACAAAATATTTACACATATCATTTGAAAACCACTTTATTTGTGAATAAAGTAGTATCAAGAGTAAAAGTCATTCAATGATTACTATTTAATTGTCGACAATGAACTGTAGAAATACAAATGAAAACAAGAAGAAACAAAAAAAGAAAACGATAAAATGGCGCGAACAAATTAAAATGATGATATACATTTGAAATAAACAACAACAACAAGATTTGGATGTAAGCACAATTAGCGAAAAGAATATTTTCATGAATAACGTGTACAGAAAGGAACTCAGTATGAACTCAGTAATTTGTTGATTTAGGTAGTGAAATAAAACAACAGATACAAAGACAATAATGAGAGTGATGAATTCACAGGAAGTGAATATATATAATCCGCTTTGTTTATACTACTTATTTGCGGAATTCATTTTCAATGTAAGATAGATTTACAATGAAATTATTAGTAATCTATATAAAAGGGATTCAGTTAATTTACAGGAAAGAATGAGAAACAAAGTGTTATTTTTATTGCTTTTCCGATGGTATGGAACTAGTTCGCCTACGTGATAATTGCCTTTGAAATACTGATAAGTCAGAAAAGTTTGATACTGAAGTATCTTTGGTTACTTCCGATTCTATTTGAGGTCGGAGGCAGAAGGCTTCTAGAAGCAGTATTGAAAAAAGGATATAGAATAAATTATAGGTGTTATAATGCATAGAAAGTTAAATTTTTATTGATATGAAATATCGAAAAATTATTTTATGGAACGTTTTTCAAAAATTCATTATGTAAAAAATAAAAAATGTTTGCCACCATGTGCGGAAACTTCTTTTCGGTGTTGATTCAATGGTAGGACATTCACCAGTAACGCTTCACGTGGTCCAGAGTTTGATTACCGGCCGGTTGTAAACCCGGTGAAGAGGGTGGGTCAGACGTGAGTTTAGAAACCCTACTCCGCAAAGAAAACGACACACTACTGATCGGTTGATATGAGTAGTAGTAGTAATGCCTGCTAGACAAGTCGAGGTGATTTAAACATTGAACTCCTGTCGTGTCCACTGATAATATCGGCCTCAAATGAGCAATCTGTTTAGCAAACACTAATAGTTGATATGAGTGGTGTACAACTGCTCAAAACAGTCAACCAGTAGCATATATCGTTTGCTTGCTTTCTTAATTGTCGTTTATGGTATCGAGCAGATCAAATACTGTGATTTGAATAATTTCGATTTCCGAAGGGGACTATGGAGAAATCCCACCTTAAACTGTGTAAATTGCCAATGGTGTCGTCATTTGCATATTCAAAATTTGATTTAAATCGCTTATACTCATACAGACCTTAATTTGTTTGCATTTGGTGTTGCTATTTTCTCTAAGATGGAAGATTAATCTGCAACGCTTCACTTTCTCATTAATTAAGATATTGAAGCTTAATAACTATATTACTAATGCTATAAGTGGTGGACTATCTAAGCATTATGCAAACCCGGAAGTCAAGTTTTTTAAAACAAATGGAGAGTTATGTGGCATAGTAAGAAAAGCAAAAACTGCAAAGGATTTATGCAGAGTAGTCGATGCCATTATAGAACAATTTGATCTAATAAAATACAGTGGTACAGTATTTTTTCCTGATTATGTCTCGAACACAGTTTATTCCTAATAGTCATATTAGATTCATAAGATTTGCAATATATATGGTATGGATATTTATGGTCATATCAGATTGTCTAGTTATTGACAGATGTAGTCTAGACGTCATTAGGAATTTCTTCTAATATGGTTGTCAAATAGGGAGATAAGACCAACTAAAAGCTAAGTTTTTGAGCACTATATTCTTAAATATGTATCTTTATCAATAGATAAATCTTTGAAAGTTATATATAATATATAAGACAAGATGAAGTCGTTCGAAGAGTTTTCAGATAAATCTTCTGTTCCCTGAAGAAGCTGCTTCTGTACACAAGAAAAATCTTGAACTGTGTATATAGAAGCCGTGTGCCTAATACCTTTCACCACTATCACCTTTAACTTTTAATTGACATGTACAATAATTTGTCTTTCTATATTTTCATACTCTCAGATATTAAATTAATCTTATACGTATTCTGAATCTTTTACTTTTGTAAACAGCATTCTCGTTTCCAAGGGCCTGAAGTTTTAATGATAATTTCTGAACGCTATTCGTCATTTAATGTTTTTAGATTACGTAAGACTATATAACGAAGCTTCTGAGTTTATCCATTTTTTGATTCTGATGTGTATTTTCATACGATTTGTTATCAGCTGATATTAATAATTAATCTATATTGGTATTTTCCATGACCTTTTAGTAACACGACAGAAAACAGCAAATTCTCTGAGTTGAACTTTACGGATCAGAGACTTGACAATGCGCCAAGAAGGCCACTTCAAACAAACTACAGACCTTCATCAACAGTTGTCTTCGCTCAATACCGAAGATCAGATGGCCGGCCAGAAAAGATCAGCAGTAGTGAGGGATCTCTGGCAATGAGCAAACCAACTCAGCAGGAACCGAATTCTGCGACAAATATGCAGGAAGAAATGGAAGTAGATTGAATTGGCCATACTCTGAGAAAACCATCAAGTGAGTGACATCAAACACCAGGCCATCGATCGAGTGGAACCTGAATGAGTGGGAAGCGGCTAGTTGGTTGTCAGAACGAGGGTGGGGTGATATGGAGGTCATGTGAAGAGGAGATGAAGGCATGTGGGCAGACGTGGGGCCGGGTGGAAACATTGGCAGAGAACCGAACGTGATGGAGACGTGTGGCTGAAACCCTATACTCCTCAAGGAACTAAAGGAGACAATAATAATAATAAATAAGTAACCATTACGCCAGTGGGTTATGCAATTAGTATATCGATAAACATCATACTACTGACTAACCTGTTGCTCCTTTAATAAAATTTTGTGAATCAAGCCATGTACTTTGAATCTCTTCTTCATCTGCTGCCTTTTGTACATAACAACAATTGATTAGTGTTACTAAGATATTGATAAATATAAGTAGACAGAAACAGCCAATAACTACTGGTAAAAAGACATATTGTAATCGATCGACACAACCTTCTCTATAGGCTAAACTATTCGGGATAACATAGATAAGTTTATTCATTTCAGTTGATTGTGCTGTTGTAGATAGTTTACTTTTCGGTAAAGTTGATGCATTATTACAATGTTCTGTTGTATAGGTTTGTAAATCACAGCATGAATATGGAACATGATGTATTGGTATAGCTTCATTGGCTACTCCATAATCTCCATAAGCTGTAAGTAAAATGAATAAAAGGAAAGTTAGACAAGTGGAAACGAACATAATTCATTTTATTCTATATCTGCATGAAGTGAACATGTTTGTTTATCAATTTATCATATTTACTTGTGGACTGACGTCAGTCTGCGTGTGGGTGTGTGTTTGTGTGTAAACACGATTCTTTGGAAAAAGGTATTTTCAAGAGTTAATTTGCAGGCATTTATTTTTTGTTTCAAGTTTGGTCATGGATTGATATTAGTTAGAGAACCATTGGCCTTGGTGGTTCAGCAGTAAGATGCTCAACAACCACGCACATAGTCCAGGGTTCGATCCCCAGGCGACTCACTACTTTACTTTGCTTAGCCGGTAGTAAGGCTGGTAAAGAGGGAAGGTTGGGTGTTAGGCTAGCAATCACACCCCATAAAAATTAAAACAATGCTACCGAAACCTCAGATCTATAGCTTGAAGCTCCTATGTTATATTGGGTATGTAAAAGCATAAAAGAAGCAGAATCATTGAGTATGGGACGGACGTTTCGTTCTAGCTTTCGGGACTCCTCAGTAGTACCTGACCACTGAAGTTCGGAACTATGAGCTTCAGGTTGCAAAGCAAGCTCGTAAACCATCTAAACACCAGGACCCTATCTAATGGCCTACAAATTCTAGCTTCCACTTATTCGTGATATTTCGGCAAAATGAAAATTACCAACTGACATAAGAATAAAATTGTGACACTGTTGTAGTGTAGTGGAATAGTTTTATTTGATACAGATTTCACTAATGATGTCCGTAGCAAACTTTACTCTTCATATTCATACTAGGATACACACAATAATCTTCTATCTTTTTTTAAAACAGTCCTTTTATTTCGCTTAGATTTCTCTTGGTTTTACTGACAATAATATCTCCTATCTTCCTGGTATTGATGTTGTATCATTCTCACTGAACGTGTTGGATGGTGCTTAAAAAGAAGAGTGATTAAGCGGTTTACCCGTTCCTGTGCTTAACTGGATTAGCCTTTATAACTGTAGCTCTAGTTCACTCTATTGTGTAGTTGCGTGAAGGAATACTGTAAGACCCATACCAGAAATACGGAAGTTATTATTACCAGTAAAATCAAAGACTGAGAAATAACAGGAGTAAATGAAGGAAATTAGAAGTATAATGTGAATATGATCAACAAAGTTTCGTAAACCTCATCAGTAATTAAGCAATAATGTATGGCTATATGCCATTTCTCATAAAATTACTCTATCATGGAAATCAGTAAGTTTTTAAATTGTAAGGTAGCAGAGAAGGTCAATTTCAAGAAAAGTGGAGATAATGAAAAAAATATCAACCATAATCCAAAGATGAAACAAAAGGATAATGTGAAATAAATTTTGAAAATCTAACTGAAATTCAGACAATCCAAATGGATTAATATTCTGGGATTTGATTGTTTTTAAGGTTTCATCAAGAACTGACATCGGTTAGAGGACCATTGGAAAACTAACATCGGAGTACGGGACAGCTGTTTCGCCAGCCTAGTTTGAGACCCTTCAACAGTACGCACACACACTGCAGGATTCGAACTCACGACCTTCTGGTTACAAGGTGAGCTCATATACCACCAAGCCACTGGGAGCCGATTCAACGGCCAGTGCATGAATTTCACTTTCTGCCAGTTCACGATATGGCACGACCACTAGAAAATGTCAACTGTGGCGAGTATTTGTCCTTATACCTGACCAGTTGTACCCCAATAGTCACGACTTCCGACTAGAACTCAGTTAACTACATATCTGAATAAGGCCAGTCTCTACTGAGCATCAACTTGATAGTCACGTGTTGGTTTGCAGGGATTTGATTGGTTTTAGGATTTCATTATGAACCGACTTCGGTTATGCGACCATTGGAAAATCGACGTCAGTTCATGATGAAATCCTATAAGCAAACAAATTAATTTTTAAACCATTTAAAAATAAAGAACTTAGAAAAGACCAAATGCGATGGAATGGGATCTGGATTAACTATTATTGTAACAGTAAAGAAGTCGCAGCCAAAATAATTCTAACTAGTAAAGTCTGCATAACTAGTTAATCCTAACATGATATGACATGCCAACTTGTCAAAATGAATTCGACAGTCTTTCAGAGATTATCTATTAAATTATGTAACATTCGAAGAATAAAACTATAAATGAATGGAAAAAGGTGTCGTTATATGAACAATTAGATGCAATTAGATTACATCATTTTAAGATATCTGAAAGATGAGGATAATTTCTACAAACTTTAAAACATCTGTGAAAACAATGACTAGAATAATTCTGAAGTCCATAGTGAGAAGAATGAATGAGCCATAAAGTCCTTCTTCATGTACCTTATTATCCCTTTTCGCAACCATGTTGTACAGCGCTCCAGAAAACGATGGTAAGCTTATCTAGTTATCCTATCTATGACACTGTCTACACAAGAATAGTCATGTTTTAAAATGCTAATTGAAGCGGTCAGAGCCCATAGCTTATCCTTCATGTGTAATGAATATTATGGATAGGAAAATTCGGCCAGCTCATTATTGCTTCCTTGAGAACTGACAAGACTGGTTAGAATAGCGCTGAAGAGTCTCATCTCAAGCTAGAATGAAACAGCTGTCAAACATCCCTTGGTTTCCGACGATTTTCTAACAAATTTCAGTCCCCAACATATTTTACATTCAAATTAAAGTAAATCCTCACAAAATCAATATTTTAATACTATGTTAACTACTACTGTGAAAAATAGCCTTACTTTCCTATCTCTCTCTTTTCCGTTAGACACAAAATTTACTGAAACACTATTGACTATCGTGGTCATGATAAACATTTACATGATATTTATTATTATTACCTCTTGTGTGAACTTTATTTCTTTTAATTACAACTGTAATGAATTTACATTCCTATTAATTCTGATACGCGAATTTACAGACTGATAAAAAACTAAGGTAAATGTAGCTTACTGGCTAAGTTGTCTAAATGCGCACAATTACATCTCGAATATTTATCAGACGGTATGGGAATTAATAAGAGTAAATCCAATGTATGTATTCGAATAACTAAATTCGGTGTCTTTGTGTATCTTGGCCCACTGTAAGGCCAGTCACATGTTGTCTTATTATATTTCTGCCCTTCTTATTACCTTTCAGAAAACACCTTGGTTACATGAAACTATTATTTTTATTTGTTATCCCTTATTTGTTTCTCCAATTCTGCTGATTGCGACTCAACTTACGATAGTTGCACTTTTATCGATTTTAGATTCAATCTACTATGTGAATAAAGTCTAGAGCATATCTTAATGCTGATAATGATACCATGAGTGTAAATGGCTTTATCCTAGCCTACTTATGCGTATCATAAAATAGGCCAGTCATTCTCGTTTACTTAACATATTCTCACCAATAGTATTCAGTTGATGACGGGTTTCACTGGGATCTAAGACGAGCGTTTCGTCTAGTCTAGGAAGCATCGAATGGGAATACCAGGATCCCAGTCAGTGAAAGTGTTCCCACTGAGACTCAAACACAGCAGTCTGTCAAAGTTAATTGAACTTTGAAACTTTCGAATGGCAGAAGCAGTAATAATTCTTATTAAAAAGCCCAAATTATACTTTATAAACACTTGTGGACAACATCTATTACCTTGATTTGCTTTGAAATCTGAAAACTATTAAATGGAGTATACATGAGGTCTTTTGAGTTTTGATGTTCGACAAACTGTGCATGTTTATCTTAATGTAATTATTATTGTCTTGGGTTTCAAGTGGAACGTAAGGCTTCATTTCATCCTGTTTTCTTCACTCCCGTTTAGCTGGCTCCAAGACTATCCGTAAGATTTCATCTCCTCTTCAAACAATCTCCTCCACATCACCATTGGAACCATATCCAACTTGTTTTCTCCTATTCTGGTTCCCCTAGAGGGCGTGAAGCACGATGTAAACCAGCGGTCTGCACAGCTTATATTCGATCTATCTCAATTTCCTTCACAGTATTTCCTGAGCAATAGAATCTTGACTATTACGTTCCCAGAGTTCCTTGTTGCTTATCGTTTCAGTCTAGCCATCTTGTCTTCAGTACTGAGACAGTGAAGTTATCTTTTGATGAAATTCTGCAGTAGGCTGTTGGAATTGCTTTTGGTGACATGTGCTCCAATTCTCTGAACTATATGCTAGAAATGATTGGACATTAGAGTTCAAAATCCGAATCTTGTCGTTTATGACTAGTGCATTAGATTTCCAGACTGATTTCAGAGTAATCAAGGTCTGTCTTGCTTTTCCTATTGTGACTTTGACATTCTCATCTATGGTATTTATAGTTGAGACAATGCTGTCGAAACGAGAAGATGAACTGACCTCCTTCGAATTTCTTCTGTTGATTGTAGTTGGTGCTTGTTGTTGCTAATCAGTGGTTATCTTCACCACCTCTCTCTTGAGTATGTTTTCTTAAAGTTCTGTCTTTTCTGCTTCTTCTGACAACTTGACGCTTACCGCCTGTATTTCTTTGAGTTTGTTTGACACTAGGCATAAATTGTCTACAAAGTCTAGAGTCTTCTTATGGAAGATCTGGAGACTCTAGACATCTCTCCGCCGATATTATCTTATTTTATCTCAATTAGTAAATTTCTCACCTATTTGTACTTTTTTTACAGTTTGCTAACAGTGTTTATCTCTCTTACTGTCTGTATCTATTCACTTTTATTTAACAACACATGCATAAGGGTAACATGCATTTTATGAGGTAATCATGTTTGAAATTTACTTTTGAATTTCGTAATCGAACTGAATATGAAGTGATTTGTGGGGTGCCACCAACAATTATATTCCTCATCCAACATTTGTGTGATAATGCTGCATGCCAAGCAATCCACAACGGGAAACTCACGGAATCCTTCGAAGTGAGGACGGGAATAAGACAAGCTGGCTGCCTACTATCTCCAGTGATTTTCCTAATTGCGAAAGACTGGATAATGCGACAGACACACAGCAGGCAACGAGGAGATAGGCACAAAATAGATACACATAAAAACTTGGAAGATCTAGATTTTGCCGATGACATATGTCTGATCTCCACAAACTGGAAGATACGCAAGTGAAATACAGCAAGTTGGCAGAAAAACCACCCAGAAAAGATAGGACTTCAGGTGGACATAGAGAAAACAGAGGTGGGTGATGAAGATTGCTGGCCAACATCACCAGCCACAGCAACAACAACAGACAACAATCAGCCAGCATAAATGGGAGGAATTTGAAAGAAGAAACTTTCTTCACCTACCGACCTACCTGGGAAGCATCGTTTCAACTACAGGCGGACGGAAGTGACGAGGATGTCAAAGAGAGGACCCGGAAAGCAAGGCAAACTTTCATTAGGCTGAAGTCTGTGAGGAGATAGATCAACGGCACTCAGAATCCAAAATAAGATCCGGATTTTCAACTCTAATATGAAATCAGTGCTAATTTGTAGATAAGAGACTTGGCGCTGAGTCATAAAGGGCACTTCGAACAAACTACAGACCTTCATCAACAGCTGTCTCAGTTCAATACTACTCAAGATCAGATGGCCGGCCAGAAAAGATCAGCAGTAGTGAGGGATCTCTGGCAGTGAGTGAACCCACCCAGCAGGAACCGGTTGTGCAAAAAATATGCAGGAAGAAATGGAAGTGGATTTACCATACTCTGAGAAAACCATTAAGTGATTGACATCAGACGCCAGGCCATCGCTCGAGTGGAACCCGACGGAATGGTGTGTAGAGAGTTGGTAGGCAATGCGAGGATGACATGGAGTAGTAGGTCATGTGAAGAGGAGATGAAGGCATGTAGGCAGACGTGGAGCCAGGTGGAAACAGTGGCAGAGAACTGACTGTGATGGAGACGTGTGGCTGAAGCCTTATATTCCTCTAGGAACTAAAGGCTTTAATAATAATAACCTGAATACAATTCATGCTGATTTGTTTATAAGGTATATCAAACAGTGAAGCAGCATTATTTACTGGATGATGTTTCGAAAACAATTTGTTATTCATAATCATATCGATTCATATGAATGAAAGCTCTGAAATATATTTTTCTGACAGAATAACTTTACACTAAACATTCAATCATATAAATGAATATAATTACTTTGAACTGAATTTCGACCGCATTTGAACTTAAATATTGTTCTTCATCAGCAAACAGATTGTTTGATTATCACTTAACTGAGTGATTTATTGTTACAGAATTGTTGTTTATCTAATATGGGTATATAATTGTAGCAGTTGAAGAGGAAGTTATCAAAAAGAACAATATTTGTTTAATGATTTTTATTAATATGAGAGTTTTCCTATTTATTTCTGTAGCCAAATTATGCATACATCCCAGATCAATTCTGATTTTAGACAAATGGAGTAAAATACTTAAACTTTAGTTTGGTTGAAGCTATTCACAAGCAAAAGATACCGTGATGTTTTGAAGTTAGAGTAATGAAGACGTTTTCTTGAGAAAATAATGAAACTTCTCAATTAAATCAGTCAGATTAGAGAAAATAACAACATCAAAAAGCCCACCTGAATTGGAAATCTTCCCAATTTTTTTCAACAAGTGAAACTAATTTTAATGACTACTCATACCGTCTAAAGGGCAGTCAGTATATTTAGAATTAAAAAAGTACCCCAAGTCTTCATCGTCTTCCTTTTTAAGACAATTTATACATACTTCGAGTTTGACGTGGAAAAGTACTGAGGTTTAATGCCTAGTAGAAGTAATGCGAGACTGATGGTTTTTTTTGGTGTGGTTGTGTTCTCTGAGCTGGATGGTTTGGTTGCGAAGCTTTCATTGCTCTACTGAGCAACATCTTCAGCGCATACTTCGATGTGAAGTGAGCTTTTAGAATTCTCTATGAGTTTATTAGTCATCTCTTCTAGTAACCTTGAACGTGATTGGTTGTTTTCGTGTGACATTTCATCCCCTAGTTTCCTTGTCTCGGTGCTGGCTGCTTCTTTGGTCTGAATGTCGTTAGTCATTCCTTCTGCTAACCTTGAACGTGATTGGTTGTTTTTGTGTGACTTCTCACTTTCTAGTTCACTTGTTTTGGTGTTGACTGTTTCCTTGACCTGAAGTTTGACTTTGTTTTTGTGTGAATTTCTTCGTATGGGTTGGTATATTTTGTCAATCTCTATGTGTCTATTGATTGCTGATTCATTTGAATACCAGGCCTCTAGGAATTCTCTGGCATTTTTGCAGTTCCCTTTGTCTAAGATTTGAACATTGTCCCAGTCGAATTGGTGCCCGTGGTTGTCTGCATGTAGTGATATGAGGGAGTGTATGTCGTGTCTTTTGACAGCTAGTTTGTGTTCGTGAATGCGAAGACGAAGAGGGCGTCCACTTTGACCAATGTAATGTTTGTCACAGTCGTTGCAACTTATCTTGTAGATGACGTTAGTTTTGTCTTCTTTTGCCATTGAGTCCTTTGGTTTACATAGAACTGAGTGAAGTGACTTTGTTGGTTTATGAGCGACATCGATTCCAAAAGGTTTGAATAGTCTTGCAGTGATTTCGGAGATATCTTTTATATATGGTAGGACGACTTCCTTTGTGTTTTCGCTGGTGGCCTTTGATTTGGTTGGTTGAGCTGGGGGTAGATGTCTTTTGATGAAGTTTCGTGGGTATCCATTTCTTTGGAAGACGTCCATAAGATGATTTTCTTCAATTTTCCTCAAGGCGGGAGTGCTACAATGAGTCCTGGCTCTCTTGAACAATGTACGTATGCAGCTAATTTTGTGTGATGTTGGGTTGTTACTGTTGTAATTGAGTATTTGATCCGTGTGCGTTGGTTTTCTGTATACTTGGGTTTCTAATTTTCCTGTAGTTGTTCGTTTGATTAAGACGTCTAAAAATGGGATTTTGTTTTCATATTCTTCTTCTCTTGTGAATTTGATGTCGTTGAAGGTGTTGTTTATTATGTTGTGGGTGTTGTCTAAGTTTTCTCTTTTGATTATCACGAATGTATCATCTATGTAGCGTATCCAAATTTTCGGTTTGATCTTTGGCAGAATTATGTTTTCCAGTCTTTGCATGACGGCTTCCGCAATCAATCCTGATATGGGTGATCCCATAGGTGTCCCTTGAATTTGTTCATACATTTGGCCGTTGAATTGGAAATAAGTTGTGAGACACAAGTTTATGCATTCCATCCAACTTGAATGCTGCATTTTTGATTGTTGTATGTGTTCATCGTTGTTGAGTAGTTGTTCCATGGTTTCTTTTGCTAGTTTTAGTCCAATCGAAGTATATAATGCCGTGACGTCGAAGGATACCATTATTTCTTCGTTGTCTATTTCAATGCCTTTGATTTTCTCTAAAAATTGGGTCGCAGATTGGATGGAGTGATCACATGATTTCGTCAAGTGTTTCAGTCTTCTGTATAGTTCTTTGGATAAATTGTATGTTGGGGTTCCTGGGAGTGATACGATTGGTCGTAGAGGTATATTTGGCTTGTGTATTTTTGGTCTGCCGTAGAATCGAGGTATGACGGGTTCAAGGGACACCTATGGGATCACCCATATCAGGATTGATTGCGGAAGCCGTCATGCAAAGACTGGAAAACATAATTCTGCCAAAGATCAAACCGAAAATTTGGATACGCTACATAGATGATACATTCGTGATAATCAAAAGAGAAAACTTAGACAACACCCACAACATAATAAACAACACCTTCAACGACATCAAATTCACAAGAGAAGAAGAATATGAAAACAAAATCCCATTTTTAGACGTCTTAATCAAACGAACAACTACAGGAAAATTAGAAACCCAAGTATACAGAAAACCAACGCACACGGATCAAATACTCAATTACAACAGTAACAACCCAACATCACACAAAATTAGCTGCATACGTACATTGTTCAAGAGAGCCAGGACTCATTGTAGCACTCCCGCCTTGAGGAAAATTGAAGAAAATCATCTTATGGACGTCTTCCAAAGAAATGGATACCCACGAAACTTCATCAAAAGACATCTACCCCCAGCTCAACCAACCAAATCAAAGGCCACCAGCGAAAACACAAAGGAAGTCGTCCTACCATATATAAAAGATATCTCCGAAATCACTGCAAGACTATTCAAACCTTTTGGAATCGATGTCGCTCATAAACCAACAAAGTCACTTCACTCAGTTCTATGTAAACCAAAGGACTCAATGGCAAAAGAAGACAAAACTAACGTCATCTACAAGATAAGTTGCAACGACTGTGACAAACATTACATTGGTCAAAGTGGACGCCCTCTTCGTCTTCGCATTCACGAACACAAACTAGCTGTCAAAAGACACGACATACACTCCCTCATATCACTACAAGCAGACAACCACGGGCACCAATTCGACTGGGACAATGTTCAAATCTTAGACAAAGGGAACTGCAAAACTGCCAGAGAATTCCTAGAGGCCTGGTATTCAAATGAATCAGCAATCAATAGACACATAGAGATTGACAAAATATACCAACCCATACGAAGAAATTCACACAAAAACAAAGTCAAACTTCAGGTCAAGGAAACAGTCAACACCAAAACAAGTGAACTAGAAAGTGAGAAGTCACACAAAAACAACCAATCACGTTCAAGGTTAGCAGAAGGAATGACTAACGACATTCAGACCAAAGAAGCAGCCAGCACCGAGACAAGGAAACTAGGGGATGAAATGTCACACGAAAACAACCAATCACGTTCAAGGTTACTAGAAGAGATGACTAATAAACTCATAGAGAATTCTAAAAGCTCACTTCACATCGAAGTATGCGCTGAAGATGTTGCTCAGTAGAGCAATGAAAGCTTCGCAACCAAACCATCCAGCTCAGAGAACACAACCACACCAAAATCATCCACCTGAGCTACAAAGCTTCTCCATTATATCTGAGACTGATGGTATTTTCAAAAAGCCTCTTTTTATTATTACTGATGATAATGTCAGTGATGTGATGCAGTATCAGTGGTGATAAGAAGTTATAAAATAAAATGATATGAAGGGAAATTTTAAGATATTATGCAAATCAGATTTAAAGAAAACACTTGAATTGCTGAATGAAAAAGAGTTTAGGAAGAGGATGGGAGAACTTTATACGTAATTACAATAGGAATGTAAAATTTATGATTGAGGGAGAGGAGAGAATTTAAAAGCTGATAGATGCAAAGCAGTTTATTGAAACCAGTCGATTTCCTATCGTTTAATTTGACCGAAAAAAAATCCTGAATCTCCAAGCATAACGCTATGGTACTTTAAATGGTGAGCTCTAAGTCTGAGTCGGATGGCGATGCATTTAAAAACACCTGATAAGTCTAAATTAGGACAAAACACTTTGAGTGTGCTCCACTTCTGGTCATCACCGATCAAATAACCGAAAACACAGTCGTTCATCTAATTTAATTGATCATATGATGTATATTTTGTGTAGCTGGTCACTAATTATAAATTATGATCAGTCGACTCTTAAGACTTAAAAGATGGATGAATTGATTATAATTATGACTTTTAAAAGCATTCGTCAGATCTTTTACTAATTCTATTGAAGTGATTTGTGTCCAATGTAATCTGGAGGTAACCAACGAATGTGACCGGCGAAAGAAGAAATACAGTGTATACGAAACTTCATTTTTCCAACCTATTTTACAGCGGATACAAACGATACAAAGGCACTATTACTGGTTTGTTTCATTCTGTGTCAAACTTTGTTTGTTCACTCTGCTTATCTTTCTTCTCCATAGAGCAGGTAAGTTTTTTTAATGTTTTGATCTACTCAAAGTATCTGAATATTTATCCATATTAACAATGTTCCTTGATACCTTTTTTATCATCATTTAAAATTGTATTGAAAATACTGGAGCGCATAATATTGTTTCAAGATTTCATCATGAATTGAAATCGGTTAGAGGACCAATGGAAAACCAGTATCAGAGTACTGGAAAGCTGTTTCGTCCTACTTTGGGACTCATAGGCAGTACGCACCCACGTTGCGGGGCTCGAATCCAGGACCTTCTGGTTACAAGGCGAGCTTGTATAACATTAGCCCAGTGGGACCCAATCCAGTAGTTAGTGCATGAATTCCAACTTCTGCCAATTCACGCTATAGTGCAACCACAAACCAATGACAACCTACTGTACTCCACTGGTCACGACTTCCCATAACATTGTGTAAATTTTAAGCTGCAATAGACGTGGCAGACAAAGGTTTGACAAATTGCCATTTGTAATTCTTGTTATGAATCTGGAAAGATTGAAACCAGACGGTAAATTATAGCCCTTCACACTGATCTATGTATATATCAGCATATATCAGTTCACCTGTTGTGTGGTGCGAAGTATATTGGTCGTTTGACGCGTATCCTGTACAAAAGGGTCAAAGAACACTATCTCGCATGGTTACATAGGGGTAACAATGGCCATATAAGGAGTGCAATAATCGGAAATCTCGTCAGCACTGGTCATTCCATCTAAGCAAACGCCTCCTTCAAAGTGATCTACAAAGTGAAGAACAATCTACTAAAGGCAATACGCTTTCGTCTCCTTCGTATTGTTGAAGCTTCAACCATTCAATCGGTAAAACCGGAGTTATGCATACAAAATTAATCATACAACTCACTCATTAAACTATTCGTCTTATTACGTAAATTCATTATGCTTAATAAATACTTTTTGACAACCCATCACCACTAGCCTCTTACCAATCTTCACCCCCCTAGTTACAATTTCATTGTTCATCACATTTTTGAAATGTCTTGATGATAAGAATAACTATAACTAATTTTTATTCTTATAGGACAAACCTAATATACGCACATAGAAAAATAAGTATAAATAACTGAGAGTGTACAGCTAAGTGAATGAATTCGCCGCCGAAAAGAGACTCTTCACTGAACTACGTGTTTTGTTTTATTAATGTCTGGATGGGGATTATTCATGAATTAATCTGTATGCAACATAGAGATTATTTCGTAAAGAAAAGTAATGAAGTTCACAGATCCCTAAACATGTGGTGAGAATTCAAGCTATCAAATGTGTCGATTGTAAAGTAAGACACTTTTAGACCTACACCTAACAATACCTTTAATCACATATATTTTATTCAGTAGAATGCATGGAAATGAAATTAAGTAACACACTGAGTTGTAACCTCATTAAAAGCATAAAAATTACTTACATCCTCTGCCACAGCAATGAAGAGCTTCTTGTATATTAGCCATAACTGTTTGATTTTCTGATCCAGGTTGAAACATTTGTACTGCAAATGTTATACCAACTTCTAAATGTCTTAACCATTGTGACAGAATAGTATAAAGAATGCCTGCTTCTAATACAGCTAAGAACACCAAAGCAAATATCTGCATGGAAATGAGAAAAAAAGAAGAGAGAATAGTGAGATTAGAATAATTAAAATTTCCTGATAATATGATTCTATGTAGTTAGTAATGGTTACATACTGAAATGATTAGCATTCTTGTTGATTTGTATATATGTCAATGGAGGCATTCAGATAACGACATACGTAGTCAGTCGAGAAGTGAAGACTTTTTTTCACGAGATACGGCAGTATTTATGACCAAGTTCTTATGATTACTTACTCAGGATAGCTACATTGTCTGTCAATAAAAGTGTTGAAAATAGGGTAATGGTGATCAGCATTTCAGCACATCTAATAGTTAGAGGCAGTCGTCAGGATGCCCAGAACCTAGGTTTCATGTTCATTAGACCTAGTCAGCAATATGTATCTGCAATCTTAAAGGACGTCTCATGGGAGATTAAAGCCTACTTTACCCAGTGCTTCAGTGACAGGCGCTAATGGTTATCTATTAGGGCTCAAGAATAATCTCCTGTAGCATTCCAATGAATATATTGATTCGTCAATGGGTAGTAGCCAATATGATGTTCCCAATTATTGAAATTATTGGTTCTGACTAAATTCTCTTGGTCATATTTGACAAGTGGTCACCAGGCTGCTTGGCTTGCAGTCATGGTGTACTTGGGAACATTAGGTCAAGGGCTTCTAACCAAGTACTTTCAACAATCTAACACCTATTCGAAGTGTCCCACAAAGATGAGTCGCCTAGCTTGGTGACCCCATTACATATATGAATGATGTAATCAAATCAGAAACAACACAAGGTTATTCCTTAGTGACTAATTCATATATATCATATAAGGTTGTTTACACAAAACATGCTCAAGCGATTTCATGGATGTATTAGCCTGACTGAAGAAATAAGTGATTCGGTCTATACATTTCTAATTTTCAGCGTCTCATAAAGTCAAATTGAGAAAGTAAGATGCTTACACTCTGAAATGTATTTAGAAAAACTTTATACATTACAATAAACGTATTTTAATTCAGTGAATGTCAATCCTAAGTGTTTACCGGGATGCTTATCATCTCTTCATAATTTTGTTTTTGCAAGTTTATTGCTTTGAATGATTTTACTGAATAGTGCAAATATCACATGTTTTACCCTATCTCGTTGTTCCGTTCACATTTATTTCCACTTTAATATTTATCATTCATTATTTGACAGCATTAAACAGTTTCATAAGTTAACAGCTGCCTTCGTTGCATATTGATGATCAAACAGTCAGAAAGGATTCGTAACAAGGAACTCTGCGAACAAATCAAGGAATATCTTGTTACCCATCAAATATGCTGAAGAAAATGGCGATGAACTTGATACACGCTACAGAAACCGTTGCGTGACACCGCGAGCCAGGTATACTATCGAGTGGGTGTCAAACGAGTAACTGCGTTTTGACAGTCTAATATATAGGAGACCATATGAGGAGGTGATCAGCGTTTACTGGCGATAGTGGAGCCACCTAAAGACGGCTTCAGAAAACAGAATAAAATAGAGATATGCTTCTGAAGCCCTGTGTTTCACTCGGGACTGAAGGCAGTAATAATAATAACAATAACGGTTTTATAAATTCACGATGAAAATTACATCGAAGTTAGTCATAAAATTTGTTGATAGATTTAACTGCCGGTTATCAAATACACCAACTGCTTGATCTTTCACAAATATCTGAACAAACTACACAAATTTATGGTGTAACAGCATCAGAGTATGAAAACGACTCCTAACTTGAATTCTCCGTATTCTTGTTGATCTCGGGGTATTTTGATAATTTATTTTCCAGCATTTCCTCATATTTAGATATATATATATATAATCCAGCTCCATATACTAAAACGATTAAGATCATGTAAGCGGAAAAAATCTCTATGACTTTTAAATTTAGAATTTAGACAACAGCTCTTAAGTTTATCAGTTTAACAAAACAATTTCTGATATAATAGAATATCCTTCATGAGACAGGAAACAACTTAAATAAAAGTTACTGCATATAAATTTTATAAATTTAATATCGCTGTAGAATTTTTGACTATCATTATTTTACACAGATAAACAAAAGTGATTACTTCGTAGAAAAACATGCTAGTTTTGAATGTGGAAATAAAGAGATAAAACACATTTGATGACGGACTGTTATCATTTGGAGAACCATTAAAACCACCAGAGACTACTGGACAGCTGTTTCATCCTAGTTTGGGAATCATCGGCAGTACGCACCCACTGAGGTTCGAACCCAGGACATTCCGGTTACAAGGCAAGCTCGTATACCATTCAGCCACTGCGGCCCGATTCAATGGCCCATGAATTCTAACTTCTACCAATTCACAATTTAGCGCGACATATAAATGAAAAATTTAACCTACGACAGTGATTTTGCGGATCAAATAATAATGATAATAATCATAATCTGGTAAATTTTTTGAACGTCAATAATAACGATGATTATAATGATAACAAAATAATGATAATAAGGTTTATGCATGTGGGGATAAGAATAAAGAAGGTAGTAATACTTGAATATGTAGACAATTCAGTAAACGGATTAGGTCAAATCTTAGAAGTTACGTAATACTAAAGGTGAAGTGGACAGATAACCACAGTTTAAATATTATTAAAACATGAGGAAAATGCAAAATGAGAAAGGGTGGTAAGGGTTTTAGTTATACTTTATCTACGCCAAGGGAAAAACAAAGGTAGAACAAATTTCTTTTGTTGTATGCAAAGACTAGGATTGTTCTCTCGAATTAATTCCCATAGCTTCAGGCTATGTGAAAAAGGCGAGTTCGAACTCCCTTCGAAAGGCTCGATGGAATGCGGCACTACTTCTGTTCACTTAGTGATCGCTATCAATCAAATGAGTCAAAATAGAACTTCTTATAGATTTTATTTGATTTTTTCCGAACCATGAAGGAAGATGCTCATTAATGCGTTTATTAAGCTGTCTAGTTGTTCACCCTATGTACCTCTCTCCACAGGAGCAACTAAATTTGTAGATGCACATTGAAGTGGCACAGCTAGTCAGCTTGCCTTTCGCTTGATCAATCATAATTGGTTGGCTTGAGAATGACTAACAAAGGTTGCGGCAGTATAAGTCCGTATTATCGTTTAACTCACAGTCGTAATAAAAGTAATACCTTACATCCTAAATATTAAAAGTTAATCTCTTTCTAATCCTATACTATATGATTATTACTCACTACGAAATCATGTCAGGTATGTTTATTTAGCATAGAATAGTACCAAATTATTTACTCCATGTCATTTTAAGCTTAAATTACTATGCATAATTACATGAGACTAAACCTCTTGCCCGCATAGACTATAGTGTCCATATTTCAGTTTTCTGTTAGTAACAAAACTCCCTTGATTTGACGCATAGTTTTCAGAAAAGTAAGAGTTAAGCAATAAATTTTACTAGTTAATATTTTCCTTCTATTTGTCAACACAATGAATGATAATAAATCACAAAATGAGTTAAAAATAGGTAAAGAAGATATTCTGGGAGGAAATTAGGACATCAGTAAATACAGTTTATAACAATCTAACGGTATTTTGTAAACATACATTAGATATTTGACAGAAACCTATAGATAAACATGAGATGAAACTAATATTTGCCGGCTGTAAAACTGCCATTTTGCTTTTCGTTCTATACAAAGCTCATCACTTATAGCACTATCGTAATTACTGTTATCTATGAATTCAGTAGTAATCACACAAAGCTGCTAATGTTTTGCCTGTTGTTGTTTGAACATAATCTAATCCCATTTGACGATTGTCATAAGTGTATCTTTACTATAAATGCTGCAGAAATGAAGAGTTAATAAAGTCAGGAAAGAATTAGCTAAATATTTCCACAAAAGCCAGTTACTTCGATTCGACAGGAAAATTATAATCATGACAAAGTGAAATCTCATCAGGGATGAGACTGTTTTCTTACCAGGTAGAGTTCCTAGCCCCATACCCTACTTTCCATCTTTTGTGGGCTGAGAACCGTAGGGAGTGAGATGAGCCTACGCTGGACCGACAAAAAAAGGCACATATGATTTGGATTTCGCAGATAATTAGTATCACATTTCATCCAAACTCAAGCTATGTAAGCAAAAACCAACACTTTGCCAGCAGAGGAGGAGAAGACAAGATTTCAGGTAAAACTTTGGTGAGGGTGGGGATAGATGTGATGAAAACGTAGAGTAAATAACTGCTAACATCGATCACTATCAATAGGAGGAATCTAAATGAAGTCTTGTCTTTCATTTACTTGGATTGCATTTCTTCATATACAGGCGGAACTGGGAGGACAAGATAGGTTTCTATTACTCTGAAGTCATTGTGGATACCTACAGAAATTAGGACAGGAAATATAACCTTGTGCATCACGAAGAGCTTCTGAAATAGCCTGTTACAGATTTTTATCATCAGTATCATTCTCTGTTTCGATGCTAAAGACCAAATGGCCACCCGGAATTTTGGAAGTAAATCAACTAACAACCTGTTGCTCAGCAAATATGCGGAAAGAAATGGAGATGGATTGGAGACCTTCAACTGACGTCATAACTAGACCTTTTAGTTGGTCTCCAGTAGGAAGCAACAAGTTGGGCGTCTGACGGTGACGTGGAGAGGGGCATATGAGGGGGAATAGAAAGCTTGTCGATAGTCATGGATCAGGATGAGAGTGATAACAGAAAAGTGAGTGCAATACAGATGTTCTGCTGAATCCTTCGTTGTCACTCAAAATTTAGGCAATCACATGACAGTGATGACGGAATGAACTGTTCTAGTAAGATTCGAATGTTATCTAATCAATAATAACTCTAAGTAATAATAATTTGTTTTATTCCAAAACAGTACTTGTGATACAGAATGGAATTCTCAGCATTTTTACTACAGTATTGCATCCAGTTAGTACATTATCAATAAATAGAATTCTACATAGATTGAGGAAACCAACAGTTCATTATTACAACAATACATTGGCATGTCAGTAGCAAAGGTAAAGCTGAAACAGTGTTTGAAGGTGTTAGAAAAGTGGGAGCTGTCTTATTAACAGGCGTAAGCGAGAGAAAGAGACAAAGCAGCACATAACGGAAAAAGAAGAGAGAGAAAAGGAAAAGAAAGAAAGAAAATGTTGTACCTATTGATAATATGGGTTGGAAAGACGAGATCCAGTTGTACTACTGACTATTTAATGAATTATAGGTGTCACGCCTAATGCTTTCTTTATCACACAGAACACGAGCTAAGTAGGGTATGGTTGAGTTTTTGTACTTGCTGGTGCGAGCATATAGTTTTCTATATTGGCTTCTGTTTTTACCTGATGAGATGCAAGGGGAGTGAAGAGTGAATGAAGAGGGTGGTGTGAGTTAGATAAAATGGATTTGGCCCATTTTTCACATGAGTCCATGTATTCACCATAGTACTAACTTATAACTTACAAATCGAAATATTTTGCCATTTTTATTGCCTCCTTGAGAAATGAGTGAAGACATTATTACATATATTCATATCAGTCAGGTATCAATGAATAGCATATCACGACACATAGTTTACTATCCTTAGAATAAATTTGCATTGTACAAAGTAACGATATCATTTGATTTTGTCGGAATACTACTGATAAGAATCCTCAGTCATTACATGCTAAGAAAGTATTTTAAAAGATGCTGTACCACTAGTTGTGTTCTCTGAGCTAGTTCATTTAACTGCGAAGCTGGACAGGTCTTAATAAGCAGATTGAACACATTTTTAGAATCTGTAAACGGCCTTTAAAAATTTCTAGCAATTCATTTCATACAGAAATCTAGTCACAGGATTTAGTGACCTTAGTTACAGATCTGAGTAACTTAGTAGTTGGGATCTTAAACATCTTTGTCATTTCAGGGCAAAAAAACTTTCTAGTTTCCCACAGATTCCACTAATTCTTGTAGTTAAAGCAACACTAACTGATCATTAATTGACTCCATATTTCTGTTAGTTTATCTACGAAATCTAAATACCTTGATCTGCGTAGAAACAGCGAATTCCAGCTCAGTGGTCAGTGTGATAATGACAACGAACAAACCCCTTATGAATTATTTATTCAAATGACAAGAGGACATAACTCTCAGTGATTTAAATGAAACTGTGATCCAGTCATCAGCACTTTAGTCTGCAATGAAGAATTCTGTTGCGATCATGAAATCAACAAAGCTTAAAAGAGGATAACGTAGATTCAATGTGAAAAAAGTGTTTACTGCATTCACAAAATGTTTCTAATATCATCAACAAAAATATACTTTCATCCATCTGTTATTATTAGTTTATCATTGTGAGTTTCTAGCTGATCAATTATTTCCTGATTTCACAACAAGTTAACTGAATACAATTCATTTCCTATCCTACTACTATTTATAGTATAACTGACCTAAATAATTAGAAATATTTTCAACTTTGCGCATAATCGCTTACTTCCTACATTTTGACCCTTAACGTTAACCGATTATGTATGAGATCTGTTAATTTCCAAGTTCAATAAATTTGTAATAGTTAATTGGTATAAATATATGGTGTGCATAAAAGTTTACAGTCACTCAGTATATAGTACAATTTCATCTGTGTTAAACATGAGACTACATCTCTGACGTCTTTCACACTTCAACTTTACCGCCACCTATGGAAGAACCTTAAAAGCACTTACGCTTATATTTTACAAAAGGTGTTGGTCCTTCTAAAGTCACGAACAACTTTTATAATCAGCCTTGATAATCATCTTTCTCCTCAATACCTTCAACCCTCCACCAAATGCAGTTCATTCAACAAGTACAACTAGCACATTTTCTCCATTCCTTTGTATGGCGAAAGGCACATAGGGTTTCAAGCTTCGAGTTTTGAAATTTCAGTAAAACTGGGGTTACTAGCCTTATGTCGAAACTTCCTTCTTTAGCGAGTCTACTACTAACTACTAGGAGTGTGTGTCAGCCTGGAATCAAACCCTGAACCACATGAGTGGTGGGTGGGTAGTCTACAGCCCAACTACCAATCCATAAAGATTAAATTGTGATTGTTGAGGCATTTCATTAATTTCACTGATGCTTTTATTACCAACTTTTGAAAGCAGAAACGGATTGATGATACGGCATACCAAAACACCGAGGCTAATAGCAGTGGCATAGTTCATCCTTATCTTCACTTACTGACCTAAGTAATATGCTATTTAGATATTTTACAGTTAATTATAAATTCGTTACAGGATTTCATCATGAGCTGACTTCGTTTAGAGAACCATTGAAAAACCTGGGAATATTGAACAGCTGTTTCTTCCTAGTTTGGGATGCTCACCAGTGACTGACCTTATTCATGTAGGTAGTTATGTGGGGTTCTAGTGGGAAATCGTTTAACAGTAGGGTACAGCTAGTCGGTTGTGAGGACAAATACTCGCTACAGATGACATTGGTTTGTGGTCGCGGTATGTCTTGAACTGGCAGAAGTTGGAATTCATGTACTGACCATTAGGTCGGGTCTCAATGGCTTAATGGTCTACGAGATCGCGTTGTAACCAGAACAACCTGGGTTCGAACCCCGCAGTGTAGGCGCGTACTGTCGAAGAGTCCCAAACTATTACAAAAAGGCTGTTCGGTACTCTCAGGTTTTCCAATGATTCTCTAACCGATGTCAGCTAATGATGAAATCCCGGAACCAATCAATCAAATCCCTACAAATCAATACTTGGAATTATAAATTGGTGAAATTTCTACAGGACATTTATTTGGACGGCTGCAGAATTATTGCTAGTATCTGTGAAAGTAAAAATCGCTTGATAGTCATATTTAGGCCGCAGGCTTCAGTGTCAAACAAATAAAATTGGATCTTCATGATTTTATGCTGCTTATGGCATCAAAAATGCTTCTTTTGCACTTGTACCCTAGTGTCACTGATTCAGATCTGTGTATTTAGGGGAATTCGCATCAGCCAGTGCGAGCGGGTTGATCACTGACAAAATCTGAGCACTGATACAAAAAGGTTCGTTTCGCTATGCCAGTTTACGCCGTCTCTGGTGTAGACGTAATATTCGGCTATCGAACAAAGGGCGTGTGTATTGCTCTGCAGTTCACTCCGTCCTCCTTTGCGGCTGTGAGACATAGCCATTGAAATTTGAAGACATGAAAAGGATGGCCAGCTGTCTTTGATCATAAGTGTCTGCGTTCTATCTCCTGTGTTAGGTGGTAGATGTGATAAGGTGAGCAATATTGAGGTTAGGCTTCGGTTGAGTGCTAGGTAAGCAGGGGAAATCAATCGACGAAGCTGTGAAGTTACACCGACTGAGAGAGTTGGTTGGGACATTTGTTACATATACATAGCCATCACATTCCTCGATGGGCAATATTAGCTGACTGATTTAGGATCAGGTTGGAAAAGAACTAGTGGAACATGGCTTTATCAGTCAATGAAATCCACAACAGTTAGCTTATGCCACGTAGGGAGGTGAAGAATTCAGGCTTGGGGTCCTCAGGACGGTAAAAGCCAATGGTTGGAGACAATTGGTGATATGGCTCAAAATCGTTCTCAGTGGCTGGCGCAGGTGCATCTACTCCTTGTGACTTACAGTATCCAATACAACTATATTGTTCTTCGATATTGCTATTCTTTTTTGCTTCATATCTCTATTTACTGTTTCTGTTTTGCATTTCTTTTTTCTTTCTTCTCTTGGTTTTTGTGCTACGTGGAGAGAGTGTGGTGATTCGAACTGCTGCACATCTGTGCAAAGTTTGACGTTGAAACCAGTCAGTCAGTCGAAAACATTACCTTGACAAAGTGTTGTCTAGACTCATTTACCCCATCTGTGTTTGTATGAATGTGGTGTTTCATTTCCTTCCATCACACAATCATTACTTCTTATACTTATCATTATTATTATTCAGTTTATTTCAAATGAACTATCAAGGCATATTTCCGTTAAATACTGCCTACTTTTATATTCATATCAAGAGAAAAATACTGTGCTTTTATTAATTTGAAGCAGCTGTTGTTATTTTCATAAAGATTTATGAACGACTTCAACGTCTTGTTGCATGAGAAGAAAAAAAAGATTAGTGTAACAGTGAAACCTAGAATTATCCTTTTCCAATACAATAGTATAAATTTTGTTTCCGTCAGAAAAATCAGCTTGTAAAGTTAACAAAATCTGCACGCAATAGAATTCAAGTTTATTTTTATATCACTATAGTTTGTTTGTTTAAAGTATTGATTCAAGATAATAATATAAAATAATCGTGAATCATTCTAATCATATATTTCATTTCATAAACTCTTCTAAAATAAGCAAATAGCAATACAAAATAAATCTAATTTGATTTCAAATTTGAATGCGAACCGACTGAGGTTGGTTGAAAACTAGAGTGTATTTAACAGTTGTTTCGTCCAAATCTAGGACTCTTCAGCACTACGCGTCGATGACACTACAGAAGATGGAACACAGCAGAGAACTGGCAGAAATTAGAAATTAATAGGCTGATGGACTTAGTCCAAATGACTGAATGGTCACTGAGCTCACCTGAAGTGAATTCGTGATCACACTTGAATTCAATCAAATCCCTAGAACCCAACACTTGAAAATCTAACTTTCATCAGGACTCGATTGAAATCCTCTTGATGTTTCGGTTATTACAGTTTTATGTGGTAATCATCTATACACAAAAAATGATGGTTTGGATTTAGTCACTGTTCCAAATTCATTTTGAAGCATCGATATGTAGTATTATACGTGTGTGACTTAGTGATACTACACTGTCTGATGTCGTGGTGTGCTTTTATGAGATCCCATATGGGGCAATTTACTACAGTTATGTTATCCTAATGTTTCAGTCAGCAACTACCACAGGTTGATATGAATCTTTTACACCAGGTCCTGTTAATTAGTAATACATTATCAAGTCATGTTTTTTATGAAATACACATTGCAAAATGGTTGCGCTATGTCGTGAATTGGCAGAAGTTAGAATTCATGGGCTGACCATTGTATCGGGTCCCAGTGGCTCAATGGTCTACGAGCTCACCTTGTAACCGGGAGGTCCTCGGTTCGAACTTCAGTGGATGCGTACTGGTGAAGCGTCCCAAACAAGGACGAAACAGCCTTCCAGTACTCCCAGGTTTTCCAGTGGTTCTATAACTGATGTCAGCTCATGATGAAATCCTCCATCCAATCAAATATACAACTTAAAAAAAAACCGAAATCATAACTGCCTTGCCTTCTTTGTGGAATTATTAGTTTAAATTTTGCGGGAGATCAATTAAATTTAACCAAAATGCTTGGTCTTTGTAGGCATGTATGTTCCTAGTACAGATGCATTAACGATACCTTTAGGTTAATGTGACACTGTCTGATTGATTGGCTGTGGCTAACAGTAGAATCTAAGGGGCGTGTTTCTTGCCGTTTGGTACTGTAATGAAATCCCAGTTAGTGATGACATTCCTGAGGTATATTGCTTTAGACATTACAGCATTGTCCAGTGGGACAACGGTCCAAGAGAATCACCTCAAGTCTAATGATTATTAATGGTTATTTGTTGAACTTATTGTTTTGAATTTCTTGTTTATTGATTATTTTGGGTGGAAATGCTCAGTCCAAGTTGACATTTATACCATTATGTGTTATCTATCTGTTGACTTTTATGGTGTCATGGTGTCAAGTAATAAGGCGATATAATACATATCACTGACTAGTATGAGTAGATAGGCATCACTCACATTAATCAATACTGATTTATAGCCAATCGAAGTGACTATGAAATTGTTTTTCAATAAGATTTGAGTATAAACACAATACTCATCAACATAAACTAGACACAACCTCTTCACCGAACAGTTGAGAACTATTTCTCTTATAACCTAACAGTTCAGTGATTTTTAACCTGATGCCTCCACAGGTGCATACTGGTTAAAATTCTCACAGTAGGACTAAACACCTGTCCAGTACTTCCTGGTTGTCAATAATTCCTTTACTGATATCAGTCTGTGACAAAATCTGTCTTCAAGGCATTTGCTAATCTGGATCAACCCAGTACTCGAAAATTAGATAACTTTCATAAATATGAACAATATAATGGCAAAAATATAGCAACTTGTTTCACGTTTTTTGTCTCTCTACTTCGATCCAGTGAGTGTTTTAGTCTATGATAGATTTCTAAGCTGATGTCTTCCAATGTACTAATTGAAGGACAGTCAAACTAGATTATGCTAGCTGGGATTTTGTATGCAATGGTTCAGTAAACGAAGGAGGTTGTAGGTCATAAGATCATTTGATTTTTAGCAATGAAGCCAAGTCTGATGAAAGATAGTAAAGATCTGTTTATCAGATAGGTAATTAAACTTCGATAGATGACAGAAAGCGTTAATGAGACATAAAATGTATGACATAATGTTTTTTGTAGAAAATTTTCCCTTTTAAATCAATAAAAGGTATTTCCTTATGCAAAAGCTTGTTTATGTGACTAGGATATCAGTAGCTGAATTCAAATTATCGGAAGATTCATTTATGATGTTAATTTTGTAAACTTGAGTAGCTCCGATGGATCACACTGGGGAAATAACTATATTACTAACTTTGGGTAAACCTTTACTTTTATAAACAGGTGGAAGGATTCCCATGTAACAAATCACTGTTAACAACGATTCAGATAAACTGCACTGGCTTTTTAAGTTCACATAGACGGTAATGAGAAGAATGCATTAATACTTCAATGGATAAACACTGCTGTTCCAAATATCTTTGTAAAATTTCAAAACACAGTTACTATTTCAGTTGGTTCCTTATCCTTTATTTATCTGAATAACTCACAGGCAATTTCGTCATAACTGAAGTACAATAAAAATGCCTCAATCAAGAAGAAGCAGCCAAAGTGTCAGGATTTCTGAACATTCACTAGCTTCAATTTCTACAAGTATGAAGAATATTTTAATGAACATGGCTGGAATTTATCGCCTTGTTATTCATGGAGCAGACGTTCTTCTAACACAACCTTAATTACCTGTTCTATATCTTCATTCGTCATGAAGCAAGCATTAACATAGTACTGATAAACTGAAAGCTGACCTGTCTTTAGCCAATTTAAGTTCATACCTTTACTCAAGAATCAGTTTGTAGGGATTCTATTTATTTCAAGTTGATTGATATCACTTAGAGAACCAAATGTTTCATCCAATTTCTGGACTTATCGGCAGTACTCACATACTGAGTTTCGAATCCAAAACCTTCTAGTTACAAGGCAAGCTCGTAAGCCACTCAGCGAACGGGACCAGATTCAATAACGAGTCCATGAATTCTAACTTCAACCAATTCTTCATTTTAGCGCGACCACCACTTAGTGTCATATGCCGGAACTCCATCCTCACTCTCGACTGGATGGACCCAATATAAAATATTCTCTAATTCTCAAAGACATCGTTATTATTACTGTTCTCGTGTTACAAGTGATTGTCAACCATGAATATATGTTTTACATGAAAAATGTTTTTAACTGGTAACTGGACAATTGACCGATGGATAAATGCATAGCTGTACAAAAAAACAATATTTCATTTCCATGCTCATTGTTCATTTTTTGAAATTTAAAAAACAACACACCATTATTAAGGGTGTATTGAATGTCATACGTATCAGATCATGACATTTGTACTGTCTATATATATCCGTTAATATAGTCTGAAGCATTAGTTATTTAGACAAAATGTCAGCTTAGATTAACAGGCAGTTGACGAGTATTTACAGCGTGTCTGTATACTTTTTGGCAGTGAAAGCTTTATAATCGAGTTAACTAACTTGATCACTGCTTTCCCTACAAGCATATAAGAAGGCACTTACAAGTGTATGTAGGCTTGTTTTCAAGCTGAGACAGCACTGCCATTTTCTATGAATGTAAGCGGCAGGAAGGCGTGTAGATTGCCTTGTTAGTAGCATTCACACATTAGTTACAAGCAAGTGTTCTCCAGATAGTCTATCACAGTTGCTTAGGTATTTTTATGATTCATTTCTGTATTCTTCCCATGGTTTTCGTTCATCTTTTAACATTTTTAGAGCTCTTTCTCTCTCTCTTTCTCTGTAACTTGCATTACTGTAACCACAGTGACATTCTTCCTATAATTTTGTTTCATTTTATTATTTGATGTTTAGTTTATTACCATAATTATCATTATTTCATTAATATTATTTTTATTGTTTATCAATAACATTTCACTTCGCATACAGATGTTTCCTAAACACTTTACTGTATTTCCCTAATTGCTTCCATCCTTTTTGTACCTTCATTTTTCACACTTATTGCGTAACACTCGTAACCGAATGATTGCGTTGGAAAGTCCCTTTTGAACGATTTTTTCTCAATATTGATACTTTCTTCGATGTCTTAAATTACTTTGTTATTATTGTCCGTTTTCGTGTCTTCTAGACTGCATATCATTGTTTTGGCATTTGCATATCCTATACTGACTTGATTCTTATTATTTGTCCTTGTTCCTGTTCAGTCTCTAATTTTAATTCTTTTCTTTTTGGTTGTGCCATACACTGACAATAATGGGTTGTTCTATGATACCATTTTGTTTGAGTGAATGAAAGTCATTCTAACCTGTCTGCGGGAATTGTTGGTGTGCAATTCTTGCAGACACAGTTTTGTTCTACAGTGCTCATTTTGCACTAGAACGTCTTTCTGATGGTATAGCTGCCTAACGGAATTGTTGAGGTGATTTTGAGTTTTTTTAATGTCGGTATTGTTGAATAGAACCATAGATTATAAAGCGAATAACCATCTCCAAGTGTTGGTTTGTAGGGATTTAGTTGATTGGTTACAGGATTTCATCATGAGCTGATATTGGTTATAGAACCATTGGAAAACCTGGGAGTACTTGACAGCTGTTTCGTCCTAGCTTGGGACTCTTCATGGGTCATTGGATAAGGTCCCGGTGGCTTAATGGTATACGAGCTAGCCTTGTAACCAGAAGTTCCTGGGTTTGAATCCCGCTGGGTGCGTGCTGATGAAGAGTCTCAAACTAGGACGAAACAGATGTCCAGTACTCCCAGGTTTTCCACTGGTTCTCTAACTAATGCCACCTCATGATGAAACTCTGTAAATAACCATCTTTTTGTTTTTGGAACGTTGTGTGAGTTTACGTATCTCAAGGAAGTTTCGCTCATTTATATAGTAAGTTAATTTCGGTTGCTACGCTACTAACTGCCGTTTTTAATCCTCCAACTTGTTTATCACATTCCAGATTATACTTCACATCAAGTAAGTCATTTTTTACAAGGTAATTACCAATATTTGATTGGTTTTATCAACCGTCCGATGAATATAAGTAATCATTGATGTAAGAAAAGAACTTGTCCACTGTGATCGAGTATAATCCCATTATGGATAAAATTTATTTTGATAAAGTTTCACAGTGTTAGACAATAATATTAACTAATTCATATGGGATGAAAAGGAAATTAATTGATGAAAGAATAGTTAGTCTTGATATAACTAGTCTTTATACACAAATATTCCAATCAATATGGCCTTAGAAGCAGTTAAACGACAACTAACTACTGATCCTGAAATTACTCATAGGACAAAGCAACTCCCCCTCGCATTGAGGAAATTATTTTAGGAATTCGATTATGCTTAATATCTACCGTCTTTAAATTCCACGCTAAAATATACAGATAAACACAGGTGTAGCGGTGGGATCACCAATATCCCCAACTGTAGCAGATATCTTTGTGGATAGCTGGAAAAATATAGCTCTTAGTACATTTAATCCTACTCCAAAGTTAAGTGTCGAACAAACTAAGCAGTAACTCTACCATGTAATACAACAAAAAACCCAAATATTGAAATGAAACAGATAGAAGAAGCATTGATGTTAAATAACTATCTCATAAAATTCTTTAGAAAGAACAAAAAAGGAAAGCGAAAACAATAGTGAAACTAATAATGATGACATAAACAAGAAAGAATGTAAGGCATCTACAATTTTACAATATATGGAGGGGACATCTGAGACTCTTCGTAGGATTCTCACTAAAGCAGGAATTAGGGTAGCATTCAAACCTACATACTCACTCAGGTAGGACAAGATCCGTAGCCTAAGTGACCCTGCTGACCCAGTTAGACAAAATACCTTGCAAGGACTGTGAGTTCAACTACATAGGTAAAACTAGTAGATCAGAAGTAGTGAGATTATCAGAACATAAGAATTCAGCTAAGGCTAGAATGATTGATCTCACGAAGATAAGTAATTTAGAAAAAACCGCTGAGAATTCAGTGCATACATTAAGATACAATCACACAGTAGGGTGAGAGAGGGTTAAAATTCTAAAAAGTAATATAGGTTGGTGGCAAAAGAGAGGTTGATTACTGAATCTTTGTTCATCGAATGACTCAGCACAGATACCAGAGATATGGAAGATATTATTACTACCAGTCAAATCAGATGATCACAAATAATGTCAAAAGTTTTGTTTCCATCCACATTAAAACACTCTGACGTGTTATTTATTCTATTTTACTGACATAAAATCTTATTCCCCATCTTGTTCATGAACAACACTCATCTTATTTACCATCGTATTACATATTATTGGCAACACGGATATTATTTCCGAATGTACTTTATCTTCCTTTCTGTTTCATGTATGTATGTCTATTGAACTTTATTTTGATTCATATGTCTAGTTGTTTTTCTTACTTCTGTATACAGACGAAGTCAGGATGTTGTGTGAGAGTACCTTGATATGATTATGAACAGTAAAATTGTACTCGAAATGTCATCAGTAAATATTACTATATAAAACTGTGAGACTTTATCAGAATAAATTTTTAATCCATAGTCGAATACAAGTAATGGTTGTACAACTTATGAAAATAGTTCTTCGAAAATAAAGACTCCCTCTTGAAAAGGTTTTCTTCTTATGATTGGATACGGGAATTTTTCATTTATTACAGACTCCTGAAAAGATTTTGCTTACTACTAGAGTTTATTATTAATTATAATAACCGCTGTTAGTAGCGTAAAAGAATTTTCGATAAATAAATAAAAATATATATATCTGCTAGTGGAATGAATCAACATAACCTGAAAAATATTACTTTGTTTATTCCTATCTAAAGCCGGTTAATTCACTGCCCAGGTAATCAAAACAACTGGCACAAACAGGTATCTCAATTAATCTTGCATAATTATCTATATTTTCAATTAACATTTCTAATGATTAAAAACAAACATTCGATAATCATATCACATACGCCTTTTTCAAGGTTAAAAATGAATCGTCATTATAATAAAGGTTTCTGTATTTCCCAATGAATGAAAAACAAAACGATATTGTTTTTACTGACGTTTCACTATTTAATGCTAATAGCTTTATCAAAGTATTATTAAACCGGAAATTACAAGATCTCAGCAAATATATAACAAAGAGTTAAGAAGTGAGAAAATAGACTTAGGTCAAGTTAAAAGGACATATTGAAAGTCAAAATAACAATGAAGAACACTAAACCAAATAACAAAGGTAAAATCAATTTTGTGACCTGAAACTATAGAATGTAGACCTATGGCTGGTGATTTTTCAAGTTTTTCCAGTTCAGTTGGATTTCTCGGTGGTCGAACAGATGCTCTACGGTGTTCATTTCTTCTGATTTTGATTTCTCGAGATGTTTTTCCGTATAATATCGCATCACATTCCAAGCATTTTATTTTATAGACACAATTAGATAGAGAATCTTTAGGGATTTGGTCTTTTATATGGACAAGGTTGTTTGATTTTGACAATATTGAAATAATCCAGAAAAACTTCAGAAATCATAAAGAACGTCTAATATCAGAAGCACTTCATATCAAGTGGAATCCAAATTGCCAGAGTAGGAATGATGGACTAAAACAGAATCTGACCTGGTTACAACACCTCCCTCCCCCATGAAGTGACAAAATCAAGACGAATGTGATATGCAAGTTCACAATGTAAACACACACTGCCTTTTTAATTTTAAACACTAATCAAATCCAACAATCCACACTTGATTTTGTTATCTTTACCAACTGACCAACTTGACAACGGAAAATGACCCCAGACAGACGAACGACGATCAAGTTAGTAAACTTTATTTAGATATCATAACAGACGTACTATTACCTGTGTTATTTGGTTTAGTGATCTTCATTGTTATTTTGACTTTCAATATGTCCTTTTAACTTGACCTAAGTCTATTTTCTCACCTCTTAACTCTTTGTTATACATATTTGCTGAGATTTTGTAAATTCCGGTTTAATAATACTTTGATAAAGCTATTAACATTAAATAGTGAAACGTCAGTAAAAACAATATCGTTTTGTTTTTCATTCATTGGGAAATACAATGCCCAAATTTTTTCAAACTGTTAAAAGTGAACTTGGTTTGGACATATATAAAAATGAATGGCATTACATCGTAAATCATCCGGTTTCAATTCGTCAGTGTTATCAAGGGGAATATTCATGTTTCTCATAAGGCAGAGTGCTTATCAGTTATAAATTGCAATGGAAATGTCATCCAACCAATTTTTTTAAAAATTCTCCTTCACACTAATACCGAGTTTAGAAGATAATTTAGAATTCAAGCTGAAAAACTTCACAATAAATACTACCATCGCTGATAAAATAAAAGCACAAATTGATTCATTGTATCGTTGCTTCGAACAGCTTGCAGACAGTATTTTGTTTAGTACTGCATTAAGTACTCGTCTATTATTGCCGTTTAAATGAGCCGTTTTTAGAATTTAATGGTGTTTATTCAAACTCATTCATTTAGTCTATAATAATTGGATGTATTCAACCTAACTTCTGATGTTTCTCTTTCGTCTGAATTCTGAATGGAACACACCACTCCAAGCTTATGTTCAGTGTTTCAGTAGAGGCGTATTTCTTTATTAACGGAGTGTGGTTGTTGGTCTCACATGCCCGACTTTCTCTGTTTGCCGGGCTTACTACCGCTTAGAAGAGGTTAAAGAGTGTGCTGCCTGGAAATCGAACTTGAACCAAGCACATGTTTGAAGGGCACCCTATCACTTAACCAACGGGGAGTCACATTTAAGCCGCTTTGGAAAGACAGCCAGGATTTCTTCACGGCCAAACCATACACATCTCTCTTCTCATACCAATTTATAATTAAGATATTAAGTGGAAATCTTGTCAGTCAGAAAAACGTTATACTGATCTCCACACATAGACAGGCGTGAAATTTTTATCCACCTCTGAAGCAAATGAAGCATAAAAAGGTATCATGCTACACAAGAATCTTTTCAAGAAAGAAAGCATCATATTCATCCGTGACATTTATTTCCAACTTTTCTAGAGATGTTATGTCAACTGATAGAGTAACAATTATTTGATGAGTGCACGTAAATTTGATACTTAATTGTTTTAACCAGCTGTTTCCTCAGAATAGGTCATAAAAGACACCTCTTTTAGCGAATAAATCAACAGTATAGTCAAGAATTTGAGATTAATGATTACTGTGTTTACTTGATCTGTTATTAAGCTTTCTCAGAATGAGAATAACGTTTATAAATTTCAGAACCGCTGTTTTCAACTTGTACACATTTCATAATGTGATGGTAGGTAGTTAAGGAATTAAAAAGATTTTCCACTAAAAAGATGTTCATTCTGTGATAATTTTAGTCACATTTATATCCTGGTTGATTTGGGCGGTATTCAACTGCTCAACTCAGTCAGTCACTGCTATACAGTTTTATTCAAACACATTCTTTTGAATACGTTTATAGCTATTCTCGTTATTGCGATGATGGAGCGTCAAAGGAACAAAACCTTAGCATATTCAAGAAGTGGTTTCAAGGTGGCACATGTCACAAACCGGACTACATCTGGAAAATAAGTGAAATTCAAAAAGCACTAGATAACTATTTTTTTACATAGTTGTGGAGTGGTAAACAGTGTGAACACACAATTTCTTAATGGATCAAGATGACGAGGGTTACTTTTAGATGGGATAATGTTACAGCCTATCTGATAATCTCTATTTTGTTACTGGCACTAATTTATGATAGAATGGCAACTCTGTCTAATGTAATCAACGCTTTACTGTTTTTACACAAATAAAATGATGGATTCTATTGGCCGTGACATCTTGTCAGAACATCGAGAGAATCAGTTTCCATGTTGGTTACTTCTGAGTAGCAGAAGTCAGGATATCATAGAAATTCACATAGTTCACCTTTATGTACTTAAATGATTCTGATGAATCACTTATTCAGATGCCTGCGGAAGGCTTTCTTATTGTACCAGCTACAGACCACTTTTTACAGTCGTCAAATGATTTGTGGATGTCTGAAGAGCGAACTGATGTTCTGGGCCAATTCAGTGTATGCTTGTAAATCCGCTAGCTCCTGTGGGGCTAGTTGTATTGGACGCGAAAATCTCATGCTTTCCAAACGCATCTCTGGGCATTATCCAGCAGAAATATCGAGAGGACAGCGCGAGACAATTACCAGCTCAATTTTGGAGCACCTGGTGAACTCAGCTCATGCAGCTCAACCAGTGTCATCTTTTAAAACTCTCCAAAGCTGAGACTGCATTGTACAAGGTTTCTTAGCTTTTGGCATTTGTGTATAGCGGTGTTGGCGATTATTCAGTATAAACCCTAACTCCGTTTGTAAGAAAGGTATGTTCATTATCTTATTATGTCATAGTTTTAATCACTTTCTTAATCACCGAAAAGATATATGTGCTAAGCTTCTTATTCTTTTCCCTCTAATTTCACGATGTGTATTTTCCACACTCTTTTCAAATCATTCGCTTCTGTTCTCAAGGATTGATTTATTATTGTCACTTTTACAATGTCGTTTCGCACATTTTCCTATTTTTCCCAACATTCTCGACATTTCAGAAAGTGGACGCTGAACTGTCTTACATCTTACTAAATAAAAATTTCCCGTTTATCAAATTTCAAACCCATACTTCCATTGTGCCGTCAACTATTACGTGATTTTCTATCTTAATAAACCACTGCTGAGTAACTGTATTGGTTATGTTACCCCTTTACTACTCACTTATAGAGTAATATACGCTCTTGGTGAGTACAAATATGATTATATATCTTCTGAAGATGATTTTGTCTATAAAGAACATTTTCTTCACTTAACTGTCTTTTATTCTCTGCATAAGCTTATTAATCGCTTTTTGCAAAACAGTTTTTCCTAAAGCACATCTCTCCTCATAATGAATCTATAAAATCACTTCTCAGATAATGAAACTTTAAACATACATAGACGTGGACTATGACTTAGTCTCGTTAGCACATTCTAAGCAAATTACGTATTAGTCGGTTAACGAGTCTTAAAAGGTTTATTTGCTAAAGTACACGATGGAAATTGGACACCATGTAGATATCTTGAATGTACTTCAGATAACAAACAGAAAAACATCAGTTGAAGGAGTTCATCATTAGCTGAGAGTACTGGACAGCTGCTTCGCCAGCCTAGTTTGAGACTCTCCGTGGTACGCATCCACACTGTGGGGTTCAAACCGAGGATGTTCCAGTAAAAAGGCAAGCTCATAGACCATTAAGCCACTGGGACCCGATCTAGTGACCAAGATATGAGTTCCAACTTCTGCCAATTCATGGGCCATTGGATCGGCTCCTTGTGGCTTAATGGTTTACGAGCTCACCTTGTGACCAGAAAGTCCTGGGTTCGAACCACATAGTGTGGGTGCATACCGAGGAGAGTTCAAAACTAGGCTGGCGATACAGATGTCCACTACTCTCAGGTTTTCCATTGGTTCTCTAACCGATATTAGCTCGTGATGCAATCCTCCAGCCAATCAAACAAAATTCCCAACAAAACAAATACTTGAAGAAAAGCATCAATTTACTTAGAGAGATCAATACAGTAACTAATAGAAGAGTCTATCTGAACTTGTGCATTCAAAAGAAGATTGGTGTTAGCGACAAACGTTCATATTTGTTGTTTATCTTTTATCTCTAAGTCTTTCTCATTTCTAACAACGAAGTTAAAACCAATTTATTGCTTATTTCACGTCTTACTATTACGACTTTACTTTCTAACCTTAATAAATTTGACCTTAACCTGCTCTAGTTTTGCAGTAATAAATGTTTCTAATGATGACTGGATTTCATTTCAATAGTGAATTATTTCATTCTGTGCTTTAACTCGCACCTATTTTTCTCTTCACCGCTTTTACGAATGAATTATATTCCAGTTAATCATCAAAGTATGAAGATAACTTTATATAAATAGGCGTTTTTAGCTTGTAAGAAGTAGTGTTAATAGCAGTAGAATGCATATGGTCTTGATTTACTACTAATATTCGTGCACTAATACTGTTGATGTTAGGTTCTATCAAGTTATAGATCAACACTTATGTTTGGATCAGTTCACTGACAACTTCTGCCTAGAAACGTAATATCTCCTGGTATTAGATGGTTGGAGGCGATCGTCAGGATACCTTAGATTTACACCAAAGAAAAGACTAGACATATAACACTAGTTACAAACTACTTTTCAAGGAAATTTAATGTCTCAATCTTCACTCTGAGCATGTATAAACTTGAAAGGTAATTTGATCCACATCTGTTTGAAAGGAGACAGAATTACTAGTGTCAGTTTAAATTTTGCTTCAAAGAAGAAACTTCCAACTAAGGAAAAGCTTACAAACAATTTTATCCAGTTACAGATTTTAGGAATAAGAAATATCCAAAATGAAATCATCGGCTTGATTTCACTAACTATTGATTTAAATGACTTCCAAGAAGATGTGTTTCAAGTAAGTGTTGATCTGAAACAACTGATATTTATTATACTGTTATGAATGGTGACTGGCATCTATTTTTCAGTGTGCAATGTGAAAGATGCTTTTGAATAACCAGTCGATTTGAATGCATCTGAATGTTTAGCATTTGATGCGGCATATAACTACTGTATCAACTATCTTGGTTGTATTTTCCAAATGTCCAGGTGGACAGGTGTTGAATCATTTCTCTTACACGCATTTGCAGTTGTTTCGATAAATAAAATTTCCGTCGTCAATCTTTCTCTCTACACCCTGTTATATTAGGTTTTGAGAGTGTCATCTTATTCCATTATATTGTATGGTTGTATGCAATTGTGTGTAGTGCTACTTCAGAGATATTTTCTAGATTTCTTATCTTGTTAAGGTCAACTAATCTAGATTTTGCTAGGTTTTTATGCTCCACTAGTCTGACTGACTCTGTTTTACTGTTTTGACCTATGTATTTGACCTGACAACCATCTCAAACAGGTTATTAGATAAATTAAATTATTTTGTTTTATGGGCTCTACAGTTCCCTTTAGCCGACATAATTCAACACCTTAGTTCTAACTCATGAAATCAGTCGTTCAGTGTATTATATTAGTTGTGTAACTTTGAAAATTTCAATTTGCTTTTTTCAGCTGGATTCAAACTACACAGAAATACTGATCCTGAGGTCTAGATTATCAGTCTGATCAGCAACAAACTATTGAGAATAATGTTCGATTTAAAATTCCCGCAATTTCAAAAAGACGGAATTAGAAATGGGTTGGAAAATAAAGAAAAATGATGTTCGAGCTTCTTAGGCCATTTTGTCACACAATTTTGAAAATAGTGGTCGCCTCTCATGAGATTTCTTGAATTGCGTGAAACAGGTGGCCTATCTGAAACCAGGGCTACCAAAATGCTCCATTATTGCATTGAATATGCTTCCTCTTATTCAGTTTGTTTAATCTATTAAAATATGACCTCTAATGGTGTCTTTTATTCTCACGAGTATTACAGATATCTGTAACCTACTGATTCGTAAGTTTCTACTAAACTTGAGAAAAAGCGAAATCGTGGTTCCCAGCGTATCTCAGTATATGAGAAAACTATCCGTGAGATTTTTAACATAAACTGCCACTTTTTTTGATTGCACACTAGTCAGTAACTAGTGCAATGTATCTAGTCCTATCTTCGGTGCAGACTTAATTCTATCAGTCATGTTTGCAATGTGGCCACCATGCTAGGTGGCTCGAAACCTAGGTCCAAGGCTTCCTGCCGATTGCCTCCAACCATCTAATACCAACAATAAACTGCCACTGCCTGAGAAATAAAACTGATTAAGTGCAGTCTCCAATTATTTGGTTATTATTAAGTCCTTCGGTGAAAAAAATGTACTCTTGAACCTGTTTTAATTGGCTTTCAACCAAATACTCATCATTTCCCAAAGGATGCGAAGAAGGTATATCATAAGGGATTGTTTTCCGCTTCAGGTCAGGCAGAGATGTATCAGGTGATTTACTGTCAGCTGCCACTTTATTCGAATATCCTAGACAAAGAGAAACTGTAATGCAATAACTTCTGCTGAAAATTCTATACATTAGGGAGACACTTTTCAAAATAAACTGTTTGCTAGGTGAGTGTGCGAACTCTATGCACAATTTTTGAATTATTTCACCTGAAAATTTAGAAATAATTTGACGCCTAGTTAAATGACATTCAGCAAGTAAACCGTTTTATCAGTTATCAAGAGAGTGATAGAACGACCTTGGATTTCAATATTACGCTGTACTTCTAATAGTCAGTTAAGACAAACAATGTTGGTTTGAGTTAATATATGAGATTATTTAGTAATTCATTTTTAATTATGTTGTATGACTGAAATACACACGTCATTCTTTTATTTTTTGCATTCCTTTGAGTTCCGATTGAGACATACTGCTTGAATTCGTGAGATTTCAGTAGCAGAGTTATTCTTATTACAGGGTGTGGTTGGCTATCTCACCCCCATCTTCATGTTTCTCTCCGCTTTATACTAGGCAGTAAACTAAACGATGTTTGAGAGTACTACGGCCGCAAATCAAACGCTAGACCACGGAAGTGGTTGGAGAAAATTCTAACATAAAACCTCCCAACAGAAGAGGAGTAGAATTATCAAAATCCTGGTTTTTAAGCTTGCATACTGTCGTAGTAACATATAAACTTTAATTGGGATTCGACCTTATGGTTCTATAAACATAAAGTGTTCTCATTTTTCATGATTACTAGCTGTATGAAGATATTACGTAATGTCTTAAGAATTTCTTCTTAAACACATTAAAGTTTTTTTATTTTAAAGGCTTTATTAGTTAAAGAAAAATTTATATGGAGAAAGATATCAGTTAATTTAACAAAAAGACTGCTGAACACCAGCAAATTTACTTTATGTTGGTGTAATGATACTTCGCAGCTCCAAGAATCTTAATTTACACAACAGTAACAAGATAAAATAGTTCAGCTATGGAGTGAAAACTTCAAACAACTCTTCCCAATAGGGAACCTTAACAAAGCAAAAACGAAAACGGTATCAGGATAATATAAGCTCATTCTTTATTATTTCGAGGTTTCTTTTAGGTCGGCTACATCTTGAACAATATGAAAAATGCGTTGGAACATACTTTTCACTCAATGAGGAGAAGTAATTATTGGCAGCTATAAGTGATATACTTCCGGAATGATGTACATTGTTAAGTTATTAAGAGTTAAACACACTGAGTTCAAAAAACTTAGAGAAGAAACATAGTTTCTCTTGTTACGTAGCCTGTTGTTTTGATAAATGGTTAAAGTTTGTTTCTATCCATGAATTTTTGAACTCTGTCCTTTCATTTCAAGAATATTCGTCTAATTACCCTATAAATACTCAATCCTGTTAACTTTGAATAATTTAACAATATATGTCATTCCAGACATATTGATATAAGAATAGAACTTCTGCACTGTAGCACAATATAATTCCATTGTGAGTTAAATATATTTTGATAAAGTCTCACAGTGTTAAACAGTAATATTTACTGATAACTTTCCGAACACAATTTATTGCTCATAATCATTTCAGGGTACTCACACAACTTTCTTGTCATTTGACTTGATTGTTAGTAGTATTTTCCATATTTACAGTCGGGGTGACGAGTCCTTCCTATTGAATGTGTTGGGTGCAGACTCGATGAACAAGGATTCAGTAATTAATTTCTCTCTCCACCTACCTATATTACTTTTTGGAATTATGACTCTATTCTTCAATATTGTGTGGTTGTGTGTTAATTCATGCAATACAATTACTGAGCTTTAGTATTAAGAATCCTTCGTAGGATTCTTAATGAAGCAGGAATTAGAATGGCATCAAAAGCCATAAACTCACTCAGGTAGGACAAGCTCTGTTGGTTAACGGACCTTGTCAGTTGACCCAATTAGACAAAATAATATAATTTACAAAATACCTTGCAATGACTGTGAGTTAAGTCAACTACACAGGTCAAACTAGTATATGGGAGGGGGTAGTGAGATTATACTAAAATAAGAATTTAGCTAAGGCTAGAATGATTGATCCCACGAAGATAAGTAATTTGGAAAAAAAACCAGCAATTGCACTGCATGCAATAATACACAATCACACAATAGTGTGGGACAGAGTCAGAATTCTAATAAGCAATATAGGTAGGTGGAGAGAGAGAGAGGTTGATTACTGAATCCTTGTTCATCGAGTCTACACCCAACACATGCAATACGAAGAACTCATCACTCATACGGGAAATATGGAAAACACCACTACCAATCAAGTCAAGAGATGAAAAATGATGAAATTATATAAACGAAGTTGGAAAGTTCTGTGAGTAGTGCCTTGATATGATTATGAGGAGTAATAAATTGTACTCGAAACGTGATCACCAGTAAATATTACTACTGTTTAACACTGTGAGACTTTATCAAAATAAATTTTACCTAGAATGGAATTCCAGACTTATGTTACTTATATTTTCTATCAAGTATTCTTTGTCATAACGTTAAGGCTATATCTAATCGTCCAATGTAATTTACATTTTTATGTTGTTCACGGTCGAGTAGTCTCAAATCGATAAATAATGAACTCATATTACCCCAGTAACATTAGTCGTTCTTACTTTGTTCAATTATTATACTTAACAAAAAAGTCTCGATTCAACTTACTTGTAATCCTAAAATCAATGTTGCCTGACGATGAATAGCAAATATTCCAATGATGCCTAAAGTGATTGAAGCAATCGAGAATAATAAAATCCATATAATGATAGCATAGCTAATTGTAATTTTTTGCAATGAAATGAACATTTTCAACCACATTGGATAACTGATAGCAGATAATACCACTGCGAATATACTTAAACCGATAAATATCAATATAACATTTAATATGATAGATGTAATTTTTAGTCTATGCATTTGTGAACGAAATATTGATCGTCGAAATCGTAAATTATTTAATAACTTTGATGTTCTTTCCATAATGATGGTGTGATGATGATGATGGTGATTTTAACGTTGATATATGTAATTTATTTTCTACAAAAGAGAAATGTTTATTAATTTCTTATTGTTTTTATCAATGGAAATGTTTTGGAAAAAAACAAAGTACAATTATATCTTTCTGTGTTAAAGAAATCACATGAAATGTATATTTTGTCTAAGTGGGAAATGTATTTGTATTCTTATTTGTTTAGATTAATTTGATTGGTTCAGTTTAAGTGTCCTGATACACAGACATATCGTCAACCAATCAAATGAAAGTATGTGGATTACGGGATTGTGTAGGAATTTGAATTAATTTCAGTGTATATTAAGTTATGAATGAACATCAGTTGCAAATCACTGAAAACTACGGAGCACCGGATTCTTCAGCAGTGCACACCCATGACCCTATCAAGGGACAAAATTTGAACTTATGGATCACTGAATTTAGACCCAGCAGGTCAACCAGTTTCATCTCAGGTTTGATTCCCGATGGGGTTATGGGTGCGCGCCGATGAAGAGAGCCAATTTAAGACAAAACTACTATTCAGTACCCCATGGTTTTTATTGATCTCTGTAACTGATGTTGATATGTGACGTAATCTACACTGACATGAGAGTGCACAAAAATTACTCCCAAATTGGGATTTCAAGGGGGATAGGTTGAATTATGTTGAATTATGTTCGGTTAGCTGAATTCAAAGGAAGTCTCGTAATTCAAATACATTTATTGCAGTATTTGTACTAATATTTGATTAAGGTGCTTCAAGAAAATAATCAATTTAGTTCCAGTTAGTGTCATGGGGTTCGAGCAGAAGAAAAGCAAACTCTACTGGTTATATCCATCAAATGGCGGAATCGAATTTCTTTCGGACTTGGTTTCTGTTCATAATGTGCACACAAATTTTCAAAAAATAAACTGTCGGATAAAACAAACTGTCTATTTGACGACTACTTATATTACGCGGTTGGAAGTAATCAGATCTTTGATAGAGTAACCTAGTGGTAGTGTCTCTGAATACAGAACTGGCTAACGTGGATGGTAACTTCGGAAGTAAATGCTTCCATCACACTGTCGTCTTCCTCTTTTCATCTTCATAGTGGTGTCAGCCGTATTTCATTCTGACAATTTTTACGATTATTTTTAAAAAACCATAGAAGATCTGAAAAACAGGGGAGAATAACGGATCCAATAGACAATAACACCTATAAGTTGTATGTCACGCACAGCTTTCTGGTAATGAAACAAACACATGGAGGTATTTTATCCTCGACATCCTTGATTAGATAAAAAATGACACTTACTGACTTACAGAAGGCAAAATAATTTATTTTCTATAGTTGGTTTGTAAGGATTAGTTTTGTTTTTACGAGTTGATCACGGATTGATATCAGTTAGAGAACCATAGAAAGCCAGCAAGAAGTACTGTACAGCTGTTTCATCCTAGTTTGGGAATCATTGGCAGTGCGCACCCACCCAGGACCTTCCAATCTGACCTTGTAACCAGAAGGTCCTAGGTTCGAACCCCAGTAAGTGCGCACTGCCAATGATTCCCAAACTAGGATGAAACAGCTGTACAGTACTTCTTGCTGGCTTTCTATGGTTCTCTAACTGATATCAATCCGTGATCAACTCGTAAAAACGAAATAATTTATATTCGGTTTTACGTGCAGCTCTTATAGTACTCAGAAAATAAAGAAATTTAGACTGAATGTAAATAACATTTTGTCAGACTGTTCAGATTCATTGAGATAAATATTTCCAAACACTTCTTAATTCCTTTACTTTCCAAATAGAACACAGGATTTCAAGCTAGAACTTTGAAGCTGCGGTAGCAGTGGGTTTTTTACGGGGTGGAGTCACTAGCCTTACGCCTAACTTTCCTTTTTTACCACCCTTATAATCAGCTTGGCGAGGATGAGAAATGAGTCGGCCAAGGATCGACCACTCGAACACATGAGTGGCTGGCAAACATTCCATCAGCGAATGACTGACGCACAGAGCGTCCCGAAAGATGGCGAACTATGCTTGTGAGGGTTGGTACCAGAGGAAGGACAGTAGCGATTCTGATGTGCGAATCCTAATTCTAGTTCACCTGTACTTCTTTTACTTTTGAACAACTTATTGATAAGCCAGTTGTTTCTATTCGAAATCTAGCATTTAACTGTTTCAGCCAATTTTACTTTCAGTATAAATATATATGTTGTCTTGAAATACCTTAGTCTTTTAGAGCTATATGTACACACTAGTTCGTCGCCATTGTTTCCATGTCATTTTATTCCTAGTGGTGACTGGATTCCGACAGTTCACTGTGCAGTGTGATCACCAAACTAGAAAACTAGCAATTACTGCGCATTTTGAAATGACACTAACTTCTTACTGGTTAGCATCAATCATCCACCTTCAAAACTACTTTTTTGAGAAATGTTTTTCACAGATAAAATCTCAAACTGATTTTGCTATGTAATCATTACTTAAAAGTTGAAAAACCGTGAGCCACTTAAATCTAATCATGAAATCTAACTTCTCTGTATTCTTTCATTCATATGATCCTGTTTATTTACATTTAAGAAGTATCGATCTTTCGTCTATGTTCCTCAGCATATCACTGACTCATTTCTCGAATTGAATTATTTCCATACAAGGCTTCCAAATGACTGCTACCAGGTGCTTGTTTGTATATTTCATCTTTCCATAGCAGCTACTATATACGTATTATGTGAGACGTTTTTGAATTTCAGATGATAATAATAAATCTAACAGCTAAAAATATTAAAATACAGGAATTACAGACCCAATCTTACAGCGGTGGATAAAGCAAAGAATCTCCTCCTAAATATCATTTTCAGCGGAGAATTTCTTGATGAGCGTCACTTAAACGTATGCTTAATTGTATCCTACATTGTTACTTGCATACTAATTTTAGCCAACAAATACCGGTGTTTGTGCGTGAGTGGATTTTAATTATTATGGCAGTAATTCGTTTATTTAAATGATCATGACTTTTTTTCACTGGACACTAGTTAGTAACTAGTGTAATGTGTCTAGTCCTACTTTTGGTACGGATTGAATCATACCAGTCAAGTTTACAACGTGGCTACCATGCTAGGTGTTTGGCCGTCATGGTGCACTGTGAATTGTCGGAAGCAATCGACAGGGAGCCTCGCTTGACCTACTTTTCGTGCTAGTTGGCACTTACCAGTCATCAAGGCGTATCTGCAACCTTGAAGGAACTCATTTCCCTTCTGAGATTCACTCTGTACCAAATACAGACGTAGACAAATTACACTAGTTGCTAACTGGTGTCAAGTTAAAAATATCCAATATACAGTTCTACAGGAGGTCAACCACGAGTCCAAATAGCTCATTGTTGACGTCTCTGACTGCAGGCGGCACTGTGTGACTTGGGTTCGAATCTCAGAAAAGACATGATTCCCTTCGAGGTCGCAGATACGCTTTGCTGATTGGTGAGTGCCAACTAGCACGAAACCTAGGCCCAAAGCTTCCTGCTGATTGTCTCCAACCACCTGATACCAGTCACGATTTTGACAGGTATGAGGTCTGTAACAGTCGATAACTGTGATTTCACCGGCCTAGAGTTGAATGGTCTCAGCTTCTATAAGTTCATTTAATGTTTATTATTAGTTTTCAGAACAAATTTCTCCAAAGGCGTTAGTATGAAAAGTGTTAGCATCAGCACAAATTCTGTACATTTCAAAAGTATTAACACTTAATTACTATACCGCTTTAATTTTCTACTAAAAGCGCTAAGAGAAAAATCTCTTACAATTACTGATTAATGATATCTAAGAGTTTCGCATTATTTATTTCTCCTGTGTTGTTCGGTTTGACTGTTTGACTGTGTAATAAACAGTAACAATTGGTTATCTACTTCTGATCTTTATTTTCCTCTATAAAGTAACTTTACTTCATAAAAGTAAATATGCACACAATTCAGAGACAATTAAACAAACAAATAGAGTGTTATGTATTATTTTATGATTTCACATAAGTTATTAACTACTAATTACTGTTATCATTGACAGTTTAACGCTTAAATGATAGGCAGTATTTACAGGAAAATATTACTATTGATAAGATCTTGTTTAGATTCGACCACTATTAAATCACATAACATATCGTTAAAAGGATAACAGGATATTAGAAACTGTGAATGAACTGTCAAACATAAAAAAGACTCGATATTGTTTACGATTGATAGATGGTGTCGAACTACTTAAATAATGGATAATTAGTAGTAATAGTAGTTTTAGTAGTTGAAGTTGCAGTAGTCGTATGCAGTTTGTCAGCAAAACATAATTCTCAGAGTGATTTTCATTGTCAAGATTTTACTCCATGTAAAGAATTATTGTGTGTCAATGGCAAAGCTGTAGAACGCTCGCTGATCACGCGTGTGGTCTGGGGTCCGATCCCAGGCTGACGCACTCCTTTACCTCGCTAAACCAGTAACAAGCCTGATAAAGGGGGAAGGTCAAGCATTAGGCTAGCAACCCCATCCTGTAAAAATAAAAAAACCCACTACTACCGAGGACTTCAAAGCTCTACCTTAAAACTCTGTGTTGCATTGGGAACCTAAAGGAATTCAAAAAAAAGAACCATTAGGTGAAATAATAATAGCTGATATATCATTTGAAGCAATATTGTTCTTCCTGACACACACATAGTCAGAAATTCTACATTGTTTTGCCTACATTTCCTTTAAAATATTCAAAGTATTAGGCTGGAACCTCAATGGAAATGCATGTAAATGTATATGAGTGGATAGAAAATAAGATGGTAAAGTGACCTAAGTAGTTTGCCAGTTTTTTAATATCATTTCGACAATCGAGTTGGTGAAGCAACCTCATAATGGTATACGAGCTCGCCTTGTAACCAGAAGATCCTGAGTTCGAGTCCCGGTGGGTGCGTACTGATAAAGAGTCTCAAACTAGGACGAAACAGCTGTCCAGTACTCCAAGGTTTTCCAATGGTTCTCTAACTAATATCACCTAATGATGAAAATCCTGTAACCAACCAAATCCCTACAAACCAACACTTGAACAACCTCATATTGTTAGCTTATGTAACCTGTTTGTTCTAGTTTACAAACTATTTGAGTTGAATTTTCAAGCTATTGGCCTGGAGTTAACGGATTACAGTCTCAGTGCTAACATGATTATCTTTCTTAATGAAGGTGCATCCAGTTCAGAAGTCTCAAACAACAGGAAACATTCATCCTCGATACCACTGCTAGTCACAAATGAATATTAATGAAAACAAAACATGTAGTTCAGAGAAGAGATTCTTTCCGGCGAATACATTTCCTTTAACTTTACAATCGAACTGATGTGCAGTTCTTTCATGAAAGAGGGTAGCAGAAAAGGCGATGAGCTAACATAGTCACAGTCATTAATATTAGGTAGTGGATAAAAGGAGTTGAAGATGTATACTAGAGTTACGAAATAAGATGAGTGAGACAATCGAATACCTTTTTAACACTAGTCATTCCATTACAGCAAACGCTTCCTTCAAAGTAATCTACATAGTGAAGAACAGCCTACCAAGGGCAAGACGCTTTTGTAGAAGTTCTTGACATTCAGTTAGAAAAACTGGAGCTATGTTACTATGGTAACAACCTTGTTGATTTATACTGACTTGATTTTTGTTTGTTTATTTTTCTAGCTCCTTATAAGTCTTGCATTTCTTTCCACCTCTTACGTAATATGATGTTTCCCTTCGTTTCTATGTGCATCGTGGTTACAATTTATCTGTTAAATTACTCATCTTACTACGTAACTTCGATACATTGGCTTATATTAACACCAATGTTTGTGACAACTCATCATTTTTCTTACTGCCCTCCTTCATGAAGACAAGAGTCTATATAGATGCGACTGTACAGCCAAAAGAAGTGAATTCACCAGAAAGGGCATCTGCCCATAGACTGCTACATCAACTGAGAATATCTGATTTGACTGCTACTAATAAAAACAGCAGAAAACTTCAGCTGTGCTCTGTTTAACATTTTCTTGTCTATTTCACTCATTTTATAGGAAGCTTTTAGTCTTATGGTTTAGTTTTATCAACGTTAAAAAGGTAGAGTACTCATATCATACAGGTTTTTTCCAAGTTGAACAGACGTAAAGTTAGTCACTCAATTCTGTTTCCGTCGTAAAGATTGTCAACTGGTGAGTACAATGTCATTTTTCTTTGTTTTAAGTTTGCTTTTTGGGATAAAACTTGAGTAGGTAGTTTAAGAGGAATTAACCAGCAGTATTGCTTAGCATATCTTAAAATAAAAAAACGGTATCCTTATTTTGTTTACTAGGTTACCAGCTATGCGTAATGTCACTTAGAATGAGACTGCTAATCAGATAAACCTTGAATTCTGTATGTCGACCGGAAGATACACAGAAAAAAATACAGTGAGAATAAAAAACTAGAAGAGATGGGTATTGCTTTCCTTAAGAGTAGACAAAATGTATTATTCATACACCTTCTGAGTTACAAGGAGATTTTGTATATTTGAATTATATTTTCTTAAGGAAATAATATTATTCTAACTGTTTCTGTAGTGCTCCACATTTAAATATATAGCAGGAATAGGATTACATACATTTATGAGAAAACCAGCAAACTGGCAGAAGAAGCAGCAAAGACAGGACTTCAAGTGAACATAGAGAAATAAGAGGTTATGAAGATTCTTAACCACTAACAACAAGCCCCAGTCAATATCAACGGGAGAAGTTTGAAACAGGTCACTTCCTTCACTTATCTACGCACCTTACTTTCAGCTGCAGGCTGTGTAGATGAGGATATCACAGACAGTCAGAATTGGAAAAGCAAGACAGACCTACATTACTTTGAAATCAGTTTGGAAATCTTCTGCGCTCAGCATAAAGAACAACATTCAACACCAATGTCAATTCAATTCTTCTCTGTGCTTCAAAAACTTGGCCCTCATCTTACCAAAAGCAATTCCAACTGGCTACTACGGATTTTTAGCAAGAACTATCTTCTATTTATATTAAGCATCAAATGGCCAGAAAGAATAAGCAACAAGAAACTCTGGGAACGAGCCTACCATGAACCTATTGTTCAACAAGTATGTTGGGGAAAATGGGTATGGATCGAGCACACGCTGAGGAGACCGTTGAGTGACATCGCTCCTCAGGCCATTGCTTCAGTGGAACCCGACTGGGAAACAACGAGACGGTCGCAGAATGAAGGATGACATGGAAGAGATCGTGTACAGAGGGAATGAGAGACTGTGATCAATCATGGGGCTAGCTAATGAGGAATTCAGAGAACCGGGTGAAATTGAGATATACTGTGGTGTCCCTATATTCCACTTGGAACCTAACGCAATAATATTATAATAAAATACAAGAATGGTTGGATAAATGTAATGAGGAATAAACCCAAGTGTTGTGATAGCAAATAGATTTTCCAAATGTCACTTTATGCTAAACTGTCAGTAATTCTGCACTAGTGAAATACTCTTCATGATGCAGACTCAATGAAGATATTGACGTCGTCTAGTTAACTAGCTTGCTAGTTTTCTAGCCGGTCCCAAGCTCCGGTAAAGAGGGAAGGTTGGGAGTGGGGCCAGCAACCCCACACGACTAAACCTGTCAAACCAATAGAGAAACTTCAACGCACAAAATTATATTATAATTGCAAAAATTCAAATAACAATCTTATTCTTTGCTCGAATCAGAGAGGTGAGATGAAACAGTGGGTTGGTGAAAGCCTTCGGGAGGCCAGTAAGCCAGTCAATGTGTCCTCTCTCGATGAAAGCAAGAATAAGAATGAGAACATGGAACGTCCGTATAATGTACGAGACTGGGATGGCTGTCTAGGTAACCAAAGAAATGTGAAGATATTGCATAGAAGTGCTGGATATCTGCGACAGCAGATGGAATGGATGTCGATTATCCAAATTGTCAACTAGGGAGTCAATAATCTACTCCGGTCACCCAGACGACAACCACAAGCACACTGAGGCAGTGAGTGGCTAAGATGATGTCACTAGTGGCATCCAAATCCCTGTTGCGGTGAGAACCAATTTCATCCAGGATCATTACAGCAGGACTCAACCTAAAGGGAAGGAAGGAATGTAACAATTATCCAATGGTACACGCAGTGCTATAAGCAATTTGGAACAAGAAACGGAGGAAGATTTCCATAGATAGCTGCAAACAGTAGTGGACAACATCCTAAATGGTGAAACCGGAATCCTTATGGGCGTTATGAACGCCAAACTTGGAGCAGATAATACAGGAAGAGAAATTATCATAGGTCAAGAGGCTGGCGCTTGGAGAAATGAATGAGAACGGAGAATTATTTGCAGACTTCTGCGCTTTCAACGTTTTTGTGATCGGAGACAGAGTATACAAGCACAACGATGCACACAACGCAACATGGATTTCCCCTGATGGACGCAACACAAGTCAGATAGATTTCATCTCAATGCTGCTCGAGGAAGTGGAGACTCAGCCAGTCTGCTGGACACAAAGTCGAGAAGGGGAGCAGATGAGGGCTCGGACCACCATCTAGCCCTAGGAACCTCCAAGGTGAAGCTGAAATCCATGAAAACAACAAGAGACAGACCTCAATTCAGGTTCAACATTCAGAAAATGAAGGACAAATCCACAAGAGATGCTTTCACTTAAGATATCAGAGCAAAGTCGGAGACACTACTTGGTATCACTGAGGAAACTTGTTTGGAAGAACATTGTAACTACCTAACTGAAGATGATGTCCAACGAGACGCGTGCAACTGTTCTGGGAAGAAAGAAGGGACAAGACAAAGAATGGCTCTCAACGGATACCTGACAGCTAAACGAGAATAGGATGATGGCGAAAGAGATGACTCAATGCAAAGATAGGCAACAGAAGGAGAGGCTGAGTGCAATGTACACTGCACTGAATAAAGCAGTGAAGAAGACTGCTGGGAAAGACAAAGTTCTAAGACACACTGGCTGGCAGGTGAAGCAGAAGAAGCAGCACGTAAAAGAGATCTCAGGACACTATTTCAAATAACGAGGTCTCTTTCCGGGAAGAGATCAACTCATATGATAAAACCAATGAAAGATGCTTAAGAGAACCTGATTACCAAGGAGGAGAAACAAATGAAGCAATGGGCTGATTACTTCAAAGGACTCTTAAATCCACCATCACCTGCAAATTGCCCAAAAATACCACCAACAGCACACACAGAACTGCCAGCCAGTGGAAACTAATCCTCGAACGAAAGCAGAAATCCTCAATCGGATTAGGCTGCAGAAGTCCGCCAGGGAAGGCAGCAGGACCAGACGGAATTCTCTGCAAAGAACTGAAAACGGACCTAGAGACTGCAGCAGATGTCCTCACGCCATTATTGAAAACGTTTGCAAGGGAGGAAAGGTTCCTACCGGTTGGAAGAAAGGTTGGCTACTTTGTCACGCTACCAAAGAAGGGTGACCTAGCCAGGCCTCCGCAAGAACTGTCATGGAATTATCCTATTGTCTACACAAGTAAAATACTAAGTCACGCCATCCTGGAGAGAATAAAAGATGCACTGGATACAGAACTCTCCTGCCGGAACAAGATGAATTCAGGAAAGGCAAATCGAGAGCTAATCAAATTGCAAATTTACGCATCGTCATAGAACAAAGTATAGGATGGAAGTCAAAACTATACCTCAACTTTCTTCATCTCCTTTGAAAAAAACTCTCAACAGACAGCGTCGACCGAGAAATAATTTGAAAACCACTTCAGCACTACGGCGTACAGTGTCCAAATCTCTATCAAACTCATTTAACAGCTGGCTATGTGGCAGTGACACAAGTCAAGTAATCTAAAACGGAAAACTTGGCGAAGCCTTTGAAGTGAATACAGGAGTAAGACAAGACTGGCTGCCTATTATCCCCGATGATATTCTTAATTGTGGTAGACTGCATTATGCATTAGATTGTGCTTTGGTAGTGAGAAGACAGGAATACGCTGGACTGCCCATAAGAAGACTGTAGAAGATCTGTACTTAGTGGACGACTTATGTCTGATGTCACACAAATTCGGAGACTTGCAGGTGAAAAGCAACAAAATGGCTGAAGAGGTAGGCAGTGAAGACAGGACTGCAGTTGAACATAGAGAAGATGGAGTTGATGAAGATAAACAACCGACCAACAGCGGCAACAACCAGCAACAATAACTAGAACCAATCTCCATCAGTAGAAGAGACTTGGGAGAGGTTACTCCCTTCACTTATCTAGGAAGCATCGTTTCAACCACAGGCAGGCGGAACGGATGAAGATGTCACAGTCAGAATTGAAGAGGTGAGGTACGCCTTCATCAACTTGATATCAGTTTGGAAATCTTCCGCACTGCTTTCACTCAGTATAAAGAACAAGATTTGGATTTGCAGCACATATGTGACGTCAGTCAGTCATTTCTACTATATGGGTCAGAATCTTGCACTGCGTGAGTCATGGAAAGGATTTCCAGCAGGTTGCAGACTTTTATCAACAGCTGCCACCTTCGCTGGCTGGCTCTATACTGAAGATCAGATGTCTGAACAGAAAGAATCAGCAACAAGCTACTCTGGCTTGCAACAAACCAACCAAGAGACTATTGCTCAACAAATGTGTAGAAATAAAATGGAAATGAATCAGGCATACTTTGAGGAGGCCGTCGAATGCCATTGCGCGCAATGCAAGCCATTGCTCAAATGGAATACCAGTGGGAAGCGACGATTGGGTCGTCAGTTTGAGGATGACATGGGGGAGGTCGTGCCAGTTGGAAGAGATGAGTTATTATCGGCAGTCATGGAGGTAGCTGAGGGGGACAGCAGAAGATAGAAGAAAGTGGAGGTGTGTTGTCGAAGCCTTATTTTCCACTCAAAACCCAAGAGAACAATGACATGTAGTAAATGTCCACCAGTGCTCAAGGCTTTCTATTAACTGCCAACCATCATGAGACATAGATACCACTTAGAGATTCTTTGTATGAAATACAACCGAATCATTGAATCTCCTACTTTAAAACACATAGTGATTGAACGCAGGACCTTAAGCTTACGTAAAACTCCTTCAGAAAACAAGATGTTATCATAACTGCATAAAGTTTTTGCGTAACATTTTTTATTCAAAATATATTGTTGATTGAAACCCTGTAATTTTGTTTACTGAACTTATAGCTGGATGAAAACGAAATGAAAAAAGGGGAAAAACATTAGGAAGGAGAAGGAATCTGTCCTTATCAGATGAGTTCTTAGAGTTACTCAACACTATGATGGTATTGGCAACGGTGATACACTAATTAATAAAGTCTGTATTACAACAACAAAACATAAATAATTATATCTATATATATGGATACTACTAGTATATTTGTATCTCATCATAAATACTGACACGTATAATCAGATAATTCATGAAAACAACTAATACCTTTGACTTTCATTTATCAGATCTATGTATGATAATGTTTTGTTCAAAATATACTACTTTCGGTGAAGTAGACTGTACTTGCGTTAGTCACCAGTAAAAAACAAGTTCTGTACTCAAAGCCTTACCAGCGCTACGCCATAAAGACTGTCTAGAGAGTGACAACAATTATCTGCTAAGAGAGTCATTATCCATTGAGATAAACACAAATGTCGCCACCATAAGTGGTAGAATACTAACAGCTGACGCATTTATGAATGAAGTGAAATTCCCAATGCATAATTTCCCCACTCACCTGAGTTTTCTTCCAGATGAATAAATTTGAAATTGAGACCATTCGTATTATTAAGAAGAATTTTTGTCATCTCAAGTGTACTTACAAATATTTAAATTAATTAACTTTTGAGAATGAAAATATTGTAATTAGTTGAAACTCTTATTTTCCATAAATTCACGATAATATCATTTTCATTTTTGTAAATTTTCGATTGTTTTAACTGGAGACTCTGTTTTTGATGGATACGCTGTTCATTGGAATATGAAAATTTTATCTAGGCGCCACAATACATTTATATCTGCTGCATTAGTTCTGGCCTAACAACCTGACAGATGAAGTTGATACTAATGAGAAATATAATATTGGGATAATTTATGGGTTTAAAATTCGTTTTTTCCTCTTGATAATGACGTTAAATTAGTTTTTATATATTATCTGTATGTGAACAAAGCAAGAACTATAATCTTAGCAGAATAAAATGGTACCATCTTTTATTTCGTTGCATTCTCGTCAGCTGCTTACAGGCCAAAGTCATTATTATTTTTTTTGGTTACAGCTTGATGCCACACCGTATTCGCAGTACAAGTATGGTATTTTCAGCATGGATATCAGTAGCCCAAATTTTGCAGGCCGACCATAGATATCGGTTGTGCGTCGGTAGCGGATCGAACCCCGGACCATGTGCATGGTCGGCGAGAGTCCTAACCACTGTGCCACCGACGCTTATTAAATATATCTACAATAACAATTTTAACATACTTGCACAGAGTTCATTTTAAACAAAAATCAATCGACCAATATACGCATACACTAATAATATATATATATATATTCCGAACAATAATGATCATACACAATGGAAACTTTTCAGCATTTCGCATTCAAATGAAAGATAGATGAAAAATATCCAGTTACCAGGGCGAAGAAGGACTGATAACCGCTTCTTTCTCAGCCTTCTGAGTACATCACTAGCCATAACCTATCCTGCAGCTAAGCTCATCCCCGTCTATCGAACAAATTGCTCTTTGGTGCAATCAAAAATCGATAGATATCCTTTTCATGTTAACTCCAACTGCACATACAAATTTACATGTATCTGCGGGAGCACTTTAATTAGAAGGACAGAAAGAAGGGCACATCTACGATTTTCTGAACATGTACCAAAAGGCTTATGTCTAAAGGGAACAAATGCTTTAAACAGTGCCATCGCCTGGCATCTCCTGGACACGGATCATGAGGTGGACGTCGAAAGGTCGTTCAAAATTATCAATAAGGAAAAGAGCTCAATTCTCCTTAAGTTTGCTGAAACCATTTCTATCAAGCGCCTGAAACCTGATTTATGCATCCAGAAAGAAGCAGTTATCAGTCTTTCTTTGCCCTGGTAACTGGATATGTTCATCCTTCTTTCATATGAATGTGTAATGTTGAAAAGTTTCCGTTGTGTATGATCATTATTGTTCGGAATAGTGTTTAATATTACATATATATATATATATATAATTAGTGTATACATATATTGATCGATTGATTTTTGTTTAAAATGAACTCTGTGCAAATGTGTTAAAATTGTTATTGTAGATCTATTTAATGATGACTTAGGGTTGTAAGCAGCTGACGAGAATGCAACGAAATAAAAGATGGTACCATTTTATTCTGCTAAGATTATAGTTCTTGCTTTGTTCAAATTCATTAAGGGGAATAAATGTGTGAAATATTATCTGTATGTTTACTGATAAGTATAACATTTCAACTTTTATGATATTAAACATATATAATTATTTCCTTAGGTTCTGAGTGGAACATAGGGATTCGACAGCACATCTTCATTTCATCCTGCCTTATACAGTCTTATTTGTCTGCCTCTACAATCGCCCGTTATATCTTATCTCCTCCTCCCCACATAATCTCTTCCGTGTTACTCACGAATCCAGGCCTGAATTGTCTTGTCCTATTCGGGTTCAACTAGAGAGTCTGTCTGACACGCGATATCACTCAAAGTTCCTCTAGGCGTGTGTCCGATCCATCTCTATTTTCTTTGGGATACTTTTAAGCAAAAGGTTCCTGGTCGGTGAACTGCTGGAAATCCTTATTGCTTATCCTTTCTGGCTTGCTTTTGTATCTTCAGAATGGAGCGAAAGTAGCTGTTGGCAAAAGTTTACAATAGCCTCTTGGAAGTGCTTTCGGTGATGAGTCACGTCTACAAATTATATAGAAGCAGTTATTGAATTAGGATTAGTGTTGAAAATCTGAATCTTGCTCTTTATGCTTAGTAGGTTTCCACATCGGTTTCGGAAGTACTGAAGGTCCTGAAGGTCTGGCCTTTCCATCCCGTACTGACATCTTCATCTGTGCTGCATGTAGGTGCAACCATGTTGCTTAGATAAATGACAGAAGGAAACCTGTTTCAAACTTATTCCGTTGATAGTAATTGGGGCTTGTTGTTGTGGTTGGTTCGTTATTTTCATCATCTCTGTCTTCTCCGTGTTCACATGAAGTCCTGTCTTCACTGCCCGACTTGTTGGCTTTCGCCTGATCAGTATGATTCAAGTTTATTTGCAGGGATTTGATTGGTTTTAGGAATTCATCATGAACTGATATCGGTTAGGGAGTACTGGCCAGCTGTTTCGTCCTAGTTTGGGACTCTTCACAGTATGCACCCACGCAATGGGGTTCGAACTCAGGACCTTCTGGTTATAAGGTGAGCTCCTAGACCATTAAGCTACAGGGACTCAATCCAGTGATCCGTGAATTTCAATTTCTGCCAATTTACGATATGGTGCAGCCGCTAGCGAACGTCATCCATGGCGAGTGTCTCTTTTCACAGCCGACCTTCTGTACCACACTGTTCAGGACTTCATACTAGAACCCATGCGTTTAGTTGGACAATCGATCACTGGTATTTCTGACTTTGTAGTGTTTCTCGCTTTATGTTTATAACGAGCAAGTGATGTAATGATTCCGAATCCTCTGCCTTGTTATGCATCTGTCAATATGTTTGGAGATATTATCATATATTATGCCTGACATATCAGATATATATACACTAAATTGATGACACTTATACAAATATTTTTGCCATTTGAAGTAATAATATATTTTCTCCTCAAATTCGCTCACCATTATTTAACATTATTTAATTACATGTCAAGCGAAAACGAAGTAGATTCATTATTTTTAAAATTTACTTCAATTCAGTAATTCTTAGTTACAGGATTTCATCATGAGCTGACATTAGTTAGAGAACCACTAGAAAACCTGGGAGTACTGTACAGCCAGCTGTTTCGTCCTAGTTTAGGACTCTTCATCAGCACGCACCCACCACCACTGTTTGAACCCAGGACCCTCTGGTTACAAGGCGAGCTCATACACCATTAAGTCACTGGGACCCCATCCAATGGTCTTTGAATTCTAACTTCTGCCAATTCACGATATAGCGCGACCGCTAGCCAATGTCTTCGACTAGTATTTGTCCTCACACCCGACCTGCTGCACCCTACTGGTCACGACTTCCCACTGGAACCCCAGGTAACTAGGTACCTGAATAGGGCCAGTCAGCTGTCCACTATTCCCAGGTTTTCCAATGGTTCTCTGACCAATGTCTGCTCATGATGAAATCCTGTAACCAATCAACCGAATCCCTACAAACCAATACTTGAATTCTTAGTTAGTTAGCCTCTGTAGCTCTACTGAAGTCTACAATCTCCAGTGAATGCAGTATAATCATAGGATTCAAAATTAATCTCAATAGAATTATCTTATGCACAGTTTCCTAACTGTTTTTACCCCGGCTTAATCTAAATTGATCAGATTTGTTGAATAATTTTCACTATAAATACTACAACCATTTCAGCTGATGTGAATAAATTTTGTATAAGATAATGGAGAAGATTTGTAGCTTGGGTGGATGAAATTGAATCAGTTGTGTTCTGTGAGTTGGTTGATTTAGTTGAGAAGCTTTTGTCGTTGCTCTACACAACATATTCAGCACAGGTTTTGGTTAAAAATGAACTTTATAAATTATCCACGAATGATGTAATTCTATCTCTTGGCAACCATTGTTGTGACTGGTTGTTAGTTTACGTCATTACTGATCACATTTGTTTATTGACTCAGAATTCGAACTTTCTTGTCAGGTGAATTAATATTTATAAGCTGATAAATTTGGTCTATAATAATGTGTTTGTTAATTGCATATTTACTTGAACACCAGGCTTCTAGGAATTCCGCTGGTATTTTTGGTGTTTCCTCCATTTAGGATTTCTACATTATCCCAATTAAATTGGTTTCCATAATTATCTACATGCATTGATATGAGAGAATACATATATCTTTTTGATTACAGCCTGATTCCACAGAGTATTTTTTACACAGGTATGGAATTTTCACCATGTGATATCGGTAGCCCAAATTTTGCAGGCCGACCATAGATATGAAGTGTGTGTCGACAGGTGATTGGACCACGGACCATATGAATGATCGGAGAGAATCCCAATCACTGTGCCACTGACGCCTACATATATCATGCCTTTTACAGCCAATTTGTGCTGTTGGATTCTCAGCCAAACTGCACGCCCACTTTGACCGAATCCAAATCCTGCAACAAATATGCAAGAAGAAATGAAGGTGGATTGGATTGGCCATACTCTGAGAAAACCATTAAGTGAATGACCTCACACGCCAGTCCACTGTACAAGTGGAACCCGAATGGGAAGCGGCGAGTTGGTTGTCAGTGCGAGGGTGACATGGAGGAGGTCATGTGAAGAGTAAATGAAAGCATGTTGGCAGACGTGGAGCCAGATGAAAACGTTGGCAGAGAACCGAACGCAATGGAGACGTGTGACTGAAGCCCCATATTCCTCAAGGAACTAAAGGAGACCATTATATAGTCATAACAATAAAAATATGATCAATACAGACGTAAATTGACAATCAGACATAACAATGGTTGCCAAGAGATAGAATTACATCATTCATGGATAATTTAAACAGTCCATTTTGAACTAAAGCCTGCGCTGAAGTTGTTGTGTAAAATAACGACGAAAGCTTCGCAATTAAATCAACCAACTCACAGAACACAACTAATTCAACAAACTTTATTTATTTTCCTTATTGTAGAAACATTCTATCTTGCTTCACTTTTTTTGGCGGGTTATTAACATTGTCCGGTTTTTACTTGTGCAAAAACTCCCATCTTTTTATCTTCGTCCGGTTTATTCTGAATCTTTTAGTTTTCAGCATCTTAAATTAGCTTCGTAATTTACACAATTCATGGTAGGATTTCACCACAGTTTCATTTGGAGACAGAAATTATTTGTACCACAATATTTAGGGGGTATATACTACTAAATGACCAGTAATGCTTGCTAGCTAAATCAAGTTGAGTTGAGTCGAACGGGCTACACTTATGATGAGGTGAGGGTCAAAAGAGAAAAACTTTCGTTCGATGTTCAGATCGCTTCGATCTAGCTAGTAATCACTACTGGTTGATGTGAGTGGTCTTCAACTACTCATCTCAATCAATCAGTAGTATATATTTTTGCATATTTTTTATTTTGAAGATACTAGTACACTGGTTGAAGTTCAGTATGGCCTTAGAAGCCATTAACAGAGAACTAACTGCAGATCCCGAACTCACTCATAGCAAAAAGCTACCCACTGAGGAGGAAATTATTTTAGGAATTCCATTATACCTCTCATGTACTATCTTTAAATTCCACGGTAAAATATATAGACAAATAGAAAGTGTTGCAATGGGATCAAAAATATCCTCAATTGTAGTAGATATCCTTATGGACAGCTGGGAAAATACAATTCTTAACACATTTATCGCTACTCCAAAGATATGGTAAAGATATGTGGATGACACATTCAGTGTTAAAAACAGAATATATCTCCAGTTTCTTCACACATATAAACTCACTAGTAGAGGGAATAAAATTCGCATTTGTATCATAAAATGAACAAGGAGAATTAGCTATGTTAGACTGTAGAATAAAACTGTACACTAGCGTTTATAAAACGCCAACACATTCTAATAGATATTTAAGCTTTAATTCATCTCATCCGATATCTGAAAAGCCAGGTTTAGTTAAGTGTCTAACAAACCGAACAATAACTCCACAAAGTGGTGCAACATAAAACCTGTATGATGAAATGCAACAGATAGAAGAGGCGTTGATGTTAAATAACTATCCTGTAAAATTCATTACGAAGATCAAAAAAGGTTGAAAGCAAAATAAAAACAATGGTGAAACTAATGTTGATAACATAAATAAGAATGAACATAAAGTTGCTACAATTTTACCAGATAAGGAGGGAATATCTGAGACCCTATGTAGGATTCTTAGCGTAGCAGGAATTTTAGGTGACATTGAAACCTACAAACTCACTCAGGTAGGACAAGCTCTGTAGGCTAAAGGACCCTGCTGACCAAATTAAACAAAATATTATAATTTACAAAACAGCTTCTAATGACTGTGAGTAAAGTGAACTACATAGGTCAAGCTAGTAGATCAGGAGTAGTGAGATTATCAGAACATAAGAATTTAACTAAGGCTAGAATGATTGATCTCACGAAGATAAGTAATTTAGGAAAAACTGCCTAGATTTCACCGCACGCATTAACGTACAATCACACAGTAGGGTGGGAGAGGGTTAAAATTCTAAAAAGTAATATAGGTAGGTGGAAATAGAGGTTGATTACTGAATCTTTGTTCATCGAATTACTCAGCACAAATACCAGATAAATGCAATATATTATTACCAGTCAAATCAGAGGATCACAAATAATGTCAAAAGTATTGTTTCCATTCACATTAAAACACTCTAACATGTTATTTATTCTATTTTACTGACATAAAATCGTATTCCCCATCTTATTCATGAACAACACTCATCTTATTTCCCATCGTATTATATTTTATTGGCAACACTGATGTTATTTCCGAATGTACTTTATCTTCCTTTCTGTTTCATGTATGTATGTCTATTGGACTTTATTTTGATTCATATGTCTAGTTGTTTTTCTTACTTCTGTATATAGACGAAGTTACGATGTTGTGTGATTACCTTGATATTATCATGAACAGTAAATTGTTCTCGGAACGTCATCAGCAAATATTACTGTATATCAAACACTGCGTGATTTTATCAACATAAAATTTTTGCATAATCGAATCAACTTCTCTATAATCTAGCTTAACAATAATGCTAAAAATAATTTAAAGGCTATTATACACTGATCATAAAATGTGACTTTCACTGTATCCTTCTTGCTTAATCATCACATGTATGCTTCACTCACCACTCAAGAAACCACATAAGTCCATTAAACTTTACCACAGTGCTCAAGTTTTATACTTAGACCCCATAAGTTTTGATAGATATATCACGAAATTGACCATAGAACTGACTGGTGGTTTTCAGTTTATTACTCTAACCACTAGAACTATTTTCAAACACACGAAAGAAATGAAATATTAACTGGTTTCTATTATGAAAACATTATTTGTTATTTTTTTATTGTAGCTTGACTCCACACAGTATTTTCGGTACAAGTATGAAATTTTCAGCATGTGATATCGGTAGCCTAAATTTAGCACGCCGACCATAGGTATCAGGTGTGCGTGGGCTGGGAATCAAACTCCGGAGCATTTGCATGGTTGGCGAGCATCCTAACCGCTTCGCCACCTACGCACATTAGGTAGCCTTTAAACTGCATTTTTAATGTCCTAATAAGTTCGTACAACTTGCTGTCAATTAGTATCGGAAAGATTAGCAGCCAATCGTAAGAGAAAGTCAAGGTCGCTGTCATAACTTAGTAATTTATCAGCAGATATTATAGTGTTTAAAATTATGGATTCTGAATTCAAGTCTTAGTGGGCAAACAACATCTTGTTACTATACCGATACAAGTAGCTGAGGAATTTCAAAAGGGAAGAAAGGCGTGTCTCAGATTTTACTGATGGTCATCGCAAGGCAACTATTACTAGTTACTTAATCTGCGTCTATTGTTATGTGAGTACGAAATGTTTATTTTCACCTTTAGGCATGAATCTGACCTAAACAAACTGGTTGGCTCTTACGAGGTATGCAACATAGACGGCACTGAAATAGAAACCAAGTCGGAAATTAAATACCTAGGTGTCATTCTATCTGCTGATCTCTCCTGGTCGTCTAATATCTTGGCGATTTATAAGAAAATATTCCGTCTTACCTTCTACATCAAGAAGTTAAGACATTCTGGTATAACCCAACCCTTACTCCTACAATTCGTTAATTCTCGCATCCTGCCTATTATTCTCTATTGTTCCCCCTTAGTTTTTCCAGGGCTACTGAAGAAAGACTATAACATATTACGCAGGATGTTAAATGTTGCTAGCAGGGTAAGCAACGTGCCACTTAACCAGCTTGCTAATACTCTGGTTGAAAGGCACATGGACTCATGTGAAAAATGGGCCAAATCCATTTTATTTAACTTACACCACCCTCTTCACTCACAACTCTCCCCTTGTATCTCATCAGGCAGGAGACCAGAAGCCAATATAGAAAACTCTATGCTCGCACCAGCAAGTACAAAAACTCAACCATACCCTACTTAGCTCGTGTTCTGTGTGATAAAGAAAGCATTAGGCGTGACACCTATAATTCGTTAAATAGTCAGTAGTACAACTGGACCTCGTCTTTCCAACGCATATCATTTATAGGTACAACATTCTCTTTCTATCTTTTCCTTTTCTCTCTCTCTTTTTTCCGTTATATGCTACTTTGTTTCTTTCTTCCACTTACTCCAGTAAATAGGACAGCACCTACTTTTCTAACACCATCAAAATGTTCAGCTTTACCTTTGCTACCGACATGCTAATGTGTTGTTGTAATAATGAACTGAGATTTCCTCAATCTATGTAGCATTTCTATTTATTGATAATGTACTAATTGGATACAATACTGTAGTAAAAATGCTGAGAATTCCATTGTGTACCACATGTACTGTTTTTGAATAAAGCAAATTATTATTATTTTGTGTTCTATAAATGTTGGATTATATCTTTGGTTGATTTTTCGGCTGTCGTCTGTTTGCATTCCTTCTGAGAATGAGAGTGGACTGTCGACGTCAAACTTGGGTAATACTGTACAGCAGCCTATTTTAAGCCACATTACTTCTTAAACATTGCGTGAAAATTAGTGAAAACTGTATGTCTCCTAGTAGTAACTCTGTGTTACAGATTTTACTTGTGCCTCACACAGAAATTAAGTCTGTAACCTGCTGTCTCATTTGAACGAATGGAAATAATTAGTCATGAATATGGGAAATCAATCTTTTTTCAGTTACTCATTAACAAAATCATGTGAAGTGTATTTTAATCATAATTCGTTGAAACATGACCTCAGAATAAACCTCAAGTTGTAAATACCAGTTACAGTTAACAGTTTGTGTGATTACAGCAATTGTTGCATACCAGTTAAATAAAACAATTCAGCCTAGTTCAAATGAACTGTCGTCAAGATTTGACAGAATAGTTCTAAAATATTTGGGCGCCGAGTGAGAAGTAGACATTTGTAAAAAATTATATTTGTAAAATCTCAGCGAGATTGAAATGAGTAATTCCAACGTTTTGTTCGGCAATCTGGTCCGAACTTCTTCAGGGAAATTAATCGAAATTAACATAACATAGGTTTATATATAAAAAGGAACATCACTTGTTTTTAAAAATTTGTCCAATCATGAGTCATTCAGAAAGTATCAACAAGCATAATAAACAAAATTTTATGAGCTGTGATCAAAATTTGACCCCGGACTTACAAATATTGGTCTACCTTTGTTAAACACTTTAAACAGAGTGTGTATGTGTGTGTGGGTAAACAGTTGTTAAACATTTCTTAACGTTTCCATAAGAAGATATGGACAGTCGGGAATTTTGACCAAGTATTAATAATCGGTGATACATATCCATTTTTATTTATTAATAAGGATTTCCTATGCATCAGCTAACATCACGCCTTCATGTCTGTTCAAACTGTTAGCATCTAGAATTTTATGATTAGACGTATTTTCAAAATTATGGTGTTTGACATTCGATCAAAAATTCTGTTTCTTAAGAGACTGAAGACTGTTAGAACGTCAAACGATTTCAAATGATAAAGGCTAATTGTTTTATCATTTTTCCTATGAGATTTAATAAAAAATATCACTATTCGCTTTACGATTGTAATATTTAAACGTGTCATGATTGCATTGAAAGCCGTTCACTATTTGAAATCGGTTTTGAGGTCGGCAGCACTTAACATAAGGAACAAAATTCGATTTATCAACACTGATGTTAAGTCATTGATTCTATTTGGTTGAGTAACTTAGGGACGCGTCACTGTAACAACTAGCGAAATCTTTTTGAAGACTTTCATTAACAGATGCCTTCACTCTGGTTTGTAGTTCAGATGATTAGGAAGAATAAGCAACGATGATCTCTGGTGACGAAGCAACCAAGAATCATTTGCTCATAAAATATTCAGAAGGAAAGGGATGGCGTCTAGACAGAGACTGAAGAGAACACTGAGTGACATCACACGTCAGGCCCTTGAGCAGAATCCTCATGGGAATCAGACACTTTGGCTACAAAGAGTGACATGCAGAAGATCATGTGAAGAGAAAACGAGAACTTGTGGTTAGTTGTGGAGTGATTTAAGAGTGATGGGAATGAATAGATATAAGTGTAAAACTTGGACACTGTGGTAGAGTATAACTCCATTATAGATAAGATTTTATTTTGATAAATCACACAGGGTTATACAGTAATACTAACTGATGACGTTTCGAGCACAAACTATCATTCATAATCATATCAAGTCACTCAACTTTTTTCTTCATTAAATACATGAGTGGAATTGAATAGATATTTGAATAAAAATCAATATAGGATAATGTACATTGAGAAATAATATGAGTGTTATTGATCAATTCCAATCACATGGGAAATAAGACGAGTGTTTTTATAGTCAAAATAAGTAACTTGTTAGAATGTTTTGATGTACTTGAATTGAAATAGAATTTCGAGATTATTTATTATCCTCTTCTGATTTGACTGGTGGTAATAATATCTTCCATATTTCTTGTATTTGCATTGAGTCATTTCTGTTGCATGTGTTAGGTGTAGACTCGATGAGCCAGGATTCAATAGTCAATCTCTCCACCTACTTCTATTACTTCTTAGAAATTTAACCCTCTCCTACTCTACTCTGTGATTGTGTGTTAATGCATTCACTGCAATCGCTGAGCTTTTTCTAAATCACTTATCTTCTCGGGGTCAACCATTTTTACCTTAGCTGAATTCTTATGTTCCAACAGTCTGACTACCTTCGATCTACTAGTTTAATCTGTGTAGTTGACCTCACAGTCATTGCAAGATATTTTCTAAATTATATTATTTTGTGTAATTGGGTCAACCTACAGGGTCCTTTAGCCTACGGATCTTGTCCTACCTGAGTGATTTGTAGGTTTGAATGTCGCCCTAATTCCTGCTTTATTAAAAATCCTAAATAGGGAGGTTCTCAGATGTCCCCTCCTTATGTGGTAAAACTGTAGGAGCCTTATATTCTTTCTAATTTATGTTATCATTACTAGTTTCACAATTATTTTTATTTTGCTTCTTTCCTTTTCTGATGTTCCTGATGAATTTTATAGGATAGTGAGATTACGATATTCCGCTGAAGCCCTTTGTCCGGCTTAGGAGTGAAGGAATGAATAATAATAATGTGATAATCCCTTCATTTTTTAGAGCTGAAATACGCATGTAGTATGACCACGCATATATATCGGAAGTTTGCAGAGGAGTAGTACTCGATTTATCATTCTAAGCTACAAATACCTCTGTGATTATTGACTCCTTCAATATGTAACTTATCCGAGAGAAATGTAAAAAATATTTCAGTAGTATTTAGTAAGATTAAGTGGGAGGCAGTAGGATGTCTAGGTTATTGGTGTTCGTCTCAAGATTAGGTCAGGTCAAAGTGGTAGAAAAAACAACAACAGTTAGATACATTGTCTCTCTTGTGTTATTGCAGGTGTATTACAGAAACATTATAGAACACATATTTAAACAGTATTTGTGATGCTTCTAGTTTTGTGTTAATTCATGATTCGTTGATTCTACTCTAGATGGAATTGATAGTATGGAGAGCCACATAGTAATCATTTTCTTTTCTATATTTTTTTCCTTTATTGATATGTAAATACAACTGTTACTTTTAAATCATTAGCTGACAGTTTCTTTTTTGATTGTCTGAGATAAACAATTTGTTAGAGTGCAATTAGTAGTGTACTCTGAGCTGGCTAGTTTAGTTGTGGAGCTTTCGTCGTCCTTCTGGACAACATCCTCTTTAAGCACAATTTTCAGCATAAAGTGAACTGATTTAAATTTTTTCATGAGTGATAGAATTGCGTCTCCTGGTAACCATCTTTACATATGTACTGATCGTATTTATTTACTTAGACTTTAAACATTCTCGTCACATTATTTATTTTTTATAAGTTGGTAGATTTGATCGATATTAACATGTTTGTTAATCGCATTTTCGTTTGAGTACTAGGCTTCTAGGAATTCACTGGAACTTATGTTGTTTCCTCTGTCTAAAATTTCGACATTATCTCAATCAAACTGATGTTCATAAATATATCAACATGCATTAGTATGAAAGAATAAATATCCTGTCTTTCCACAGCTGATTCGTGTTCCTGGATTCTAATTCGAAGGAGACGCCCACTTTGGCCGATGTAATGCCTGTTACAGTTCATACAACTTATTTTGTAGATGGTATAATTTTTATCCTCTTTTTCTGTTGGATCTTTTCGGTTTACACAATATCGAATTAAGTGATTTGAATGGCTTTTGTGCTGTGTCTATTTGAAACGGTTTTAATATTCTAGCTGTTATTTCAGAGATATTTTTTATGTATGGTAGGATGAATTTTCTTGTGGTCTTTGATGATGGTTCCTTGTTAGTGTTGTGATTCGATTTTGATGAAATTGTGTGGATATCAATTCTTTTTGAAGACGATTAGTAATTTATTTTCTTCCATTCTTTTCAGCTCTGGAGTGCTACAGTGTGTTTGAATTCTTTTAAACAATATCTGCACACAGTTTCTTTTGTGAGTAATTGAGTATTTGATCTGTGTGCGTTGATTTTCTATATATTTGTGTTTCTATATTTCCTGCGGTAGTTCTCCTGATTAAGACATCTAAAAATGGGATTTCGTTATTTAATTCTTCTTCCATTCCAAAATGCTTGACAATAGATTGGTGGGTGAAGGTAAAACCTTAAGCTACAAAGGACTATTTCTATAAAAAAAACTAGCTAAATATAGTTTGTTGAGACGGTAAAACCAAAAGCTTGCTTAAACCCCACACTATCAAAGAGGAAGAGTCCAGGTGATGCTACGAGGCTGTCTAAATTAAATAATTACTCATATCCCCTTAGATTCCTAGTTGAACATGGGGCTTCAACTGTACATCAATATTTAATCCTGTTCTTTGCAGTCCTTATTAGCTTGCTCAACAACTGCCCATATTTTCTCATCTCCTGATCAAAAGATCTCCTCCACGTCATCGCCAACTCATTGTTTCCCATTCAAAAGCCTGACGAGTGATGTCACTTAACGGCCTCTTCAGCATATGTTCAGTCCATCTCTATTGCTTTTGGCATATTTGATGTGCAATAATTTCTCGGTTCGTTTGCTGTCAGAGTTCCTTGTTTCTTATTCCTTCTGGCTGGTCGTCTAATCTGCAGTATGGAGAGAAGGCAGCTGTTGGTAGAACAGGCTGTTGGTGACTTCCGTTCCAAGTTTCTGAATCATATAGAAGAAATGACTTTATATTAATGTTGAAAATCCGAAACTTGCTTCCTATGTTGAGAACAGCGAATTTCACCGCTGATTTCAGAGAAAGGAAGTCGTAAATATTTGTTGATTACACAAGTGCCAATAGATTCAAAACTCCAGCTTCAAGCATACTAGTAACCCTTAGCACTCTGCGCTAATATCCAAACTTAGTTGTTTTTACCGAGAATGTTAAGGAACTCTATAGTTTTTCATGCTGTTTATTTAAAAAAGCTTTAATTACTAGCTGAATGTTTCGTGGGATTTTATGTTGTGATGCAAAAAGATTTTCACTGTCCCTATACCGTTTAACCTGCCTTCATTTAAGAATCTGGCTTTAATTTTGGATTAGTCTACATGTTTTTTAATCATTAATTTACTTGCATTCCTTGCCATTCAACAATTCATTACGTCATACTTGAAAATTCACGTTATCAATCAAGAGCCATTCATACTGTTATCCACCTTAAGTAACCTTAGGCACTAGTTAAACTGATCAGTTGACTAACCATTTAGTTTAGTTCATCTTAAACGTAGAAGAATCAATAGGAATATCGCATACACGCCCCCCCCCCCAAAAAAAACCAAAACAATCTCTAGCTGGCGCTTTGTCGGATTGGAAAAAACTCTTTGGAAAATAACAAACTTTGAAAACAATGACGTTTTAAATTTCTCAAGACTATTTTACAAAAACAAAGCAATTAGATATCACATCTATGAGAATTTTACGGTCAGTCATTGATTAATTACTTCAAATATTAGAAGTATATTTATTGGAAATTTTATTACTGAATATTATTTTCCCACAGGAGATGATCTTCCTTCAAGGGTGTCCAGTGGTTAGAATTACTGAGGTGATGATAACCAAAGATAACTGAAGTATAAAAGAAAAAAGGAAGTTAATCATAAAGAATTAATTAATAATTATTACCAATACAAACTATTCAAAACTATATTTTTAGTCCAAATGAAAATAAATAAATTTCACATCTGTAACTAAGACTTAAGTGTTCATCAGAAAATATCGATTATCATAGTTTTCTATAGTTTGTTTTGTAAGGGTTAGTTATGTTTTTACGAGTTGATCACGGATCCATGTCAGTTAGAGAACCATTGAAAACCAGGGAGTACTGGACAGCTGCTGTTTCATCCTAGTTTGGGAATCAATAGCAGTACGCACCCACTGGGATTCGAATCCAGAACTTTCCGGTTACAAGGCAAGCTTGTATACCATTCAGCCACTGGGACCCGATTCAATGGCCCATACACAACTCGTAAAAACATAACTAACCCTTACGAAACAAACTATAGAAAATTAATCTGATGCTCGCTAGTGACTTGCTACAGGATGTAGTTTCCTGGAGTTCTAGTGAGAAGTCGTGACCAGTGCGGTCCAATTAGATGTCACGTGTGTGGATGGATGTCCCACGAACGACAATGGTTGGGGTCGCACTAAATCACCAATTGGTAGAAGTTAAAATTCATGCGCTGGTTGGCCATTGAATCGGGTCCCAGTGGCTGAATGGTACACAAGCTTGCCTTGTAACCGGAAGGTTCTGGATCCGAATCCCAGTGGGTGCGTACTGCCGATGATCCCCGAACAAGAATGAAACAGCTGTCCAGTACTCCCTGGTTTTCACTGGTTCTCTAATTCATATCAGTCCTCGATTATCACAGTGTTTATGAGAGAAGAGACTACTCAGTTACTTGAGAAATAATAAAATTATCATTCACACTATTTTAGAAAACAGCTTAGGATAACAAGTAATCTTTCAGAGAATTTGGCGAAATTTATGGGGTCAACCCCTGGTGAGATCATGGGTGCATACCGCCGAAGAGCGCCAAACAGGGCGAAACAGCTGTCTAATAACTCTGACTAAAGTCAGTTCATGGCCAGTTTTAAACTTTATTTCTGATCAGTGTAAGCAGTTTATTACTATACAGCAGCTGTACTTCAGAAATTTGATCAAATCACAAGTGTCGTGCATTTTCTTTGCAAGTTACGCGTTTCATTTAACAATACTCAGTAGATATCAACATTAATCGAAATCACTCAGAGAATTATTAGTTAAAAGCGCCCATGAAGTGAATCGAGTTTGTACAAACTCAACAGCACATGTAATTCACATTTGTTTTACTCACACTTACACTCCTTTAAGTTCCCAGTGGAGAGTAGGGCTTCAAGCTACAGCTTTTGAAGTTTCGATGGCAGTGGTATTTATTTATACGGGATCAAGTTGCTAACCTCATACCCAATCTTCCTTATTTACCAGTCTTATTACTGGCTTAGCGAGGTAAAGGAGTGCGTCAGTGGCGTCAGTGCGATCGAACCTCGGACCGCCTGCATAGTTGGCGAGCATTCTACCACTGTGCCACTGACGCAATGACACACACACATAAACAGAAATTTAGTTCATGTTACTCATTACTACTGTTTTGTTATAAGAAAAAGGCACAAACAGCGAAGAAAATTTTCTTTAAAACAATTAGTTCCCTGTATGAATTTAGATAAAGCAATAAGAAGACGTAATTTGTCTGAATCGTGTAATGTATTTGCGCAACACATTTCGAACGATCTGATCAAACACAGACTTGTCATAGGAATATATATGAAATTAAGAAAGAGGTAAGAGGTGAGAAAATAGACTTAGGTCAAGTTAAAAGGACATATTCAAGGTCAAAGTAACAATGAAGACCACTAAACCAAATAACAGAGGTAATAGTACATCTACCCTGGCTGGTATCAAAACAAAATTTACCAAGGAAGGTTTAATGTGATGACGAATTGTTTTTGAACGCATAAAGGTGGCTTAAACTTTCTAATTGCTAGGGCTTCCACAAACTTTAGGATACGCCCCAAACACGTTTTATAGATAGGTTTAAAAGATCTGTTAACGTGAATTTTATGTCCTGTTTCTATAATATGTTTCGCAATAGAAGAGCTAGGTCTCCTGTTCTCAACGTTAATAGGTTCTAAAGATTCCATTTGTTTCTGGAGCCATTTAGGAATATGCTCTGAATATGTCCTTTGAACTTGACCTAAGTCTATTTTCTCACCTCTTACCTCTTTCTTAATTTCATATATATTCCTATGACAAGTCCGTGTGTGATCAGATTGTTCGAAATGTGTTGCGCAAATACATTACACGATTCAGACAAATTACGTCTTCTTATTGCTTTATCTGAAAATTTTCTTTTCGACGATTCATTTTCATGAGTTGTAAAACGTAATTATAATTAACAAAGAAATCTTTAGATCAATCAGATAGTGGTAAATTTTTTTTTGTCCTTAGAAAATTGTATTACATAATGTAAGGTGTAAGAAGGGATGACTAATTGTAGGTTAGAAAGGAGTTATTAAAAAGACAGAAGTTGGCATGACGTAATAAGTGTCAGATAATGAATAATCAGTAAGCTCGTGTAAAATGGACAGGAACTAGTGAAAAGGCTACAGAGTGTTTTTGTATAAAATATGTATGAAAAGCAATGTTATTAATAAACAGTAATAGAGTGGTAAAAAATGTGAATGATGGGAATAACAATGATAATAAAAGTATTAATAAAATAAAATAATAATAGCGAAATTGTGGTAAGAACTTTACTCTGACCATGGTAAGGCAAGAGAATGTATGTTTGGCTTTTGGATGCAGAGGTCCGGTTTCAGATCTCCAATAGCTACTGCTTCAGCTATGCACAGATGGCGTATCTAAAGTCCCTTTGTACAATATTGAGAGACTCTGTGTAACACTGTGTTTTGTCACCTACTGTTTTGTTCTCGGGAGTTGAATGAATCCAAATTAGTGTCTACCTTACTCATCATTCCTTAAGTTGTCTTTATGCACCCTGATTTCTTCACTTTTTTTCCTTTCATGCCGGCTTTACACTATAACGCCTTTTTTATAGTTGCAATAATCAGAGAATTCTAATTTTCGTTTATATTTTTAGTACTCATTCGAAATAGAAAACAAATAGGCACAGTATGCAATTTCTAAAATAACAAAATATTATGCTGATAGATAGGATAGATGGAATAAAATGAGTTAAAAAGTCTTAGCCTTAGTCTGTTTATGACTGACTGATACTCTACTGAGATTTTGAACATCCACCTTTTAATGGAGGAATGAATAGGAAGGAAATTTCTTTTGTTGACTATTTTTATGGTTATTTCCAAAATAAACAGTGGATCGTACAAGATACTGCTGTTCTTTTTCGCTTTGTTTACTTTTCATTGGGATGTTTCCGTATTTCTGAGTTTATCACGGAATATTTATTGTTTCAATCGTTTTAACTACATTACTAGGATAAATTATTACGCCACATCGTGTCACTGAATTTGTAGCTACTCTGAATGCACAAAATCTCTTTCCTTTCCTTTCTGTCTCCCCGCAGTTACTGAGTCAGCAAACTTCAGAAATATTAGTTGAAATCCTCACTATAAATAACTACTCAAATAAATCAGGAATAACTCAGAGAGTTTGCAAAGAAAACAAATTAAATAACTAATCTTCACGAAAAGGGATTATAATTATAGTTTAAAAATGCAACACTGATAAAAGAATAAATGTTATTCATTTGAGATAAGTCACATAGTATGACTGATTGAGTATTTAACGTACATAAAATGTACAGCAGTTCAGATTGCCGCACTTTATAAGCCACATATAAGGAAAGGTAGCAAAAGAGATCCTGAAAAACTATAAAAGACGGACGCACTGAGGACCCCAGCAAAGCGGTCTACACCTTCCCACGTGGCTCAAATCAACAATGAAATATTCATGCGTTAGTATCATATTTTGATTATTGCTTGACTGGTTGGAGGATTTCATCGTGAAAGGACATGAGTTAGAGAACCATTGGAAAACCTGGTAGTATTAGACAGCCAGCTGTTTTTTCCTAATTTGGGACTCTTCATCAGTACGCACCCACCACCTGTGTCCGAACCCAGGCATTCTGGTTACAAGGCGAGCTTTTAGACCATTAAGCCACTGCGAGCTGATCCAACGCCCCATGAATTCTGACTTCTACCAATTCATGACATAGGATGACCAGTTCGCAATGTCTTCGTCAATGAGTAACTGTTCTAATATTTGACCTGCTGTGCCCTAATGGTCAAGGCTTCCCACGAGAAGACATTGCGAATTGGTCGCGCTATGTCATGAATGAAAAGAAGTTAGAATTCATGGGCTTTTAGATAGGGTCCCAGTGACTTAATGGTCTACGAGCTCGCCTTGTAACCAGAAGGTCCTGTGTGTGTACTGTGAAGAATCTCAGACAAAGACAAAACAGCTAGCTGTCCAGTACTCGGAAGCTGGTTTTTCAATCATTCTCTAACTGATGTCAGCTCATGATGAAGTCCTCCAAGAAATCAAACAAAATTCTCTACAAAACCAATATTTGAAAATATGTTGAATTGACCACTCATAACATTCTTCTGGTCTTATCCAGTGTCATATAATAGTGATCAGTACGAAAGTTCATGACTTTGTTTGCACAACATGTTCCCCAGACATCCCAATCCATGTAGGGTCAGTTATTTATCTCAGCTAAATACTGGTTAATACCGAAATCATAAAACAGACATTTACTTATAATTTAGATCTCTTCATCGACACACGTCAACCATTTGATGTGGCATTAAACTACAGCCCACACATTTGAGAATTAAATAATAGTTTGGAATAGAATTAATATAATTAGTGCTGAATTTATTTAACAAATAGGATTATCATATCTGGCGTCTAGTTGCTTTAGTTTTCATAGTTGGAAAATGTAAATTACAAGTTCAAGATAAAAAACCAATTTAGACTTGAAATAAAAGGTATGGCGTCTAATAATTCTATACTGATTTGGAGTCACCCGGGTAGGTTTCAATGTTAATTACCTACTATACTTTTAGCGTATATTTTTCCAATATGAAGCGAATAAAAGGATAAAAACCAATGTTAATTTAAGTTTTAGTTCAGTGGTTTAGCGGTAGAATGATTGTCAACCATGCACGTGGTTCGGTGTTTGATTCAATGTCAGAGTATTTATTTCCACCCACCTCCTAGCCGGTTGTAAACTCAACATAGAGGTAAGAATGGGCATGAGACTAGCAACCTCTCTCCTGTAAAAAACACCACTGTTACTGCAACTTCAAATTTTAAGCTTGAAGCAAAGGAATAAAGTAATGTAATAATAAATAAGTTCAATTTCAATAGGTTTTTCCGAAATAGGAGTATGCACATCTTCATCATGCATCATTTCGCTATCATAGCTCACGGAGAACAAAGATCTTTGTCTTGGGGTTCTTGTCCATCAGTTTCATAACCGATTTAAGTACTTTTTAGTCAACTTATCAATAATACCTTATTTACAGGTGAATAAATTCTAGTCATAATTTAGTGATAACGCATGAAGAATATCCAGAGACTGATAGTATCAGTGATGAAGTCTTAGGGAACTTAAGCGGAGGTTCTGAAGTTGAATAAGGACAAGATGAAGATACCAGCGATGACTGTTAGATTTAGATTACTGGGTCTTTTCTGATGGTTAGTTTCAGTAGATGAAGTATAACACAAAACATCAGACAGTTATTTTATTTTTATTACAGCTTGATGCCACACCGTATTTTCAGTACAAATATGGAATTTTCAGCACGTGATATCGGTAGCCCAAATTTTGCAGGCCGACCATAGATATCGGGTGTGCGTTGGTAGGGGATCAAACCCCGGACCATGTGCATGGTCGGCGAGAGTCCTAACCACTGTGCCACCGACGCGCACAGTTAGATGCATCTGCACAGCTCTCCAAACACATATATCAACAAACGATAGATGTCTTCAGACACACTTAAGTTTAAATCAAAAGTATACATCTACAGTTAATGCAAACAGTAAATCCAAGATTAACAGTGTTTTACTAAGTAAGTTGAAGTAGTTTATCTGCAAAAGATTTAGCTTTCTAAAACCTTTAACATTCAGATGTCATCAAAATAAGGAGTTTGTTTAACATTTTATCATGGCCATATTCGTTTTAAGATAAAGTATACTCTCGATTGAAATCTTTTTAACTCTGAGCTTTTTTGATTTCATTAGTGTAACAGAACAGTATGAAGTGACACTTAGTAGAACTCTTGTTTTCAGTTAACAGAAATGTATAAAAATAAACTTTAAGAAAAAATTTAATGAATGTGTGGGATTATTCGCATACATACTTCCAGGATAAAATTAACCCACACAAATGCCATAAAAGTGTGTTAGTCAACCAACCTCCGCTTTTTTCACAGGTTATATTTACCAATAAAATGAGTCAGCATAGTTTACAAATATGTATAAATGTGTGCTTCATGTTATGATGCTAGATCTTTTGTCACGAGGTCACTGCTTAACTACGGACCAGTGCCCACTTAACTGGTAAAGCAGAACACGCGAGAATCAGCGGTAAAACCAGGTTCATTTATTATGACAAAAGTGACTGTATTTATACAGAAAATAAGGTAGACTGGAAATCAACCAATCCGGTTGAGAGTTTGAATTGTGTAAGCGTCCAATCAGAAGCAGGAACAATTGCATGTCAGTGACTTGTTAATAACGCGATAATAACTTGACTGAGACATGATAATGACCTGATAATTGCATGTGTTTTACCTCTTCCTAACACTTCATAAACTAATGAAAATGTGACTTTTTGTCTGAAAGATTCAACGTCTCCGATTCAGTATAGATTTATCAATTTTGTCGGCTAATATCGTTGCATGAATAATTACTCTAACTTAAAACTGGATCATTACTGGAAACCGGGGAGTACTGGACAGCTGTTACGTACCTATGGTCCCTCTGTAGATTGAAACCGGGATCTTCAGGTTACATGGTAAGGCCGTTGACCATTCAGGCACTGGGACGGAATCCAATGCCTGTTCGAGATATAATACGCCCCCGCCATCTAATATCATCCACAGGTACTCACCTTTACATCCTGACTGACCTAACTGGTAAAGACTTTTCACTAGAATTTAAACAGTTTCATCTCGCGATAAGTCACTAGTAGGCGGTATATTAGTTTTCAAGTGTTGATTTGCAGGCTTCACCTTGTAGTCTAAAAGCAATGTGTTCAATCCCTGTTGGAATCACGGGTGGGTATTGTTGAAGAGTCTTACAAGTACTTCCTGATTTTCAGTAGTTCTAAAAATGATGTCAGCACATGACCTTAGCAGAGATCAAGTACATCCCTTCAGACAAATTTAGAAAACATTTTGATTTCCATAACTTCGACATTAAAAACCGGATTAAAACCGGATTTCTGCTATTGCACCACTCAAATTTACGTGTCTTACGGGCTTGTTCAAGTATAATTTTAGTTTTGACGAGTTAACAGAGGCAGGTGACAGGTGTATGCATATCCAACTTTAAAATCTGAACTTCTCAACTATTTAGCATTACACCTGCAGTTTACTTCATTTAGTTTCGGTGGAATTCTCCTGTTATCACATTATTCTTTGAAAGTATGACTTCATTAGAGGATAATCCTACTTAGAACATCTGGATTATGAATCAGAAATAATCTTCACTACTTAAAAAAAACAACTTTCAAAAGCTTTGAACAAATAATGGAGATAGAATTGTACGATGTCGTTTTTTAACAACATTAATTTCAATTCATTAAATTTGGAATTTAAGCATTCCAACATTTTTGTCCAAAAACACTAAAATGTTCACTTTTGTTAAATGGATTCAATTATTTACTTTCAACACATAAAACATTGAATATAGGAAAGTGTTTAAATCATCAAAGTTTATTCTCCAGGGTATATGTAAACAAAAATGGTTGTTTGTTTGTTTGTTTGTTTATTTAACATAAAATTGGTTGAATGTGAATTTATGAATGTGAGAGAGATTGTGATTTCTTTCTTTTCTTTTCAAGAATTGTCTACAGGTTAGTTCGAAATTTTAGTTAGAAAAAACTCCCCCGAATAGGCGACACAGACAACTGTAAACAGATTAACACGGATCCGAAATGTTCGTCACTAATTTCTGTCGGTTATGCTTATATCACAAAATTAATTCGTTCCACATAAGTTTTTGAGATATGAGACTTTAAAACAATTGGTTCTCTCTTAATGAATTTTGAAGAAACCATATACTACTGATTCATTGAGATGAGTAGTTATATACCACTGATATCAGTCTGCAGTGATTACTAGCCAGATCCACGGTGATTTAAACACCCGACGACCCTTTCACGTATCTGAGGCCACGCTTATCAGTAGTGTACCCAGTTTGATTCATCTGTGAAAGCCTAATCAGTTGAAATCATCCGATTTCTCGTTAGCTAATGAAATGTGTAGTATATCTGCGCAGTATAAAAATTCTGTTCAGATACGTGCTTGTCATAAATACTGATCATTTAAGGCAATGGAGTACAAAGGGTCACGATTTTTATCAATATGGATCAAGATATTTACAGGTGGCGATCACAAACAAGAGGTAAGAAAACAAACGGCCGTGGAAATATTACTAGGTAAAGTGATTCCTTATTAATTTGCTTATTAGATGTATCACACAGTGAAACAGTATTATTTACTGGATGACAAGGCTTCGAAAACAATTTATTGTTCATAATCATTCCAATTAATATCACACAACTTCGAAACTTTCATTTTACGGTTTTCTTTATTTTTTCCTATTCGTCTTTGGGGTAGTAGAATTTTCTAGATGTCCGGGAAAGATGTCGAATCCTTTCTATGACATGTATTTTTAGTTAATTCGATAAATGAAGCCTCTGTTATCAATCTATCCCTCCACCATGTTACGATGGATTTTAAAACTATCATCTTATCTCATCATCATATTCTATGGTTGTGTGTAATTGTATGTAGTGCCATAGCTGAACTATTTTCCAGAGTCATTATCTTATTCGAGTCAACTAAGCTAGATTTTGCTAGGTTTTTATGTTCAGCTAGTCTGACTTCCCCTGTTCTACTAGTTTGACCTATGTATTTGACCTGACAATCATTGCAGGGTATTAAATAAACTAAATTGTTTAGTTTTAAAGGCTCTACAGGATCCTTTAACCGACAAAGCTTGTTTCTAATTGAGTTTGTGGGTTTGAATGCCAGCCACTTTTATTTCTGCCTGCCTTGTTAAGAATTCTGTGTAGGATTTCCGAGGTTCCTTCCTTGTATAGAATTACCACTGATGGTGATTTCAATTCCCAATTGTTGGTGTTGTCATTGTATTGCTCATGTTTGACATGCATATCATCATGAATATTATTATTACCATTATCACTACCACTACTGTTATTATTTATTTTATCTTTACATTTTGCTACAAATTTCCTGATTAATTTATCAGGGTAACTAATAAGTTTCGAAGCTTCTCTTATATGCCTCACTTCCTGTCTTAGACTTTCCTTGGTACTACTTAGTTTTTGTGCCCCACTACTTAAATATTTCACCAATCCTATTTTTTTTCAATGACAGAGTGATATGATCGGAAATCCAAATATCAGTTTGAATGTGTGAGTTTCCTGTAAACACTAGCGTCTAACTTCCAATCTTCTTTCCTTTTTACGCTAAAATCTCACATAGTAAGCTCCTCTTCCTGATTTTCCACTTCATATGTGAACTAAATTGCCTCTAACTCCGAAATGATTTGTTTGAAAAGTCTGTTTATGTCCTGTGTTCTAAGTACGGTGAGTATTTCATCCAGATACCTCTACCATACTTTTGGGGTGGGGCTGAATGTTTCAATCGCTAAGTTTTCCCACTTATCGATGAATATATCTGCCACAATCGGGGTGATTATAACTGATGTGATTATGAACAGTAAATTGTGTTCGATACGACATCCTGTAAAAAATACTGTCTCACTGTGTGATATATCTAATAAACAAATTAGTATGGAATTACTAACTACCACAGTGCTCAAGTTTTACACATATATTAGAGTGAACCCTGGTTCTAAAATCTGATTACCAAGCCAGGTTCAGAGTAGTAACAAGTAATATTTGGACACATGAAATACGTTCAAGCCATTTTATGGCTAAGGCTTCAACGAATCTAAGTATACTGCAACGAATTGTCCAAGGATTTGAACGATTCTCCGAGGAGGCTTTTTTTCAGAAACTTCGTACATTTATTCTCCTTAATGAATGTGAATAAAGCAAGAATGACAGCTTTTGCGGAATAAAATGGTACCATCACTGCTCATTTCGTTGACTTCTTGTCAGCTGCTTACAACCCAAAGTCATTATTAAGTATATCTACAAAAACAATTTTAACATACATGCACAGAGTTCATTTCAACAAAAATCAATCAATAAATGCGTACAATAATAATATATATAAGAATAAACATCCGATTACATAATGCCAAAAGTTTGCATTGTGTATGATCATTATTGTTTGGAACAAAGTTTTTATTATTATATATTATTACTGTATGCAAATATTGATTGATTTTGATTGAAATGAACTCTTTGCAAGTATGTTAAAATTGTTTCTGTAGATATACTTAATAATGACTTTGGGTTGTAAGCAGCTGACGAGAAGTCAATGAAATGAGCAGTGGTGGTACCATTTTATTCTGCAAAAGCTGTCGTTCTTGCTTTATTCAAATCTAAGTATGTAACCCAAGAGTCTTTTATATATGGTTTTAGAGACATTATTGCACTGAAGCTTATAACCCGTCTCTATGATGTGCTTTGGGATAGATGACGCTTGATATTGATTTCTGGGGTTAACTGTATTAGGTGATTTTACTTATTCTGACCATTGCTTAAGAATATCTAGTCCAATTTTAGTTCATTTTAGTTTACAATATTTTCACCTCCCTTTTTCCTTAACTCACTTTCCTACCTCTTATTTGTGATCATGATCTGTAAACATCTTGAACTATATTGTTAATAATCATGATCCTTTGTACTCCATTGCCTTTTATATAAATATGTGTGACAAGCACATGCGTGATCAGAATTTCTGTGTTGCTAAGATACATTATCGCTTTGTCCAAATTAGAATTTACTTTCCAGTCTATAGCCTTCTATGTAATCAGTTTTTAATGCAGTAGTTAAATGGAAGCGTGATTATAGTGAGTTTAATAACGTAAAGCATTGTGAATGCACATCTATGAAGATATACAGACTGGAGTGAAATAAGCGTTTATTGATTTTTAGTTTACAGTTATTCTAGAAGTAATATCAGTTCTCTGTGAAGTACTTTACGAAATCTACCCATTCATCACAATTCAACGACTAGTTTTCTGGGGGTTTCCAAGAAGACACGTGTTATTTTTAAGTATCCTTTCGGGCTGCGGTGCTCATGCATTTTATTTGACACTAACTAAATCACATATACAACTGTAATTAACTCTGAGACCCATTAATATCGAACATCTTTAGTGGAGTTTGATTAAATACAATAGATTTCAATTTTTAATGTTGATACTACTGTTTCTATCAGATCCATCATGGTTAAAGCGTGTAAATTCCAAAAAATTTAGAAACACATTGCCTAAGTATGAATGGATTCATGTGTTGGAGTAACTGTTAGCTTTCAGTGAAAATGTTATTTATAACATTTCTATGTAGTGAAGCTTTGAGTGTCAGTTGCTCCTTATTTTGACCTCAGGCATTCAGCACATCTATATCACCAAGATTTTGCATATGGAACGTTACTATGAGAATCGTTATAACGAGTATGAATGTTTTCAAGGATAATATACACATGAAAAATTGTAAACCACATATTATTTTTGAATTACATTCGCAAATTACACAGCTCGGCGTGCTTACTTCACCAATGTTTCTTTTAAAAACCTCTGATGAGCTCGATACCAAAACGAGCGAAACAACTATCCGGTGTTTAGACCACGTTGACCTAAGTTGCAAACACTACTGGTTGATGTGAGCAGTATTCAACTGCTTATCTCAATCAGTCAGCACTATGTAGTTCTTTTGCTATCTTTATTGTTTCTTATAATATGATATGATAGAGAAGCTTGGTAGCTCAGGGGGATAACATTGGTGTGGTTGTTTCCCCTCAGCTAGATGGTTTGACTGCGAAGCTTTCATTGTCTCCCTAGACATCCTCAGGACACACTTTATTTTTAAGTTTTATTGACGCAAATAAGATTTACCAATGAATAGAAGGGAATTCATGTAGGCTAAAGGTCAAATTTCAGTTCGGCGAAACAATCATTACCAATACAAATGAACTAGAGGATGAGAAAATATCCAGAAACAACCAGTCACGTTCAAAGTTCCTGTGAGAATTCTGAAAGCTCACTTCAAATTGAAGTATCTACTGATGATATTGTCTAGAAAACAATGAATGCTTCGGAACTAAACCATCCAGATAGGTGAACACAATTATACTACTATTCTAAGGTTAATTCTAAAGGATTAGATAGCAAAAATCCTTTATCCACTTAGTATTAACATGAGGAACAACCAATGTGTGGTAATTTAGAATAAATAATAAATAATGAGACTGATTTTAGTTCTTCATTTCGCCCAATCGAATAATACACTTAACAATTAAATGTAAACTATATGATTGAATAAAAATATTCCCTTTTGTGATTTTTTCACTTGATGAATAAGATTTTCAGACAAGGCAGGTTTGTTTATTATTGACCCAAATAGAAAATCTTTTCAGAATTTGTATCTATTGGTTATTTTCTTTGACAGGATTGCTTAATCTACAAAAGTGTTTATTCACTACTTCTACTAATTCATCCATTCTTTAACTAACACAACCTACATTTTATGCATAAACAAGAGAAAACAGATTTCCGCATTTCTTTCCCGTGCCTTGAATAACCTATTTCCTTAAAATCAAGTCAGTTCGGTTCTGTAGACCACACAGTTGGAAGTAGATTATGTGTATTCTATTGAATTCAAAATCCATCGTTAATTTATTTATTATTGTTTGTTCTATACACTAGGATAATTTATTTGTGTTTATCATCCTTTTTTATCTAAATCAAAATGACATTTCGCTCTTGCGGTCCCATGATACGTTTGATTTTAGACGAAATTTTGGTGTTTTTATCTATTGCGAAAGGCCAATTTCAATACATTTTGTTATCAACAAAAATCAATGTTAATCAAAAATTCAGTATATCAATTTTAGATTTCTTTAAGTCACAGTGGTCAGCGACCATACGACACCTAAAACACCGGTTCTTCTCCAATCACTGAAGTTAAACAACGTTGGGCTACATTAGTACCTGCCGCGTTGGTATTGCTAAGGTAGAATGACTGCCAACCAAGAATGTGATCAGGAGCTGAATCGCCAGCCTACGCACTCCTAAATCTCGCTTAGCCGGTTGTACTCACTGTAAACGAGGAAGGTCGGGCGTTAGAATATCGATCGCACTTCATAAAAATTTAGAAAAACCACTGTTACTGAAACTCCAAAGTTCAAGTCTGAAGCCCTCTGTTCCACAAGGAATAAGGCAGCAAAGTGAATACTGGGACCCATTTAATACTCACTAATTTGCGTCATATTTGGCGCAGAGTATAAGTGTACTGCTTAGCTATAAGACTTGGCATTTTTTCATGACTATAAAGCGTTACCGCTGACAGAAAACTCATGGAAAGACGATCGACTTTATTTATTATGACTGTCTTCTTCAAATAACACAGTTTGCGGTAAGATACCGCCATGACTTCTAAAAGAAAGCCAGAATCATTCAAATTCTAATCTACTACTTGCTCGATACCAAAACAGGTAATGAAGAAACTCAGCGAAATAGCACGATGATATATATCGCTGATCAATATGAGTAATTGAAAATAACTCACATCAATCACCAGTGCTTAGCAGAATACTCGAAATCTCTGCGGTTTGACTGTCAATGAGCTCAATACCTAATCGATGAAACGACTATCAGGTTTATAGATTACTTCGGTCTGCTTAACAAGCACTCCTGCTTGATTTCAGTGGTTTTCCACTAAGCATACCGGTCAGTAAATCTTTAACCTTACTGGATGTCCTACTTACAAGAAAACCAGAGGGTAGTATAAAAAGAAATCTGCATGGAAAAAGCACTTGGACAGGACAATATACACAAACATTTTCACAGCTTCATTCCTATCAATTACAAGAGAAATTTAGTGAAGACCCTCAGCCACAGAGTTAGAGCTATATGCTCAGAAGAAGTTATTGAAGATGAATTAAGCATTGTATATGATACTTTGATCGAAAATGGTTATCCTGACAAATTTATCAAGAAACACATGACAAAGAAAGCGGAAAAGGACTACTTACTGTCTGTAAACAAGAAGCCTTTATATATACGGCTACAATTCAAGGGCAATATACCAAGCGAGATAATTACGAAGAAATTAAAAAATCAATTCAAAGAACTTTTAATGGTGGCGAACTACACGTATTATTCTCTACACGACCGATGGTGCTACCTCGACTGAAAGATGAAGTACCTAGACTAGCCACTTCGAATTGTATCTATCAATTCAACTGCGGTTGTGGAGCGAGTTATATTGCCCGTTGCTCTAGGAATTTGATTTTTCGTGCTCGAGAACATCTTCCACTATGCCTTAGTAAAGGTGTAGTTGAAACTATTAACAGCTCGATGTTAGACCATCTGATGCAAACCGTTCACAAAGCCAGCGTAGAAGAATCCTTCTCTATGATATACCAAATGCCTTAACAAATTGCAAAAATCGTTAAAGCACGGCATGCTCCAAACAGCAGAGGCTATTGCAATTCACCTCAAACAACCAGTGCTCTGTGCCCAAAAGAAACAAGTCCAGCCCCTACTACTGCCCTGGCCCTCAGTAGAGACTATAAACTCATGAATTTGTACTATTACCTTTCCTAATTCTTCTGACATTCAGCTTATTTTATGTTGATGCTGTTCAGCTGTTATTTATCAATATTATTGATTTGATGTTATTTAAACATTAATGTCGTTCATAAGACGAATTTATTCATTCATTCATTCATTATAATGTATACATAATTGTAGAACCTGATGATGAATTTATCGAAAAGAGTACTCTTTGTTCCGTATCCATTCTTTTAAAATCTGTAACAGTATGTTAATATTTTTCACTTTCTATTTCTGATCCAAGATAGCACTAAAAAGTAAATAATGCTTAAACGAAATGCTAACCGTAAGATAAGGAAAACAGGTTATTAGTCGATGTGGTTTCGAATCCTTGGGAATTGAGATATTTGGGATAAAATATGTTCCGTGCCAAGTAATTCTTTTCCTCTAATTTATAGAAAAGTCAGTGGTCATTTTAAAAAATCAACCATCTACACACAGAAATTATAAGTAATGGGATTTTCTTACTTGAAATAAGAGGATGACAACTCCCGCGATAGCTAGTAAACCAATATAAAAGCTGAGCATTGATGATAATTGATCCCAACAACCTCGTTTTATATTTGAATTCTTCTCATTGAATTCTCCTGGACATGTTGGATCAATAATGACGAATTGGGAATCCATTTTACAGCATGGAATAGGATATTTAAGATCTGTTTTTAAAAGAAATTTAAAGTAAATTTTATATACACAGAGTAATAATATACAGACACACAAACATTGGTGCAGAATAACATGGAATCCCCTTATTTGTTGGTCCTCATCAGTTGTGTACAAACTATAATCTTTAATAAAATAAGTAAGTGTACAATTATAACATCCTTTTGTCTACCAGAAGTCATATTGAAAGAGCGCTGTAGGGAAATAAAACACCAGGTATCTCTATATAGCACAACTACGTACACCTTATCATTAACGCACCTTTAGCACAGATCTTCCGTGTTGTGCTAGTTTGTGCTCTATTATTGTGCTTCTTTGTGTTCCTTTCACGTCTGTCATGCATCTCTATAACTTTGGGACATTTACTTGCCTTGACATCAAATCTATCTTCCTAACATTTGATGTTTTTATGCCACTTAATGTCCTTTTATATACTACTGATTAATCTTATTAGTAGCACACACCACATCACTATATTTATACATAGTATATATATATATATATCCTCTATCCAGTCAAACTAAATCCCTACAAAACCAATACTTGAAGATATATATATGTAGCGCAACAGCCAGCTGATGTCACTGGCAAATAACTGCCATCTTGCCGGACTTAGCAGACCCTGCTGGATACGACTTCTCAACGGAACTCCAGGTAACTTCCTCCACAGAGTCAGTCGCTGTCGACAGTCGGATTAATTTTCAAGTGTTAATATTCAGGGACTTGAATGGTTACAAGTTTGATCACGAGCTGCCATGAACTAGAGAAGCACTGGAAGGCCAGGGAGTACTGGACAGATATCTCAAGTTAAGTCCTCTTCATGACTTGCCGGTAGAAGGGGTCATTAAAGTCTAACATTGACAATTTACAACTGTATACAAGGTATGAATTTGACAATTTCATCATCTGCAACAATAGTTACGACCCCAGTTAATTAATAAAAGAAGAGAACACGAAGTTCAGCAAAGATATCTTTTCGGTGATTTCATTTTCAAAAGCTGTACAATCGCATATGAACAATTCAGTGTGCGTATACCAGTTAACGTGCTCGTGCAGAGCTAGGTTCATAGGTGATTGTATGCGCGTCCTTTCAAAACGTGCAAGAGAACACTATTCAGAGTGGCTGCAAAGAGGAGGCACCGGTCCAATCAGAAGTGTCATTATTGAACATCTGATCAACACCTCCCACAACATCTCAACTGATTCTTTCAAAGTAATTTACAAAGTCAACAGAAACCTACCAAAAGCAGCATGTTTCCGACTTCTCTGTGCTGCAGAAGCCCTCGCAATATGCATCTAGAAACCGGAGTTGTGTGTTCAAAAGAACCTCTACAACTACCATGAACCTTTTTTTTCCTTCACGTTCCCCAGTGGAACATAGGGCTTCAAGCTGGTGGCTTGAAGTTTCCGTAGCAGTGGTTATTTTACAGGATGGGGTTGCTAGCCTCATGCCCAACCTTTCCTCTTCACCAGCATTATTTCTAGCTTAGCTAGGTAAAGGAGTGCGTCGGTGGCCGGGGATCGAACCCCGGACCATGCGCATGGTTGGCGAGCGTCATAAACCGCTGTGCCACCGACGCACAAATTGGACCTAGTTCGGTATATTCCTTTAGGTTCCGCTTTTTTTTCTTCTTTCGTTCTCTTTTTTCTTTTTGATCTTTTTCCGTTCGCTGTGTGTGTGATTCTTACTCCCTCTGTCTTCATTCCATTCACCCAATTTTTTTAGTTATATAAACGGTTATTTTAAGTTTGTTTCCATGCTTTTCCTGTTCACATTTATAATTCGTTTAAAATAACTGTTTTACAATTATATCTTAATCATGTGCAATGTTTGTGTTTTTAAGGCTCTTGTAATCTATATTCACGCCTCTTAACTTCCATTTAAAGTTAAAATTATGTTTTCAATTTTGTCTCCATGCTCATTATTACACACATGTCATCCGATCTAATCCTGTGTATTTTGTTTCTAAGCCTCTCGTTAACCATATCTAGTTGGAAATAATTATCACTTTTTATTCACCGTCGTAATTATGTGGAATCAAACAAGAATTGTATCCATGTAAAATTATGTATTTAAATGCGATTGTACAGCTTTTGAAAATGAAATCGCCGAAAAGACATCTTCGCTGAACTTCGTGTTCTCTTCTTTCTAATGTTTTCTACGATCTGAAATTACTAAAAGCATTTAACAACTGCCATCCGAAAATAAAATCCATTCTCGAAAGGCAAAAAGGGTTGAAACCAACGGAACAACCCGACGGAACGTTAAGTAGATCAGTCTGTAGAAAACGCAACTGAAATGGTCAACTAACAAGTTGAGTGCCTATTGAACGAAAATAAAATCTAATTAGATCCCTTGCCACTAAGACATGATGCATCTGGGATCCTGACATCCTAGGAGAAAATCATTCGATCACTTCTGCTATCATTGGTAACAACCTTGTTGATTTCTGCTGGCCCGATTTTCTTTTTTGTTTTGTTTTTCTAACTCCTCACAACTTTTGTGTTTCTCTACAACTCTCAAATAATCGCATATTTTCATTCGTTTCCATGTGCATCTCAGTTACAGCTAATCCATTAAACTATTCATCCTATTACGTGACTTCAATACATTGACTAATATTAACAACCGTATTTGTGACAACTCATCACTTTTGTTACTACCCTCTTCCATGAAAAAAAACTGTGTATAAATGCGATTGTACAGTTAAACGAAAGTCATGTTTAATCCGCAGCTACATGTCAATACTTCACTTAACTGTGTAAAGGAAATTATGTCTACTCACTGACAGGAAGGTACTTGATCAACATTTCAGTATTTACTCATAGAAACTTACTATAAATCTGGTCATTGAAGATGGTGGTCCTTTTAAAATTGGGAGCATTATCGAAATCTGAACCATTAACTAAGCCACAGCAGTTCAGCTAAATGTCGAGTTTTGCATCCAAAAAAAAAATGGAAAGATAAGTAAGACAGTTAGTGTATTAAAATATATCCGTCAGCAGATCTTAAAAATACTACCCCATTGAAAGTGTAATGTAATCAGAATATTGCAATGAATCTTTACTGTGGAAGTAGGTATTACGTGACATTTTAGCCGGTGACTGTTAGTCCTTTTTTATTTAGTTAACATTACTGATGATTTTAAAAAGTAAGAATTGCAATGCTTATCACCATCAATGTAAGTTAGTTAGGTCAAAGGCACACCACTAATCCTGCTTACAACCTCAAGAGTTCTACATAATATAACATATTCCCGCCTTTTTTTAGAAACCCAATGAACTTTAAGAAGGAACAAAAAAGAAGAATGAATAGAATAAATGAATTAAAAAGTTTTACGAGTAGAGTCTGAGTTGTGCCAGAAACTTTTAGCTTCTCTATGTAATAAGTCGGGCAAAAGATTTTCTTAGAAACGTATGTAATATGATACGATTGAAAAAGATTGGAAGAGAAACTAATACCGCACTAGGCAATATTCAGTTTATTTCCTATCATAGTGCCATTGATATTAGAAGAATCATGGAACTGAAACAGTCCATGCAAGTCTTGTTAGTTCCTGAAACTAAAATTAAGCATCTGACATTTAGAGGAGTTCCGTTTGAGACTATTTATATAAGACTGTTGGTTAACCTCAGGTAGGAAACTATTTAGATCAGAACTATCTAATGCAGAAATTGTGAGATCATCAGCAAATTTAATGAAATTAGCCTCCAAAGATTAGCTTAAGTCATTTGAAAAGAAAGAAAACAGAAATGGAGATAGCTAAAAGCCCTCAGGTACAACAGCCTACAACAGCGCTACCAATTAAAGATAGTGTGCTGTTTCTTCCTCAAAAGATAGAAGCATAACCACTTTGCAACTCCGGACTCAGTGCGTACTGAAGTTAGTTTACTTGACAAAAGTGCTCTATTCATAAAATTAAATGAAGTAGTGTAGTCTATAAAGGTAAATGGAACAAACTTTTCACCTTTATCTAGAATCGAAAAGGTAATATGGTGCAGTACAATGAGAGCATCTAAAGTGCTTGTACTGCATTTATTAGCAAATTACTTGAGGTCACAGAGTGATTCTAATAAGGGTTCAAGAACAAGTAAGAGAAGTCTTTCGAGTTTACAAAAGTGGAAACGTGATGACGATTTCGGTACAGGTATAATCTTTATTTCTCTCCAAGTGACAGGTACTGTATCCCTTTGAAATGATGCGTTAAGCATTTATGTAAGAGAATGACAAGAAATATTTGCAAACTTCTTCAATGAAATGCTTGGTACTTCATCAGGACTTAGGCTGCGTAATGGACTTAAGGATTTGAGACATGTCAATACATCCTTTTCATCAAAACCTGAAAACTTTCCGCTCAGATGACTACAGGCATCTGGTAGAATCACATTAACTTTCTGGGTGTATATTAGAACAAGCATCATTCGAAATATAACTTTTGCTAGTAAGTTGACTAAATGGTATCCAGATGTTGGAAGCAATAAAACAGGATAGAAGTTTTTTATTACATACTGATTTCATTTAGTCTTTGTATTTCAGACTTTGTTAAACAGTTCATCCTTTTAACATCAGCATTATAGTGTAATTTATATGAATTCCCTTTTTCCGTTGAAAACTTTTCTAGTTGCGAAGATCAGATCGAATTATGTCTCGTAAACAGTGTTTTAGTAAGACAACAAATGTCCAAACAGAACTGGAGATAACAGGTGATATTAGATACAACAGCATCCAACATTTCATCGATGAATATGTTGCAGTCTGTGTCATGCAACATTCATCTAAGTGAATGAATACTGTCATATGAACAAGATCGTTCTAGAGTTTTCTTTATTAGGTGAACATTTTCATCGAGGATCTTCAAGTAAAATGGCAGTCCATATTGTATCATGTGACGACGTAATGCTGTTCGATCTGAAGTATGAACTAATCCTTCATGATATTTCTTCTTTGTCTCCGAGAAATGCTCACCCGGAGTTTGAAAGTCAATCAAAACTGTGAATGAGTATATTTCACCACTCAAGGACGTAACTGATTAGTTAAAAAAAACCAAGATTCACAGAAAATATGATGCATTTTGTTGGATAGAAATTCAGACAGCCCAGTGATTCAACCAGCTATTACTGTGCGCCGGTGGCAAAGTGGTTAGGACTCTTGCCGACCATGCACATGGTCCGAGGTTCGATCCCCTGCCGACGCACACCTGATATCTATGGTCGGCCTACAAAATTTGGGCCACCGATATCACATGCTGAAAATTCCGTACTTGTACCAAAAATACTGCGTAGAATCAAGCTGTAATCAAAAGTATTTTAAAAACATACTTATACAAGAAGAAGATATTCCCAGTCACACAAGACTAACGGCATGAATTTCATCCAACAGAGGTGTTGAATGCATTCCTGGATTATTTTCTACTAAAAGAACGTAGTTACTCTTGGAGACGAAAGTATCTATGATACAAACAAAGTCTTGAAACAAATTAATGAAGGCTTCAATTATATCTGTCGTTGGTCCACTACACTCAGTCCATCTGTCTTTTATATGACATATGGAATTTTTTAAGAGCACCTTGATTTCACCTACTATCAAAATCCTGACATAACAAATCTGATAGGAGTTACAAGTGAAATCTATGACAAAGATTTTTTTTAATTTAATGAATGTCACATTAGTCAAATGAATATTACAAAAAACATACCGCTGGCATTATAACTGAGAAAATAAGGCTGTCCGTATCACTGGAATAAATTGAATGATATTTCGTCAGTGATTCTTCCGCCAAATTTCTAGCCAATTTGAAGACCTTTATGTATGTAGGTATGCAAATAAATAGTGAGATGATAGACTGAATATGCAACGATTATAACTTAGATGTAGACAAATCAGAGTACACAAAATAATATTTAGCTTTTGACCTAAATAAAATAATCGATGGTTAACTGTTTTTGAAATCAAATATTTTTGAAATAATTATGAAATATTTTCAAGAGTTAGTTTGGAGGGATTTGACTAGTTTCACGTTTCATCATGAGCTGACATTCGCTAGTGGTCGCATTAAACTCCTGAATTGGTAAAAGTCAGAATTCATGGGCCATTAGATAGGGTGACAGTGGCTGAAAGATTGATGTATGAACTTGCCTTGTAACCGATAGTTCCTGGGTTGGAACCCTAGTGGGTGTATACTGATGAAGATTCCAAAATAGGACGAAACAGTCGTTCGGTACAACCTGATTTTCCAATGGTTCTCTAACTGACGTCAGCTTATGGTCAGACTTGAAACACATTTTGAAATAAATTTACCTGATGTGTTTATGGGAAAACAGAGTATGATAATATTGGCACATTGCAGTCTGCAATAAGCAGAATCCACCATTCCACCTGCAAGTTTAATGGAGAGTAAATTTGTGGTATTTAAAAACTGACATGAAGATAGATCTCGTTCAGCTTCGATATTATATTGTAACCTAAGGACCACAGTCGTTTTTCGATTAAGTTTAAAAGATTTGAAACAGCAGAGTGATTTCTGAAAACTTGTTTGCTTATTCGAGTATTACATGCGAATCCAGTCATATATATACATAATATCTTCGATATTTAGACAGAGATAAATCATTTATGTCATTTTGAATCCATATAGCTAACAGTCTTTAAATACTACTCAACGACTTATAATGCACCTACAGAACGTCAGAGAAATGCAAGGATATGCAGTCAAGTGACTTTTTTTCCCTAAACGACACTAAGCATTTAGTTTCCCGACCGATAGCTGCTACCTTGACATGGTGGTTGGGTTTGCATATCACAATGATCCAAAAAGCAACACTGACTGCAAATAATGTTCCTGCAGGTCCTACCATGCGGGGAAGATTGTTAGAACAGCGGTCAGACTGAAAACAGTTACCGGTATAGTGTAAGAATTTTTACAATATGCAGGGCGAAGTTGTTCTGCGGGGGAATCAGGATGTAACGGCAGTAATGTATTTCCCTCAGATGACCACCATGCCAGATATGCTGTCTCTTCACTCTGGAGAGAGGGGGTCAGGAAAGGTCGACCTTAAAAATGGTACATCCCGACTTACCCTGCGGTGGTCCGTAGCTTGTGGTAATTTACTAACATGGAAAGAAATCAAAAAGCCAGTTCAGACAGGCCGTATGTGACCAGCCTCAAGCAAATGTCCCCTGGGCTCTGTGGTCACGCAACAATAATTCTCTTTATGTTTCAGGTACGCCAATAAAAAAACAACTTACACAGTGTGGGCGTCTAGGAAGTAACAAGCGCCCAGACGCTTCCAAAAGCATACGAAGCCCTCCTGACCATCATCCTCCTTTATCCCTGTCACCCTCATCATCTTGCTTTCCTACTACTGCCATTACTATTCTGTAGGCTAGTTAGTCATCTTCACTTCACTCTGTGATCACAAATAACGATGAGATCCTGAAAAACACTCCCGATAGCCTATTAAAGCCAAGCAACCAACTTCATATTGGAGTATTTTATGTCAGGACCCTCTGCCAAACCGGTCAACAAGCATCACTAGGAAGAACTCTGGCATCTGTAGCCATGAATTTGTTGTGTTTTGAAGACGCGCATGCGAGACACGAATGAGATTGTTCACTTAACTCCATCTGGCTAACAAGGTGAATCTGCGAAATTCACCTTAAGGGTATCATAAGACTCCTCAGCTTGTTCGCGAGGACTCGTAGGTGTAAACGTAGCATTGAGTTCTAGTGCAGAAAAATCCCTGCTTGACTGGATCACAGTGGATAGTCGTATGTGTGCCGTCCGTCTGAATAGGTCCATTAGGAAAAAGAACGACAGCGTTACCCATCACTGTCTATTCGTGGTCTTCCCCTACGCCCCAGCCGACAGCAGTCCAGATGAACTAAAGGATGACTTCTGCCTGAAACTGTATAGTTTGCTGCAAAAAGCCAAACGCTCAGATATAGTTATTTTAGAAGACGACTTTGGTGCCTAAGTAGGGAAGTTGTGCAGACTGGGAAGTACGTAGGTGGCACGTATGGAGTTCCCTGCAGACAAACCGACAAGGGAGATCGTCTTCTACAATTCTGTTCGGATCATCACCTGTTCCTAGTCAGCACTAACTTTAGGCACAAAAAGAGACTTTGTGTAACCTGGTGACCTCCATCATCAAATCAGCTTTGGACCCAGATAGATCATATAGCTATAGGATATCGTTGGCGAGGGTCAGTAGAATACTGCCACTCCTTTCGGAAAACGTGCGCAGACTCTAATCACGACCTGGTTCATGTACGTCTATGCTTACGATTAAACGGACACAAAAAATTGTTGGCAGTGAAGCAGTTACGTCCCCAACTAGATCCAGACTCTGAATCCCTATTTAAGGAGGAAATAGTGAAACGAGTATCTGAGGTCGACAGCAGGACTTATCCCGAGGTAGCCTGGCACAACATACAGTTAGCTGTAGACACAGATGTGTAGGCTGTGAATAAATTAAAACCAAATTTATTAGGAGCCACTGGATTTCTACCACCTCATCCAAATTGATTAAGGCAAGAACACTGATTCCGGAGGGCTCTGAATACGATGGCGGGCGAAAGCTACTTAAACGCACACTAACAAGAAGTCTTCGTGACGACCGTGAACAGTGGTGAGCGACAAAAGCTAAAGAGATGGAAAAGGCATCGGCGATCGGTAACACCAGACAACTATTTAGACTTATCAGGGAAACAGGTGGCGAAGGGCAGATGATAAGTAAAACGATCTTCGAGGAAACTGGTATCATAATTAGCTCACAGGGTGGAGGACTAGAACGTTGGAAAGAATACTATGAGGAGCAATTCAATTTGCCTACAGCCATGCTCAGCTTAACCAGCATACAAAACCTCCCTGAATGGAAGATAAACACAGGACAGCCTGAGCAGCAATCTTCGAAATCCCGGCATGGCAGTGACTCGCTCCTACTGTCAAAAGCAAGACTGTGCTACAGGAATGGAGTACATCTACTACACCTAGCTTAAGGATAGAGAGTGAAGTGGTAGAGAGTGTAGACCAATTCACTTATTTGGGACGTTGCATCAGGCAGTGCCAGCGGGTCGATCTCTGACGAAATCTCAGCACGGATACAGAAGACTCGTTTGGCATCTGCCAACTTACACCATCTCTGGAGTAGACGCGGTATCTGGCTATCGACCATAGGTCGTGTGTACTGCTCAGCATTTTGCTCTGTCCTTCTTTGTAGCTGAGAGACATGGCGATTGAAAAATGGAAGACATGAAAAACCTGCTGCACATCTGTGCAAGGTTCTACGTTGAGACCAGTCATTCAGTCAGTCAAGAGTTTACTTTAAAATTTTCAAAGCTAAGAATTAGGCTTTTCCGTACTCATTCGCGAACCAATTAGTCGTACTTTTAAAACGTATTCCACTTAGTTTTATGGGAACAGTTTATAAATGGCACATATTACGCATTTCAACATTATACTAAAAGTCATTCAGTAATGCATGAGTGTTCACATATTACATTTGGTTAATTCTGATATAAACTGATATCAGTTAGAAAATTATTAAAAAACTATTGGACAGCTATTTCCTTCTAGTGAATGCATAATGCAGACAATTGACAGAAACATATTTATATACTCAGAGATTAATAAACATCTCTACTGACAGATAGAAAAATGTCAAGTCTGTTTTAATGCTAAAAAAATGATAAATTGATGGATTTATATTCATCTGTCACGAAACAGTAGTAAGCCCTTCAAAAAAAAGAACCACTGACGTAATTAAAATAATGTTCAGGAAATTGTAGTTCTATGCCTAAATCTTACTTATAGTTTAGGTGAACAGAAGGGTCTTTTTCAAATACATTACTTGTACTTTTGATTGGACACTAGTCAGTAACCAGTCTAATCTGTCTAGTCCTATCTTTGGTTCAGACTGAATTCTAATCGTAAATATCCACTATAGTCCTACAAGAGGTCGATCGCGAACCCAAATAGCTCAGTGGTAACGTCTCTAGTTGCAGCACTGTGTGATGCACGTTCGAATCTTAGAAGGGACATGAATTCTTTCAAGGTGCAAGATACTCTTTGCTGACTGGTGAATGCCAACTAACACGAAACGTAGGTTGGGCAAGGCTTCCTGCCAATCGCCTCCAACCATTTAATACGTTACCTGTATCTTGCTCAATCAATAAGATACATTTTATTTAGAGGCACAATGTGAAGGCACTTACTGAAATAACAGTAAAATATTGGCCGGGCTCAATGTTCTCCAACTTCGATGATAGGACGAGAACCAGTGTTTTCAACGTGTTATGATGTGTAATATACCTTTAGTGGTTTTAAGGATATCTAATTGTACCGCTGTATTTTAATATACGAGTAGAATTTGGGCACTGTGGTAGTGTCTGATTCCATATTAATTTGTTTATTAGACATATCACACAGTGAAACAGTGTTATTATTTACTGGATGACGTTTCGAACAAAATTTATAGTTCATAATCATATCAGTTATAATCACACGACTTCGAAACTTGCGTTTTATAATAATTTCTTTGTTCTCTCCCTTTTGTCTTAGGGGTAGTAGAATTCTCCAGATATCCGGGGGACAGGTGTTGAATCATTCCTATTTTAAATTGTTCGCCTTTAAGTAAGGTGAACAAAAGGCATCAGGAAAAAACATTTTCGTTTAACTAACTTCTTAAGCCTTATCAACAAAAGTCACACATTTTCATACATTTCTTTTGAAATAATTAGCTCGCTTTATGAATGTAGACAAAGCAGTAAGAAGACGTAATTTGTCTGTATGTTGTAATGTATTTGCGCAATACATTTCAAACAACAAAGGAAGCAATAGTACATTTATCCTCGAAAACTTTGTTTTGATACTATTAACTCCTTTCTTGGGCTTAGTGATATTCATTGTTATTTTGACATTCAATATGTCCTTTTTACTTAGCCTAGGTCTATTTTCTCGCCCCTTAACTCTTTATTATATATATATATATTTCCATGATAAGTGCATATGTGATCAGATTGTTCGAAATATGTTGTGCAAATACATTACACAATTCAGATAAAATATGTCTTCTTACTACTTTTTCTAAATCTATTTTTTTAAAAACTTCAAGTAACATTTGACTCACCGATTCCCGATCACCATAATAAAAACTTAATGATGTAACTTCCAAAATAACTAGCACTAATAACAATCCAATGTACTATAAAAGCAAAACAGAAAAGAGACACGATTAAAAATGGGTAAGAAAATAAATTTGGATGCAAAAGTCTTGAATACACAGATGTTTTTCGGAAGATTATTGGATAGTGTGACTGTGTTTTTGAAGCACTCGACAGATGTTTCCCAGTTATTCAGACAACAGTTAAATTACATGACAGAATAGGTGACAGTTTTTCTGAATAACGTCAGCTCAGACACGTGTTTTCACCAGGTTTTCAAGTTAAACCACCCAAAGTATCTTCCTGTATCAGATAGATTCACTACAAAACTCTTTATTGCCTAAAAGTCTTTTCTGAAAAGCTTATCTATTATACTTTATAAAAACCTGGTGAGTATGAAAATGAGTTAGGCGATAAGATGAAATAAAATACATTTGAGTAAAGCAAGAACAACAGTTTGGTTTGTGCAGAATAATATGCTACCATCATTTATTTCACTGGCTTCTCATCAGCTGTTTACAGCCCCAACAGATTATTATTAAGTTCATGTACAGAAAAGTTTTAACATATTTGCAAATTTTTCATGGTGTCAGTTGACAAAAGGTTCCACAATTAGTGAACAGTGCTCAGAAAATTGTGCTTATACACTTTTTACACAGGCAGTTCAAGTTTAAACAAAATAAATGTATGCAAACAATGGTAAAGGAGTTATGCAATAAAGACGAGAGATGCGTAAGATGCTGAGTGACAAGTAAATTAGGTAACAATGTATTGAGTTCAACTCAAATCACAGAAACAAGATACAAGCAAAATTACATTATGTCAAGGGATAAGGGTGAGGTTAAAGCCAGAGATTACGTAATCAAGCGAAAGAAAGAATAAAGACATCCAGTTACTAGGGCGAGGAAAGATTAATAACTGCTTCTTTCTGAACACATAAATCTGGTTTCAAGCGTTTGATAGAAATTTCTTTGGCAAATTTGAGGAGAATCGAGCTCCTTTGTCTATTGATAATTTTAAAGGATTTCGCGATTTACACCTTATGACCGTATAGAGCAGATGTCTGGTAATAGCGCTTGTTTGTTCCCTTGAGACGTAGGCATTCTGGCACATGTTCAGAAAATTGGAGGTGTGTCCTTCTTTCTGTTCTCACGATGTAACTGCTCTCGCAGATACATGTGAATTTGTATACACAGTTTGAGTTAACATGAGAAGGGTATCTGTCGACTTTTGACTGCACCAAAGAGCATGTTGTTCGATGAACTTGGATTGCCTGTGTAACAATTATATAAGCACAATTTTCTAAGCACTGTTCACTAATTACGGAACCTTCTGTCAACTGAAACCATGAAAAATTTGCACGTATGTTAAAACTTTCTGTACATAAACCTTATAATTTATTTAGGCTGTAAGCAGAAGCTGATGAGAAGCCAATGAAATAAATGATGGTACCATATTATTCTGCACAAACCACACTGTTGTTCTTGCTTTATTCAAATTCATTAAGGGGAATAAATGCATGAAAAAAGTACCGAAGCACACCATTCGGTTAGAGTTCACTGGCTATTTATCAGTTTCTGTATTATCTCAAATTGAATACTTCCTAAAAGTGTAAACTCCATCTCCATCAGATTGTAGAAAAGACATTCAAAGAAGAGTTACTGTATACCTGTCTCACTCTCAAGATGTGTAGGCCCGTGCACTTACTGCATTTACTTGGCAGCATAAAGAATTACTTAAAGATGTCTTAAATGATGGTGAGGGTTGACTGAAATTCAAAAGAGTCAAGGATAATTTAAACAAATGGTAAGAGGATAATTTACAAATTGTCTAAACTAAAGTAGAAATCGGACAGTGTAACAAAAATCATAAAACTGAACACATTGTTTTATGGCAACCTATTAGAATAAGAAGGAAGAAATAGATGGTACAGAAAAACGCTAGATAATGACAATTCTCCTTGAAGATTTCAGGAATGCAAATATGACTACCAGTAGTCTATGTAGCATGAAAGCATTTTACCAGTTCAGCCTCCACGAAGTCAGACTGCCAGACGACCTTTTCTATCTGCCATAAAACTTGAATTGCTTGTTTGCAGACACCTTAAGAAAGGAAATCCTTAGTACTGCTGACATAAATCTTACCTAAGAAAGAGATACCTTCTGGGGAGGAGTGAGATTTTCTCTTCAGTGAGTCGAATAAATAAATTATCGATGTAGTAATGATTAGTCTTTACTGGATTACTGGTTTGAAAGTAGCAGTTTTCTGAAATTGATTTCATAGTTTTTAGTATGGATGCTTCCATATCTTTTTCTCCTAAAAACACTTATTATTATTTCTATTCCCTTGGGTTCCGAATGGAACACATCTTCACTTTGTTCTATTCTCTGCCGTCCTCCTCAGCTGGATCCACGATTGACCATAATCTCTCATCTCCTCAATCTCACCCTAGGGCAACAAACTAATCGTTTCCCATTTAGATTCCACTCAAGTCCTGGCCTGCGTTGAGCGCGATGTCATTCGACGGACTCCTCAACGTATGCTCTATCTTCCTCCATTTTCTCATACATATTTCCTGAGCGATTGGCTCTTGGTTGTTTTGTTTCCAGTCAGAGTTTCTCGTTGCTAATTCTTTCTGGTCAGCCATCTGAACTTTAGTATGGAACTAGGGGAAGGAGATGTTGCTAAAAGTCTGTAACTTGTTGGAAGTACTCTTGGTGACATGCTAGTCAAGTTTTTGACCCGTATAGAAGCAGTGACTGACTGAACATTTGTGCTGAGAATCCGAATCTTGTTGTTTATGCTGGATGAGTGCAGATTTACAAACTGGTTTCAGATTGAAAAGACAGTAGCAGCGAAGAAAATTTTCTTTTCGACGGACCATCCCTAGCCGACTGTTTTATGGCCAGCCTCATCAACTATCGACGACCTTCATCTCTACAAGAGATACATTGATGATACTTTCATCATTTGTGATGAGAAGCTGGACCTTGAGAACTTACTTCAAATCTTCAACAACGCCCACCCAAACATTGACTTTGTACTTGAGACTGAATCCGACGGAATGTTTGACTTTATCGACGTCCATTTGACAAAAAACGACAACAACTCTTTCAAAAGGTCCATATACAAAAAGCCTATATGGAATGGACAATTCATCAACTTTCAAAGCCTCGTGCCCCTAAGCAGAAAGATGAACCTGATATACGCTCTTTCCTCGAGGATTCGGAAGATATGCAGCGAGGAAGTGATTGAGGGAGAACTGCGTAATCTCCAGAAAACCCTGATGGAAAACGGTTTCCCGCCCAGGTTCATAGACAAGAATTTCAAATCTAAGAAGACTTCCAAACAAGTCCAATCTGTTCCAAAGAAAATACTTCTGCTTAATCTACAGTTCAAAGGTGATACTGAAGCAGAAATCCCTCATAAATGCCTCTTCAAACAGCTGAGGAAAACATACTTCACCGCGAGCCTACGACTGACGTTTTCCTGCAAGAAACTGTTCAACCAGAACGTGAAAGACAAGCTGTCGCATTGGGCCACCTCAACGTGCATATACCAGTTTACTTGCTCATGTGAAGCTGAGTACATCGGCCGTACCATGCGCCGACTTGAAAAACGCGCTCGTGAACACTACCCAGCCTGGCTAGTAAAAGGAGACCAAAAACGTGTATACAGTTCAGTGACAGAACATCTGGTCAACCCAAGACATTCAGCGCCTTTCGAAAAGTCCTTCAAAGTAATATGCACGATTCAATCAAACCTTCCAAAGGGAGTGAAATCAAGACATCTGGGCATAGCTGAGGCGTTAGCTATCCAAAAACTCAAACCCACGCTTTGTATCCAAAAGAAATACGTCCAACCTCTGTCCCTGCCATGGCCATCATAAACAGGTAAATATTTTTTAGTAATGACCATCCCATCGCCTTTCTTATCTAAACTTCCTGTTTATTCATGTTATTTTAAGTTTTTTTAATCCCTGTTTACACTACCATATTTTCATATCCACACTTCCTGTTTATTTTGTCATTTTACTGTTTCTACATATTTAATCCCTGATTGCATAAACAATTATTCATCACGTTAGTTTTTTATCCAAACATCCTGTCTATTTTGTTATTTCTACATTTCTAACCCCCAATTGCACAGTGTCAATCTTCTTAGTTATTATGCTACTTTGTTTGAGGTTTAACCGTCCCCCTGTTCATTATGGCATCCTAATTCCTAATTGTAATTTTTATTAATTTGACCCTTAACCGGAAATTATTCTGGAACTTTCCCATCCATTTGATGTAAATACACGAATGTACAGCTTAGATGATGACTTCGTCGAAAAGAAAATTTTCTTCGTCGCAACTGTCATTTTATTCCCTATGACCAAATGTGTATATTCCGTGGTTTCAGGTAGATGAAGACGTATCTTGTCTTTCCGATTCTGGCCAGCTTCGACATCTCCATCATTATCTTCAGCATTTAACTTCTCTTTTATTTCACGATGAAGGGTTTCACAAATTAAATTAAACAGTAGAAATGAAGTTCTACATTACATTTGAAACAACATTTTTTTAACATGAAATTATATGCATTAAAAGTAAAAGTCTTTCCTTACAAACTTTCCGGACTGAACATGTTAAGCTAATCTCACAAAAACCATTTAAAGAAACCTAATGAAAATTGGATAAAATTTCAGAAATTATACAAGTTTAAATTGTCTGTCCGTGAAAGTAAAAGTTAGCGGAGCAGTATATAAAGTGTGCTGTTGTACTTACATCTTGAAGAAAGAAGTCTGTGGTCACAACAAAGATGCCTAATTGCCCATTGGCAGTTTCCTGATAATACTTCGGTCAAAGATATTCGTATCAATCACCAGTATATATCATGTCTTATTTAGTGTTGGCCTTCCTTATACTAATGTTATTCAGGCGACATATTGTAATGTGATTGCTTCTCATTTCCTATGCAAATTATGATGAAAGTCTACTTCGAAATGTATACTTTTCAATGAACAAGAAACTGGTTACAGGATTTCGTCATGAGCTGACATCAGTTAGGGAACCATTAGAAAACCAGCATCGTGTTACTGGACACCAGTTTCGTCCTAGTTCAGGACTCTTCGGAAGTACGGACCCACTGAGTTTCTAACCCAGGATCTTCTGGTTACAAGGCGAGCCAGCTCGTAGACCATCAAGCATCTGGGACCTGATCCAGTGGTCCATGAATTTCAACTTCTGCCAATTAACGACATAACGAGACCACTAGCCAATGTCTTTGGCGAGTATTTGTCCTGATACCTGACCTGCTGTACTCTATCCCAGGTAACTACCGATGTCAACTCAAGATGAAATCCTGTAACCAATCAATCAAATCCCTACAAACCGATACTTGAAGAACAAAACTTTAATGGAAACAAATAAAATAAAACTTTTCGCCTCTAATGAAATAAATTAAAGAAAATAAAGATGTTTACTGTTCATGCGAATAACCTTAATAAGGCATCACTTCAAGTATTGGATTATCAACTGAATTTTTTCAATTTCTACATTACCAACTTGTTTTTTTAAAATATAATCCATACTTAATATTATATAAACTGTGTTTGGAGTTTCTTCAATAAATGTCTTTAAATATGTGTCTTATGAGGTTGTAGGGCTTCAGTAACACAGTCCTCACTTCCATTGTCATTGATATCTGTTAACGTCTATAAGATGATAGCGACTTAGTAGATGATTTTCACCGAACTTAGAACTAACTAAATTCAAATGCACAGCATTAAAGTCACAATTTATTTAAGCTAAGGAGCTAAGAAAAACTACAGTTTCTTTTGGTGTAGTTGTGTTCTCTGAGCTGGATGGTTTACCTGCGAAACTTTCATTGTCTTACTAGGCAAAATCCTGACTCTCATGACCACAACATAGAATTTATATAAATAACTGTACAGAAAATTGAAACATCCTGCGATCACTCCATCAAATTTGCAAACTAGTTACTAGAAAAAATGAAAGGCATTCAAATAGATTACCAAGGAATAATGGTATCCCTGGATGTCACATCATTATGTACTTCAATTGGACATAAATTAACAAAAGAAACCATGGAGCAGTTACTACCCAGCAACGACGGGCACTTCCCACAACACTCAGGTTGGATGTTGGAATGCATAGACCTATATCTAGCAACGTATTTTCATTTCAACGGCCAAATACATGAGCAAATTAAACGAACATCTATGGGATTGTTCCTTTCAGTCCTGATTGCGGAGGCTGTGATGTAAGGACTCGGAAACATAATCCTACCGAAGATTAGGACAAAAATTTGGATGCGTTATCTATATGACATATTTGTAAAATTCAAAAAATGACCTAGGCAAAACTCACAACTTAATAAACAACCTCTTCAACGACATCAAATTCACAGAAGAAGATGAATCTGAGGAGGTCTTAATCATGCATACAACCACAGGAAAATCGGAGACTAAAGTGAACAGAAAGTCAATTCGCAAAGATCACATACTCAATTACAACAGAAAAAACTCAACAACACACAAAACGATTTGCTTACAAGCATTATTCAAGAGTGCCAGGACTCACTGCAGCACCCTTACCTTGAGGAAAATTAGAGGAAAATACCTTATGGACGTTATGGATAAGATTTTATTTTGATAAATCACACAGTGTAACACAGTAATATTAACTGATGACATTACTGATGGAGTTACACTCTACCACAGTGCCCAAGTTTTATACTTATACCTTATGGACGTCTTCAATAAAAAATGGATATGCACAAAACCTCATCAAAAGACAACTACCCTCCATCCTCCCCTGACCGAATCAAAGGCCCCCAGTGAAAACACAAAGGAAATCATCTTACCATATGTAAAGGATGTCCCAGAAATCAATACAAGTCTCCCCAAACTTTTAGGAATTGATGTCGCACACAAAGTAACAAAATCACTTCACTACACTCTATGTTAACCAAATGACTTAACAGTGAAAAAAAAGAGAAAACTAACATCATCTACAAAATGAGTTGCAACTACTGCGAAAAACACTACATTGGTCAAAGTAGACGACCTCCTTTTCTTCGTATCCGCGATCATAAACTGGCTGTCAAAAGATATGATATCCACTGGTTCATATCACAGCATATAGACAACCGCGGACATCGATTCGAGTGGGACAAAGCTGAAATACTAGACAGAAGAAACACCAAGAAAGTTAGAGAATTTTTGGAAGCCTAATATTTCGATGAATAGCCAACCAACAGACACAGTAACATTGACAAAATTTACCAATCCATGAGAGGAAAAACTTCAGGTCATGGAAACAATAAGTACCAATGCAAGTAGACTAGGAGGTGTGAAAATTGACAAAAGAAACCAATCAAGTTCAAGGTTACTAGGATAGTTGACTTGGAAACTCGTGGAGAAATCTAAAAGCTCAAATCGAAGAATGCACTGAAGATACTGTCTAGTAAGGTAATGAAAGCTTTATAAACAAACCGTGCAGCTCAGATAACACAAGTACATTGAAATCATCCACCTAAGTTAAAATCTTCCCCGTTATATCTGGAACTACAGTTATTTTATTTATCAAAATATATGTACACTTAGATCAGAGATTAGAAAAAAACTCCTTTAACGTCATCTTGTTACATATGACGTGTTGCTTTCAAGCATTCGGTTATTGCATTTATACTTGCTTTAATCAACTCAGTGTGCGAATATACAATTCCTCTTAGCCGATTATAATCTTGTTTGCTTTTTCCACTCTCCACTGCATGGATCATTTTGTTTGCTCAGACAATGCATGCCAAACACGGAGTCTTTCCCACTCCGATAGTTTAAGATATTTTGGACAGTTGGATATAATTTATCCTATATTTCAAACATTCCCCAGTAAACACCTATGAGCACCTGCGTGACATATTGTTACATACTTTGATTGGACACAAGTAACTAGTATGATGTGTCCAGTCTTCTCTTTGGTGCAGAGTGAATTCCATACGTCAAGTTTGAAACGTGGCCACCACTTTAGTTAGCTCGCTATCACGATGTACATTGATTTGATGATATTAGATGGTTGGAGGCAATCAACAGGAAGTCTTGCTTGACCTAGGTTTCGTACTAGTTCGCGCTCACGCGCTCAGCAAGGCGTATCTGCAACTCTGAAGGAACTTATGTCCCTTCTGAGATTCGAAACAGCGTCGCCCAGACTGACTGATAGAATTCAGTCTGCACCTAACAAAGGACTAGACAAATCACACTAGTTATTAATGTACAATCAAAGTATCCAATACAGTCCTACAGGAGGTCAGTCTCGAGGCCGAATAGCTCAGTGGTAACATCTCTGATTGCAGCACCGTGTAACGTGAGTCCAAATCTCAGAAGGGACATTAGTTCCTTCAAGATTGCTGACAGGTAAGTGCCAACTAGCACGAAACGTAGGTCAAGTAAGACTTCCCTCCGATTGCCTACAACCATCTAATATATTGTCACATCTATGTAATTTTATTTTATTTCATTTCCTTACATTCCGATCAGAACACAGGGCTTCAAGCCAGAGACTTGAAGTTCCGGTAGCAATAGTTTTATTTGTACGAGGTGAGGTTGCTAGTCTCAAGTCTAACCTTCTCTCTTTACCAGTCTTACTGTTAGCTTCTCAAGGTTTCGGAGTGCGTCAGCTGGGAATTGAATCTCAGACGACATGCGCGTCGTTGGTGAACTAACGCACATCGGTGTAATTGTATGAATTATTTTATTTCAGTAAACCTGGGGGAAAATATTTACAGTATGCACATGAAGTGGCTGTGACTAGCCAACAAATCTATTATATTCACCAGTAATATTGTTTTTATTATAAATTACCGTTTTAAGACAGGTACGATTTTTGCAGCATGCTCCACAGAAACCGAATAAACAAATAGCCAGTGACACAATGCCCAGGACAAAGAAGACCAAACCAAATGGACCTAAAATATAAATACAAGATAATAATTTTTAAGAAAGTGAAATTTAAATTAAACAAACAGAATCAAACTATGGGAAACATTGAGTGTCAGTCAGTATTGAGTCATGAATCATATAGCTTGGAAATGATCACATCTTATGTCACAATGATATTCAATAGTGACAGAAAAAATTTACACCTTTATTATATATTTTTTTGAATTAAATCAAAAAAGTATGAGCAGTAGTTATAACGGAAATATACTTGTTTGATATTTTTCCATGTAAAGCAGTATCATGTACTTCTGAGACACGTAAGACTGTGTCCTAATATGAAGCACATATTCCACTGCTATTCACCATCGACTTATATAAGGTCACGTTAATCTTCAGACATCGTTGAAGCTTCTGTACTGGGGTCTCACATGTCTACAGATACCCAGAACTTTGGTCCTACATACTAAATCAAGGGGAAAAGCAAACCAACTCAAAAACAAAATAATATTTGGTACCCGTTGCACAACGGATCGCTTTCGTGGCTTGTGTAGCGTAGTGGATAATGTTTTGACTTTTGAAAGGATGGGTGTAGGGTTTCAGTTGTAGTGGGAACACCACTGCTTACTGATAGAATAAGTGCATACAGATGGTGAGTCTCAAAAGAGATGAAATGCACATCTTGAATCCCACTAATAGTCATCCTCAATCCAAATGAAGTCACGTACTATATTTAGTTGAGATGGTCAGAATTCGATCATTTTCGCAGTGAAGTAATCCACCCCACTTGCCAAATTAATGGTAAACCGCTAAATCAACTTGATTCCGTATACGTCACCGACATAACCACCTTGATTAATTTTTGATTAGACACTAGTCAGTAACTAGTGTAATGTGTCTGTCTAGTCCTTTGTTTACTGCAGACTGAATTCTATCAGTCAGGTTTGCAATGTGATCACCATGTTAGGTGGCTCGTCATTAAGGTGCACCGTGAATTGTTGGTATTAGACGAGTGCCAACTACCACGAAATCTGGGTCAAGCAAGACTTCCTGTCGACTGCCTCCAACCATCTAATACTAACTTGATTAACTGCAGATAATGTTGGTTAGGTGTAAAGCTATATTTAAAAATGATAAAGTCATAAATCTCGTGCTGCTACTTACATGAAGCAATACTCGGCTAAACAATACCTACACGAACTATGTGGCTTGTAAACAACTTGCAAAATATTGACTCATGTCTCCAGTTGCAATGACCTTTTTGTTTATAAACCTAGATTAAACTGTGAAGAGATTTTCCATTTTTGAAAGTGAAATATTCTCCAAATCTAAGTAAATGTAAGTAATTTCTAAAAACGAATTAAATCCACATTACATTTTTGAAAGAAATTGTGATTTTCGTTATTTTATACAGAATAAGTAGTAGTGGACATTCCGTTCAAAAAGACGATTATTCTACTCCATAAAGTTTTTAGGAGTAAGATTTAAATAAATGGAGTGTTGTATTCACGAAAATATTCACAAGAAATGTTGGATTGTGACAGTCAGCGAAGTGTTTCAAACATATGAATATCAGAAGACAAAATTCACTGTAAATAAGCTCTTCGGTATAACAATAGTTAGAATTCATGAGCCGTTGAATCGGGTCCCAGTGGCTGAATGGTATACGAGCTTGCCTTGTAACCGGAAGGTCCTGGGTTCGAATCCCAGTGGGTGCGTACTGCCGATGATTCCCAAATTAGGATGAAACAGAAGCTGTCCAGTCCTCACTGGTTTTCAATGGTTCTCTAACTGATATCAGCCCGTGATCAACTCGTAAAACAAAACAGTATCATCCACAAAATGCTGCTTATTATCCATACATTTGAAGTTGGGTGCTCAGTGTAGATAATCAAGCAACTAATTGATTTTTAAGTCTTGACATGGTCGGAATTTGATTGATTTCAGTACAGATGTATTCAACAGTTGGTAAACTATTGAAAATCAGGTAACAGTGAACAGCTATGTTGTGTTACTTTGGGCTTCTTCTGCAGTACACATATATGACCTTACTTTGAATTAAACCTCGACCTACAGGTTATAAAACGAGCACGCAACTATTCATTGAGGGTCAGAATCCAGTAACTCACCAACTCTAACCTTTTTCTAACCACAGTATGGAGACACTGTCGTCTGTAGTCATCATCGAGTGTTTGTTCGTATATGTGACCTGGTGAAGAGACCCTAACTAACTTACTGGTATCTAATAGTTGATGTATGGTTTGGTTTGTTTGGGATGATATAAACCAAAGGACTTGTTAGGCTGAAGGCATTTTTGTACTTTTTTCTAAACTACTTGTTCAAAAATAAGTTTTTTGCTTTCCCTCAGAATTCACTTATACCCTAAAGGGAATAAAAGTGAGGAAAAAGAAAACCTTTTGACTGATCTTATTTCTTTTTTGTGGGTAAACAGTAAATGTTCTGAGGCCTTCATTTACTAAAATAATGCCGTCCATTTGGTTCAGTTTCTCAGATAGTTTCAACCGAGAAGTCCAGTGAATAAATACCATTTCAGAAAAGATTGGCATTCGAATGGACTATGATTAAAAGTAGTGGTTGTGCACAGGGTTCAGAACTCTTCAGGCGTATACGTGCAAAATCTTACCAGCGGTCTCACTAAGATACTCTCAACTACACAGTGAACACGTTTCCATTTGGTGACTAAGGTGAGCTCGGATGGCAAATGAATTCTTTTTTCTTATAAATTCCCTGTCACCTTTTACAATTACTGATATGAATTTCAGAAGGCCTATCTTGGAGCTAACTAGTAGTGGGAGGGGGGTGGAATAATTTTCAGGTCAACAGAAATCAGAATGGATAGACTATTCAATCTTATGCTAGTGGTTGAATGGCCACATGTTCACCTTGTAACTCAAAGGTTTAAAGCACAATCAATGGCAAAATTAAGGATGAGCACAGCTGATGAATTCCAAATTAAAACGAAGCAGACTTCCAGAGCTTCTTCACTTAAAACTACCAACTAAATAATGCAGGATTGTAGCAAAACTTCAGTTGGCATTGTTCACTTCCTCACAAACCTAAAATCGAGACATTTCTTTTGCATAAAAGCTGTTCGAAATTAAGTTTCATAAAATGTTACAAATCAAACAGTTTTGTGTTACTTGTAAATCTTAATATATTTGATGCCAAATCTGTAAAATCACGTGCCACTGTTTCCCCGTATAGCTTATGTATCAATGGACCAATTACATCATTTGATTCTTTTATAATTTGATCTTTTCCCCATATTAGGATAGCACCAAATGTTGTCACTAATAATGCTGATACCTATACATGTTAAAAGGGGAAAACAAAGTTACATAATTAACAGATAATCAAACAAATAACACTTGTATTATTTATTTCCAAACCATCATTAGTGAATACTTTCTAGTAATTAATTACTTTTCCTATTCACTGCTTGTATACGTCTATTAAACTTGTTTTTGTCCATTAATTAGTAAAGAAAACAAAGCAAATAGATTAACTTATATCCGACAAGGTGGCGATTTATTTCATGTAACTAGTGAAACAAGTAAAGAGCCGTCAAACTGGGCATCGACTAAGTTTCCTGATTCTTTTTGGCAAAGATTCAGAATTATTTCGATAGAGAAAGGAAGACCAGATTTGCAGTAGAAAATCATATCATTTCTATGTCACAGGTTCTCATCAGCTGCAAACTACCCGAAATTACAATGGTTATAAATAATAACATTTCATACGTCAATGTTTGGAAGGTAATAGGGAAAACATTCTAAGATGAACGCATCCGGAATATAAGCATTACAACTTTTAGATCAAGTAACCGTCAATTTATTTGCTTTCCAACTGTGAATAAAAAGGGTGGAGGGGATGAGAGAAGACAGAAAACAGAAAAATCTAACAAACAGTATTAGATTGTACGTCAACATAGCAACTCATGAAGGTTAAAGTTCATCAAATTGAAAACTTGCTCAGTGAGCTGAGCTCACTAATGTGTACGACTAATTAGTGTAACCAAAATAATATGGTTACCAAGGGAGTGAGAGATTGACTACACTCTCCTTTCGTGTGCATAAGTTTGGTCTGAGATGTTTGATTGTAATTGCTTCAGTAAATCGTTGTAAATTCGCTGTCTTTTGTATGTTTAATATTTTAAAGGGTTTAAAAATCTCGACAAATTGACCCGCATCCACAAGGTGTCTGGTAATTCCACTTTGTTAATGTACGCTTCCTTTTTAGCATAATTTTCTCAGAATATGCTCTGAAAACCGGATAGAAGCCCTTCTTTTTGTCTTTCAAATGTAATTACTGCCGCAGGTTCACGTAAATTTACAAATTCAGTTGGAGGTAACATCAACAGGGTAGTAATCCAGTTTCTCTATTACCTTTCAAACATTGAAGTATGAAGTGTCATTATTGATAACCATTGTAATTTCAGGTAGTTTGCAGCTGATGAGAACCTGTAAAATAGAATGATGATGTCATTTTACACTGCAAATCTGGTCTTCCTTTCTCTATTGAAATTTATCAAAGGAACCAAATGTTTGAAATTCAGACTTAGCACTTCCAAAATCTAGACCTACTCTAATAACTTATCAATTCATTGATTCACTAGTAAGTTAGTTTATTTTAGTTTCAGGGAATACACAGTATGGAATTTTCAGTGAAATGAAGAATGTATGTAGATGTGACAGTTAGTGTTGCGTCTGAAAATATCTGAAATTTTTACACAATAGATTTAAATACCAAAAAAACAATGTTTTTCATAATTCACTTTTTTCTGATGAGAATAATAAAGGCAGTAATCTCTGTGAATGTTGAACTGAGTTCATTGGGCCACTAATAGGGTTTAGACAGAAAAATGGAAATTTGTTTTGTAATGAAGGAAGTAAAATCTTTATCAAAATAATTAGCAGTATTATCTTAAAATGCTTAAAATGTTTATCGTTTTTTTTCTGATGACTATTTTGTTGTTTCCAGATGAATGAGTATTTACATTTTTTCAATTTAAATATCAATATTCATTCAGTAAAACATCATATAAACTTTAAATGTCCTTAGTGTTGTTGTACTTTTACTGGACTTATGGTTCTTTATTTTTGCATTATTATTATTCCATTGGAATCCTAGTGGGACATAGAGTTTTAGCAGCATATCTCTACTTTGCCCTATTCCCTACAGCCTTAATTAGCCGGACCAAAGATTGCTCATAATCTCTCAACTCCTCCTCACACGATCTCCTCCATGATGACCCACTCATCGCCTCCCATTCAGATTCCATTCGACGGCCTGGTGCACGATGTCATTCAAAAGACTCCTCAGCGTGTGCTTGATCCATCTCCATTTTCCCCTACATTTTTATTTAGCAATAGGATCTTGGTTACTATGTTTCCATAGTTTCTTGCTGCGAATTCTTTCCCGACATTTGATCTTCAATGTGCAACCAGAGAATGTGGCTGTTGATTAAAGCTGAAGCTTTTTGGAGATTTCTTGATAGCGCACTAAGTTTCCGACCCACATGGGAGAGGAGAACTTGCTCAGCATTTGTGTTGAAAACCCGAATTTTGTTACTGATGCTGAAGGGCTTCATTGCCTTTCCGATTCTGGTTTTGACATTCTCATCGCTACCGCCTGTAGCTGAGACGATGCTGCTTAGGTAAGTGGAAGAAGTGACCCCTTTCAAATTTCTTCTGTTGACAGTGATTCATGTTTTCTGTTGTTGGTTGGTTACCTTCATCACCCCTGTCTTTCTTATGTATGTTTGAAGGTCCGTCTTTGCTGTCTGTTCCTCCCGCCAACTTGTTGGTTTTCACCTGTAAGTCTTCGAATTCATGTGATATTAGACACAAGTTATCCACTAAGTCCATGTCTTGTAGAATCTTCTTCTCAGTCCAACGTATTCCTGTCTTCTCACTCCTGTGCACAGTCTGACACATAATCCAGTCCACCACATTTAGGAGTGTTGTTTGTGATGGTAGGCAGCTTTGTTTTACTTTCTGAGTTTGCCGTTGTGAATCACCTGACACGTGTCATCGTCATATAGCTGTTGAATGCTATTTTCGAATGTAAATGGTTTATTTTATTTTTTAAGTTATCAAAGATCAAAAATCTGACAGTAACTCGTTGCCTGGACATATTCAGTATTTTGACACTACGATTGAACACTAGATAATAACTAGTACCATGCGTCTGGTTCTTGATTTTAGCGCAAACTGAATTTAGCCAGTGAATTATACAATGTGGCCACCATCCTAGGTGGCTTGCTATCACGGTGTACTCTGAATTGCTGTCGTTAAATGGTTAAAGGCAATCGGCAAGGAATCCTTGGACCCAGGTTTCGTGCTTGTTAGCTGTCCCCAGCCATCAAGGTATATCTGCAGTCTTCAAGGAACTCATGTCCCTTCTGATATTTGAACTCGAGTCACCCAGTGATGCAGTTAGAAACATTGCCACAGAGTTATGCTTTGACTGCAGCACTGAGTGACATAGGTTGGAATCTCACAAGGGACATAAGTTCCTTCAAGACTTCAGATATTTCTTGCTGATGAATGCTAACAAGCACGAAATCCAGGTTCATGTCTTCCTGTCGATTGCCCTCAATCATCTAAATTTCATACTATAGATTTTGAGAAAGTGCATTCAGTTTATTTTGAATTTAAGAGCAGAATTTAGACGCTAAAATAGAGTATAATTCCGTAGAGATAATTTCATGTGATATTGCATTATTACTGTGTTTCAGCAAATAAACTCACCTAATATTCATTTGTACTATTTTCTTGCAATCAGTTTCCTTTCCTAGTTTTTTTAATTTACTTTCCACACTAAATCGTGTATACGTACTTACGTAGGAACCACACGAATGTTGGTTCTCAGAAGAAATTATAGCTTCTCATAAATACAGACCTTCTTCAGCTAGTGTTACCGGAGGTGGAAACTGTTACATTTAGACATTTAGAAAGTAACTATTCTTCTCTATGTGTGCGTCGGTGGCACAGTGGTGGAGTGCTCGCCGACCACGCAAGTGGTCCGGGATTCGATCCCCGGCCGACGCACTCCCTTACCTCTCTAAGCCAGTAGTAAGACTGGTAAATAGGGAAAATTGGGCGTGAGGATAGTAACCCCATCCTGTAAAAATAATCGCCACTGCTACAGAAACTTCAAGCCACTAGCTTGAAGCCCTATGTTCCACTTGAAACATAAAGGGAAAAAACTTCTTCTATAAGTTTATGCTGGATATACTGATTATTTGGAAGACGTCCACTAGTTATATTATCTGGTGTGAAGTGCAGATTGAATCCTACTGATGAAGTTCACCGGTGCATTAGCTACACTATACACATTGCAAATAAAGTCAATCACCTCTTGGTATTATTCACCCTCGTAAGAATAATCTACTTAAACATACAGGCTATTTGAGTAGTAGGTAGAATTTTTAATGCACGAAAAGAACAGTAAAAACAATAAAGTAAAAATTCCCACAACAAATCTAACTTACACCAACCAATGAATTTATCAATAATAGTGTAACTCTTAGTACAGTAACACACATCTCTGTCTGCCTTCTAATAGTTTTCGAATCTCCTGGAAAATAAAAATGAATATAAATTATATAATGGTAAGGAAAATAGAGTTTAGATTTGTACTCAAAAAAGTTTTGATTGCATCAGTATTGCTCAAACAATAAGAGTAATCTCCACTAGTCATTCTGAGAATCATATACACTGATTCGATAATCCATACATAACTTAAGAGTCACAGTAAATAATAATCGAAATCACCACTTCAAGTTAGGTCACGGACTTATATCAGCTGGAGGACTACTGAAAACCGTGAAGTGCTGGGCAGCTGTTTCACAACCCTCCTTCAAGACTCTACAGCAGCACGCTCCCATAAACCATCAAAAATTGAACCTATTATCTTCAGGTTACGAGGCGAGTCCATTGACCATTTAGCCATTCGCGTACAAATCAATGGCTAATGAGTCCTAATCTCTGTCAATCTGCGATGAATATGGCCACCACCAAAGATGGAGAACTTCTGGCAGAAACCTGCACAAATTCGCAGAGATCTGAATTAATATGTCGTCTTATGGTACATAGATGATGGAGGAACAAAAATTCATTATTACTACACTTATTCATAAAGAAGTATTACTGAGGTTATCCAAATCTCAGTTTTACAGTAGGATACAAAGAAAAATGAATTAATGGACACATAGAAAGGTATGCATAGGGGAAACCTTTATCCAAAAGACTGAAAATGCACTTCAGGTCTTTCATTATGATTCGGTGTGGAATAAAACTGATTAAAAAGCTGTTTGGGATAGCGAATAAAGCTCGAAAGGATATCCTAACTAAAAGTGTATGTCGGGAAAGCACTATTCGTAAGCATCAGAAAAACTTCCGAATCCTGGACGTATCAACTTGTCATTCAACGGAAACAAAATTCATGAAACGAAGAAACAAAGCTTTCGTAGGCCTGAAGGGCAATACTGCTATGCTGTAAAAGTGGTTTTCTCAACACTATCAAAACAGCAATACAATAATTGGATGAGTTGGAGAATTTCATTGTGAGCTGACATCGGTTAGAGGACCATTAGAAAACCAGCATCGGAGTACTGGATAGCTGTTTGGGACTCTTCAGCAGTACTCACCCACTGAGGTTCGAACCCAGGACCTTCTGGTTAAAAAGCGAGCTCGTAGACCATCAAGCCACTTGGACCAAATCCAATGTCAGCTCATGATGAGATCCTTCAACCAATCAGACAAAGTCCCTGCGAACCAATACTTAAAAATTCATCTGGTACTCACTAGCGAAAAGCCCTATTCAGGCGGTTACCTGAGGTTATGACCAGTAGGTTGCAGAAGGTTGGGGTTGAGGCAGTAACTCATCGAAGAAGACATTGCGAAGTGGTTTCGCTATGTCATGAATCGGTAGAAGTTAGACTTCATGGGCTGGCCACTGCGTCGAGTCCCAGTGGCTTAATGGTCTACGAGCTCGCTAGCCTTGTAACCAGAAGGTCCTGGGTAGGAACCTCAGTGGATGAGTACTGCTGAAGAGTTCCAAACTAGGACGAAACAGCTGTCCAGTACTCTCAACTGGTTTTCCAATGGTTCTCTAACTGATGTCAGCTCATGATGAAATCCTCCAACCAATCAAACTAAATCCGCACAAACCAATACTTGAAAATTAGATAAATGTTAAGTCCTAATCTCTAAACATTAGTAATTGTGTTTATTAATTTAAAATATGTTCAATTTTAGTGCAAGACTTTTATCTACCCTTTGCTGTTCAACAGTTCACAAAAGAAAACGAAGTGGGAAAAGAAGTACATGCAGCCTGGTATGTACACAAAGAAATAGCTATTCCTCTCTTCATCGCCTCTTTTTCATGTTTACCCTGGTGTTTATTTCTATTATCCATGATATTTCCTCTTTTCTCTTATATTCCTTAATTCATTTTTCGAACAAACATTTGACATTAAACATGTTACATCATATCATAAATTATTTGTATTCACTTCAAAATACCACATTTCTTTAGTTTTAAACTGTTGCCAAGCTTCTTACCCAGTACATAACACTTTTTTACAGTGTTACGTAACTGAGTTTAATCTTTCAAATGTTCAACCCCACATTCATCTTTTCTCCAACCTTGCTAACCATCTGGTAAAATGTTTTACGTCAAGGTCTTTTTGCATGTGTATTTAGTTATGCGTTTAGAGTGTTTTCAGGCGTAAAAAGCATTCAGCTGAAGAATTTCACTAGAATTTATGAATTCATCAATTTTAATTACTAATTTCTGTCTTAAAACTTATCAGAAGTCAAATGAATTGTAAAATAACCACAGAAAATATGCCAAAAAGAAAATTTACAGTTTTGGTCTTTAAAATTTTGGAAGAGCAGGGAGTCAGATGCTTTAGTGGTTCAGTGGTAGACTGCTGGCCAACCATGCACGTAGTCCAGAGTTCGAGTCCCAACCGGGGCACTGAATTTACCTTCCTTAGCTAGCTATAATCCCAACAAGGAGAGAAGGTTGATCGTGAGGCTGGGAATCCCACCCCGTAAAACACACCACTGCTACTGAAACTTCAAAGCTCTAGCTTGAGGCCATTTGTTCCCCTCGGAGCGCAAAGGAATAAAATAAAAAATATGCTAATGACTAAGGGAGTCATATCGATTAGATTACTATGACTGAATTGCAGCTACTTTATTACAGAGTCCCCAAAACTCTACTAAAGTCTGATGGACTCCAGAGAAGTAGGCTACCTCTTTCTCATATCACTTAGTCTGACAGTTAATGACTTTATTAAATAAGGTTTATTTTACAACTGTTAGTTTTCTATCCAGCTTAATTCAACTACAGAGAGAATCTCAAACAAGAGTACGCAAGATCTGCTTAATAAAACCCATCTGTTTGATTTTAGGTTTATTCGCACTTCCCTTTGACTGATTATGCTGGCCCAGAACGAGTGGTTATTTTTAAAAAGTCACCTTCTAGTACGGACACTTCGATAATGTCTAAGGATTAATGTGAAGTTATTTTGATTGGTGGTGGCTGGCAGTGGAATCCAAGAAGCGCGTTTCGTCGTATTCAAAACTCTTTAGATGGATGTACCTGCATTCCCGGTAACTGATGTTGTTCCCACTGTGACATTTGAAGCGATGGGTTTAGGATCAGAGTTTCATAGTGGAAATAAGCCTTACTTTTTTAAAGCCAGCTGAGTAGCTGTTGGATAAATGGCACTCTTTTGATGCGTACACAGTAATCACACTATATGCAAACCTTAAAGTGTATTCAGTCTAAAGTTGAACATTTTATAAGTGGGACAAACGGATCAAAGCTGTAACTTGCTTCTACTGGGTAGAGTTAACGGCTCAACCTCAACCTTCCCCTCTTTCTGGGTTTAACATCAACTAGTAAACTAGCCGATATTTAGGAATGTATCAGCTGGAAGTTAAACCTCGACCGCGTACGTGACTTGCGAGCATACCACCTATCAGCCACCGAATACGCAACTAACATTTAGGGCTAAATCTATATAAAGCTATTTAAAAACATCTACGATTATAAACAGGGATTCTCACAGTCAAGAGTAAAGTCCTGCAGTAGCACTGGTTTCTTGGTTCACATGTGCATATGAGTGATTTTTTTAATACACTAGTCACAGATCCAGTCAGTTATACACTACGTGACTACAGTTCAAAGTTACACTTACGAGAATAATGAAATGTACAACTTACCAAACGGACAAATACCAAGATGTAATTAATCTGTAAAATGAAACTTAAAATAAATAAAAATTATTCAACGAAATGACGCATATTCATATGATGTCTAATAGCAGTCAAGGTCAAGTATAATAAAATCAATTAAAAAGTACTCAATGATAAGCAACACCCCCTTACACGCTGATCCATACATAAATAATTTCATTAATGCCATATGACAGCAAACTAATTGCTTCACAATAAATTGTACATATTCATATCAAGTGCATTAAAATCAATCGTAAAAGAAGGAAATTCGTAATTTAAGCAAATAAGATATCATTTGATGAGCAGTTTATGGCGTAGATTTTATGTTTTTTGATACTACAATTTGAGTTATTTCAAATAATAGTTCAATGTACAATATTGTAAAAAAAAGAAAATACTTTAAATGTATTCTGGTCTTATCTATTATTATTTATATTATTATTGTTCCCTCGGGTTCCAAGTGGAACATAGGGCTTCAACTGCACGCCTCCACTTGCTCCTGTCTTCTGCTGTACTTTTCACTTGCATCCATGTTAGCCCATACTGTTTCAACTCTCCTTCACACGATCTCCTCCATGTCACCCTTGGACGTCCCACTCGACGCTTCCCTTTCGGGTTCCACTCGAGGGTTTGACGCACGATGTCACTTAGTGGCCTCCTCAACGAGTGTCCAATCTATCTCCACTTTCTCCTGCATATTTGTTGGGCGATTGGTTCTTGTTTTGTTTTTGTTCGCATAGTTTCTTGTTGGTGATTCTTTCCGGTGGCCATCTGATCTTGCGTATAGAACGAAGACAGTTGTTGTTGATAAACGTCTGCAACAGGCTGTTAGAAATATTCTTTGTGACTCGCCAAGTTTCTGATCCGTATAGAAGAACTGATTTGACGTTTGTATTGAAAATCCGAATTTTGTTGTTGATGCAGGCTGAGTGACGAAGATTTCCAGATTGGTTTCAGGTTGATGAATGTGTTTCTCGCCTTCCCTATTCTCGATTTGACATCCTCGTCCGTTCCTCCTGTAGTTGAGACAATGCTCCCTAGATAAGTGAATGAAGTAATCTCTTCCAAATCCCACCCGTTGATGGTGATTGGCGGTGGATGTTGCTGATGCTGCTGTTGTTGTTGGTTGGTTATTTCCATAACCTCCGTCTTGTCTATATTCACCTGGAGTCCTGTCTTTGCTGCTTCTTCGACCAGTTTGTCGGTTTTCGCTTGTAAGTCATCGATTTTGTGTGACATCAAACATAAATCATCTACGCATGAAATCCAGGTCTTCTAGGTTCTCCAAGTCGGTCCAGGATATCCTTGTCTTCTCTTTTCCCACTGTCTGACGCATAATCCAGTCCACCACAATTAGGAATATCATTGGTGATAATAAGCACCCTTGTCTGACTCCTGTGTTTACTCCAAACGCCTCGCTGAGTTTTCCGTTGTGGATCACTTGACATGTGCCGTTGTCGTACAGCTAATGAATAAGGTTGATGAATATTTGGGGTACGCCGTAGTACTCGAGTAGTTTCCAAATTACTTCGCGGTCAACGCTGTCGAAGGCCTTCTCAAAGTCTGATCTTATCTACCTGCATCAATTGCTGATATAATCAAAGTAATTACTTTTCTCTTAACCACTAAACATCAATAACTTTAAGGTAAAATGTGTTAGATTGGAGATTATATCATTTTTATTACTAGTATTATTATGTTACATTTCTTTCAAAGTGCTTAGAATAGTAATAGAAAGGTATTTCGTTGAAGAAATAGTGTTTTACTTTACCTCTAAAATTGGCTATACTAACTGCTTTTAGTGAACTTTTTAAATCTTATTTTTATTATTTTTCATCAAACATTCTAATTCATAATTCCTAGAACATTTTTACTAGATTGTTCTTGATTTTTCAACAGGACAAGTTTAACACGTGTATTATTATTATTGTTCCATTGGGTTCCGAGTGGAACATAGGGCTTCAACAACACATCTCTTCTTTATCCCATTCTCTGTTATCTTCTCTAGCTGGATTCACAACTGTCCATAATCTCTCAACTACTCCAACTCTCACGATCTTATTCATGTCACCCTCACACTGATGATTCACTCATCGTTTCTCATATGGATTCAACTCAGAAGCCTAGCGCGCGATGCCATTCGACGGACGCCTCACTGTGTGTCCGATCCATCTCTACTTTATCCCACATATCTGTTGACCAATAGGTTTATGGTTAGTTCTATTGATATAAGTATAAAACTTGGGCACTGTGGTAGAGCATAACTCCATTATGGATAAGATTTTATTTTGATAAATCACACATTGTTGTACAGTAAAATTAACAGTTAATATTACTGTACAACACTGTGTGATTTATCAAAATAAAATCTTATCCATTATGGTTAGTTTGTTCCCAGAGTTTCTTGTAGCTAATTCTTTCTGGCCATTTGATTATCAGTATGGAGACAGTGAAGGCAACTTTTGATACGAGTCTGCAGTAGACTATTAGAAATACTTTTCGAGATGCGCAATGTTTCCAACCCATTTAGAAGAACCTACTGACTTCACTTTGGTGTTGAAAATCCGAATCTTTTTGTTTATACTGAGTGGAGAAGATTTCCAAACCTATTTTGGAGTGATGATGATGTATCTTGCCTTTCGTGTTCTGACTTTGACATCTTCCTCCAGTCCCGCTTGTGGGTGAAACAGTGTTTTCTTAAATAAGTGTATATTTATGCATATTTATGCAGTTTGCTGTTAAGGCCTTGTTTTCCACTCGGAACCCAGGGTAATAATAATATATTTATGAAATTAGCATGTCTGTTTCCTCTTTCTTAATAGAGGGAACCGTCTGATTGTGATATATGTGTCTTCTTTGTCTCTACCCTCCCTTATGTTCAGGATATGTTGAAGTCGAAATAATTTAGCAGAAGCTTAAAGTGATATGTTATTCACTTATAAATTAATTTAAACTGGTGATCTGAGTCATGTCCGGTGATGTAAGTTACACGGATGGAATCGTCAGCACGTAAATAATGACTGATTGTAGACTTTTGATTAGATTACAGTATTTAATTATTATTCCCTTGCGTTCCGAGTGGAGAATACGGCTTCAACAACACGTCCCCACTTTGCTCTGTTTTCTGCAGTCCTCTTCAGCTGGTTCCACGATTGACCAAACTCTCTCATCTCCTCCTCACACGATTTCCTCCACGTCCCCCTCGCTCCGACGACCCACTCGTCGCTTCCCATTTCGATTCCACCCGAGGGCCTGGCGTGCGATGTAATTCAGGGGCCTCCTCAATGCATGCCCGAACCATCTCCACTTTCTCCTACATATTTTTGAGCTATCGGCTGTTGGTTGGTTTGTTCCCATAGTTCTTGTTCCTTATTCTTTCTGGAAATTTGATCTTCAGAATGGAGCGAAGGCGGCCGTTGACAAAAGTCTGAAGTAACATGTTGGAATCGCTTTTCGTGACATACTGGCCAAGTTTCTGACCAGTATAGAAGAATTGACTGACTTCACATTGGTGTTGAAAATGAGAATCTTGTTCCCTATGCTGAGTGCGGAAGATTTCCAAACTGGTTTCACGTTGATGAAGGCATATCTTGCCTTTCTAATTCTAAACAGCTTTGACATCTTCATTCGTTCCGCCTGTGGTTGAAACGATGCTTCCTAGATAAGTGACGCAAGCAGCCTCTGTTAAACCTCTTTCCCTGATGGTGAATGGTGCTGGTTGTTGTTGGGGGTTGTGGTGTTTATTGGTTATCTTCATCGCCTCCGTCTTCTCTGTGTTCACCTGCAGTCTTGTTTTCGCTGCCTGCATCTTCTGCTAGTTTGTTGGTTTTCGCTTGCAAGTCCTTGAGTTTGTGTGACACTGAACATATATCATCTGAGAAATCCAGATAATCTAGAGTCTTCTTATCGGTTGTCCAGCGTATTTCTGACTCCTCGCCCCCAAGAGTCTGACCCATAATCCAGTCCAACACAATTAAAATTATCATCGGTGATAATAGGCAGGCAGTCTTGCCTTGCTTCTGTATGCACTTCGAACGCTTCGCTGAGTTTTCCGTTGTGGATCACTTGACACGTGGCATTGTCATATAGAGAGCTGTTGAATGAGGTTGACAAAGACATGAGGTACGTCGTAGTATTGAAGTAGTTTGCAAATTACAAATTAGATTTCCAAATTAGATCACATTGACCCCGCTGTATTCATTACTAATCATATTCGAAAGTTTGTTTCATATCCATTTAATTGCTCTTACATCCCTACCAATAAATTTTAGCTTCCAAGTTATGTCACTCTACTCCTTCCGTGTTACTGTGACGTGTGGTTGTTTAGAGTAATACACTTCAGCGAAGACTTCTTAGCCAACACCTCTGTCGTTGGCAATTATTGTTAGCATCGAAATTAGTTAGGATCGTAAAGATGATGGTTGTAATTCAAGCGGAAGAAACAAGAAGTTCAGCAATGGCATCTAGGCAATTTCATCCTTAAAAGCTGTACACTTGTTTATTTATTATTGTATTAGTTACTTACAATTGCTAGTTCATTCATTATACTAACAAATGGAAATTAATGGAGATAAAAATTTTTAACTTGATATAAAAAAGATGAATGTAGGTCACAAGGGGCATAGAAACAAATATAGTGGATTAGAACGATATGCAAAAATAGTTTCTAACGAGGAGACGTGTGGATGGGATTCGCTTTGAAACAAATTGAAATAATTATAATTTTAAAAAAACAACTACGGAGCCAAAACAGGATTAGATTCATGCTAGAAGTAGACGTTGGATTGCGTCTGAATCTACTTTTAACTTCAAATCAGTCTAGTATTATAATCTGGAAAGATATTCACTTAATTTAATTGATCAACTTAGAGACAACAAACATCAATGTTACTTAATTGTATACAGGAAAATCTGTATGAAGAAAGTTACATGCATGCATAGGAAAGTTACCAGATTGATTTAGAGTTTAAGAAAGAAATTTGCAAGTAAAAAGTTAACGCCACGTATCATGTAAAAACTATGGAATTCGGAGTATTTAGACTGGTAAATAAGGAGTGAATTGTAATCACACATTAAGGTTAACAGTATGATTTAATCTTAATATTCAAGAGTATGGAATAACACGGTCAAAAATGTCTATAGTCAAATTAACAAACATTATTTAGTTTTAGGTTAGCTAATACCCATTGTACAAGAGGTGGCTGTCGTGGCCTAATGGGAAACACTTTGGCGTTCGAAACGGTAGATTTAGGTTTAGAGTCACAATGGGGACAGCAACTCTCACTGCTGGGAGGGGGGTTGCGGGTGAACCCTTCCCCCCCACAATAAAGCAAAATGTGCATCCTGGATTTCACTGCTGGTAACCAACATCCAAAATATAAAGAAGACTGAGAATTTTATGATAGTTGGTGAAGAATGACATTTTCTTTCTGTAGACTGGGAGAGAACAGTAACACATTGATCAAGGTAGGAAGCTTAGTAGCTACTTTGGTGTTATTATTAGTAATAAATTGTACTCGTAATCTCTTCCAGCAATTATTTCCCTAAAAGTAGAATTTAAGAAATGTATCTAATTCTATGCTTATGTATGACAAAACAACTAGAAAGAAAAGAAACGAAATGATTGAGAAATAAATGAGCATAAGATTCATTAAAACTTCAGTCTTCACTATAGTAAGACATTTCTGACTAAAGATAATCGTTAATACAACAAAACAGGACAATCGCCATCAACGGGAGAAATTTGAAAGAGGTAACTTCCTTCATTTAAATAGAAAGCATCGTTTCAACTACTGGCAGTCAGCACCAATGAGGATGTCAAAACCAGAATCGTAAAGGCAAGACAAACTCTCATCATTCTGAAATCAGTTAGGAAAACTTTTCTCCACCCAGCAAGAAGAACGAAATCTGGATTTTCAACACCAAACTTGAATCAGTTCTTCGATAAAAGTAGAGCTCCTCCAAAGAAATTCCAACAGGCTTCAACTTTTACCAACAGTCACATTCTCTAGTTACATATTGAAGACCAAATTTCCGGAAGGAACTAGAATCAAGCAACAATGGGAACGAAGTAACCAAGACCACGTTGCTCAACAGGTATGCCCAAGAAAGTGGTGATGAATCGGACACACATTAAGGAGATCGTTGAATGACGTCGCGCACCAGGCCATCGCCTTAGTGGAACCGGAATGTGAAAAGACGAATGGGTCGTTCTAGAGTGAAATGGATGAAATCGTGGGAACTGGAGAAGTTGAGAGATTATGGGCGGTTGTAGGTCCAGAGAGAATAGCAGAGAATAAAATAAAGTAGAGATGTGTTGTTAAAGCCCTGTGTTCCACTCAGAATCCAACGGAACAATAATAATACTCTCTGACCACAAAGTATAACTAACTTTTCTACCCACTTGTGAGACACACTAAAGTAACTATTTCTCAGCAAGCATATAACTTACACTTGAAGAAATAAAGTACACAAAATGAAGTTTTATTTGCTTCCGAAGATAATGTTACAGCCACTTCAAAGTGATTGAAAGTGATATCATTTTAGAAAAATCTGAAATACTCTCAAATTGTGGTGACAGCTGTCTACTAGCCAAATTGGTAGACAGTAATTTACGTCAATATTTACATTCCCAAGATTTGTCGTGAGAAAATGTGAACAAAGATTGATCCAAAACCGACCACAGGAGACTTTGCGTAGGCGGATGCAGTTAACATATAGAGGATTTGACATTCAAGAAACAGTCACAAATAGATGAAAGATTAACTTTACGTGAGAAACAACCAATCGGAAGACTGTGTTTGTTTACTTAAATATCCATAGTAATGTACATGTAAATATATAAATACGCGTTGATTTCCTTAATAAATGATCTGTTGCCTGACTCTTGCCTTCTGTCGTTACAAAATGACTTCTTTTTTCAAGCTGTTTTACAAATAACCACCAGCCTTGTTTCATTGATAAATTCATCACAAAAATACCCTTGCACAGTTTTTCAATTAGCGATTTTGGAGTTAATGAAAATTATATGAAAGACAGAAAAGACTAATAAATTTAGTTGATCGTATTAGAATATTCTGAATAGGGAAGCCGACATCCAACTATGAAGTTAAAATTAGCTTTGAGTTTCAATATCCACATCATCTTTTGCAGATAGCTTATTTCAAGCGAAATTTGAAGAGTTCTTTCTCAGTTTCCTCCGTGAAATAATCCTCACAAATAATGTATTCGATTTCGATTTCATGATTACGTAAGCCCAGTTGATATTAACGCAATATGACAAATGAAAAAATTATCTAACTGTAAGTTTGAATAGCTGAATATTAAATGTCAATTATTTTTCTTACGGCTTCACTTAATATGCGTGAATAAAAATTTCCTTGGTGACGCTTGTGACAGCTAAAGGTTATTTCATTTTACAAATGTAAACTTCATAAGGTCTATGTAGGCAATTAAGAGTCATCATAAATGAAGAATGTTCGCCTAATTTGGCATTTACTGTGACAATTCACGTTTCTAAAAGCACTACTAACTGCCTATGCCTTGTTCAAAAATTTGAAATAGCAATAAAAAGAGAAAGATGTGATTCTTCTCTACCAGTCTTCTGTATTTTAAACACTGTTCTCCTCATAACAACAGTCTGCTTTATCTAGTTACGTTAAGCGTTTTACGTCGATATTCAACAAGGCCTCCAGAGGAGAGGGTGGTACTATAATTCCCGGTTAACCCATTGTTCCCCTCCCCCAGAGTCAGTATCCCTGCTGAGTAGACAACACCTCAGTGACGTTGCAGCATGAAAAAGAGCACCCCATGCCAGGCACCCCTCACTGTCCAGGTCTCAACACAAACCATGGCTGCTTCTCAGATGGTACATACTGCCCCACCTCAGCGGGTCATGGCCACTCACACGGTCTGGTCACATAGCTGCACTTCCACCTTGCAGAAAGCATACAACCACCGTCCTCGGATTGGGACATTTCCTCACATGGATGTGAGGCCGGCAAGAGCATCTAGAAATGCCAACGATCCTTTCACCGCTGGCTCCCCTCCGCTGACCAAGAATGACTGAGGGATTTAACTTTCATTATTCAGGCCACCCTCATCTCGGTCTATGAATCCATTCCACATCTCGAACCACCAGATGTCCGAAATGCTTCCTGAATACAGACGATAGTCATACACCCCTCTTGGGGCAGTTGTACAAAAATGTTCATTCTGGTCTGAGAGACTGGGTCCGCGGACCGCGGGCGGTTTCTCCCACGGCTGCTCTGCTCCCACTAAATCATGGTCGGAACCCTGACGCTTGCGCGTCCGAGCAACTGGAGGTCACGCTACCTGCCTTGGCTGTATGACCTCGCTAGACGGTTTCAAAGACCTGCAACCAGCTGAGGAGACCCACGACCGATCGCAGTCCGACGAAGCCTTAAAGGCCACCATCTACGAGCAAACGAGTCTCGGACATAATCCCCTCGCAGGTCGTCCGAAGGTTCGAATTAGGCTGCCCCGTTGTTATAGGGATACTAGACTCTCCCCAACATCCTTCTCACGAGGTTTTCATGACCAGGCTACCGTTCGCAGTCAATGCCCCAGTACCCCCAAGGACGTCGAAGCGCCAAAGGAGATAACAACCAAAACAAGCCGCGTTCGGCATTCCCAAAGGTCAAGAAATAGTTTGCTCTCGTCCTGATAGGATTTAGCTGAGGCGACCGGAAAACCACCCCACCCAGCGGGAACCACGTGGCGGTACCTGCCAGCGCAACCATGACCCTCAGACACCGCTCCGACGGTGCACATAGCACAAGGCTACATGTCTACGTCATGGGACGACATCAGTATCTACCTTTTGTAATGTAGCTCTAATCAGACCATTTTCATTTTCTTTCTCGTTATGATGATCTTTCAAATATTTTTGCTACATCTCTCTCTCTATGTATTGCTAAACTAACACTCTGGACGTTATCTGATACCTATTATTATTACTCAGAAGGTGATGCTTCTCCAGTTTTAAATTCATCAGTTGCTCTTTGATAAATTAGCCACTACAAACATAATATATTTTAAAGAGTCCACAAAGATTTCTTTCTAAGAGCTCCATACACTACTAAAACCTCAAATTGCACTGCCTTTTTTATATACCCACTGAACTCTTTAAAACACTGATCACAATAGGATTCAACATTTTCGCGAAATAAAAATATGCTGAGCTATATCACACGAGCTCAGAACATTGGATATAACAACTATGGAATTCAGATTCTTGAGCGTAACAAGCTCTTTATGAGACATAATATATTTGAGATGATTTCCTTACTGAAATGTAGTATGAGTAGAGTCCAAAAGCAGCGCAAAGCATATGTTTGGCTCGCCTCTGTTTGTAATGACGTCTTAACGAATTTTTCACTTATTTATTTTCATGTTAAAATAAAATAAATGATCATATGTCTAAGATCTACATATTCACTAATTAAGATGTTTTGTCATACGTTCGTTCCACAACCGATGGGAGATACTCAAAGTACTTTGGAAACGATCATTGTTTCTGATTCCATTCCCTTTTTCCTAGCTATCATCTGATATAAAATATTAACCCATGTATTATTATTATTGTTCCCTTGGGTTCCTAGTGGAACATAGGGCTTCAACTGCACGTCTCCACTTGCTTCTGTCTTCTGCTGTACTTTTCACTTTCATCCATGTTAATCCATACTGTTTCAGTTCCTCTTCACACGATCTCCTCCATGTCACCCTTGGACGTCCCACTCGCCGCTTCCCTTTCGAGTTCCACTCGAGCTATGGCCTGACGCGCGATGTCACCCAGCGGCCTCCTCAGCGAGTGTTCAATCCATCTCCACTTTCCCCTGCATATTTGTTGGGCGATTGGTTCTTCTTTCGTTTGTTCCCACAGTTTCTTGTTTGTGATTCTTTCCGGCCATCTGAACTTCAGTAAAGAGTGAAAACAGTTGTTGATAAAGGTCTGCAACCTGTTGAAAATATTCTTTGTGACCTGCCAAGTTTCTGATCCGTATAGAAGAACTGACTTGACGTTTGTATTGAAAATCCGAATTTTGTTGTTGATGCAGGCTGAGTGACGAAGATTTCCAGATTGGTTTCAGGTTGATGAATGTGTTTCTCGCCTTCCCGATTCTCGATTTGACATCCTCGTCCGTTCCTCCTGTAGTTGAGACAATGCTCCCTAGATAAGTGAATGAAGTAACCTCTTTCAAATCCCTCGCGTTGATGGTGATTGGCGCTGGATCTTGCTGCTGCTGTTGTTGTTGTTGGTTGGTTATTTTCATAACCTCCGTTTTGTCTATGTTCACCTGGAGTCCTGTCTTTGCTGCTTCTTCGACCAGTTTGTCGGTTTTAGCTTGTAAGTCCTCGATCTTATGTGACATCAAACATAAATCATCCACGAAATCCAGGTTTTCTAGGTTCTTCACGTCGGTCCAGGATATCCCTGTCTTCTCGTTTCCCACTGTCTGACGCATGATCCAGTCCACCATGTAAGCAACAATTAATTATTTTATATTTTTCAGAATTGAATAATATTCTTTTTTTGGATAAAACTAATGCAGAATTTATCGCATCTATGTTCAGTTTCGCTTCATCTGAGGGTTATTTTATTAAACTGCGAGCTGTTCTAGTGTCAAACTTTGCAACCAAACAGTGTATAATAATTTTTTCCCTCTAAATCTGGAGCATTCTACCTATGACATATTACACAACAAGAAAAACTGCATGCCGTATATGAGTAACATTTATATTTAAATAAGAAAAGTTAAAATAACTTACGATAACGTTAAAATAGGAACATTTCTAAGGGACCTTAATTCATAGTGCTTTTACACTAGAATACTACGAAACTAGTGCGTCGGTGGCATAGTGGTTAGCACGCTCGCCGACCATGCACATGGTCCGGGGTTCGGTCCCTGACCGACGCACAACTTTACCTCGCTAAGACAATAATAAAGCTGGTAAAAGAGGAAAGTTTTGGGCTGGCAACCCCATCCTGCAAAAATAAACGCTGCTACAGAATCTTCAAGCCTTCTAGCTTGAAGCCCTATGTTCCACTTGGAAAGTGAAGGACTAAAAAACTACGAAACTAGTGATAGCTCTTTTCGGATAGACTGACCAAAAAATAACTCATTTGTAGAAATGCATACTATAATGGACAACTCTATTTCGAGAGCTTTGTTTGGATCGAGAACTAAAGGTGTGAAGACAAAATAAAAATTCTCTCCATAAGATTAATAAATTTACCTCTGAACAGCTTCATCAACCACACTTCTAGGGGGTCTACAGAAAAAGGAATGACTTTAATCGACCTAAAAAGGCAGCAATGGCTAAATTGTAAAGCGTCTTTCTGTAATACTAGGGTATTGCCATTCGGACCTTTTAGTAGCACAGCTTACTTTAAGGTGCTCTACTGCTAAGTACGAATAAGTTCAAAACCTCTATCTTGACTTTCAGTGAATCGCTTCTGACCACTGAACTCCTCAAACCGTACATATAGGTTGGAATTTATTTCTGGAAACTAATTCATAGGTTATGCAAAAGGGTGTTCATGTGTTTTCATGACTGAGTATTTGTCTGACTGCTTAAAATTCATGGGTGGGAAAATTCTACGAAGCTGTACAAAATATTAATTATTGGATCATTTATATAACACTGCTTTTACAAAGCAGTTATTCTCCATTATCAAGTAAACCGTCAGATTCGTATAGCCCAGTGTGATGATTCTGTACACTCTTTATTCGAATGACAAAACTGACACATCTTGTATATCTTTTTGTTTAAACTGACATCCTTGCAGGACATCTCAGCTCTTCGCTACATTGAAATATAAGTTCACTTGGTTGTTGCTGCGTCTTCTCACTCTCCCCAGATGTTTGTGTGCCAATACTAATTGTTTGGTGCTTCCTTTGAAATTTGCAGGAGCCGTATTAGCGCCGTTATATTAACTCTAACTGTGTGTTTATAAAACTAATTCATGTATGTTTACAGAAACTAATTTTACACATGCTTGTCGATAATTTGCCATGGTATTATTGAACATTTCTTTTTGGTCGTTACATATATTTTTTATGTGTATATACACTTTTTCTTTCGCCTTAGGCTCTTCGAAATTTAATTTCGTAAACAATACATATTTTCAAGTTTTCGTTTGTGCTTCCAAATACAACATCATTCATCTTTGGCTGTGTACAGCGTAAGCACATAGTGGAAAGTAAAAACGTAAAGGTACTATAGTATTTGAACAGAGCAAGAACTACAGTTTTAGCAGAATAAAGTGGTACCATCTTTTATTTCGTTGCCTTCTCGTCAGCTGCTTACTGAGCAAAGACATTATTAAATTTATCTACAAAAGCAATTTTACGTGCTCGAGAACATATCCCACTATGGCTAAGTAAAGGTGTAGTTAAAACTATTAACAGCTCGATATTAGATCATCTGGTTCAAACCGGTCACAAAGCCAGCGTAGAAGAATCCTTCTCTATAATATACCGGGTGCCTAGCAAATTACCAAAATCGTCGAAGCACCGCTTGCTCCAAACAGCAGAGGCTGTTGCAATTCGCCTCAAACAACCAGTGCTCTGTGTCCGAAAGAAACAAGTCCAGCCCCTACTACTGCCCTGGCCCTCAGTAGAGACGTATAAACTCATGAATATGTACTATTACCTTTCCTAATTCTTCTGACATTCAGTTTATTTTATGTTGATGCTGTTCAGGTGTAATTTATCAATATTATTGATTTGATGTTATTTAAAGAATAATGTCGTTCATAAGACTAATTCATTCATTCATTATAATGCATATATAATTGTAGAACCTGATGATGAATTTATCGAAAAGAGTACTCTTTGTTCCGTGTCTATTCTTTTGAAAATTTTAATGGGCATTTTTAATCAATTTTAACATACTTGCACAGAGTTCATTTTAAACAAAAATCAATCGATCAATATACACATACACTAATAATATATATACATGTAATATTAGACACTATTCCGAACATTAATGATCATACACAATGAAAACTTTTCAGCATTTCGCATTCGGATGAAAAATATCCAGTTACCAGGGCGAAGAAAGACTGATAACCGCTTCTTTCTGGATGCATAAATCAGGTTTCAGGCGCTTGATGGAAATGGTTTCAGCAAACTTGAGGAGAATTGAGCTCTTTGGCCTATTGATAATTTCGAACGACCTTTCGACGTCCACCTCATGACCCGTGTCGAGGAGATGCCCGGCGATGGCACTGTTTATATCATTTGCTAAGACAATACTTAAATTTTAATTGTTTTTGTCCAAATAGCTTTAAACGTGGTCTAGTCAAGACTCTATACTATAGAGTGAGGAGAATATGCTCTATTTTCATCTCTCTTTCATTTGAATGCGTAATGCTGAAACGTTTCCATTGTGTATGATCATTAATGTTCGGAATAGTGTCTAATATTACATGTATATATATTATTAGTGTATGCGTATATTGATCGATTGATTTTTGTTTAAAATGAACTCTGTGCATTTATGTTAAAATTGATTTTGTAGATACATTTAATAATGTCTTTGCTCAGTAAGCAGCTGACGAGAAGGCAACGAAATAAAAGATGATACCATTTTATTCTGCTAAAACTGTAGTTCTTGCTCTGTTCAAATTCATTAAGGGGAATAAATGTATGAAATACTATAGTATTATAATCGGAATCATACTCAGTACGCTATACCGCCACATCTTCAAGCAAAGCGTACTCATTCACCCCTTTGGCAACGTCAGCAGTCCAGTAAAATATCACTGAAGCCTACCTATTTGCCGTACTGCTGGATTATTATAATTTAAATTGTGGAATTTGAACTTAAACCTAATTTCAAGTAACTGTAGCTCTATAAAACATAATTACCTTTACACTTGTAATATGCTGTTTGAATATCATAACTAATTTGCTCTTTTTATTTTGATACCTATTATAACTGAGTTTTGTGTTTAGCCCATCACAGATATTGCTTCTGATTTTAGGAACCCGTCGGATTTCTGTATTCAAGAAAGTAGTATGCGCCTCTATTCTGCTAAAATTTCCATCTCATTGACAGTAAATTCTACCGCACTTAATCTGATATGTTTGTGTGAATTGTTTATCCATATTAACTCTTAGTTATGTAGTCATAAGTATATTCGAGTATCCTCGGTAAATAAACATAAACTTCAACTGAAGCCCTGTAACAGATAAAAATCCTTTTCACCTTTATTTTACTGCATACCTAAAATTTATTATTTACATGTGATTGTATAAGATCAAAAAGCTCATTTGAAAAATGCATCCTTTTTTGATTTGTCTGGGTCATGACGTAATGAATGGCTTCATTTGAGTGACATTCACAAAAAGAAAAGATGGAAGCGCTTTTTACATTTATCACTGTGAAATAGAATTATGCTTTCAATGAATCGAATGTTGTAATTAAATATCCACTGTGGACCAGTGGTTTTGCTATAATATTTGGTCAGTAATGCTTAATTTAATTGTCTCATATCACTGAAAATGTTATCAAAAACTTGGAAATTAGACAAAGATTGAATGCTGCAGTTAGAAAGATATTTTATGCAGCTATGATCCTAATAATTGAGATTGCGAAGCCTATATATTTATCTAAGTCATTAGAGAATACAAAAAATTATGTCACATCCCACCGCATCAACCAATTTAAATGTGTTGACACACCTAGGGAAGACTCTTCATTGTCTGCAGCCAAAGGTGTGGAGGCCGAAAAATATCAAAATATATGCTCATGGTTGTTAATTGATATTGAATAGGGACACCATCTGGTTTACCGTACAGTACGGACAACACAACTTCCCTCTCCAGCTTCTTGCTTTTCACTATTGCCAATCATCTCGGGCTCGTGCCTGATCGTACATCCACATGCGTATCTTTTGCTTCAATCTCCTTTTCTCTCTGCAAGTACCCTCGGGTTGTTGGTATACTCTTACGTGGAGTGAGCTACTGTATACCAAAAGGACGACTTCATCACTACAATTCTGTATGTCATTACTTGTGTATTTTGGGACAATTATAACTTCCTAAGTAACTGCATTTTATGTGTATATTAATTTGCTTGGACTGAATTCCTCTCTACATACATATATGTTTGTATTTGTTTTGTCCTTTATCTTTGCGTATAAACGAGCTTAGCTGTTTAGTCCACAGCAAATGCTTCAGAGCATATCCCTAAATGATTTCAGAAGCAAATTGAATCCCCTGAACGCTGAACAGATGATGAAGCTCATCTATAGCTGAACATATCATAAATACAGGTCATAAAATTGATGTTGATATCTCTTTTAAACCCTTCTATAAAGTGTATTCATAGCTTACCCTAAAGTTTGTGGAAACCCTGACGATTACGAAGCATAAACCTTTGTGTATTCAAAAAACAATTTGTCATCACGTTAAACCTTTATTTGGATACCAAGACAGATATACTGATATCAATATTTTTTAGTTTATCGGTCTGCATAGTAATTTTGACTTTCGCTAGGGCTTTTTAACATAGTATATGTTTATTCCCTCACCTCTTAAAACTTAATTATTTTCATAAATATTCCTATGACAAGTAATTATGTGATCCGATTGTTCGAAATATGTTGTACATACGTCACACGACTCAGATAAATTAGGTCGAAATTCATAAACGGTACTAATTGTCTCAAAAACATCAGTCATATCAGTTATGCCTGTCACACAGCAAGGGTTGATAAATTGTGAAAAATGTTGTCGGGCAATATATCTTTTGAGTGCTTCATTGACATTCATGAGACAAAATGATGTTGTGAATCAATACTAGTGTAACGACAGAAGACAAGGGCCGGGCAACAGATCGTTTATTGAGAAAGTCAGCAGATATTTATAGATTTTTGTGTACATTATTATTCGTTATTGTTAGCAAAGGAGCAACGTCTTTTGATTGATTGCTTTCTTGCTGAAGGTTATTCTGTACCGCTTGTGACCGTCTCTTAGAAAGTTAAGCCATATATCTACGAACCGTGTTTGCACACGTTAAGCTTGCTGTGATTGATTGGTGAGTTCCCCAAGATTAGACTTTTTTATCGTTTTTTCTCATGACTCCGATTCGGGAAGTAACATTGTCGTAAATTATTGTCTACAATTTTGGTTAGTTCGCAGCCACCTCTCACAACACTAGCACTGTCATTATTAGGTTGCACTAATGACATAAATACTATACATATTTCACCATATTACTTGAAATATATTCTATCAAATGAGACTAGTATTCGCATAAGCTATTAAAATGATTCACCTTATACCGATGATCAATACAAATCAAATGCAATTCGGCGAGCTAACTAAACTGGGCTATAAGCAGACAAAACAGCCATTGTTCTACCTAACACTTCTGATTGGTGCAAGTTCATTCAGAATGAGTGCACACATATCGCCACTCTAAATATGTGGTAGAATATTCAGAGACTAAAGGCGAATTAAAAGTGCTTTTCCAAATCAATCTCCATTTAGAAGTTTTAATGAGAAGTGATGACCACTGAAGGTCCCCATTTTAGGGTGAAGTTAATGCTCACACATGCCATTGGTTAGTGATTGCTCTATATTACGAATCAATAGACGTTGTGACCCACGAGTAATCGGTTTCCGAACCAGTGCCTAAATGGTCAAAAGACTGGCTACTTAACCTGAAGGTCCATAGTTCAGTGTCTGGTGTAGTCATGACTGCGCACTCCTGAACAATCTCAAACTGGGCAGAAACAGTTGTTCAGTGCTCCTTTATTTTTCAATGATTCTTTAACTGATGTTAGTTCACGACGAAATCTGCATTGAAATTAGACCAAATAAATACAAAACCCATAACCTGAAGATATACTTAATCTAAATGCGTTTTGTTGCCATGATGGTATACAATCATTGACAGTGTTTTATATCAGGATGCCTTGTACAGTGAACAGAAAATTGGCATGACTTGGTTTGATCATCTGTCCACCTTCTGAGTTCATACATCGATGCAAAGTAGTGGAAATCTGAATTAACACTTCGAACCTTTGACTGTGTAGATACATTTTGCGTTTCAGTTTTCGATTTGTATTGTTACGTGGACATCGTAGTTATGTAGGGTGACCCTTGAACTCATAAAACCAACCAAATTAATTTAGTTAACCGCTGACCTAACATAATTTTGTATTGGGAATGTATTTGCATGCTTTATTTTTGTATAGTAAAGTTGGTGAGTCTTCCTTAAAACATCATGATGGGTGTTTCAGATACCCTTGACGACAATTTCTCGGACCTTTATTACCATCAGCATTCATCACTGAACATTGGATGTTGACCCTCACTGTTTAAGTCAACTTGTTTAGCTGAAGGCTTCCGGTCAAGCATCCATACCATTTGGTACGCCATCGTGTCACGTTCGTTCGTTCGTGCACGATCCCTAGCTAGTTAAGCAATCATCTCGCACTCCGATTTGGTCCTGAAATATACTTCGTAATTTGGACGATCAATTCTGGTGTTTTGCTTTGCCTCTGGTCTACGTGGAACAAGTACTATAGAAGTTGTGGGTATTAGATCTTGCGTTAGTATACTTCATACTATCCGAGGAACGTCAATACCGCCAGCTTTTATATCATGTCGGATGCTTTAGGTCCTTACTTCACTGCTTTTCATTCTTTTCCAGAAATATTTATACCCAGTCGTTGTGTACCTTTTGCGACCTATAACGTCTCAAATCATATCACAAAGGCTGACCTACCTGTGTTCGCTAAATCACAGCAATTATCTCCACACAGAGTTCACGCTAATGAGGCTTGGTCTGAACATATTCTGAGGATGGGGTAGTGAAGCCATCCAATAAACCAAAGACTTCATCTATTTAGGTGATGTCAAAAGTACTGCCGTGAACCAGAGGTCTTGTGGCGGTAACCGAAGGCTCAACGCCAAAACCAATTCAGATTTTTATCCATAGCTTAATTGCATCCTTGAAGGAAGTGTCTGAATTAAGTAAGCCTGACCTGACATGCAGCTCTCATCAACCCTCACTTCACCTGGATAATTTTCAAGGGACTGCCATCATTAAACTTTTCATTCTGTTTCGGTTTCTTAGAATGTTTTTATCCATGCAACTCAGGTATTGAGTCATTTTGTTCATAATGTCCAGTGTGCACTATTCATTGTCTGTGCATATCTGGATGACATTATGACAGCTTGTTCAAGTGGAGAATCCCATCGTAACCACTTACAACGGATTTTTGGCAGTATGTCGAAATCTTCGACAATAGTGAATATAATCAAGTACTAGATTCCATCCCACCCTCAAACCGGAAAGCTGCTGGTTGTTCAAAACGTTTCGTTGCTAGCACCGCTGAGACCCTTTCGTACATTCCTAAGTATGGTGGATTTTTATCCTATCTTTCGTGCTTACCGTGTTGGTATTTTAACTGGACCATAAAATCTTCCAGACGATGATTGCGAAACCCTAGCGTTTATGTCAGGAGGCTAATAGGTATTTAAAAAATCGGGATGGCATTAATGGGCTCCATTATTCTTGGACCTCTGGATTCCAGGCATTTCCTAAATATTTCATGTGCTGCAACTAACATGGCGTCCATGTTGGTGAACGTTAAATGAGCGACATGTGGCTTGTTTAACTAAAGGGATCGCGAGTTTCGTGGGAAGCAATAGTAGTAGCCGTGACCCAGTCTTTCTCTGTTTTTCAGACAACCAGAACAAAATCATTAGAAGTATTATTGTAAATTATACTGCCTTCTATTTATAAACTTCGTGCAGTAATAACCTTGTACTGCTGGTTTACTGTCATCAGAGAAATAAGGAACATTTGAATCGCGATCTATCATATGATATTTTCGATTTAGTTACGTGCATATTATTCTGAATTGCGGCATTTAGTTTCCTGATGTATTGCAAGCTTCAGCATCTGTCAGTTGAAAGTCTTTGAAGCTGGCACATTCACACTCGGTTATGACCCCTGTTATACTACAGCTCATGAGTGGCACATGAACAACTTCCAGTTTTTTCAAAGCTGTCTGCATGCGAAATACGGCATATCGCTGCATGCTATCAACGCTTCCACTAAACGCTTCTGTCACTTCACTGAGGGTTCCTAGTGTACAGTCTTCAAGGACCACAAACCTTTAACGTATGCCCATCATACCGTTACAAACAGATACACCCTCACCGTTTAAGCCGTATTTCGCAATTCACTCAAGACACCCAGTGTCTCTGGTGTAAATAACCCCTCTGAACATGAGTCACCCTTGATTCGTACCACTACATTCCTCCAACTATTGAAGTGGGGAAAATGGCGGAACATCGGGCTCCAGATATCACTGTGCAAAAACTCCAGCAATACGCTTCCCTGAATGAAGGACACACAACTGCGATCATTAGCTATGGTATCATGCTTCGCGACTTGTCCGCTAGCATCCGAAAACCTGTTTCTTCCACATTTCCTGCAAGAGACTTTCTATTCGCTTTGTAACTACTCATAACCTGGCATCCGTGCTACAGAAAGCCAGGCTTATGTGGTCAAGAACTATTCGTAATAGTGTGACTGGAATCGCTATTGCATAAAGTTTCTGAGCTCAAAAATGTGCAACCTTCTCGTTACTCTGGTTTCATCATCCGTGACACCCAATGAATTTTTTAACCGAATTTACCTGGGTATAATTTGCTCACATTCATCTCCAGATAGTTAATCGTACCTATTCACTTCAGTAGACTGTTCTGGCCTTTGACGGAAAGCTGTTGTTATATCTGACATCACTACCGAAACTATTTGCGTAATCTTCATAGGAAAGTGGATAAAAGAGTTTGGATGTCCTCTTACTTTGACAACCGACTGAGTGTAACAGTTTCAAAATGGCAACCATTAAATAGCTTTTGGAACAACTGAGATTCAAGTGCATTTGATCAGAAGCACTCCAGACAACTGCTAATGACCCAACATAACTCTGTCAGCGGCAGATCAAAGATTCCAAAACTGCTGTCTAAAACATCAAATGGGCAGGGTCTGCCCCATTTAACCCCATGTAGTGTCCTCTACACCTCTAAGATGGATATCAAGCGCATGTGGTGTACATATTATCACTAGCATTACACTCCCGAACTGCGTTACGTTCGTTGCACTCCTATCGGAAAATGTGCGTTTATACTGATGTCTGCGCAGTGTGATGCATTAAAAGTGGCAGTGACCTCAAAAGTTTCACATACATTATTGAATTTTCATGAAATCATCCTGGTATAATTTGATCCACTTATTGAAACACCGTAATACCCACCGGATGAAGGTGGCGCTAATTCAAAAAGTGACATGCCATCCCGAAAATTATAGTTAGGTTCAAGGGTCCAAGACTGTATATCCATTTTTGTGACTTGTGATACGGTTGAGAAACCACTAAAAACTCACTGTGACGGATTACTCAAAATTTATCAGCAGGAAACAAAAGGCTTTTATCATCGACTGAGCAGGACGTTATGCTACAATAAGTACTGGTCACTTGAAAGCAGTTTTATATAAACGGGGAGCGATTCCCACTTAACCCTTCCAACTAGAAAGGTCCTTGCCGTCAGATAACGAATGAAGCTGAAATGCCCCCAGAGAAAGTCAAAGAGTAGCGATTCAGGCGGTACGAACGCACGAGTGACCTTTAGCCCATTAACTAGAGAAAAGCACTGCTTCTCACATAAAAAGTCATTCATGTACACGAAAGATGGAAATAACTCTAAAATCCACGCCTACGCCCTAACAACCTGTTATCCGGGCAATGCCTTAAAAGAAGACTGGGCTGAAATTGACTTGACTCGTGTGTAGTTATCATAATGACGCTGAAAATGGTAGGTTGCACGATACAACGCATAGTGAGTGCGTGCTGGGTCACTGGCACATATTCACTGCTGAATCCGTAGTCCTTGAGGTAGCATACCAGGTAATAACGATAATAAAGTGTCTTCTACAAGAAATGTGTGCTAGCCTACATGGTGAGTAGATTTATTAGATTACTCTCACAGAAGTTTTACTACTGTCCTTGTATTTCATAATTACTCTGCACATAACCAATAAGACTACTTTGGTACATCTGGTTTTCATTCACAATACTCTCTGTAGAACATAAAAAAACAAAAATAAAAATAAAGTCTTGCAGCTCGAATACTGCAGAAATAATTCTGTTTTGTGACCAATTATTCTTGCGTTTGTATTGGTCAGATTAGTCCTCATATTCATTCAAGTGTATTTCTTTCCAAAGCATGCTTCCAAACAACTGGGTGCTTCTGGCTTCGGTTTTTTTCAGTATTCAAACGTTAAGGAAAGTAATGAATAAGCGGATCTTTGAGCTGGTATAGTGTATCATATTGACAATGCAACTATTCCACTTCATTCCCTGTATGTTGCAAATCACTCACCACAGAAAGAAAATATATGCTACTTGGTTGAATTTGCGCACAAAGATTGGTTTAATTTGTCAGTGGTCATTGCTATTAAGAACCGCTATACAGAATGTAACATTTTGCTTTTCTCTTAGTGCTTTTTCCTTATATTAATCTTAAATGTAATTCACTACTTGATAAAACACTTTCGACGGGACAATTTTGACTGATTGGTTGAGGTCTTTCGGTGGGCCTCCCATTTTTGTTACTATTCTACATGATAGTAATGCCAACGCACACCCGATTTCTATGGTTGGCCTGCAAATTTGGGCTACCGATATCTATGCTGAAATGCTAACCATGACTTATGACTTGTACTGTAGGTGAATAAACACAACTGCTTATTACGTTTTCAGCAGTAGCTAGCAACGATGATTTAAGCTTCAGGAAACACCACGCTGTCAGAATAATCCATTAAACTTGAAATACATTCAATATATAAAAAATTACCACCATTTTCGTGAGATTTAGAATCAGTCTTCCACACTTTTACACTACTTCATTCATTTCCCAGACCGATTGGTACTACAGATGTGCTAATGTGATTAAGATATTGGTATAGAGGTGAAAACGTACAGTTTTAATGGAGGATGAACCACAGGAGTCAATATGCAGCTATTCACACGGGAAGCATTTTTGGGGAATTTCACCAGCGCAGTTTGTAATGTCATGGGTATTGTTATAAGTCGCCAAGCAACCGCTTTATCTACCGTCATCTTGGGCAGCGAATTAATGCTATCAAACTGAAAAAGGAATTAGGGACAGAGGCGAGAAAGGCAAAAAGGTTAGCAGGAGTTTTTCTAATCCTGATAAATATCCATATAAACACTTTCATAGCAACCATAAAATGTATTGATACCATAACTAGTTATGTTAACCTTTTATTATAACCAAGAGCTGACATCGCTGTCTTTCCTGGTTACGTATGTTATTTTCGCAATGCAAACCTTTATTTTTGTCACGTGTGCCGTCGCCTTATATATTTAGTGGATCGTGTCCATGTTTGTTAAATCAAAGTGATGGAGCTAGCAATAGACAGTGGTGAGTGGCACTACATTTGATGAGTCCGGTGACTGATGAGTTAAGAGCTACAAGAGTATTTGCGTTGCTCACATTACCTGGTGGTCTATCTTGGTTAACTGAGAACTTATTCAGGAGACAGTCAGCCTGCATAACAGTCTATCAATGAACTATAACAACTAAATTGTTTTTAAATTCTGAGATTTCAAGTGATTCTTGAGTTAGATTCGAGTACTGGCCTGTGAGATTGTATAGGTGGTTGGCTAAGGTTTCCCTTAAACAGCTGTCTTGTGAGATGTTCTATGATCGGAGATCGAAAACGGTCATCACATACAAAGCCACATTTTGAGCCTAGTGTTTGTAGAGCGTAGTATTTTTGCACCCCGTTGATTTAAGTTTGTCACAAGTTGAATTACACTGAGAACAAACCGGAAGTAATCCAAATGAAGTCGACTGCCCACTTCGTACATCAAACTCTTAAAAGTCAATATATGAAATTATGAGTGATGCACTTGTAAGACTACGTGTTTTAGAAACGTTTAAGTCGGTTGGATCATAAAATTTTCCTTCATTAGAGAATACCATGCTCACACATGCGACAGAATTGAGTTTGTGTCGCTTTCGACAATCTACTTCACAAGTTAAGTCAGGACTGTTGCTGGCAGTGCTAATCCATCTGCACTTCTCAGTTTTAAACTGCAAGCGGGACTTAACACACTATGGTGCAGCACTAATATAATTTCTAAATGAAGATTACTTATAAGTTAATTTGACTGATGACTGTAGTAAAAACAGAGAATACCAAGGTCACCAACTGGTGCAGATAGTCCATCCCATGTGAAACAACTACAAACACTGCTGATGTAGACTATAAATAGAAGCCAGCCGAGAGTGCTAACCTTTAAAGTCCAAGTTGTGATCTACTTAGGAACAGACTTAACCTAGGGATAATTTTGACCACTTAGGTAATGGCTTGCAAATTCCTAAAGGGTACTACTTCTGGGAGATTATGGCGTGACGACATGGCCAAATGTTTTGGATATATCGGCGCAGAGAACAACAACTAGTTTGTGTGTCACTTGGATGCTAGAGATGCAGTAGGAAAAATCAGAGGTAGATGAATCAGAGAGTCTTCAGGGGACGCTGGTGTTGAGACTCTTAAAGAGTGAATATTCAGAGAAGTGAACTTTTACGAATTTTCAGTGACTCACTGGATGATTGGGCTTGTAATAATGGCTATGTACATGCTCTTTGTCACCATATTTATAGCGAAGGATTGTGCAGGTAGCCTCCTATTCACTGGGGTGCCAATTCCAGTTGACAGAGCTGGTAACTAAAGGAGATAGAGAAGAATGTAACACTGACCACTTCTGAGGATCGCTGAAGACTGGGAGTCCATAAGCAGTAAGTGGTCTAACGTCTCTAATGGCTTCTACGTTTTCATGTTAAACGTGACAACACGACCTTGAGTTGGGCTTTATTATACTGAAATACGCCTCCCAATTACTGAGCATATCCTAAATGGTGGTTGTGCTGTTTTAGACCACCAACAAGCCGAATCTCAGCCACTCTGCTCTCAGTGGTAAATTTGCTCACCTGTGCTTGGTGGATCAGATTGCAGACAACTGCGTTTTAGGGATTGCGTGATTGTGTTTTCCTGTGATCTCTTTATACCATCGTTATTATATATTTTTATTATTTTTTTATTACAGCTTGATGTCACACCGTATTTTCAGTACAAGTATGGAATTTTCAGCATGGATATCGGCAGCCCAAAGTTTGCAGGCCGACCATAGATATCAGGTGTGCGTCGGCAGGGAATCGAACCCCGGCGAGAGTCCTAACCACTGTGCCACCGACGCATACATCCTCGAATAGCCATCAGGGTTATATCCCCACTTCCCTAGATGAAGAGGCGTTAGTATCAGCCTGGCCAACAGGTTAGGTAATTCAGGCTTGAAAGCCAGCAGACAACGTTACCAAGGCTAAGGTATAGTAGTACAGATGGCCACGTGACAATTATGTAATCCATTTCTATTCGGAACCAAACGGAGAACAAGCTCAAAGTCCTCCAAGAAGTGTAACTCACTGTCTTCCTAGATGGCTTCCATCGCTGTTATTGACTACAAGGAATATTTCGTCGCAGGGCTGGCTGTCAGTAACATCTGGCTAGCTGAACTTCGTGGGAGCGAAATCTTCCAAACTTTTTAAAATTTAACACGGGTGCAAAAGAATAACCCATTGGCACACACACTTCCGAGGTTGTCACTCTCGATATACTTAGTCCACAAGAATCTGGTCTTCGTTAAAATGTAAGTTGCCCGCAGTGAATCAGGTATTGTATTCAGTTATTTAAACCTCATTCCCCGTTACGAGATGATCCATATTGGGTGGGGACATTGTATTAGCTGTCTTTTGGAGAGTATGTTCACTCCCATAATTAAGCCGTTTTCTAAGGCTGAAGGAAATAGATTCGAAATCATACGTACTTGATTCCTGACGTTTCTTTTCTCCATCCGCCAAAAACACTGCGCAGTATTAGCAGTCTGAGTGGCGACGGTTTGAAGGTGGCAATAAATCCAGTTTGTTGTCGTTAGGGTAGTGGTGAAGTAGCGACGACTGTTAAAATGATTGCCACACTAATTGAGTTGACTGCAGAGATATCCCTCTGATTCTTGGTGGGTGCAGGTGTTATGTGAGAGAATCTAGGTGTAGTCTGCAACTAATGGGTGGAGTATTTCTCATAATATTTGGCCGCAAGGGCGCTAATTGTACTCGAGTTGGTGGTAGGACTGCTTGCTGGATGGACAGAGAAGTTGTGATAATCTCATTTTGCTGTATGATAGGAAGGAATGATATTGTGGTGTAAGCTGTCTGCAAGCAAAAATTGTAGACAACAATTTTCGTCAATATATACGTCCTGGGTCATGAAAAAACAGTAGCAAAGTTTAACCTTGAGGAACCCATCAACTAATCACAACGGACTAGCGTGCGCAAATACGATTCGCAGATGTATAGTCTGACTTTACAAGAAACGGCTACAAGTAGATGATAGAATAACCTTCGGCAGAAAAACAACCAATCAGAAGACGTTGCTTTTTTTTCTGAAAATAATGTGCATAAAACTTAATTAATATCTCCTGATTTTCTCATTAAACGATCTGTTACCCCACCCTTATATTCTACTGTTACAATATGATAGGTCCTTCATGTAAGCATTGGCACCTAACTCCCTCAGCTTTTATAATTACGCCCAGCTCGAGGAACTAATGTGTATACAGTATATATATATAAATAGGAAAGTGTGCAGTACAACTTTTCTTTCTAAAGTTCACGTGGGGTGAATTTCCTTTCTGCCCTGTTGATAAAAATGTAATTAAATTTTATAGATTTAGTTTTCCACAAGTCGAGACTGTACGTCGAATTCACAAGTAGTGCATTCAATAGTCCTGAAGTAGTGAGACATAATTTATTCTTCAAAATAATGTGAAGAATTATGATGACAATCTACTTCAGTAAGTATATTTGTTGCTGTGAAAACAGGGAAAACATTATACTTGACTAGGCTTTTCACTGTTGATTTCTCTTACTTTAAGGGAATACTAAAGTAAAAGTGCAACAGAAAACCTGTTGATTTTCTCCCGGTACCAAAACTAAGCTACCGTGGATGTTCATGTTTTTGGTGCGAATATCTGAACTGATTAAAAATGCCCATTAAAATTTTCAAAAGAATGGACACGGAACAAAGAGTACTCTTTTCGATAAATCCATCATCAGGTTCTACAATTATATACACATTATAGTAAATGAATGAATAAGTCTTATGAACGACATTAACGTTTAAATAACATCAAATCAATAATATTGATAAATTACAGCTGAACAGCATCAACATAAAATAAACTGAATGTCAGAAGAATTAGGAAAGGTAATGGTACAAATTCATGAGTTTATAGTCTCTACTGAGGGCCAGGGCAGTAGTAGAGGCTGGAATTGTTTCTTTTGGACACAGAGCGCTGGTTGTTTGAGGCGAATTGCAACAGCCTCTGCTGTTTGGAGCATGCGGTGCTTCGATGATTTTGGTAATCTATTGGGCATCCGGTAGATTATAGAGAAGGATTCTTCCTCGCTGGCTTTGTGACCGGTTTGCACCAGGTGGTTTAATATCGAGCTGTTAATAGTTTTAACTACACCTTAACTTAGCCATAGTGGGGTGTGTTCTCAAGTGAGTATGAAAAATCAAGTTCCTAGAGCAACGGCAATTTCGACCATATGATAAGTAGTCATTATCGTAAACCAGAAGCAAAAACGTACTAGATTTATTTTTTTCGTCAGTTTAAGCATCTGTTCGATGTAATGGTAGTGTTTACGTTATCGTCCTATGATAGCTGGTTCAGCAGGTCTTTACTCACATCCCCTTATGGCATTGGACATTGTTCCTTCCCACACAAACTAGCGCCAATTTCAAACTCAAGTGACCTTGACGTTTTACTTTTCCGGCATTTACATGGGAATTAGGATTGTGCATAACTGAGAATTATTATCGGAAGTAAGTTCTTTTTGAAGCGACTACCACATTTCTTCTTTATGGATAAAAAAATCTATTTTGGTATCACTGGAGAAGTAAACCTAAGTGTTCACTCGTAATTAATTTCTTTCATGTTTAAACAGTTTACTTATGGAGTAGATTTCATGGCATTCAATTCATAATAAGTTAGACGGATATGCGTAAATAGATTGTTATTATAACGTGCATGTGGCCGAAGATTAAGGTCCTGTAATTGAAGTCACAAACCCAGTCGGTTAATGCACGTGGGCAATGTGGGCAAAACATGGGATAAACGGGTAGTTTTGATGGGCAAAAAGGTGGGCAAAAGATGGTGTAAATGCAACCAATTTTACCCACTTTGCCCACATAACCCATTTTCTCCCCTTTTGCCCATATGCGTAGAGATTTTTTCTCCCACTTTTGCCTTGTTTTCCCACGTGACCCACGTTGAAAATAGCCCACGATTACCCACTTTGCCCATGTCATTTTTGAAAATAGCCCACGATTACCCACTTTGCCCATGTCATTTTTGAAAATAGCCCACGATTACCCACTTTGCCCATGTCATTTTTGAAAATAGCCCACTTCTTCCCACTTTACCCATGTTACAAACGACAAAGTGCCCACGTTTTTACCCACATATCCCAGGTCCAAAAAAAAATTAACCGACTGGGAACAGTTGTGCTAAATTAAAAAAGTCAAGGTCTGATAGGGCAAAATGAGTTTCACCTCCGTAATTTTGTGTCTGGGCTATTATCGTTCATGGCTTACTTTTTATTAATGGTGTGAGATTCACCGTCGGTTTGGGCTACATGGGGGTTGTAAACTCATAATAAAGGTTTTTGTATTCCCCTTTGAATGAAAAACGGTCTGATTGGGGCCCTCAAGACGCTATAAACTAATTGCTTGAGACTACTAGTGATATGGCTCAAAATCGAGTCTTTGGCGCAGATGTCCCCACTGTTTATAATCTCACAGGCCCACCTTCATTATTTTCCATACAATTCTTTCCCCTGTACATTTATGAAGTGTAGTTGTTTTTAGGGCGTAGTTAAACCATAACAGCCGCCCACTTAAATGACATTCGACAAATAATTGGGGTTTCAGGTTGTGAAATCACATCCGCTTCTGCCTCCTATTCTGAATTTCCTTGACGCGCTTCAGGAAGGCAGTGTTTGATTACTGTTGAACACTGAATTATTTAGAGTTACTAAAATATGCATGTGGGGGGGAGGAGCTTGACAGAATAACTGATCTTCTGAGGAGAGATTAGAAAACAGAGTAAGAAGTATAAATGAATGCCAAAACTTGCGATACACAGTCATCTTTTTAACAGTTTTCGACTTTTATCGCTCCTTAATTCAGATTTTTAGTCAGATTTTCAGTCAGTGGTAATGTCAATCGCAGCTGGCTGCTGTAGTTTTACTTCGACCCGTGGTACTTATGAATATAAAGCAGTAAATGTTTTTACATTGACGAGTCCGTTGATCATTTAACATGCAAATTCACTTGCCTCAAGTTGTAAATTACGTAGTGTGGGCAATTTCGGAGCACTACAGTAAACCGTCGCTTTGGATCTATTTCAAATGGTTCTTTTTCACTTAATTTATCAGTTTTGGATAACAGCGAGGTGTCACTTTTACTAACTCAGGACTTTACATCTTGTTTTATGGCATGTCAAAGAATTTTGAAGTTGCTGCCAATTATATACTAAAAGTCGATTCCCATCACGTTGATTGCCATACAGACAAGACTCAAGTATAAGACTTGAAATCTCTTTCAGCGACAATAATTCTCCCTTTTCCGGACTTCGGGGTTGTCTAATTGGTAAATTCGTTTTTGGTGTACTTTAGTGTAGCACATCAGTGTACGTAGTCATTAAAAGCAGCTTATGTTGTGATAGTGCAATATTAATGCATTGGAACGCATGTATAGAATGACGGTGTTAATACAAACCGTACAGCTGGACAGTGATAAGTCGCACTAAGCGGAGAAAACAGCACAATGTTAGTACTGGGTATACTGTTTGTACAGATGACTTCGGTCATCTATCAATTTCCCCTGTTTTCCAAGAAAACATTAAATTAACTTTTTATCATGTAACACAATTTCATAGTAAAAACTATCAGTTACATCAGTCTCAAACTTTATTGTGTTTCACATCTTTCTGGAGGTACATCCTCTTTCTAACAATAAATGCTAAACATATTTTGGCTCGTTTGTTAGGCAGCATGGCTGTAACCAATTGTTTCAGAAAAATGAATAATTTCAAAAGTCTAGTTGACAAACATAACAAGGCCCAAAAATAGTTGCAATAACTGGAAATGCAGTGACAATAAGGCGTAATTGTTAAGCGCAGTTTTACAGGTAGCGTTCATCCCATCACCCCTAAATAGGTAGTTGACAGTGTATCGATCTTAAACTCATATAAGTAGACTCAAGCAAATCATCTTTTTCACATACCATTCAGACTCCCATTCAGTCTGACAAACAAGCGTTGAATTTTGCACGAAATTGCAGTCTCAAGTTATCACAGTTCCTAACAGTGATAAAAGACAGATTCGAAGTAATTTTTTTTTATATCAAATGGATGGGAAAGTTCCAGAACAATTTCTGGTTAGGGGTTGAATTAATAAAAATTACAATTAGGAATTAGAATGCCATAATAAACAGGGGGATGGGTAAAACTAAAACAAAGTAGCATAATAACTAAGAAAATTGACATTGTGCAATTGGGGTTAGAAATGTAAAAATAACAAAATATACAGGATGTTTGGATAAGAAACTAGTGTGATGAATAATTGTTTTAATAAAAATTACAATTAGGAATTAGAATGCCATAATAAACAGGGGGATGGGTAAAACTAAAACAAAGTAGCATATTCCCTATGATCAAATGTGTATATTCCGTGAAGTAATTTTTAATTAGATAGGAAGGATCCCAATGCAAGAATGAGTAAATAACTGTTTTAATGTTGGATGTTGAATAAGTCTGATTTTCACTTGATTCTGATGTTTGAGGAGTTAGGTGATATAAAAAGTAAAAGTGATGTAGTACTGGCAGGTATAACTGCAGTTGTCTGGACTTCGTGAGCAAGACAGTGTTCAGCATGTGCTTCGGTTAGATGGATAACATTACAGAACTGGTTTACCTAAGAATGGGGAGTAAAGTGGTCGATTGCGGTAGCTGCTTCACCTATGTGAGATGTTATGTCAGCTGTAGTAGGCTGCTGGCTGATGGAAAATTAGCGCATGTTCGTTTGGCGTTCTCCAGCTTTATCTTCGTTAGTGATTGGATGCCAGGCTACCTATAAAGAACAAGCGTATCACGTTGTAGTCCAGCTTGTTCTGTCCTACTTTACTGCAGTGAGCCGTAGCTTCATCCAGCCAGTCATGTGGATTGGAAAGGAAAAAAATAGGTTATGTTGGTATTACACATAGTGTTAGATAAGTAAGGTAAGTTAACCGAGAAGGTTGTCAGTCTTTTCCGACTACAATAGCTGGAACATGAATTATACATATCCAGCCACCAGCTTAATGGAAGAGGAATGCTTAGCGAAGTAGAATCTAGTTGAAAACAAATTAGAAGTGATACGATCTAAACATATAGTGTGTGGTCTAAACAGTAGTGTAGGTTCTCTAGTTTGGGTCACCTGTGAAAACTCTTGACATGACTGGAAACCGTTCAAGGTGATACTGATATATTTATCCTTTATCATAGGGAATAAAAAGACAGTTGCAGCGAAGAAAATTTTCTTTTCGACGAAGTCATCATCTAGGCTGTACATTCGTGTATTTATATCAAATGGATGAGAAAGTTCCAGAAAAACTTCCGGTTAAGGGTCAAATTAATAAAAATTACAATCAGGAATTAGAATGCCATAATAAACAGGGGGATGGGTAAAACTAAAACAAAGTAGCATAATAACTAAGAAGATTGACATTCTGCAGCCTAGATGACTTCGTCGAAAAGGAAATTTTCTTCGCTGCAACTGTCTTTTTATCCTTTGTCGTAATTGGTGTCAGTTACGTGGCATAGATTTGTCATTTGTCACGCCACGGACCACAGTTGTATGATGAATGGTGGTACTACCAAGTAGTCCAATCTGCAGTAAGTGGAGTGGGATTGGGATTCTGAACCCGTTAGGTGGAAGTTAAAATCACTAAGGATTTTTGAGTTTTTCCATTTTTTTTTCCTACACATCTATCTTCTACTGTATCACGCATTATTTTTTCTCATATTATTTATACACATTGAAACTTAAACTAATACATTTCTGTGCAAAGTTATACGCTGACCTGTTAGTCAGTGTGTCGGTGATCTCCACCATCAGATTTCTACTATCAAATTCATCTCAATGAAAACTTCGTGGTCTCGTTGCACTATCATCCGTAGCTTCCTTGCAGTTCACAAATACTTTAGCTAACACTGTGCATTGAGCACGTTGTCGACTTTACATGTTCATGTTCGCAATCGTATTCTTCGATCCTCACATACTAACTTGTTTTTCCCTGTCTAAACTCATTATTACTCACTGAGATTCTGTCACACATATGAACTGTCATAAGGGTACAATTAAAAACCTCTGTTTGTGGTTATTAATAATAAATTATTTATGGGGCAGAATAATTGAAGAACTAGTCAGTTGTTAGGAATTTAAGGCATTTTTTATCAGGCTGGTGTGAACTTTTGATCAACCTAGTTTATAAGATAAGCGATAAATCCTCCGTTGCCTTCGTGGCAGTCACCATATATTTTGACCTGGAGCCAACATTTTGTCCAGTCGATTAACAAGCATTGTGATAATGTCTAGCTGTCAAGTAAGCACTGAAAAGATTCATCTTACCGATAGAGGTGCTCTGCTCGAACTCATTTGCTTACTTTATTTTTACTAAGAAACCGACTTTCTATAATCAAACGGAAACGGCACCTGTTTTTAAAGTTTACCTTATCATCTAAGGTGTTTGAAGAAAAATTGGCCTTTAGAGAAAAGAGATTGGTTAAGTGGATTTTGGCTTATTCTTTTTGAAAATTTGATTATGCTCATGCTTCATTTCATATTATTGTCCCTACTTGATTACGGTTACGAGAACCCTCGTTAGGAACATACTTGCATTTAGCTACTATCATTGTTTTTCCTGAAAGTCGTTTTGAAGGCAATCCGACCCTGAAAGTGTCGGTCTGTTATCATCCTTAAATGTCATATATATATATATATATATATATATATATATATATATATATATATATGTATATATATATCTGTGAACCTCATTAAACATTTTGGTTTTCAGGTCATTCAGATCTTGTGATTAATTTTGAATGGCAATATGGATGCAACGAAGGTTAACACCCGTTTATTGCAGTATGATGGAGTTTGTCAGGATTCACAATTATCAAAACCGATGGAAAGGAAGGTAATTTGTGACTTTAACGCAAAACACACTTCTTATCAAATACAGCTAGATTCAGTAAACAATATTCCTCTTGGTTCAGTAATGCCTCATCAATTAACTAATTCATCGGTTGATACGCCTCCAATTTCTTCAGTCTATCTTGAACAAGGAGAATACTTTTTTGACGATGAGTTCGCAGAGCCAGAGGATTCACATTCACATGAAAATGGGGATGATGCCATTAGATATACATTAATGGTACAGTCAGTAGATTGCGATCGGAAACCTTTACCGGATGTAGTTGGTCAGTTTCGTTCTGATTCTTGCATATTCAGTCCAGTCAATTCAAGAGAAAGTAATCTTAGTAGTTCTAAAGTTCCTGGGACTCATTCAGTTGACAGCAGTAATTATGAGAAAGACGATGCAGTATCGAAAGATGCTGATTGTAAAAATCTTAACTCAAAGACAAGATTCCATCATCCCTCGTCTAGGAAAGCGAATGGAGTAGACGAAGGGCACGCAAATGAATCTGAAAGTTCAGTTCAATGTAGTGCGTCAGGTTCTACAAGTTGGATGAACATGCTTATGGAACGTTCTTGCAATCCTGAACTTCGGGCTCTGATCAACAGAACTGCTGCAGCCGTCGATTACAAACTTGCGTATGGTGATTCTATTGCATTTCAACGTCAGCTTGAAGATAGATCAACTGAATCATTAAAATGTAATGTGTCAGATTTAGGACCAGACAATCGTTCACTGAGCCAGGGGAATCTCTTAACTGCTACTAGTTTGGCAGGTTTACGTCACGCTTTAGACCAAACCACTCAAGTACTGCCTAAATATGTCGCACGAAATCCTGAATTGTGTTCTGTTGGAGTTTCTGCTGACCTGATCTCTGATACGATGACTGTGTCCCATAAAAATAAAGATTCTAGTGAGACGACAACTTCAAACACAACAACTTGGGCTAAAAAGCATGGCAGTCGAGAAAGTCTGAAGAGAAGATCTCTTAGACCAACTGACCTGACTGTCTTTCCATATCCTAATGTCGATAAGAATAGTGAAGCTGAAAATGATAATAAAACAACTTGGCAAAGTATCAAAGAGGCTAATGGAGCTTTAATAACATGGAATCAACTTAAACGAGTGGTCAAACGAGCCGAGAGTCTTGGCAAGTCATCTAGTGTCCGTGAAAGCCGCCGAGACCAACATGATCCGAATGGTGTTTTGATTTCTAAACAAGCTATGACTAGTTCAGTTAAAAATCGTTCACATTCCCAACCCATATCCGGTGCTTGCCATATGCATCGCTTCTCAGGAACATTGTTAGAAATATTTATGCGTGCTAGAGCTCGAGGTACATCATCCTTCGGTGATGGTTCTGTTACAGACTTGAATGGATCTTTACATAAAGATAACTCAAATTCTGCTTATTCAAATCCTGCTTATTTAATAAATCAAGGTTATGAACGGGCAGACATGGTTATGAATAGGCGAAATTGTCAACCAGGAGTAACCAATTCACCACGTATTTCAGGCAACAGAAAATCTTGTTTGTTCGATGGAATAGACCCACGAAGATCAGTTAATGAAAATGACAAGTATCTGCTACTACGCAGGGACAAGATTTTGCCGAATAAGGGTAATATCCAGTTTTCACCCTTGTACACTAGTGCTGACGCTGTTGCTCGTTCTATGCGTAACTTTGGAGCCCAGTTTCCTCCTTTAGATGATTCCAGAGAAATATCGTGCAAAGCTCCCTTTAATGGTCAGCAAAAACCTGAGAATAATCAAAATACTTTTCCAATCTGGTCAACGAAACTGCCACTACGTAATGGGAATTCTGTTGCATATACTAACTATTACACTACAGTCCGTCATAGCCATCCACAACCACTTTATTTGAACAGACCATTGTCTGCCCTTCAGGGTCAGTCGAACTCCAAGAGAAATGTTAATACCAATGCTCAACAGTCTTCATCTCCAGTTGAAACCCCTACTATTGCGGCTTGTCTTACAGCGTCTGCTGGACCAGATTCACCATACATGGCAGCACTACGAGCTGGATGTGCTGCCAGAGGTTATGCTGTTGGTTGGATTGGAAATCCACGTGCTTCGATTGCTTATCCAGGTTTAGGTCTTTTGTCAATTCCTCGTCCATCAAGATTAGCTGGGTCTGCATTCCTTTCTCATACCTTACCTGACTTGTCATTTTTAACCCAAGCTGGAGTTGAAGAGGATCGTAAGGGTACACCAACTATGTCTAAGCGTCGAGCATCTTGTCTGTCAAATACTCAGACGAAGAAAAACTGCACTTGTACAAAATGTGGCTGTCGATCTATTTCAGCCGGTCGTGTTTCTTCCAAAAACATGTGTTCAGATAGGTCATCGAAATCACTGGCAACTAAAGGTGCATCTGGGACAGCAAAGAATCCACCTGATCATAATAATACATCTTCATCAGATATGAATGCACCTGATGTTGTACCTTCTTCAATTGGACAAAATTCAAGTAATAGAAGTAATCCTTCAGAAATGCAGAAAGAAGTCCCAAGTCAAGTGAGTTTCGTTGTTTAGTGTAGCTTCTTTTGCATACACTTCTATTTTAGAGTTATACATTCATATTATATTGAAATCTTCCATACAATAATATTTCCAAGTGACCTTTTATTAATTAGCTTTCTAAAATTGGCTGCAGAGTTCACTGAATCGATAACTTCTCATTTTCATATTTTATTCACCATTTGATTACATAAACTAGATTTTTAGATTTGGTGGCTAGCAGTGGAGTTCAGGATGTGGGTTTCGTCCCATTTAAGACTCACCAACAGGATGAACATGCACTTCAGTGAGTGATGCTGTTCCAACTTAAAGTCACACCCAGCATCCATAGGTGTAAGCGTTAAAGTGTTATCCAGTAGGCTACTTAATCACCAGAGCCAACTTTTTTGCAACAGACCAGTTGATTGCTTTTATTAGACGACACACCCTTCCTGGATTCCACCGTTAGCCTCTATCAACCGAATAGCATCATGGTAACCTCGAAGCATCATTGACGCGTTCATTTTAGGGGCCTATTTTTCACCAGAGACCAAGCATTTTGGTCCAGTATAATCAATCAACAGGGAATTCAAAGTAGTTTCAACGATGGTTTCTGGTTTATCACAGATAGTCATCCAAATAAATGTTTAGTCACTGGGATAATAAAAATATAGATAAGAATCACAATTTCTCTTATCTAATTAAAAACGTGACATTCACCACCTGCAGTAATTTTTCCATATTAAGGATTGACTAGGTTTTTTATGTGCTTTATTTATGACTGTTGTCATGTTTACTGTGTTATTTTTTAAAATTACATTGTGCTGTGTTGTTCACGTCATATGTGGAAACGTGGTACATGGATCTACTAATTTAACTTTTTAGTAGTGAGCCATGAATTCAGACGTCATTCTACTTAATCTGGTTTGGTCGTCGATTGCATAACAGCCATCTTTGTGCATATACATACGTTTGTGTAACAATTAAGAATAAAGTTCTGTATATCAAATACTCGAACATTCGTTAACCAAAGGGTGAAAACATGGGTTGGACAGTTGGTGATATTGGTTGTTACATCCTACTTGTTATGACATATTTCTAGATGTCTGTGTTTATTTGCATATCTTTTAGTTTGACATACCATTATAGGCTAACTCAATGAATAAGTCGGTATATAAGTAATAGGACAGCTTATTTGTGTGTCTGATGAGCTTGAATTTCAAGTGTAATTAGTTATTGGGGATTGTTATTATTATCATTAAACCGCAAATTTGGTACATTATATAAGCATCAAAAGATGTGGTACACAAAATCTCATAGTTTGTGCGAGGACTGGGATGCTGTCCCGACGCCCAAGCCGAAGCGGGTGCTTGTCTCATGGAGCCACCCTCTGAGCCTTTGAATTGGAGACTGATTCCATATTAGTTGGTTGATTAGATGTATCACACAGTGAAACAGTATTATTTACTGAATGACGTTTCACTGTGTGATGCATTTAATAAACAAACTAATATGGAATTACTTCCTACCACAGTGCCCAAGTTTTACACATATATTGAAGACTGATTCACAAGGCAGTGGAGCAGAGTCAGGAGCTATGTCCCCATGATATCTGGTGACCCCGCCAGATTCATACGCCATTCGATTCTGTCGGATTCTGGAGCTCACGTACACCATAGGTTTGGAATCAGGGTTTTCCATCTCGCCTGAGTAAACCAGAATGTCTACCAGTTTGGTTGTAAGCACCAGATTTCCTCATTCGATGTTCCACTTTGGTGAGGAACATCCTGGCCTTGTGAAGGCATGAAATAGGACTTAACTGGCAGAGGCTATGATTGCTTACACATATGAGGGCATTTCGAGAGGAAGGCGAAAGTCTTCCTACTTTCGGCGGTACCAGGTCGTTTCGGGGGGGGGGGCGGTTGGTAATGATGAAAGCCTCTGATTATTCTAAAGCTCGTCAGGTGAAGTATTATACTGCATGTAGTACATATACTCACATACGCAACTGAACTGTAGTATACTGCAAACTTGTGTGATATCTAGAACCAAGCTGTGTTGTAAATTGATGATATTTATCAAAGTTTCAGCTTTATTTCTAGTGTCTTATTTTAATGTTCTTGTAGTTACAATGTCCTGAAGCTGTTGAGCGATCATCATCTGAACCTGACTTAAGTGGTGCAGTTCCTAGTAAAAATAGTCAACTAATGTATGGATCTGTGGACAGTAGTTCCTATTGGGCTTGCTCTACTTCACAATCTCAGAAAGATCAAATTAATTCCGATAAAAACCGTGGGGACAATACAGTGGCGTCAGGGAATAATGGCTTCAGTTTAAATTCCCGACCGAAGAAGAGTGTCAGTTTCAACGGTAATATTCGTTTGTTACAGTTGAATTCAAAAGATTCTTACAATCACTACAGTGATTCATCGGCACAACCATCACCTGAACCTAAAGGTTAGTTATGCACTCTAGTTATAAATCACTTGACTTCTTAGTTTGTTTATTTACTATGATCGCTTAATTATGAGTAACTAGCAGTATTCTAATCCCTCTTGTTAAATTTCATCCATATTTTTGCATATGCCCTTTAACAAGGTTCATTATTTCTAATTCAAAGAGTAGAGAGAAAGTTATTATCTGATGGTGTATCTCGTTTCCCTGAATGAGCTCCTAGCAGACTCACCCTTGGCAGACTAGACCTTAAGGAAACAATAAATCTTGTCATCCCAAACCAGTATCCCGAGATGGCTTTACATGTTGATAAACGATTTCCGCCTTGTGCAAACATATACCATCGGACCTCAGTAGTTATGTAGTGATTAGATTTAATAATTTATATGGATACAGTGATCATCAAACTCACAGAGTCGCCACACATCCTTAATATAAAGGGGACGAGTTTCACGGACTTAGAGGGGAACTGATTTTAAAACTGGACAGTCATCAACCAAAGTAAGTTGTCTACGGCGCAATAAATGATCCAGGTTGGGGTATACCGCTGTGACCTTTAGAGTTAAGAATTTTCTTCGTCACGCCTCAGTCGTAGCTCAGGTAACCACTTAGGCGTACCAACCTTTTACTACTTCCAGCGGTTCAGGTGTGAGAATAAGTGTGTGTGCGTAGGGGGGGGTAAGGTGCTGTCTACCTTACAGACTGGCTTATCAGCAGTTCAAGTCGCCATACTTTGGGGGAAGCCCACAAATAAAAATGGACGTATACAGACAGCGGAGAGACTAATTAGATGCAGTTTAATTGATAATTTCAGGCACTGGATGATGATAATAAAGAACGAAAGCATCCGCGCCATGATGAATGATTTTGAGTCCGTCATCAACCATTAATTCTCGGCATCTCAAGAACCCCAGACAGTTTACACCTCTACACATGGCTCAAACTGACAATCAGAGGCTTTATGGGTTGGTGCCGTGTTTTCGCATAACCACTTATAACATTTTTTTAACTTAGCCCTTTTTTGCTAATACTGCTCGTCGGTAATAGCTAGATATGCCTAATACATGCCATTTCAATCAATGGAACTTTTCTACTCTACTTACCTGGCTGACCATACCGCACCACCGAAGGTAAACACAGATACCTGTTGTCAAAACCCGCTAACCTTCCACCTTCATCAGCGATTTTGAACGGCTGTACAGTAGGTTTCAGTGAACTGTTGTACATTACAAAAGTTCTTCGGCTGTTTTAAATATGTGTAGTGTGATGATATATTTGTAGTTTAACTGTTTACTCCTCTCTTCATTCTGATCACCGATTCTTCCATTTCTATCCTATGATCATTATATATTATTATCTTTCTTGTGTTATATATATTTCGACAGTAATTCCACGAAATTGGGGTTTATATGGACAAGAACAACCACTGGCTGAATTCAATCCCCGATGTAGCCCAAGTTTAGAAAGTGAAAAAAATGGAAAATTAATTCGTCATTCTGATGTTGATGTCAGATATCATGGTTAGTTTATTTTAACACTTATCGTCTGTTAATATAGGTAGCTTTTATTCTTTATTATTTAGTAGGTAGTGATCAAAGGTAGAGTGAAAATTTGAATGCTCTCTGAATTGTACCAACAGCCTCAGGATTGTTGGTTTATCAGTTACAATGGAGTCATGAGGCCCAGCAGCTAAATAACCCTGATTTCCTTCCAGCTGTTTGTAGCTACTGAGATAGCCTCAATAACCATTTTTTTTGTTTTCTTCCTTGTTAAGTTGGGTAACGACACAGCAGACTGGCGTGATAATTATGGACAACAGACTTGTTAAGTTGTAAGCCTTTCCCTACTTTCTACTAGTTAACATGCTCAAATTACCCGATATTATTATTACACGATGCTTAGCTTTCGATAAGTTTATGAACATCCTGTTGAGGTATCCAGTTTGGAAGAGTTTCTCTGAGTTGAGGGATGATATATCCTTCCCTACCACTTCGATGGCACAGTTACAATTTATTTCCCTTGGAATAAAAAACAGTTTCTATGCTCTGTCTCATTATGGAAGCATCAATGCAGGGAATGTCACTAAATATATAATGGTGTGACAGTTTCATTTTGGTTACCTGATTACCTATTTTAGTGACTCATTGAATAGAAAAAGTCATTCCACTCTAGCATACGTATATCTGTAGCTGTTTGTCAAGTGACATTTTGTTGATGCATATATAAACCTTAATGGATTTTTAACTTTTATATTTTGCTGCTATACTAAAGCTTTTGTATGATCCTAAAATTATGTTTCCCTCTTATTCGCTGATGCTTGCTTGTCTGCATTCTCTCTCCTCGTCCCCACCCACCCCTACCTGCCCGTATATTAGATGTCATATCCTGTCTCTCATATATATATTCGAATCAAAACTAATCTTTCTTTCTGCCCTCTACATTATAATCGAACTATTTTTCTTTGTTTATTATGACTTCGTTTTGTAATTTATTACTGTTTATAATAAACAGTCGTCATTTTACTTATTTCCTAGAACATATATAATAATATCTAATCTAGAGTCGCCTGTCTTAAAATCTGCAATTTTGAAATGTCAAGAAAAGACATGAGGTGTTAGTTACTTTCTTTCAAAAAAAGAACAAGACTACTATAGATTGTTTACCTGTCTTTTGCATTCTTCATCATATTTATATTCTTTTGGAATTCATCGCTTTCTCGTGTTTTCAATGTCTCTAAAGACTTTAGCAATTGAATTCAAGCCTTAGTAAGTCCATTCATAAACTGTTTAAATCAGGATCAAGTTAGAAGTCTACATAATATACAGTTGTAGGTTAGTTGACGATGGTGACAGTATTAGGTAAGAATGAAATAATGGAATTTTACTGCAGTTCATTTTAGAAACTATAAAGAGCATTAGCACTGTAAGCATAACAATCTCTCTGGCTGAAACGATTTTCTGATGCTCACTAGCGACTGGTCCTATTCAGGTAGTTAACCTGGGGTTCCAGTGGGAAGCCGTACAGCAGGTTGAAGATGAGGCAGTAACTCATCGAAGAAGACATTGCGAAATGGTCGCGCTATGTCGTGAATTGGCAGAAGTTGGAATTCATGGACTACTGGATCAGGTCCCAGTTGCTTAGTGGTCTACGAGCTTGCTAGCCTTGTAACCAGAAGGTCCCGGGTTAGAACCTCAGTGGATGTGTACTGTTGGAGAGTCCCAAACTAGGACAGAGGAAACAGATGTCTAGTACTCTATGTAGGTTTTCCAGTGGTTCTCTAACTGATGTCAGCTCATGATGAAATCCTTCGTGCAGTCAAACAAAATCCCTACAAAACCAATACTTAAAATGATTTTCTCCAGTTATATCAAAGTGGCTTAAGCGTTTTATTGCTCTCCCAGTTCAATTAAAATCAAGCTAAATCATCAATGTGTCTAGATTGATTTGGTCTATGAAGTTTGGTCATTCATATACCTAGAAACCTACTTTGAGATCATTTGTGATGTATAAGGTCTTCGACTAGGGTTTTTGAACTTATCATAATTATTTTATTCTTGTTGACTTTATATCTGCTTGTGGTAATGCCTTCTAGCTGGAGAAGTTTTTCACACTTGATTCCATTATCACGTTTCCATTAGATATAATTATTTCATAAATAAATAATAGCTTTATTCTGAAAAATGCGTTCAAACACAATATAGAATTTTGAACAAGTCTCATTACAAGGGATTTGCTTCTTGCGTAGAAACTTCAATTAATATAATAATCGATAATCCATCCATTCAAAGTATGCTCCACTGGTTCCTCCCTCCATTTCCTTAGAAAAAACTCCCTATCGATAGGTAGAAACTTATTTGAAATTGTGCCTAAGTATAGATTGTGACTCATTGTAGTAATTAGACGATTTAAACAATTTTGAAACAGAGTAATAACAATGCATTTTGATGGATAGGAAATTTAGGTAGCGCGGTGATTTAAACAGGCCGCTGCAGGAGTAATATTATTAGGATAAGATTAAATCGTGATTAGATATACATTCGGTATAGGCTTTTCTATATATTCTGAGGTCAGTACTACCATTTTTCTATTAATTCAGTTAAGATCTCTGTCTCTCTCCAGTGTAGTTAACGTAACTGAAATATTCATAATATCCACTGTCTTCAAAGTCTAGTAGTTGATATTTATTATTATTATTATTATATAGGCTTTGTTGTTTCTTTTATGTGTAATAGTGTGTCATATGTTCTGTCGTTGAAATGAAAACATCTGAAAGCTATTCATCGTCTTAAAAGAAACTGAATATGTCTGATTTTATGACCTGATTGCAGAATATTATTATTATTATTATTCATGTCTAATTATGTCTGAAAGGCTGTACACACTGTCTACACTTTATGTATGCATATTTGTGTGTATTATGAAGTCACCTAAAGTATATCTCTGTTAATTGTTTGTTCTTCCACTTTATTTTTCTTCTTACAGACATTTTGAGTAGTTTTTCAAAATGCTGTTTAATTAAGATCTTTTTAAGTTGTGTATAAGCTATGTAAAGCTTCGGCTTCCATTTCATTAGTTGGAAGGAATGAAGTTTGTTTAAATCAGCGTCAAATTGACAAAGTGGTAAAAAATTGGTCGTTTTAGTTTACCTTTAGGTTCCGAGTGGAGCATAGAACTTCAGCAGCACATTTCCGCTTGACTCTGTCCTCTGCATCCCTTTTTAACTGGCTCCACTATTGCCCATAGGCTTTCATCTCCTCTTCATTCGATTTCTTCCATGTTACTCTCGAGGAGACGCTTAACCAATGGTCACTCATTCGGGTTCCACTCGACAACCCGACTAGCGCACGATGTCAATCACTGGTCTCCTCAGATTATGTTCGATTCATCTCCATCTTCTTTGGCATATTTGTTTGGCGATAAGATATTGGTCGGTTTGCTGCACTGTCAGAGTTCCTTAATAATAATATCATTTCTGTCCATCTCATCTTCAGCATTCAACTAGAGAAGGCAGCTGTGTTGATAAAAGTCTGCAGCTTGTCGGAAGTGCTTTTGGTAATGAGCACGTCAAGTCTCTGAACCATATAGCAGCACTGACTTGAAATTGGTGTTGAATATCCGAATCCTGTTCTCTATGCTTATTGCACTAGATTTCCACGCTGATTTTGGATCAATGAAGGTATGATATCCTTCACCTGTGCTGCATGAAACACCATTGCCTAGACAAGTAAAAGAGGTATCTTCCTTCAGATTTTTCACTTTGTGCATCTTTATCACCTCTATCTTCTCTATGTCCACTTAAAGTTTTGTCTTGGTTGCTTCCTTTGCCAACACGTTGGTTTTCACCTGTAGGTATAAATCATCCGCGAAGTCTAGATCTTCTACAGTCTTCTTATCGGTCCACAGTATTCCCGACAGCTCCTCACAGTCTGACGCATAATCCAGTCCACCACAATTAGGAATATCATCGGTGATAATAGACAGCCTTGTCTTACTCCTGTCTTCACATCAAAAGATTCATTATGTTTCCCTTTCTGAATCACTTGACATTTGACATCATCATATAGCTGTTGGATGAAGTTGATAAATGTTTGGCGTGCTCTATGGTGAATAATTCTCACAGTTTTATCGAGCGTTGTTGTGTATTCAGTATATATTAAATTCCATACGATTGTTATTATTCCCACTATAAATTTGAATGAAAATGAGTGTAATGAAAGTGAACCCTATTGGTTTACTTTCACTTTATTTATAATCCATACCCTATCTCTCTTCATCTAGCAATGGTCAATGATGTTATTAAAGCAGTACAAGAAACAGTTGCCTACTATTGTAATCCAAATTTGGGAAGTAAAACTGATGGACAAATGAATGGAGATAATTGTTCACAAGATGCACTACCGTATTCAAAAATTGAAGCGATTGGCTCTTCAGGACGTCAACCACTCCTTGCAGTTGTCCCTCCCTTAACTATTCTACTTTGTGATGGATTACTACCACCTGCAAAACCTATTTTCACCTCTCGACCAAGAACACGTTTATGGCAGTTGGTAGAAGAGAGTTGCAGACCAGGTGAGCAGTTTCTTTTTTGAATAATATTGGAAACAAACTCTGAACAATTTTGTATTTGATTCCCTATTAGTTTATTCGTTTGAAAGTTTACACAGTTAAACGGTGTTTATTTAACAAACTATGTCACATAGTGTGTCTAAATTGCACTTAATAAGTTGACGATCAGTATGATTTGCGTTGTCAAGATTGGGGGAACTGTACCTGCACTTGCTCTTACACGTGGTCCATTAGAATCAATCGGAAAGTTCGTCCGTTTAAAAAGTTTCAGTACCAATGAGCGTTCGCTGAAATAAATTTTAGTACACTACGTGTTGCGCATACCGAGCCGTTGCCTCCCTCGATGGGTAATGTTAGCCGATATAGAATCAGGTTGGAAAAGAGTTTAAAGTGACCAGATCAGAGCCTGGCATCAGCCGGTGAAGTCTTTGACAGTTGGTTTGAATCTAGAACGCAGGGATAGACTGCCTGGTTCGGATCTTCGGGATGCTAATAAACAATGGCTGATGACTATTGGTAATATGGCTGAAAATCGTTCTCAATGGTACAGATGGATTCACTCTGTGTGGTCTTCCATATCTGCTAAACCGTCATGTTTCTTTCATGTTACTTCTCCTTTTCCCTGATTTCCTGCTTTTTATGGTTCTTTTAAGCCTTCTTTTCTCTGTCTTTTGTCTACCGTCGTGTTGTGTATCAGCTTGAACTGCTTCACTTCTGTGCAAAGTTCTATGCTGAAACTCAGTCAGTAAGCCAGTTAGTCATTAATTTATCGGATTTTAGAACAGGAGAAGGTTGGTAGTTGAAGTTGATTTCTTCTTTGAGTATCTAAGCGAGAAAGCACTAGTTTTGTGTCATGTTAATTCCTGGGAGAAGACTGCTTGAGTTTAACATCAAATGACCTATTTGGAGGTGTACTTTGTTGAGTGTCGTTCTCAGGGGAGAACACCTTCTTAGAATAAGTCAAGATGTACAACTTACGAGGCGTTAACTTTTCCTAATTTCTCTCCCACAGAGTGATGGGCAGCATATCTGAGCTGTTGCTTATTAAAGAAAAGTATTTTACTTCTACTACACATTTATTTGCTAGCAGTATGGCTATACACTCAAACCACTACCATGTTGTAAGCAGTTTCCACCATGGTGTTAACTGCTTCCAATCTAACTGGTGTCCAATGCACTTAGGCGTGACAGTGACCAAAAAAGTATCTGAATTCTTGGGATTCAAAGTCATATATGCTTGATTATGAAGAGTGCACTCGAGAAAACCAGGAGGGTCTCAAATCTGGTTAATGATAGCTCATTGATCAAATCTTCACTTTTTGGCAGGTTATGCAACAGAAATGCCCTCCAATGCCCTACATTTACCTCATTTCTTTATGTCCATCATGATGTTTCAAGAATTTACTTAAACTAGTGCACTTCTGTTCTGTTTGAATATTGATTTATCAGCCAGTCATGGTAATATATTTCAGAAATAAAGACTGAGAAAGACCATTACGATCAAACTTCTATAAAAACCTCCGTGAAATTTTTATGGTAATACAGTTGGTGTAATACATTCTCCTTACGGTCCGAAGAGATATGACTCCATTGGCTTAAGGACCTAGATTTCAGCCAACAGGTCATGGGTTCAAGCCCATCCTCCCTTCACCTGAACAACTGGGTAATATCATTAGCCTGGCCTGTAATTGTATTCAAACAGACACAACTGTTGGAAATAAATGACATGAAAATGCCACAGATGTTTGAATGCTGGTTTCTCCGTTCACTACCTTGCTTTAGATGGAACAACACATGGTGGTGAATCATGTTCAGATTGTATTTAGTGTTACGTAACAAGGAGATATTAGTTTTACTGGGTGGAAAATATTCACCAGTCTAGATGTCGAACTGTTGTCTTCCCCCATGAGGAGTGTATGCTTTAGTTTGGCCGATGCATGGAGTCTGATGGCTGTCGATTTGATTAGAACCATGTAGACTGTGTATCTGATTTCCTTGGGGTACTCTGGTTGAAGACACTTGTTTGTAGGGCTACGAATTGCTCACATTTTCAAATTGCTAATTATTCACTTAACTTCGTGTATGTATCCCTTCTGTCACATACACACATGTTTGTGTAAAGCTCTTCAGTGTGTGTGTGTGTGTGTGATATTTTTGTCAGTGGTTACATGTCGCTGAAAACGAAGTTAGTAGTACATTGGGTGTCATTTACTAGTCAACAATTATAAGTTTACAGGATTTTCATCATGAGCTGACATTAGTTAGAGAACCATTGGAAAACCTGGGAGTACTGGACAGCTGTGTCGTCCTAGTTTGGGACTCTTCAGCACCCACCGGGGTTCGAACCCAGGACCTTCTGGTTACAAGGCGAGCTAGTATACCATTAAGCCACTGGGACCCGACCCAATGGCCAACCCATGAATTCTAACTTCTGCCAATTCACGACATAGCGCGACCCCTAGCCAAAGTCTTCGGCGGGTATTTGTCCTCACACCCGACCTGCTGCACCCTACTGGTTACGACTTCTCACTAGAACCCCAGGTAACTACCTACCTGAATAGGGCAAGTCGCTAGTGTGCATCTCATTGATATCAAGTTTTTCCTCCTGCTATTGTTAGTTATTCAACCATCTCTGTGTGCGTTTGTGTGTCAAACATTAGCATCATGAATTTGTACGAAAGTATTGATTAGTGAGACCATCGTAAACTTCTCTTTTTCCCTAGATGTTGTTTGTAGGTAATAAATTTGAAGCGTGTTACTTAGATTTATTTATTTCTAGTTATTTATTTATTCACATGTTACTGCTTTTAATTTCACTCTCCCATTAATATTCATTATGTTAACCAGGCCTTTTAGCCATAAATTTAAATTGTTGTGCATGCATATATATGTATGTGTGTGTATTAGTTCGTTGACCAATATCACTATCATTTGCAAAATGTGTGCGTATGTGTGCGTGCGTGCGCACGCGCTTGTGTGTTATTGCGTGCACACATGTATTCATCTCTTGGTTTACCTCATTTCATTTTCTTCTCTATCGGAAGACTAAATAGTTTTGTGTTAATGACCTAGACCTTTAAATGAATGAATAAATAAATAAATAATATTATGCATATTAACAAAAATGACGTACAGTTAGTTAATGTGAATAGTAGTAGCAGCAGGAGTAGATACCTCTGTTGACGAATCGATTTTACTGTCATCAGGATACTCTACACTGTTGCTTATAATAAGTTCTATCTGGTTACATTATATCTCAGCTGGTATTGTAAATAAGAAACTCTATTTTGAATGTAGATTTTGAAGACTGAAGATCGCTGAACTCTTTATCATTGCCCACCTGTTACGACCCCATCAGGGATCGAACCTAGGACCTTGAAGTTAAGACACCAAGTCCGCTGATCATTCAGCCAGTTGGTTGGCGGAATTCTAATATCTATTAATTGGTGAATAATATCCACTTCACCTTGACATAGTGGTTCCTACTGGTCATTACTTCTCACTACACTGCTTCAGGATATATCCGTCTCCTACTGAAGAGTCTCCAACTAGGACGAAGCAGTTGTTCAGTGCTCTCTGGTTTCCAATGATCTCTCTAACTGATGTTAATTCGTGACGAAATCTACATTCAAATCCCTAGAAAAACCTATAGTCTAAATTATATTTTTACGAGTTGATCACGGATTGATATCAGTTAGAGAACCATTGAAAACCAGGGTGTACTGGACAGCTGTTTCATCCTAGTTTGGGAATCATCAGCAGTACGCGCCCACCGATAATTCTCAAACTAGGATGAAACAGCTGTCCAGTACACCCTGGTTTTCAATGGTTCTCTAACTGATATCAATCCGTGATCAACTCGTAAAAACATAACTAACCCTTACAAACCAAACTATAGAAAATTATATTTTGTTTATACAGTTAGTTGGGAAAATGTGTGGATCATTGGATTCGACATTCGACACTTAAGATTCACATCAGGTTTCGATCTGGACAATTAGGTAGGAGATAACAGGCGCTCATGCCTTAAATGTATTGTGTAGCACATTATCTAGGAAATCTTTTACAGCTATTATAACAGTTACTGTTATGCCTTATTCTATATCACTATGCTTAATTATGGTTGATTTCCTTATATATATTATATAGGTGCATTGCCTACCGGTGTAGCTTATCATGTGTTAAATGATGCTATTAGTCAGGTCAAAGCATTGACTAATATTACTTTGGAGAAAACAAAGTTCAGAGCATTTATATGCGCCTGTTTAAAGTAAGTGTCATGTATTACTCGTTTTACAGCTGATTTGTTTTTTTCTTTTTTTGTATTTAAAACACTTTTTAGTTTGATTGGGTTTTTTTTGGGGTGGGGGGAAGGGGGCAACTGTTTAGATGGTAAGTGGTAAATCTGTTAGCAAACGGAGATAGAATTTTAGGTCAATGTTTTTTTATGTGAAGTCCTCATAATCTATGACTACTGTACAACATACTGGCTAAGGGTTTAGGGCATATTAATTTTCAGCTATGGAGAGTGCGTCAGGGGTTCAGTGGTAGAAAACTTGTTAAGCAAGCACGCGTTATGTGCTCCGGGGTTCGATCCCCGTCCGGCACATTAATAAATCTCGCTTAGCAAGTAGTACACCTGACAAACAGTGGAGGTTGGCGTTAACCTAACAACCCCATCCTGTAAGCAAGAACACCACTGATACCGAAAGTTTAGAGCTCAAGCTTGAAGCCCTATGTTCCGCTAGGAACGTAAAGTAATAATTAATTAATATATTTACTGAAGGATTAAAATCAGCATTGGTATTCTAAGAATTGAGCGTTGAAGCTTCTTTTATAAACATCACTTCGTGCTGTAGATTTCCTGTTGCATTATAGTTAGCTGTTTTGCCTTGTTACGTAAACTTTGAAGCTCATATACTATTAGTTTAAATGTATGGATTTCCTTGACGTGGTGGTCGGACTTGCATATATCCAAGTGACTCAACGAGCCAGAACACTAATGTTCCTGAAGATCCTCCCATGACAGAAATGTCGTTTGGATGTTGGTTAGACTAAAACCAGTTACTTTCATAGTGTAAGTTGTTAACACTGTTCTGGGGGGGGGTCTATGGGTGAAGTTGTACTGCTGCTAAATAGGTACGTAACAGCAGTAAGCTGTTACCCTCCGATTAGCAGGATGCCAGTTATTCTGCTCCTCCATTCTGAAGAAGGGGTTATTATTATTGTTTCCTTTAATTCCTAGAGCAACATAGGGCTTCAGTCGTGTGTCTCCATTGCGTTCGGTTCTCTGCTAGAGTTTTCACCTGGCTCCAAGTCTCCCCACACGCTCTCATCTCCTCTTCACATGACCTCCTCCAAGTCATCCTCGCACTGACGACCAACTCGCCGCTTCCCTTTCGGGTTCAACTCGAGGGCTTGTCTAGTGATGTCTCTTGATGGTTTCCTCAGAGTATGGCCAATTCATCTCCATTTCTTCCTGCTTATTTGTTGCACAATCGGTTCCTGGTTGGTTCGCTCATTGCCAGAGATCTCTGTCGCTGATCTTTTCTGGCCGGCCATCTGATCTTGAGTATTGAGAGAAGACGACTGTCAATGAAGGTCTGTAGTTTGTTTGAGATGTTCTTCATGACGCGCAGTGCAAGTCTCTGATCCGTATAGTAGCACTGAATTCACATTGGAGTTGAAAATCCGGATCTTATTTTTCATACTGAGTGCTGTTGACCTCCACACAGACTTGAGAGTGATGAAAGCTTGTCTTGCTTTTCCGATTCTTGCTTTGATATCCTCGTCAGTTCCTTCAGCCTGTAGTTAAAACGATGCTTCCCAGGTAGGCAGAAGAAGGGGTTACAAAAGGTCAATTCTGAGAACTATATATCCCCTTTTGGTTCGTGGTTGTCCGTAGCTGGCAGCAAAATCTTAATACGGACACAACTCCAAAATCCACTTGAAACAGGCAAAAATTCATTGAAAACGTCCATTGTAGTGCGATTTCCTCATATGAGAGAGTTATCAATCCACTGATATAAGAAACTCTTGGTCAAATTAAATTATACAGCATACATGTGTAAATGAGAAACCCTCCTATTGATGCTACTATTGTTCATTGTGACTAGTTTATTTCTGATTGGATCATACATCTACAGATACTGTTCTCAGTTCCATGTATTTGCAAACATTGTGATCTCTGGTACACAGTCTGAACATATGAATACTTTTTAAAGAATATCTTTCACTATAAATATAACGACATTTAATTTATATTGGGTGTTTTTTTCTCTTTAGTGCAAAAGCTTTACCAATGTGGTTGAATGCACTTGTCGCCAATGATACATTACTTCGCAGATTCTACTGTGAAGATGCATTCATTCGTCAATGTCGTTCTGGTCAACGTGAATTACACGCTGATCTAATGACACATTTAGAACAATTGTTAGCATTTCCTTTCAATTTAGACTTATCAATTGAAGTACGTAAACCATTAGTTGATCCACATATAACAACAACAACAACAACCCCAACAAACAATAATCTGATAAAATCATCTGTTCCACCTACAACACAAATACCGACAAATAATAAACAGCCTCAATCGCATGGAGGTGAATCGGTACCATCGTCAAATAATAAAGTAAGATGGTAGTATTTGTGTTTAGATTAATTTGTATTTTCCGCGGATTGATTATGTTGGACAGAAAAACCTCCGTTTTTGTTGACACGTTGGCGCTTATTACTGACACTTCAACGATGTCTTAAGATTTGAGTAAAGCTATTTTGGTTCTCATTGCCTACTGGGTAATTCTTTGGCGTTTGAAGTTATGGGTACAGGTGTCGGGTCTCACTACTGGGAATGCTTGCACATGCAGTTGACGGGTCCCGGATAGAACGAAACACACAACCTAGGTTCCTCTGCTTGTCACTATCGACTGAAATAAGAGTGTAGTGTTGATGTTGGATGGTTAGAAGCCATTGGCAAGAAGCTGTGAACCTGAGTTTCGTGCTTGTCAGCACTCGTCAGCAAAGCCTGTCTGCTTTCTTGAAGAGACTCATGTGCCCTCTTAGATTTGAACGCGTGTCATCCAGCTCTGCAGTCAGAAACGTTACCACTGAGGTCTTCGGACCCACGATGGACGTCGTGTAGGACTGTAATGAATACTTTGACTGGTCAATAGGTAGTAATGAATGACATTTGTCTAGTCCTTTGTTCGGTGCAGACTGAATTCTGCCAAGTCGAGTTGCTGATGAGTGCCGAAAAGCATAAAACCTAGGTCCAGGGCTTCTTGCTAATTACCTTCTACAACCTAATATCAATCCAGAGTGCACCGGGATGGCAAGTCACCTAGTATAATAACCACATTGTAAACCTGATTGATGTAATTCAGTCCGCGTCAAACCAAGGACTAGACGCATAACATTGGTTGCTATCAAGTGTCCAATCAAAGTAAGATAGTGGCATATTTGTGTATTCTCTACTGATAGTTAAGCTATGTATTCTGTTGGCTTAAGGTTTTTAAAGATTGTATTTTTGAACTATAAATTGCTACATAATTGCCTGCTATAACGTAGAAACGAGTGTTTCTCTGTGCATCTGGCATATGAACAATAAATGATTAAATTTCTGATTTGAAACCTCGTAGTAACCTACTTATTTGAGTTGCCTCACATGCCAAGTTGCGAATTCAATCGTCATCCTATTATATTAATATATTGGTCTGCCAAGCTAAGATTGTTTCACATAACCTCAATAATATTTCACACCTTAAATCACTGTTCTCATCTAGTTAGCTTTTTTATTATTGTCACCTTACATGCTGTGATGTAAAATGTTGAGCAGTTCGACTTGCCTCTTCTTGTTTAATATCATGTTTGAATTTATTGTTCAAGAATAAGAGTTGATCTGTTTACAATATATCTAAGTATAGATTGTTTAACTGTCCAATTGATTAGTATTTTTGTAGGGGAGGATATTTACCTGCTGAATCCTCTTTTATGAAGTAAATAATAAGATAATAGATATTAATTGTCAATGATTTTGGGATAAACTATTTTTGACAACATGGTCATATGATTTTGATTATATTATGATGATATTAGCAGTTTGTGCCTTTTGTATACATTATCCCTAATGTCCCACTACCATGTAGCTGGACAATTAAATGGTACGCATATGATTGATTATATTGCATGCAGACATTTCTAACAGTTAGTTTCTAGGGATTTGATTTGTTTCGAGTTCGATCACGAGTTGTGATTAGTTAAAGAACAATTGGGGAACCAGCTGTTTAGTCCTAGTTTAGGACGCTTCATCAGTATATACCCACCGCCAGGGTTCGAACCCAGGACCTTCAAGTAGTGGGAATTAAGCCATTCACTCACTGGAACCCGATCCCATGACCCATTAATCTCAATTTCTACTAATTTTTATGATTCATGGGTCCCATTGGTTGAATGGTCTACGATCTCGTCTTGTAACTAGAAGGTCTTGGGTTCGACTCGGGTTGGTGCATACTGATGAAGAGTCCCAAAGTAGTATGAAACAACTGTTTAGTACTGCTTGGTTTTCCATTGGTTCTGTGACTGTTATCATCTCGTGACCAAATTTGAAGCATGCGGATATCTTTTCCATCCTCTGGTCGTGTCTTTTAAGCTGATCCGAAAGGTATCTCTGTAGCTTATTTTTTTTTCCATCACGTTCCCCAGTGGAACATAGGGCTTCAAGCTAGTGGCTTGAAGTTTCTGTAGCAGTGTTTATTTTTACAGGATGGGGTTGCTAGCCTCATGCCCAACCTTTCCTCTTCACCAGCTTTATTTCTGGCTTAGCGAAGTAAAGGAGTATGTCGGCTGGGATCGAACTCCGGACCATGTGCATGTTCGGCGAGCGTCCTAACAGCTATATCACCGACGCACTTCTGTAGCTCATAGAAGTGAATTATCTAACTAATCGGAAGTAAACTCAGCGCACGGAGAAGTAGGTAATCTAGCCTCTAATGGCGTTGTCTTCACCAGACGGAAAGGCAGCGATCGGCTGCTGTTTCATTTGTAAAGGTGAAAGGGGAACTAAAATTTCTTGATTACCTACTCGTTTTTAACCATATGTTGTCTTTAAAGGTGTGCTTCCACTCAATATCAACTAGTTGTACAGTGTTACTTATAACCTAATCAGAAGGGAATGATTATAGTGTAACATTGTAGATAATTAGATGATGGCTGAATTCACATACTCTTAATAGGTAGTATTATTTACTCTGATTAACTCTCAGTTCGTTACTTTATATTTCCTTTCCAGACAACATTACGTTCAAATATTCCTCCTGCTACAGTTGTCACACGTCGACAAATGATTAATTTAAATGGTAATTCTAGCAGTCGTATTCCATCAGCATCATCAATCCCGTCAACAGTTTCAGGAAATTCCACGACTAATAATACATCAACGTCTAATAATCATTGTTATTCTCAACATCATTTGCCTACACAACGCCCTATGCCGTCAAGATTACCATCTGCTTCAAATTCTGTGAAACACAGTACACGCTCGAGTACTATTGATAATATTGATTCCAAGTCAAGTAATCATAATACTACTACTACTACTAATAATAATATATCAAATGAAACAACTGGTCTTGTTCAGCCTAAATCATATAGTGCAATAAATTCAGATAATCAAGTGAATTCTCAAGTACGTGGTCGATTAAAAACTGCCTTTTCAAATCTACGCCGTAGTAATGCTTCACATGTCCCGAAGTCGAATACACGTACTCCGAATACACCATCTAACACTCCTGCGCCTAATACAACAACAACAACTGCTGCTGCTGCTGCTGTTAATAATGGTAGCAATAAAACAACTTCTGCTCATGCTAATGTATCACGTCCCTCAGAAAATGCTAAAACAAATAGTACAAAAAATCATTTACTACAGAATAATAAATCATCATCTTCAGCGTCATCAAATTCCAATTCTTCGTCAACAGGTGGTGGCGGCGGCAGCGGCAACGGAGGAGGAGGAGGAGGAACACGTCGTTAACTTGATCGCATTAATTGTTAACCACTTGTTTGCCCCTCTCTCCCTCTATATCTCTCTTCTGTTGTTTTCCACTGTATTATAATTAAGAAGTGTAATAAACTGATAAAGGGAAAATTTCCCTCTATTATTATTATTATTATAAAAGACAATAACCCGGTATAGCATTTATACGACTTGACAATTAATTAATCAATTAAGTATCTTCCATGGCTTCTTGTTTTTTTATTTGTCCAATGTTTGTGACTCTTCAATTCTCCTCATTTTGAAAGGAAAAGCAAACTATTCTTCCCTTAAAGCTTCATGGTCTTCTGTGTTCAGTGTTTTGTTTGTTTTTTTTGCAGTCAGAATGAAAGTTTTTCAGGGTTCTGTTGAATGTGTAAACAATTCAGTATTATATGTATGACACGAGTGTAATCACAATAACGTGTATGCATATATATACACATACATGCATAAGGTCTTTATTCTCACCGTGTCACTTTATCATAATCCTGATAACAATTCGAATCTCAGTCTGATTTCTTCTACTCTCCCCCCCCTTCCTTTTCACCTTCTTTCTCTGTGTGTGTATTTTATTGTTATTCAACTCTTGTAATCTGCATTTATTTGTATTTTACAGATTATGGAGACAAACGAAATCACTAGCAGCCTTTCTTTTTCTTCCTTTCCCATCATCTGTTTAACTTCACGTCTGGTTTGTTTATGATTCACACACTGTGGGAGGAGAATGATTAGTCTACTTCTTTCTTTCTTTTTTTTAAGAAAAAATTCATTTATTTATTATTTTTGTTGTTGTTGCATTCTTGTAGACATTGTCTTTTCTCTCTTTCTCTCTCACTCCCTCTGTCTCTTCTCTACAAAAAACAGAATGTTTGCGCCAAAAATTCTTGCTTCCTTTTTACTTCTTTGATTCTCATTATTATTATTACATGGAAGCTATAGATGGTGACTTTGTGTCTGTGTGAGCGTGTGTGCGTGTGTCTATGTTTGCGTCATATGGTGGGAGGAGTGGAGTGAGAGGCGTCTGTGTATATGTATGTACACCTGAAGAGGATGTGATTAATCCACGCTCTTTTTTTATGTTCTTTCCTGCTTTTAACCAAGTGTTTATTGATAATATAATATGAGAATCAATCATGACATTTGATCTGTTTTACAGTCAGTATATAATGTACTTACTTACTTACGTACTTACTTGCTTACTGACCGTGTAGTTATGATTCCTTCAAGCACATATGTGAATAAAACTGATGGTGATACTAATAATAATAACAACATTTCGTAAATATCACGATGTTGTTTCAGTTGTTGTTGTTGTTACAATATTGGCTTTCTTCACCCCCGCCCCCTTGTTTTCATTGTGTTTTCTATTTTGCTTAGTCATCATGGGTATTATTTTGAACATAATTTATAATAGTAATTTGTGCCAGTCTCGCACACATTCTTGCTTTATTTTCTTTTTTTCTTTGTCTTTGTGTCAATGAATGATTCATGCTATTCCATCTGTTGCTGTTGTTGTTGCTGTCGTTATTGTTGCCTTTCTTTTCCATCCTCTTTTTTTTCTCTTGTCTGTTTTGATTCTTCCACAGTATTGATCTCTCTATTCAACAACTGTGTTCAGCTGTGGTTCTTACTTTCCTATGGTTACCTCTGTTGGAGTTTATCTCTGTGTTGTTAATAAAATAGGTGCTTTTGTGTATACATTTTAAAATTCTTTTTTGTTCTGTTCTACTGTTTTTACTAAAAACATTTTATCATTTCTTTTTGTGCACGAGTTATCACTTATCACCTACCACACATGAGCAATAATCAACTGATCTTATTTAAACACTTTTTGAAGAGGTCATTATTATTCTTATTATGATTATTACCGTTAGGAAAAATGTTCTCTTTCTTCTGTGTTCAAAATGCAATAAAAACAAACAACAGTTTAGTTTTTCTCACAACAAAAAAAAACACGAAAGAAAACAAACATCATACCCCTTATTTATAGAGAAAAATAAGAACAATGTTGACGTTGTCAACATAGTTAGCATAGTGCTACACAGCTACTTTTCTGCGTTTGTTTCCACGTACTGTTTTTTTCCCTGTATAACTTGTCTTTCAATTGTCTCCAAGTCGACATACGTATATATATGCATATATGCGTCGCTGAAATTCAGTAGTATATGACATGAAGTGTGTGTTATGTCATTACTATACATATATTTATTTATACATGCGCCTATTGAGACAGTTAGTCTGTCTATATTCTCTTTTATTGTTTTCCTTTTCTTCATGCAGCGGTTTTTTAATTTGGGTTTTTCTCTGTATCAACTTTCTTATGTATTTATGCCTCTTTAAAGGTTTATCTATATATATATAAAATGTATATTTTGTTTCTTGTTCAATAATAAATATCCTTTAACTGCTTCAAAAATTTACTCAATTGATCATTTATTCATTTGTGCGTTTTGTTATCTAGAGAGTTATTTCATCACTACTTTTTACGTTCATTTATCTTTTTTCCCTGTTGGCAATATTGTTTTTGTGTTGTTTTTTTAAAAAAAATATTGATTTTGTTTGGTTTATTACTTCTCTTTTGGATAAAAATGCATATATACATAAATATGTAGAGAGAGAGGTACTCTCTTTTCTTCTGTATTCCTCTCATTTTATTTGTTCACTCTTTAGCCCTTTAATGGTGGATTTACACTAACACCACCACCATCAACAACAACCACAAACCACAAAAAGAAATAAGTAGAAGTATATCTCCATGCTGTGCCTAAATTTTTTATCACTTCTGCATTACGCCAAAAAAGGAAGTGTCTTGAGAAGTATACAGCAATAACCGTCATCTTGATTAAAATCATGCTTATTATTATTATTACTATTGATCTGTTTATTTTGTTTGTCTCTTTGTGTGTGTGTATAATTCAAGTGAGACGAAGCGTCTTTTTTCTCCCTTGTTCACAAATTTGCACTCTTTATTGATCTGTTGATCTTTGTATACATACTTTCTCTCTTTTATCTTCACTTGTCCATCTTATTTATCTCAATATACTGATACTCTATGAAGTGGGATATTCTCTTCGTGTGTCCGTGCGTGCGTGCCGTTAATTTTGAAATTTCCAGGCGAAAATTGTCGACTGATTCACTTCATTCTTTCAACAACAAACAAATGTTATCAAATTATCTCAATTTGAGTTATATTTAATCATAATAACTGTTTGTTTCTTTGTTTAATTTGTATTAGTGATATTGTGACGTTGACAATGTTGATAAATATAATCATGATGATATAATGATTACTCCTTTTATCAAATAAATAAACTATATTATACACAAATCCAATTTTCTTTTCTTTTCTTTGTTTTTTTGTTTCTCTGCTTTATATCAATGCTTAAAGCTTAAGCAAACAACAGCTGAATTGTTTGTGTCAATTGTATGCTTGTGTGTGTGTTTGTGTGATCATATTTATTTAACACTTGCTACTGCTAAAAACACACAAAATAATTACGCGCCAATGTAGATAGATTGTTCACGCCATATATGTTTATGCATAACTCATATATAGTAGTCGAGATATATACGGATATATATATATATTTTCAAGTAGTAGTTTCGTAGGGATTTGGTTTGATTGGATGGCGAATTTCATCATAAGTTGACATCAGTAAGAGAACCACTGGAAACCTGTTTTGTCCTAGTTTGGGACCCTTCAGCGGCACGCACCTACCGGCGTACTGCTGTCCAGTACTCCCAGGTTTTCCAGTGGTTCTCTTACTCTGATGTCAGCTCATGATTTCATCTTTTGTTTACTCTTAATGGCGGAAAATCAAATTCTGAATTGTCTTTACTGGTTTACATTTGATTTTCAAGAGTCTGGTTTATAAGGATTAGATTGGTTTATACAAGTTTGACCACGGATTGATATCAGTTAGAGAACCATTGAAACCACCAGGGAGTACTGGACAGCTGTTTCCGCCTCCTAGTGTGGGAATCATTGGCAGTACGCACCTACCGACAGGGTTCGGACCCAGGACCTTCAGGTTACAAGGCAAGTTCGTATACTATTCATCGACTGGGACCCGATTCAATGGCCACTTCATGAATTCTAACTTCTACCAATTCGTGATTATAAAGCGACCACCGACTAACGTCATCGGCGAGAACTCCATCCTCACACATGACGTCTGGATGGACCTCACTGGTCACGACTTCTCACTAGAACTCCAGGAAACTCTGTCCTGTAGCAAGTCACTGCTGCACTTCTGTGCAAAGTTCTATATTGAAACTCAATCACTGAGTGATTCATTAGCCACAGCATAACATAGTACTACTGTTCTATCTAGTATGTTTTAAAGTGTCCTATATAATTCTTCCGCCTATATGTATTATGGTGCATCGATGGCACAGCGATAGAATGCTCGACTACCACGCATGTGGTCCGCGGTTCGATCCCAGGCCGACGCACTCCTTTACCACACTAAACCAGTTATAAGACTGGTGAAGATAGGAGATTGGGCATGAGACTAGCAACCCCATCCTCTAAAAAATCAAAAAAAAATCACCGCCGCTACCGAAACTTCAAGCATGTAACTTGAAGCCTTATGTTCCACTAGGAACGTAAAGGAATAAAAAAAGATATGTATTATGAAACTGGGAAGGTGAATCTATTCGGTCATTCTTGTTTTCATCGGTGTACTGGATTCCAAAAATTTTAAAGTCTTGCGGGACAGGTTTCGATTAATTATCATACCAGTGAATAGAAAAAGGTTAGGAGTCTTCTTGTGATAAATACAAGAGGTTAATTAGCACTTCGATGCCCTTTTCTGAAGTAACAGTGTGCACCATTTGGTATTGGCGCACAGGGGAACGATAGACTTGTTGTGATGTTCATAATCAGCAGTGACATTCGTAGAAATTGTGTTTGCAAGTGTTAGTGAATGCCTCCCATTTACATTTGGTTGTAGATCAGCTGCTGTGGTGTCTCCATTGCTTTGCTCAGATCCAGTAAATTATCAGTTGTCTTTTGACAACGATTGCCTCGCATTTTCATACTCTGAAGAGACGTTGATAGTACTTACTGTAAGGGAGTTTTAATTTATACTTGGAGATCTGTTTTGGTCTCCTTGCATCTCCCTACCTGTTCAGCTTGTTATATATTGTTGTTGAACTAATTTCATCATTTCATTTGATGAGTCTAACCTTCTAATTCATTCTGGAATATTCTTTAAAAATCTCCACCAAGAAGGGTAACTGTTTTCAAATCACTAACTTAAATTTCACATTTAAAGTGTAATAATGACTTATAGGAGACATCTTACGAAGACGAAAGTATACATATAAGAAATCCTATTTTAGTTGTAACAAACAATAAGCAAATCGTTAATATGGATCAATAAATAGGCACGTGATTGACTGGTTGATCGATTCATTTGTAATATATTTTAGCTTGTGTCAGAAAAATACCCTTTTTTTCGCTGATTGAATGAAATTACAAGTTTTAAGGTTTATTGAAAATTATCTTCTATAAATAGAACAGTCTAAGATTATGATTTTCCACTTCAGTTGCTCGTGTAAACAGCGTTCTTTAGTAGAAGTGGTCTGTATGTATTGACCTATGTTTCCGTTAAATCGTATAAAGAGATTGAGAAGTGTTTCAGTGACTGACTGGTTTCAACATAGAACTTTGCACCGATGTACAGCGGTTCGAGTCGTCACACTTCATTTAGCACACAAAGCAAGAGAAGAATGTAAAAAGAAATGAAAAATAGAGACAGTAAACAGAGATATGAAACAAAAAGAATAGTAATATCGAAGAAAAATACAGTTTAATTGGGTATAATAAGTTCCAAGGAACGATTTTGAACCATATCACCAACTGTCTCCAGCCTTCATTGGTTTTTACCGTCCTGAGGACCCCAAGCCTAAAGTCTTCATCTCCCTAAGTGGCTTAAACTAACTGTTGTGGATTTCATTGACTGATAAAGCCATGTTCCCGTTTGACCACCACTAGCTCTCTCTTTTCCAACCTGATCCTATATCAGTCAGCTAACACTGCCCGTCGAGGAATGTGATGGCTAGGCATACGTAACACGTGTCCTATCCATCTCTCTCAATCGATATAACTTCACAGCTTCGTCGATTGATTTCCCCTCTTTAGCTAACACTCGACAGATGGCTAACCTCAATATTGCTCACCGTATTAAACCTACCACTTAACTTGGCAGTGTTTCAGTTGTCTTCCCGTAACCCGTTACAATATCGAAATTAGTCTTATAAAGGGTATTAGTCGCATACTGGAATCTTTAAATAGTGAAATATCATTTGCCTGTAACAGATCCCGAAGATTTCCCTGTAATTGTTTCTTTCTTTCGCCAGCCTGAAGAATGCATAAATTCCTCAAGCATCACATTTTCAATTAAACCCGTTCATGATAAAGACTCCAGGATATAAAGTCTGTACGACTTTACCAGAGTTGGTTCTCCTGGATGCTTCTCTTCCCTTGATGGCTCACATCTCTCCTTAGTTGATTTTCCTTTAAATTTAAATTTTGAAATCATGGGTATCAGAAAAAAAAACTATTCACTTACCTTAAATGTCAATGTTTAGAACGAAAAGCAGTTTTACAATCATCTGAATATAATAAGTTTTATTTAACTATTTCATCGTTGTCCCCACGCTTGTATTCACTTGAAGTGCACCTTCCCAGGTATTCCATTGTTTTCTATGTGTATGCCAGATGCTGAACAATGCCTTACTGAACTAGTGTTAATCGGAGCCATTCATGCGTGAGTAACAATATCCACAATGTTACATGGATTATTAGCTTAAGTAGTCGGATTGTCAACTGGTAGGTCACAGGTTCGAGTCCCGCTTCACCTACTTTACTCCTCTCAAGACAGTTGTGACACTTAGTCTAAATAAAGTAAGCTTGACATCGGCCTTTACTGAATAATAGATAGCTATACATTTTATTCAATATAAGTAGTCTTAGAAGATGACTTCGTCGAGATAGGAAACGCGAAATTGGGTTTTATTGTCTTCATGATTCAGTGGGTATTTTCTGCATTGATATTACTAAGTTCTTAATAGGTGGCTGGAGGCGATCGGTATAAAGCCTTGTGCCTGTTAGCACTCATCATCAGGGTGTAACTGCAATCTTGAAGGAACTCATGTCCCTCTCCGTTGAGATTCGAACCCACGTCACCCAGTGTTACAGTCAGAGATGTTACTACTGAGCTATTAGGACTCGCGTTTGACTTCCTGTAGAACTGTATAGGATGCCCTGATTGGACACTACCTAATATTATGAGTCCAGTCCTTTGTTTGCTGCAGACTGAATTCTAACAGTCATGCATGACACTAATTAGTATCCTGTCAATGTGCCACTGAGTTCTTTGTAGGATTTTCTAAGCAGGATATGTGCAGCAAACATTTTCACCATTATAATAAGGGTTTATCAGTCTTTTTAACAAGGCGTATAGGTTGTTCAACAAGTAGGACCCATTACTAATATTATGATATTTACATTAGGTATGAGGTTTTTATGGATAGTGGATAGTAACGACTATCTATCATAGTTACTAGATGGCCATCCTATTGAAATCACTGTTTGGTTTCAGTCATCACTGGTCGGATAGTGATCATTTTTGTCCGTGTTGTCGGTTATCTGTTTTCTGTGTTTTCATCATTCACTTATCCTTATCACACCTAAAATGTGGTGAATTAATCATTATCAGCAACCACTTGGAACGCAAAGGAATGTTAACAGGTGGTATTCTGATCTTCTTAAAGATAAACTTCCTGTTTTTCCTCCAAGTAATGAATCGGTGTACAGTTCTGGTAAAAACCTTCTTTGGCTATTCCAAACCTTCTGTCAGATAAACCATTAAACAGGATTCTTCATCTTCAAAATTTCCATTATACCTCTTTGTTCCTTTCTGTTACATCAATTTCCGACTTGATGACAGCGTTCATATGTAGACAAATGTTCAGCTAATGATAAAAGTACGAACTCAAGCTAAACTTCCCGTCTTTGTGTTTCTTAGGTCATTTCAAAAAGTGAATAACATATCTATTATTAGGTGGTACTTCTACTTCTTATCTTCTGGCTTTCATGTTTATGATACATGGTTATTTTGCATGATTTCACAGTACACACTGGGTAGCTAGTGTACGTGTAACGTTTTGAAGCAAATTTACAGGTCGATAAGCATAGGTAGAAGTAGTAAAATCTAATGATATTGCACAGCTCTGATAGCGCCTACACAGATAGAGAAATAATCTTTCTTCATGAATAATTGGATGAATCACTGGACTATTTGAAGATGAATACTATATCTGTCTGTCATTCATCGGTTTAGCTAACTGACTAACTGAGATTGTTATTATACCTTCTTATTGCTTTATGCATTCTTATTGACTTCACTGTTTATCCATTTATCTATCGTATGATTTCTGGTTATTCATGGTAGGCGGTTACAAGTGCTTTTTTCGTTGAGAAGTCTTATTCTATCATCGGACAGTTAGTTACTCAGTGTTTACTTGCTACTCACCTGTTCAGATCCTGTAGAAATAATTGATTGTATTTGGAAATTCTCTTCTCCTTATTTAGTAGTTAAATCGTCATTATTTTACCTGGGGGTTTGATGGAGAATCTATATTCTGTCACGCAGTGACATTACCAGTGAAATTCAAATAGTCTTGTAAACTCTTTTCCTTCCAGACGTCTAAGAAGTATGTACTCACAGAGAGTTGAGCTAGGATCATTAAGCCTGGCAAATCTTTCCATTACTCCAGACTACTGCAATTCTTTTTCATTCTTTTCAAAATCTTTTTTTTTCTGGTTGCAGGATTTCATCATGAGCTGACATTGGTTAGAGAACCATTGGAAAACCAGCTTGGAGTACTGGACAGCCGTTTCGTACTAGTTTGGGACTCCTCATCAGTACGCACCCACCGGGGTTCAAACCCAAGACCACCTGGTTACAAGGCGAGCTCGTATACCAATAAGCCACTGGGACCCGATCCAGTGGGTGCGTACTGTGAAGAGTCCCAAACTAGAACGAAACAGCTGTGCAGTACTCCCAGCTGGTTTTCCAATGCTTCTCTAACCAATGTCAGCTCATGATGAAATCCTGCAACCAACCAACCAAATCCCTACAAAGCAATACTTGAATATCTTTTTTTTTCTAATTCGCTATATTAGTCGTGTATCTTATTCCATTGTAGAAACGTAATAGGGTACATGATCTACCTCTGTATGAGTAGTTTTCTAAACTACTCTATTAGTCTAAACTAAAACTGAATCACAGTTATCCATCTATCTATCTGTCTTTCTTTCAGATTTGAGTTCATCTTATAGGCCATTGAATTGTGAAAGTAGACTTTATCCTTTTATATAAATTGAAACATTCATTATGTTGTCTGGTTTTGTACGTGTTTTTTATTATCACGTACTACTACCCTACCACCTATGAATGTCGTATTTCCTTTCAACATTAAAGCATTCCTAAGACCTACCGCTATTAATCAATAGTTTTTCTCTTGTAATAATTCTCTTTCTCTTATTGTGAATATCATTTCAAGTTTCTCTTTGTATTTGTACTAATGCCGAAGTTTATTATCTGTCTACACTTTAAGAACGTTTAACTAATTTATTTTATTAGGGTCGATGTTTCCTTTTTCAAAAATATCTCTGTTTGACCTTACTAGGACAAGAAAAGAGACTAAGAGATGTAATACTTTAGCGCAAACATTTAACTTTACCGTTTTATATTTATATGTACTGAGTAATCGATTGCCTTAAACAAGTTTAGGGTAGTAGAGTGTGGTGAAAAGTAGACGCATTAACAATGATAATTATATATTTGGTCGTCTTCTGTATTCTTTCGTGTGTTTGTTTTCTTGTTTTTCAGATTAGAGATTGACGTATAAGTCGTCAGTAGTTGTATATAAATGTCTTCTCGTTATCGTTGTTATTGCTTTTCTCAGTCATAATAATAACAACAGTAACTGAAAGGGTTGTGAACACTATGCGAACACCATCAACAGCTGGAAAAAAGCCAAGAAATCAATGTAAGTTAGTTATAAATGATAATAACCATCATTTTATTGAATTCATTGTAATTACATTTTTTTCTTCTGTGTAATACAAAGTTATTTCTTCAAGTGGTATGAAATTTCCAGCGTAGATTGTGTCACGAATCAACATAAGGGAGAAACGGACAGCTGTTTTTTCCTCGTTCAGGATTCTTCAGCATAACCCGTATCTAAATATCAATCACCCGCTAATTTATTGGCTACTGCTTGGATGCCATGAAGTTGTACTAAGAAGTCATACCCAGCGGAGTCCTCCACACTGTCAAGGAGAAGTGGACGCTCATCGAGAGGTATTGGTTGGGAAATAGCTCTATGTCACGAATTCAAGAATTAAATTAGTTCAGCGAAGAGTCTCTTTTCAGCGAATTCATTCACTTAGCTGTACAGTCGCAAATATATACAATTAATTTTGTGTGTGTGTTTGTGTGTACATTAGGTTTGTCAAAATTAAAATCAAAATAACAGTTAGTGTGGGTTGTTGATTACATCATCGAAATAATAAAGAAATTAAAATGTGTGATTAGTAATCAAAGTTGTAACTAAGTGGGGTGAAAATTGGTAAGATGTGAGTAGGGTTACGTAATATAGACATGTTTAGAAAGATTAAATGTTAGTGAAGGAGTATGGAGACAATTATGAAAATAAACTAGATAATAGGTGAAAAGATTGAATGGGTTAGTTACTAAAATTACTATACGAAAATTGCAAAAAAAAATTGATAACAAAATGTTGATGACAGATAAACTTGAAATTAAACCCACGGTAGTAGGAGGGGGTAGAGAAGTTTCTTCTGTGTGCATAAATCAGGCTTTTCTATCCAAATCGCTAAGGCTTCGGCAATACAAAGTATACGGAAGCTTGTCGATTTTGGAAGGCTTCTTTTGACTTTATAGATGACTTTGAACGACTTCTCCTTGCAAATCGATTGACCAGTGTTGAGTATATGCTCAATAATGGCGTTCAATAATGGTCGTTCGATGCGAGTTTTATCTGAAAGAGTTCAAGAACGCTATCCCGCCTGGCTACGGAAACGTAACAACGGAACAATAAGGAGCGCCACTATTGAGCATATACCCAACACTGGTCATTCGATTTGCAAGGAGAAGTCGTTCAAAGTCATCTATAAAGTCAAAAGAAGCCTTCCAAAATCGACAAGCTTCCGTATACTTTGTATTGCCGAAGCCTTAGCGATTTGGATAGAAAAGCCTGATTTATGCACACAGAAGAAACTTCTCCAGCCCCTCCCACTACCGTGGGTTTAATTTCAAGTTTATCTGTCATCAACATTTTGTTATCAATTTTTTTTTGCAATTTTCGTATAATAATTTTTAGTAACTAACCCATTCAATCTTTTCACCTATTATCTAGTTTATTTTCATAATTGTCTCCATACTCCTTCACTAACATTTAATCTTTCTAAACATGTCTATATTACGTAACCCTACTCACATCTTACCAATTTTCACCCCACTTAGTTACAACTTTGATTACTAATCACACATTTTAATTTCTTTATTATTTCGATGATGTAATCAACAACCCACACTAACTGTTATTTTGATTTTAATTTTGACAAACCTAATGTACACACAAACACACACACAAAATTAATTGTATATATTTGCGACTGTACAGCTAAGTGAATGAATTCGCTGAAAAGAGACTCTTCGCTGAACTAATTTGTTCTTATTTCAATGTCCTAATGGGTATTTTTCGCGAATTCAAGAATTATTAAATTCCCACTCAAGTGGCTTAATGGTCAACTAGCTTGGTCTCGTAACTTGAAGGTCCCGGGTTTTGATCCCTAGTAGAGTTGAGGGTGCATATTGCTGAAGAGTCTCAAACAAAGACGAAGCAGTTGTCCAAGTGCTTCTTGATTTTCAGTGATTGTTTGACTGATTTTAGTCTATGAAGACATTTGCACTGAAATTATTTTCAGATCCCTACGAAAACCTATAATCCAGGTATGAAAATTATTTGGAAAGAATCGGTTCATGGCGAAATGACTCTTCTTCTCAAACTGATTAGAACTTTATAGATATGTTCAAAGTTTCTCAAAGTAGATGTTTCAACGAGAAAATAATGTATAATAGGATACATAATGAACATTTTCTATATATCCCGCCAGTGAAATCGTTGAAACAATTAGAGAGTGTATATAGATCGTGAAACGTGATCTAGTGAGTAGTACTCAGTTTAATTCTAAGTGGTATTTTCATTTTTTTGTTATAAAAGAGTAACAAAGGCGTACTTTTCATTTGACTTTGATATTTATGTCAATAAGTTCAAAGGGGTATGTTACAATAGCAACTGAAATAATTCACTACGAATCGGGTTTAAAATAAGGTTTTGCTAATAATTTGAACAAATTTTTGTGGGAGAACGACACTTTGATAGAATAGAGCTTAGCTGATTGTCAGTCTTATGAATCATAGATAATCTAAAAAGGTTTTGAAAGTCAGAGGACTTAGGTTTTAAAGAATCGAACTCCTTTTTATCAATAATAATTATGCTACGAAGTTTGACTAATTTATTTTGTCTTATGTAGTCTCACAGAAACAGTTCAAGTGTGAAGTTAAACAGATCGACTGAACTTTATTTGGTAACTTCAGATGTATTGTCTGATATTCCTTTAATATGCCTTATCAAGTTCATTCTATTAGATGTTCGGATACAATCGGCAGAAAGTCTTAGACTTAGGTTTCGTGCTTGTTGGCACTCATAAGTCAGCAAGGCGTGTTTTCAGCCTTGAAGCAAATCATATTCCTCCCCTCCGAGATTCCAGCCCGTTTCACCCAGTGTTCCAATCAGAGACGTTACCACTGAACCATCCGGGCTGGCGATTGACCTCCTGTAAGACTGTATTAGATACTTTTTATTGGACACTAACTAGTTTCATGTTTCTAGTTAGTATCCATTCACAAGTTCATTCTATTTTGAAGCCCTGATATTATTATTATTACTACTCAATCTGATTCATTTCAAGGGAATCTTGATAAATATGTAACGAACTTATTGCCTGTTGAGATTTCAGTACACGGGGAAAAAGCACTCATTTCTTTCCTGTCCTATTAATCAATACTTCTCGTTTAGTTAGTGATACTTAATTTGAAATGATGAGTGCTAACCAGCACGAAACCTAGGTCAAGCAAGGCTTCCTGCTAATTGCCTCCAATCATCTAATATCATCACAAACAATGTACACCGTGATGGTGAGCTACATAGAATGGTGGTTACATTGCAAACCTGACTGGCAGAATTCAGTCTGCACCAAAGAAAGGACTAGAAACACCACACTAGTTACTAGTGTCCAATCAAATGTTTATAATCATTTGAGTCCTCCAGTTCTTGTATTTCCAGGTGACCAAAGTTAATTTAGTTGATTCAGGTGAAAGGAAAAAAACATTTCCATCCCGTGGCAATTCACAGCCCCAAAAGAACCACTTTGTCGATGTAATATAATTATCCTAAAACCTGATAAAAAGGAATAAAGCTGTCATGATTATACAAGTTAAATATAAATCACTCATGGTGATGACAGCGAATTCTTTGTGGATGTCTCATCTGACGATATTAGTAAATTAGAAGGAAATATTACATGTAATCTAGTATCATAACATGAATTTAATTGATGAAGAAGAATTTAATTCATTTGAGACCGCATACTGACTCTCTAAACCTTTATGAATTACCTAAGATTCATAAAATGGAAAGTTTTACGAAGTTTTTTTATTCTCTCATAAATAAGTTAACAAAATGGTTAGTAATGAGTCCTGTAAGTTCTCATTGTAAGATAATTTTGATGAACTTGTTGTGACTGTATTGTTCACATGAATATGAAGGATAAGTAAAGTGTACTCTCTCGATGAAAGCTTTTCATCAATCACAGTACCTTTAATCAAAACTACTGATAATTGTTTGTGTTTACTAGAAATCTTTTGCTTTCTATTCCCTTAAACATATTTGGTCATAAGAAAAAAAGGGGTAAACAGCAAAGAAAATTTTCTTTTCGATGGTTCATTTTCACATAAGCTATACAATCGTAATTATATTTTTAATAAAGAATTTAGAAGACCAATCAGATACTGGTAAAATTTGTCCACGAAGACGTATTGCGTAATGTAAGGTGTAGTCTAGGCGGGGTGACTAATTGGAAATTAGAAAAGAAGGCAGAAGTTGGCATGACGTGAATAGGTGTGAGAAAATGACTAACCAATATAGTTGTGTAGAGTGGATAAGACCTACTGGAAAAACGATAAAGTATATTTATAAAATCTGTATGAAAACGCGCAATGGTATTAATGAACAGTAGTAGAGTGATGGTAAAATTAGGATGAGAATAATAACAATTATAATAAAAGTAAACTTACATAATAAAAGGAGGACGTTACTCTGGCCACGGTAGAACGAGGGAATGTATGTGGTGCTTTTGAATGCAGAGTTCTGGTTTCATATGTATTTAAAAAAATGTTGAATCGGTTGTAGGATTTCATCATAAGCTAACATCAATTAGAGAACCTTTGGAAAACCAGCATGGGAGTACTGTTTCGTCCTAGTTTGGGACTCCATCAGTACGCTCCCACACTGCGGGTTTCGAAACCAGGACCTTCTTATTACAAGGCGAGCTCGTAGACCATTAAGCCACTGGGACCTATCCAATGGCCCATTAGTTCTAACTTCTGCCAATTCATGACATAGCGCGACCACTTCACAATGTCTTCTTCGATGAGTTACTGCCCCATCTTTAACCTGCTGTATCCTACTGGTCATGGTTTCCCAATAGAACGCCAGGTCTACGAGCTCGTCTAGTAACCAGAAGGTCCTGAGTTTGAGTTCAGCAGTGTAGATGCGTACTGATGAAGAGTCCCAAACTAGGACGATACGGCTGGATGTCCAGTACCTTCAGGTTTTCCAATGGTTCTCTAACTGATGTCAGCTTGTGACGAAATTCTCCAACCAATCAAACAAAATCCCCACAAAAAACAATACTTGAAAATATTAATTCGTTGGATAATACGTTTCTTTTATTGTTTGCAATCTCTACAGTTTTCTTCACACTATGTATTCGTTATCATTTGGACATTTGCTACTTGTCTATTGAACATTGAAGTGAAGTTTTGTTTATCTACATGTGTGTGTGCGAGGTTTTCATTACCAATTCGTTTAGTAATTAGTTATGTTTAATTTACACTTTGACAGTTGGTTTTCGTGGAAATTACTAGTCTGTTTTCTTTTCTATATGTTTTGTCACTTTAAGTATACCATTTTGTTTGTATGTGGTTAATAATTGAAGTGACAAAATGGATTACTGTTTTGTGTATTGCATAATATATGTTGTCTGGTTGTTTCTGTTTTTGTTTTTTGGTAGTTCAAATCCTATTCGATTGCGTTTCATCATGGTGAATTGGCTAATTAACTGTACATATTGCTGTACTGTTTAAACTTTCAGTAGTTTGTTATTTCAGTTTTTATATTTCTTGGCATACTGGAATTGAAATGACACCTGATGAGTTGTGGTTATTAAGGAAACCTATGGTGATTGGTACTCAGAAGTAGGAATTCTGTGTTTACATCTTTCTGTTAGCTGTCTTCAAGTGTTGGTTTACAGGGATTTGATTGGTTTTAAGATTCCATAATGAACTGACGTCGGGTAAAGGACCATTGGGAAACCACTTGGGAGTACTGTACAGCTGTTTTGTCTTAGTTTGGGATTCTTTAGCAGTATGCACCCATTGATGTTCGCTTATAATAAAACTATATGAAGGTTGAATATATCAGTAGACACCATATTCTGATTATTTTTATCGCTGGTAGATATATCTTAGAAGGGTGGTTCAATTGGGTTGTTGGTGAAATGATCCTAGTAGCATTATCATCATAGTCATCATGTTATCAGTATTCATTTCCTCTTTTTTGTAGGGGGGGGGACATTTAAAGTTCATTTTATAGGTGGATTTAATTTATTCCACTTTATATTTAAGTTAGGTGCATATCAAATGTGTTCAGGAGCAGGATACTTAGCAACCATGCCCGTGGTCTAATTTCAGTTCCCCGCAGACGCATTCCTAAACTTCACCTAGGCAGTAGTAAGTCTTGAAAAGAAGGGAGATAGGTTATGAGGCTAGTACTTCCACCCCCGTGAGAACAACCTTATCTCTAACGAAACTTCGAAGCCATATTTTCCTCTCAGAATGCAAATGAATCAAACTGATATATATTAGGCAAGTTTATTCGATTTAACACATGGTGACACGTCATTAGTAATTCGATGACGTTTTGAGCACAATTGGTTGCTGCTCATAATCATAGCTGTGTATTCACATGACTACCCAACCTGATTTATGTAGTCTTACTCCCTGCTGTTTTTTATCGCAATTCTTCATATATCTGGCATAAGCGTTGCGTCATTTCTCCTGCACGTGTTTAGTGTCGATTCGATGAACAAAGATTCGGTGATTGGCCTCTCTCTCTCTCTACCCATATACCTAACTAAATTGATGTTTGATTCTCCGACCCTATCTCACTCTATTTTGTGATTGTATGTGAGAGAATGCATTGCAATGGCTAAGTTTTTTCTAGAGTATTTAACTTGACAGGGTCAGTTATTCTGGCTCCAGCTAAATTTCTGTGTTCTGATAATCCAATTGGCCCCGATCTAGTAGTGTGAGCTATGTAACTTACCTCGTAGTCACTGCATGGTATTCGGTTAATTATACTATTTTTCTTAATTGGATCTGTCGGGACCTTCAGTCGACAAAGTTTATTTCTGAGAGAGTTGGTTGGTTTAAATACCATCCTAATTTCTTCCTCATTAAGAATCCTAAGTTAGGCCTGTTCCTTCTGATGTTCCTTCTCTATACAGCAGTAACACAGGAGCTTCAAATGCCATACTATGTGTTTTTTTTCCATCATTTTCATTACTACTTTTATTTTTCTGTGAATCTTCATACATCTTTGAATAAATCCTGGTAGGTAGTTATTCACTAGTAATACTTCTTTTGTTACTAATCAGGTTCCTGACTCAACTGCATAAAACATTTAGCCGAAGGCAGGTGAATCGTTCACATAAAGAGCGAAGAGTGACCATTCTCCTTGTTATTACTTAAGTTTATTGTAAACATATTTATGAATGTCTCTCTATATCTACGTCTTAACTGTGAGGAAGCAACCTTCTAGAGAAATCCCTTAGCTGGATTTGAGTATACAGTCACAGAATTCTGTGAAGGGAAGTTACTGACGCAGGGATATCTTCTTCACATCCCTAGCATAGACAGTTTCGATTACATCGATGGAGAATGGTTACTACTTTACCTACCAAGAGAGTCTCAGAAGCTCTGCTGGCATTACACGAATGCACAATCCTTGATTAACTTACGCCGATTTCTACAAGTTCTAGTGTTGGTAAAATTCCTGATTGACCATGAAGGGTTGTGTATTGTATAGAAAGGCCATATTTCCTGCTGTATGGCTATAAAGAAGTTCACTGGAAGCAAAAAATCTGAAGAAGCTTTTTCTACTTAGTCACATTTTTCTTCTTTCGTCCATTGCTTATGTGTAACAGCACGGTTGTAGTGTAAAGATAATGAGGTAATTAGGTTGGTACGATTGTAAACGTTCGTCAACCGAGATATCTAGTGTATGTTTTGCCCAAACCTTCCCAATAACAATAACAGGTGTGGTAAAAATAGATTGAAAAAAAGAAAGAATAAAACGTGATTAGATAGGGACATGACATGAAACCAAGGTGATATGGTTTATTGTAGTAAGCCATATAGGTAAATATCGATTTTGTGGTTTGTGTTTTTGCGAAACAGTCAACTTTCAATGATATACATCAAAATTTATCGCGATTTCATAAATGCATTCTTTTTTCCTGATCTTATTCGCATTATTACTTTCACAATTTCCTTGTCTTTGCTTTATCGTATACCTAATTAGCTTCTACCCAAACTATGCATGATAGATGTGATCTGATGCACCTTCGCTTAGCATTTGTAGATACTGTATTAATATTGTTTGTTTCATCACCGGTAATATTATCATTATTATTATTATAATTCCTATGAGTTCTAGGTGGAACATAGAGATTCAACAGTACATCTCCATTTCATCCTGTTCTCCTTCATCCCTTTTAGCTGATCTCTCATCGTTGCCCATAAATCCTCATTTCCTACTCACACAATCCTCTCCATAACTCCATTATGGATAAGATTTATCAAAATAAAATAGTATCCATAATGGAGTTATGCTTTACCACAATGCCCAAGTTTTATACTTATATCAATCCTCTCCATGTCATTCTTAGATGCCCAACTCGTCATTTTGCATTTGGATTTCGTTTTTGGGCCTGGAGTGTTATGTCACTTATCGGTCCCCTCGGTGTGCATCCAGTCCTTCGACATACATGTTGGCCTATGGGTTCGTAGTTGGTTTGTTGCCTGAGTTTCTTGTTGCTTATTGTCTCTAGATCATATAGAATTCAAGCATATGCTATATGATTCGCAAAATTTAAGCCGACGACTTACTTAAAAACATACAACCTTGTACAAAAGTGCATAATTTCTAGCTGCCGAACTCCGGAAAATTTCACTTCGGGGAATAAAAGAAGAATGGCAATGAAACTAAACTTGACTGAAGACTTATGAGAAGGAATGCTTAACTGAAGGTTAATCTAGTTTAACAGAATATAAAATAAATCTATGCCATCTCCGTCGTCTCTGAGTGGTGTTATAAAGAGTTTCTAATTATTGGTTCTTAGTTTATTGTTGACTTCAGTCTGGTAGTCAGCATCTCTCTGTAAGTGGCTCAGACCAGTTGTCAGTAACTTCTTGAATTAATACTAGAGAGAAGACAAGAATACGTTAGACGGATTAGAAGATTCTAGAAGATTTGGATTCCGTAGATTATTTATGTTTAATGTCACAGAGACTTGAAGACTTGCAGGCGAACACCAACGAACTGTCTGAGAAGATAGGACTCCAGGTGAACAAAGAGAAGATATAGGGGATGAAAATAACCAACCAACTAACCAACAGCAGCAACAACCAGCACCAGTCACCATCAATGGGAGAGATTTAACAGAGTTTACCTCCTTCACTTATCGAGGAAGCATCGCTTCAACATGAATTCGGAACGGATGAAGATTACAAAGCTGGCCAGTCAGAATCAGAAAGGCAAGATACACCTTCATCAACCTGAAATCAGTTTGGAAATATTTTACACTGAGTCAGTGTGAAGAACAAAATTCGTATTCTGTTTAAAACAAATGTGAAGTCAGTCAGTGTTTGTATATGGGTCAGAAACTTGACACGCGCATCGCGAAAAGCTTTTCCAACAGGCAACTTCAGACTTTTATCAACAGTTACCCCATTTTCTGGCTCCATATTGAAAATCAAATGGCCAACCGGCCAGAAAGAATCTGAAACAAGAAACTCTGGCTGAGAACACCCTAACCAAGAGCCGATTGCTCAACAAATAAGTAGGCGAAAATAGAGATGGATAGGGCATACGTTGTGGACGCCATCGAGTGACATTGCGTGCAATGCAGGCCATCGCCCAAGTGCTATCCCAACGGGAAACGACGAGTGAGTCGTCATTGAGAGGGTGACATGGGGGAGATCGTGGGAGTTGGAGGAGGGGGAGGAGATGAGAGATTATGGGCAATCGTGTGGCTAGGTAGCTGAAGAGGACAGAAGGAAATAGAAGGAATTGGAGAAGTGTGGTTGAAGGCTAATGTTCCACTTGAAACCCAGCGGATTATTAATAGTAATTTAATTTAACTAGCCTTAAACACTTACGCACCAAATCCTACTTCAGCTGAAGACTGAACTTGTCTTTTGTGATACCTTAATCATTTTTGGTCTGTAAGGCTGTTTCTGAATCGTACCAAATGGTATAGAATCAGGTAGGTGGTAATTAAGTAATGCTAAGACACAAAAATCTGCTACTTAGTCTCACATCTGTAAGAAAACTTCCTCTACTCTTCCTTCACTGATGTATGTCTTCACTTGATTGTTCTTCATGGGAGGCCGCTGTTTCGAAACACTACTCTCTATCAGAATATGAAACTGATAAAAATATTGTTTTTTAGCCTCAAAGTAGTAGTACTGCCTACTAATTGGCAAATTAAGTGTCGTTCATCCTTCAGCTTAATGATATGGGTAGCACATGCTTCATAAGTGTCATTATATGTAATTTGTGCGGAGGTGTGTAAGCTACATTCATTCTTATCAACTGAAATCTGTTCGTTATATGTATCTTCCCTCCTGTGACGTTTCTCTCCACCGGTTACTTCATTAAATTTAAGCTATTTTTGTGCAGACGATTACATCAGTTGTGTATGCATGCTTATACTTCTGTGGATGTGTGTAATAACTGAGTGTTAATTGTTCGTGTGCTTCAGAGTTTAGGTAATACTTGTCAAACTTTGTAATAATAGTAATAATAAATAATTGTTTTTATTACTTAAAATTTTATTAAATTTTATTTAACAAATATGTAAGCATTTTTTTGATCGACATTATTTTATCGATTACTTCTTGTTATACCTGTTTAACTTTTTAATTAATTGATCTGGATCATTAGAAACAATCGAATAAAGGTTATACATTTAGGTTACTAGGTTGAACGCGGTCATTAACAGAGTGTATTTACGAATTTGACGAGAGTTTCATGAGCTCTTTTATTCTATCGAAACTCGATTACATATATATCATTTACATATAAGCTTGACTAATATAGTATCTAAAGTCCTAGGCTCAATAATATTGCGTAGACTAAGTGGTCCTTGGGAGGCAGAAACACGAGAGAACCGGGCAGGCTTTAGACCAGGAAGAGGGTGTATTGATTATATCTTCACCCTTCGACAGATTCTAGAACATAGGCATTGCTACCGGCGTCCAACAATCATTATATTTCTTGACTTAAAGGCGGCATTCGATTCTGTTGACCGAGAGGTTCTCTGGCGATGTTTGGCTGTAAAGGGAATGCCGAGAAAATACATTGTACTGATCAAGGCACTCTATTCAAACTCATGCAGTCAGGTGAGGGCTTACGGCGAGTTGTCATCTGAAGTGGTGACGACTAGTGGTGTCAGTCAGGGATGCCCATTATCCCCACTTCTGTTCAATTTCATCATAGATGTACTAATGGACTTAACCTCAACTCACTTCAGAGACTCAGGGAATAATCTCGTTAACTTAGAATATGCAGATGATATAGTCCTTCCAGGCGAGGACGCTGACAAAATGCAGAGTCTACTGAACACCTTGAGCTGCAATCTACGAATGTTTGGCATGCAATTCGCTCCCGCCAAATGCAAGTTGATGTTACAGGACTGGACTACAGTGACTCCTAATTTAGAAATAGGAAGTGAAGTAGTAGAGCACGTTGACCACTTCACTTATTTGGGAAGGACCACCAGCCCCAACGGGTTGATCTCCGACGAAATCTCAGCACGAATACAGAGGGCTAGTTTCGCATATGCCAATTTACGCCATCTCTGGCGTAGACGTGATATCCGACTATTGACCAAAGGGCGTGTGTACTGCTCAACAGTCCGCTCCGTCCTCCTTTATTAATGTGAGATCTCGCCATTGAAAGTGGAAAACATGAAAAGACTAGCTGTCTTTGATCATAGGTGCCTGCGCTCTATCTCCCATGTGAAGTGGTATAATAAGGTGAGCAATATTGAGGTTAGGTGTCGAGTGATAGGTAAGGAGGGGAAATCAATCGATATGGTTGTGAAGCTACATCGACTGAGGTGGTTAGGACATGTGTTACGTATGCCTAGTCATCGCCTTCCTCGACAATGGGCAATGTTAGCTGATATAGGGCCAGGCTGGAAAAGCGCTAGCAGCGGTCTAACCAAAACATGGCACCAGTTAATGAAATCCACAACAGTTAGTTTAAGCCACGTAGGAAGGTGTAGACTTCTTTATTGGTTGGAGTCCTCGGGACGGTAAAAACCAATGGTTGGAAACAATTGGTGATATGGCTCAAAATCGTTCTCTGGCGCAGATGCATCCACTCCTTGTGACTTATGATTTCCAATGAAACTGTTTTGTTCTTCGTTATTACTATTCCTTTGTCTCACACCTCTGTTTACTGTCTATATTATGCATTTCTTCTACTTTCTTCTCTTGCTTTGAGTGTTACATGGAGGGAGTGTGGCGACTTGAACTGCCGCACATATGTGCAAAGTTCTATGTTGAAAACAGACAGACAGACACATCAACTCATTTCATGATCACATATGTTAAAACTGAGGTATTCTAACAACAATATATTTCCGTTGGTTATTCATTGTGAATTTTATAGTATCAAACATTTGTGTATTCCTGGTGGTCTTTTCTGGATAGAAAAGAAACTCAAGATCATGAGGTTAGGTGGTGAAATATTTTTCAAATTAGTAGATATAATAGCGAACTTCAATTCCTAATGTAATTAGGTTTAAAGTGTACAAAGTGATATATGTACATCAATTGGTCACTAATGAATGTTATGTAAAACGTTTAGTCCTCGGTGTTAGTGGTGACTGAATTCTATCAGTCAAATTTGAAATACGGTTACCAAACGGGGTGGCTGTCCATTGTGGTGGTGCATTCTGAATTACTGTTAGATGGCTGGAGGCAATCGGCAGTAAGCTCTGAACGTAGGTCTTCCACTTGTTGCCACTCGTTAATCAATGCATCGGTTGCAGTCCTACAGGCCGTCAGTCGTACGCTGTAATATCTTAATCGTGATCTCTGTGACTGCTGCACTGGATGACACGGTTTTGAGTCTCAATGGGTCATGAGTTCCTTCAAGGTTGCAGTATACTTTAGTAATGAGTGACAGCATACACAAAACCTAGATCAGAAGCTTCCTTTGGCTTGTTTCCAACTATTTTAGATTTGTTCAGAGTAATGTATATCAATCATATGATAAACAAGAAAGCAAGCGAAATAACTTGCTGGTATATGCTACTAACTGACATGAATAGATGCACGCCACTTATGTGAAGTAGTAGTGCTTGCAAGGGGATTGTAACACATCGGATGACTGTTTCATTCGTTTGTAGTAGAGCTCACCAGCAGTGTACCTGGACTGAGTCAGCTCAGTCCTTCACGTTCCCGAGTGGAACATAAGGCTTCAAGCTAGTGGCTTGAAGTTTCTGTAGCAGTGTTTATTTTACAGGATGGGGTTGCTAGCCTCATGCCCAACCTTTCCTCTTCACCAGCATTTGTTCTGGCTTAGTGAGGTGAAGGAGTGCGTCGGCCGGGGATTGAACACCAGACCATGTGCATGGTCGGCGAGCGTCCTAACCGCTAAGCCACCGGCCATTTTACTCTACTTGAATATTGACTTGTAACTTGAACAAATGTGTAATACGTAGAATAAGTTTCGAGGTGAAAATACACTCCAATTTTAATTGAAAACCAAAAGTATTGAGATCATGTGTGATCTGATCGTCCAGTGTTTAGATCGCTTTGATCTGTCTATCAAGCAATAATGGTTCACGTGAGTGGTTTCCAGCTATTCATGTCAATCATTATTATATAACTCCAATTAAGCTCTATTGTGAAATTCTACGAATCACTATTATCCTGTCTTTCATTCGATTGAAATGTGTTGAGTTAAACTTTTCTGAGTGCGTTATTCTATTAGCTGAGATTTTAGTGAACATTTCTTTGTCATAAGCTGCGGAAGTGTACGGGAGAAAAAATAATTGCACAGAGAAACTTAAGGACTCTAAGGATTTGTGAAACTGCAAAGAGTGAATGCATCTCCGTCATTCAGAAAGATTTCGAGCCATATCATCAACAGTTTCAGTTAGCCGATTCTTAGCATGTCGAACAAATCCATTGAGACAGTCTACACCCTCCTACAGTGGAAGATTTCATGGATTGATGCCAGGTTTTGGTTTGACCTTCCCTATCTGTTTTCCAGTCTAATCCTATATCATTTAACAATGCTCGACAAGGAAGGCGAGGGCTCGGTCTGCATAACACGTGACCTGACCATCTCAATCCACTTCATATGTAACACTCTACAGTTAACTTATTACTTACCAAGTTGATGATAAATCTTCATCCCTTTATGCACATTCAAAATAAATTCATGGCGAACACCAGGTAAACAAATAGTAAAATATCTTCGTAATTATTTAGTCTAAGTAAAACAATTTTCACCCCTTCCCTCATTCAATCGTTGGAATTCCATCAGTCAATGTAAAAGGCTACCTTTCTGATAGGCAAATAGCTCTGACTGCTTAAGACAAAGTAATGCAGATGGGTCCACTGGACATTTTAAATGGAACAGAGATATCAATCATTGGCACTTCAGTAGCGGGTTGTGCATTCCCCCATAAACTGGTCCAGCATAAAGTTAAGGAGGCAAGTATGAAATAATACCCAAGTAGCCTATCAACCATCGGCAGTAAAAGGAAGGTGTATACCCCTTTTTTAATAACCATTGACTGTAGAGTTTTAACATGACAGTGATTGACAATGTCAAATATGTTACTAGACCATATATAAAAAGTTTTAGCTCACTCACAATCTTGAGTTTAAATGTCTAAACAACACGTCCTATACTATCAGACTTAAACAAGGGTTTATGCATAATCAGTGCACCACTTCGATTTCTAACTCAATTACCCCTTGACTATTGAACTATGCCGTAATTCATCTCTGTCTTGTGACTATTTATCTGTTATGTGTTTCATCTTTATATGAGGTATGTGTGTATGTATGAATTATTTGCACACTTTGATTTATTTTATAGTAGAAAATTAATTGTCTCACAATTCCGAACACTGAATGAGGTTAGTTCACTGAATTGTAGCATTTTAATGCGAATTGTGAATAATCACATGTGTTTTACTCATAGTCATTCTCAACTATTGATCGATCACCCTGCATTCTACATGTCTCAATTTTTGTTTGTTGGTTTACTTTGATTTACTTACACACACACACACACACACACACACACACACACACACACACACACACACACACACACACACACAATGATGTTAATCAGTCGATTGGGTGTCCTTAAATTTGTTATTTTTAATGAAATTCCTGTCGATTCTATGTGAGTGATGTCCCTAAAACCATATATAAAATAGTGATGAGGTACTTCATGCATTTCAATCAATTTCGATATGATTGTATTCTCAGAGCTAGTTGACTAAATTGCGAAACTTTCATTGTCTTTCTAGACAACCTGTTCAGTGCAAACTTGAATATGAAGTGGATTTATTTGAATTCTCCTGAAAACCTCTATCACGATTGGTCGTTAATTTGTATTGATTTTATTGACTTGGGGATTTTACTTGTTTTCGTTATACAACTTATTGGTGTGTATCAGGTTTGATCGCAAACTAGGATGAAACAGCTATCCGGTACTCCCAAACTTTCCAATGGTTCTCTAACTACTGTCAACTTGGGATCAAACTTGAAACCAATCGATTTGTGTGATTGGTTGAAGGATTTCATCATGAGCTCATATCGGTTAGAGGACCATTGGAAAACCAACATCGGAGTACTGAACAGCTGTTTCATCCTAGTTCGGGAGTCGTAGGCAGTACGTACCCACGCTGCGGGTTTTGAACCCTGGACTTTCTGGTCGCCAGCCGAACTCGTAGACCATTAAGTCACTGAGATCCGATCCAATGGTCAGTCCATGAATTCTAACTACTACCAATTCACGACATAGCGCAGCCACTTAGCAATGTCTTCTTCGATGGATAACTGTCCTCAACTTCGACCTGCCATACCCCACTGATCACGGTTTCCCGCTAGAACCCAATGTCTACGAGCTAGCTCGTCTTGTAACCAGAAGGTCCTGGATTCGAACCCCACAGTGTAGGTGCATACTGACGAAGAGTCCCAAATTAGGAGGAAATAGCTGTCCAGTACTCCCAGCTGGTTTTCCAATGGTTCTCTAACTGATTTCAACTCATGGTTAAACCTGTAACCAATCAAATCCCTGCAAACCAATACTTGTTAATTGTTTATTAGTTGATTAATTTGACCTATAATAATAATAATATTAATAATAATAAGGTATCTGTTGATTGCTAATTCGTCTGAGTACTAAGCTTTTAGGAATTCTTTGGCATGTTTGAATGTTTCGACTGTTTAAAATTGATGTTTTACTTCGATTTTATAGTAGACCGAAACTACACAAATTAAACATTCGCTTACCACCAATTGTTTCGCTACCAGGAACACCAACATATAAGATGAGATGAAAGAATACATGCTGTATCTTTTCCCAGCTGGTTTATATTCTTGGACTTTGAGTAGAAGGGGATACCGAACTTATCCGTTATAGTGCCTATCACAATTCATGCAATTTATTTTATAGATGGTGTCGATCTTGTCTTCTTTGGTTATGAGTTACAAATCTTCGCTACCATTTATTTTAATGTATTGCCAATTAGTATGTTCTGAATATAATTCACTTACCTGACTTAGTTGTGGTTCTTGAAGTATTTGGAATTAGTATTAGTCTACCTAAGTCAACAAAGGCGGGGTGGGATTCGAACCTGGGACTTCTTAGTAAAAGTAGGTTAGTGCAGCAATCCGTAACACAGGTGTTTCACATGATTTGATCTAATCACGCTATTCTGCTACTGAAAATCAATTGGATTATGGCAAGAAACAACCATTTATGCTTGTAATAAACAGAATGGCTTTTTAGGTTTTAATTTGGAGCTTTAGTTTTAGGACAGATAGAACTTGACGAATAAATCCTTTTGAAGTTATGTAACCACCTGTCGGCAATAAACATATTGAATGATCAAAAGAATAATGTATCTGTTTTGGTCGGTATTTCCACAAAATCGTCAATTGAAAAGGAGAAAAAAAAACTCAATAAAATTTGAACAAAAATGTGGCGGCTTAGTCTTAAGTTATTTTCAAAATACATAAGTCAAGTTTTTGCAACATGATCATTTTATTGAGCTAAAAAATTAGGCGGTGCTGTTTACTTGGTCTTGAGTGTTACATATTCGTGAAACTTATTGATTCTTCGTTATTGATACTGAAATATTTCTATTTCAAATGGTAGGTTTTCTCCTAGTGAACGAAGGTCCAGTAACCAACTTATCTGCGAATAGGTGGGCTTAACAACTTGACTTTCAGTCTTACCCTTGGATCTCACTCCACCTACTCTAGCACAAGGAACTGAGTGGTGTATCACCAGCCACCACATAAATGTGTGTGTGTATTTGAGCCAGGCTATGCTGGCGCATGAAAATTCTAATCCGTGTAAGTTAGTTCCAATCAAGTGAAATAGTCAACGTTTCTCTTTCGGCCACATTCTTATATGTCTTTCGGATTATGATTGCTTCGCATCCCTTCGTGTGCTTCTCTGTCGACTAATTCTGTAAAACAAAATAGCTTCTATTTTTAATGACAGTCTGACCTTTTTGAAGCCTTTCATCCTAGATTTGTCTGAATTCCTAATTCACTTGAGTCTGCTGGTTTGATTTATACATTCGATCTGCTAATCATGCCACCAAATCTGACGGGTTAAATTATTTTACTAAGTGGAATCTTGAAGATGTATAAACTGACTACATTTGTCGCTAAATGAATATGTGTGGCTTTATATATTATTGAAACCTTGCACCTCCCATGTGAGGTAGTATAATAGGGTGAGCAATATTGAGGTTAGGCGTCGAGTGCTAGGTAGGTGGCAGGCGAAATCAATCGACGAGGTTGTGAAGTTACACCGATTGAGAGAGATGTTTAGGACATGTGTTACTCATACTTCCCTAGCCATGGCCTTCCTCTACGGACGGGTAGTGTTAGCTGACTGACGTAGGATGGATCGGGTTGGGAAATAGCTAGTGGTGGTCAAACCAAAACATGGTTTCATCAGTCAATGAAATCCACAACAGTTAGTTCAAGCCAGCCAGTTACGTAGGAAGGTGTAGACTTCCTGACTGGTTGTGTTCCTCGGGATGGTAAAAACCAATGAAGTCTGGAGACAGTTGGTGATATGGCTGAAAATCGTTCTCAATGGCACAGATGCATCCACTCCTTGTTACTTACAATTTCTAATAAAACTGTATTGTTCTTCGATATTACTATTCTTTTTGTCACATACCTCTGTTTACTGTCTCTATTTTGCACTTCTTTTTACTTTCTTCTCTGGTTCTATGTGCAACATGGAGAGAGTGTGGCGACTTGAACTGCTGCACATCGGTGCAAAGTTCTATGTTGAAACCAGTCAGTCAGTTAGTCAGCACCTCTTGGTGTTACTGAGCGTGTCGCATCATACACACTAATCTAACATGGGTCTGTGTTGAAATTCAATTCTTACATTGGATTTCTTACATCGATTTATACTAGAAGGGAAGTTGAACTGTATTCTGATTACATTTGTTAATGGGTCTACCTACTGAATCGTTTACAGGCTTACAAGGTGTACACATATTCCTAATTTATAAAAGTAGTAAATAACCCTGAAATGAAAAAAATACGTTTGCTTTAAAGTGTTCCAACTGACGCCTCTATGTGTGTTATCCTTGTCTGATTTTATCAAAATCAACCAGTTGACAAGTGATCAGTTAGGGCTTCTTTTTTGTAACATTTTCACTAATATAGTTTATTGATGTACGCCATTTTATTGTACATAATGCTATGTATTGCATTTTCTACCTAGTTTTTCTTTGGTTGTACAATCTTACTAATATATACATAATTAGGAATGTGTTTATAAGCTTATATTACTTCATATTTCATAATTCATTATCAGTAAAGAAAAAACATCGAGGAAATCACTACAATGAAAAAAAGCAATCAAACTAATGAGTGTTTCGATATATCAGCAGTCAGTAATGAACAACGAAATAAATGTATTAGGTGATTGGAAAAATATTTCACTCAACAGAAAGGTATATGCTTTTAATGAAAGCGAAAGTGTTGATCTACTCTGATTATTACCCCCCCAAACTGTTTCATTTATTTCTCTTGCCTACTCGAAGTAAAAAGTCTACAATTCCTAACTTATTATTATTATTCCCTTGGATTCCTAGTGAAGCATAGGGCTTCAACTACACGTCTCCACTTGCTTCTGTCTTCTGCTGTACTTTTCACTTGCATCCATGTTAATCCATACTGTTTTAACTCCTCTTCACACGATCTCCTTCATGTCACCCTTGGACGTCCCACTCGCTCCTTCCCTTTCGGGTTCCACTCGAGCATTGGCCTGACGCGCGATGTCACCCAACGGCCTCTTGAGTGAGTGTCCAATCCATCTCCACTTTCTCCTGCATATTTGTTGGTCGATTGGTTCTTGTTTTGTTTTTTCCCATAGTCTCTTGTTGGTGATTCTTTCCGGCCATCTGATTTTCAGTATAGAACGAAAACAGTTGTTGATAAAGGTCTGCAACATGCTGTTGGAAATATTCTTGGTGACCCGCCAAGTTTCTGATCCGTATAGCAAAACTGACTTGACGTTTGTATTGAAAATCCGAATTTTGTTGTTGATGCTGAGTGACGAAGATTTCCAGATTGGTTTCAGGTTGATGAATGTGTTTCTCGCCTTCCCGATTCTCGATTTGACATCCTCATCTGTTCCTCCTGTAGTTGAGACAATGTTCCCTAGATAAGTGAATGAGGTAACCTCTTTCAAATCCCTCCCTAACGTTTTGGTTGAATAATATTTAGGGCGAAGTTAGACTTTAAGCACCAGTAAATATCAATCAGCAAATGATCTTGAACGTAACTATAACATGGAAAAGGGTATTTTTACTTATATGGAAAGACATAAAAATGCCACACCGGATGCCCCCTTCTTACGTTTGGCAAAAATGACTCCCAGTTTTCTATAGAAGTATCAACAGAGATGTTCAACTATATTCTATACATATTTTCATCTCAGTGGCTGTAAAGAGCCTCCTTTGAAGATCCGTTAATAGCTTTAATCCTTTTCTTCAATTTTTCCCAGAATCCCTTAGTAAAAATAGTGTGGGTCCCTGTAACAGAATCATAAGTGTGGTTTACTTTATGGTGTATAAATCTCAGGGACATCAGTTTTATACTTTCCATTGATCTTTGTATGATATAGATCTGAGTTGATGACAAAAGGGGTCTGGCAAAAAATGTTGTTAAAAAATACTATAACCATCGGCTTCCTTCACGTTCTCCAGTGGAACATAGGGCTCCAAGCTAGTGGCTTGAAGTTTCTTTAGCAGTGTTCATTTTACAGGATGGGGTTGCTAGCCTCATGCCCAACCCTTCCTCTTTTACCAGCATTATATCTGGCTCAGCGAGGTGAAGGAGTGCGTCGGCCGGGTATCGAAGCCGGGACCATGTGCATGGTCGGCAAGCGTCCTAACCACTATACCACGACGCTTTCGGCTTACATTACCTCAAGCTAACTCGACTCAACCAAATTTCACAACAGTAGATGTGTCCATCAGCTGGTCTACTGAAGCTTTTTACACTTGCAATACATCTACAAGAAAGAAATTCTTTCCTTTACAATTAATCTTACATCCGAGTAATACTGTAAAATTTGGTCCTGCGCAAAATTTCAAACCTGAATTTGTTAGAGCGCAGGCATTTCACTCGAATCAAGCAGAATGAAAGGTTGAACTCACATAAAGATACTCATTGGTCCATTCAAAGTAATTGGTGTGGTGGCACTTTGCTGGTATCTACTAGTGCTTGAAGTTTGGCTTGGCTTTAATTAGAAAACTGATTGTGTTTTATGGTAGTTCTCGTTATACCTAAAACAACAACTATGAAGAGACTGTAAAAACTAAGGAGCATTGATCGGCTGTCTCGTTTTACATCAACATTCCTCTGATGTGTTTAATGCAAATATTCACCTTGTAGATCTGTAGGTCTTGTGTGGTAAGCAGATCAAATACATATTGTGATCTAAATAATTTCGTTTTCTCAAAAAGGGGAACTAGGATAACATTTCACTTTGAACTGTTTAAATCGCAAATTTGGTTTAACGTGTTACTAGTTCACCCAAGTAACTGATCGGAAATTGGGTCAGTTTAATAGGGTACACCGTTGATGAGCTTCAGTCCAAACGAGCGAGATTACCGCCCGGTGTTTAGATCATTTCGATGTGACAGGGAAGCATTACTAGGTGATAGAGAGGGCGCCTAGCTACTCATGTGAATCAATCAGTAGCATATAGCTCCATGTATCTTGTGATAAACTCTTTGTCATTCAACTGTTGGGTTGAGATTCATTGACTCGTAGTTAGTTAGGGAGCATCGTCTCAACTACAGGAGGAACAGACGAGGATGTCAAATCGAGAATCAGGAAGGCGAGAAACACATTCATCAACCTGAAACCAATCTGGAAATCTTCGTCACTCAGCATCAACAACAAAATTCGGATTTTCAATACAAACGTCAAGTCAGTTTTGCTATACGGATCAGAAACTTGGCGGGTCACCAAGAATATTTCCAACAGCATGTTGCAGACCTTTATCAACAGCTGTCTTCGTTGTATGCTCAAGATCAGATGGCCTGAAAGAACAAACAAAACAAGAACCAATCGACCAACAAATATGCAGGAGAAAGTGGAGATGGATTGGACACTCGCTGAGGAGGCCGCTGGGTGACATCGCGCGTCAGGCCAATGCTCGAGTGGAACCCGAAAGGGAAGGAGCGAGTGGGACGTCCAAGGGTGACATGAAGGAGATCGTGTGAAGAGGAGCTGAAGCAGTATGGATTAACATGGATGCAGGTGAAAAGTACAGCAGAAGACAGAAGCAAGTGGAGACGTGTAGTTGAAGTCCTACGTTCCACTAGGAACCCAAGGAAACAATAAGAATAATATAACAGGATATAACACAACCCTTTTTTGATATCATTGTTAAGCTGCATAACTGCCAGCGTAAGAAAACCTTTCCAATTAAGAATTTATCATTTAGTGTATTTGTGATAATCTGGCTGTATGTCTCAATCTGGATAAAATAGTATCATTGGAAGTAAACTAAATAAGTTCAAGGATCCGATCTGAAAAATTAGACGAAAGTAATTAGAAGTCTAAAATGTGTTGTTGTGCATTGCTTGATTAACTGCACAAGTGAGAAGTCGAGATCTTTCAGGAACAAAATTATTAAACATTGACCATTAACTTAATAATAATCAACGCAGAACTAAAGATTTAAAAGTGCAGGAAAAAGAGTTGTTCATAGTATATTTTCTGAATGGAATAAAAAAACAATTCCTAAATAAACAAATGTAAAGAAGGAATGATGAATGAATCCGTATCCATACATGTCACACTTAACACATGCAACACTGGTGACTCAGAATATCTATCAACAATATGATACGGTGTGCTGGTGGGAAAAAGTAATCAGTTTACCAATTGAAAGTATGATATGCGCTGCAAATCTGTATATGGAAATATGTGAATACATAATTACAATCATTGGTGCGATAGAAAATAGTAGTGTTACTAGAAATGTTGTCGAAATTGAAGACTTGTCACTGGGTATAAATTTTCATTCATTCAACAGCTGGCTATATGACAATGTCGCGTGTCGGGTGATCCACAAAGGAAAACTCAGCGAGGTGTCCGAAGTGAATACAGGAGTAAAACAAGGCTGCCTGCCTATTATCATCGATGATATTCATGATTGTTGTGGACTGAATTATATGTCAGACTGTTCATTGGGAGTGAGAGGATAGGAATACGTTGGATCGATCGGAAGATCTGGATTTTGCAGATTATATATGTCTAATGTCACGCAAACTCGAAGACTTACAAGCAAAAACCAACAGACTGGCAGAAGAGGCAGCAGGTGAAGACAGGATTCCAGGTGAACATACAGAAGACAGAGGTGATGAAGATAACGAAAGAACTGGCACCAATCACCATCAGCGGGAGAGATTTAGCAGAGGTTATCTCCTTCACTTCTCTAGGAAGCATCGTTTCAACCACAGACAGTTGGAACAGATGAAGATGTCAAAGCGAGCCAGAATCAGAAAGGCAAGATACACCTTCTTCAACGTGAAACCAGTTTGGGAATCATCTGCACTCCACAGCATAAAGAACAAGATTAGTATTTTCAACACAAATGTGAAGTTAGTCAGTACTTCTATACTGGTCATAAACTTGCACTGTGTGTCACAATAAAGATTTCCAACAGATGGCTGCAGATTTTCATCAACAGCTGCCCCATAGTGAAGATCAACGGGCTAGAAAGAATTAGCAACAAACCAACCAAGAGCCGGTCTCTCCACAAATATGTAAGAGAAAATGGAGATGGATAGGATACACGTGGAGGAGGCTGTCAAATGACATCGCGCTTAATGCAGGCCACTGCTCGAGTGGTAGGTGAATAGGAAGCGACGAGTGGGTTGTACGTGTGAGGGTGAAATGGGAGAGATCGTAAGAGTTGGAGACGAGGAGATTATGGGCAATTGTGTGGCCGGTAGAAGAGAATGGCAGAAAATAGAAGAAAGTGGAGATGTGTTGTTGAGGCCCTGTGTTCCCCTTGGAACCCAAGAGAATACTAATAATAATGAATTTTCAAAATAAATATGCTTTTAATAAATTGATTCACACCACACTGCACAAATTCCATGTGGATTAACATTTTTATAAGATTTAAATTGAAATTCTAAGAGGTAACTAGGAATCACAAATCCAAAATTCTTCAAATAAAATAAGACATATCGGTCGTCGACTGGCATACCAAAGATTTTTATCAGCTGGTTTCATTCATCTTCCTTGATTCCAGAGAGGAATAAGTTTATTTTCTAAATTTTTTCTTGTACTTTGAATTTCCCGCAGTGACTGGATTGATTTTCCTAGGGTTTATTTGCTAAACCTACGCTACACCCTACCTCTTTTCCCGGCCTTAAACACCAATCACCATCAACAGAGGAAATATAAAAGAAGTTGTCTCTGTCACCTACCTACCTACCTGTGCATCATCGTTTCATCTCGAAGTGACATGGGTGAAAATATCAAAGCCGTAATTAGGTTAGTAAGACAGGCATTTACTACTCTGAAATCTGAACTTCTATCACTGATTTTAAGTCAGTCCTTCTTTACGGTTCAGAGATCAAAATGGATAAGGAATAGGGAGTTATGGAGTTGAAACAGACCAAACAAGAACCTGTTGTCTAACAAGTATGCAGAAGGAAATGGAGTGGACGTACCCCGAAGAGATATTCAAGTGACATCATAAGCCGGATCCTCAAGTGGGACGATAGTTTGTGCGTGTGTCTGAGATTAACATGCGAGAGATCATATGAAAAGGGAATGAAAGCTTGTGGATGATAATCGAACCAGGTGAAAGTGGTGACACAACTGAGTGTAGTAGAGATGTGCTACTGATCCTATATGAACGCAAGAAACGCATAGTAACAGAGTCAGCGGGATAGTGCATCATTTGTGTTTTATTCATCTGATGTCGAATGATGCAGAGATATAAAAGTTCTTGTTTTAACAAATGTTTTCAAAATGTTTGTAAGTTATACTCTGTTTCAATTATAATCACTGACTTTTGAACTTTTTTATTCTGGGCTTTTATTTTTCAATCCTATTCGTTTCTCTACTTGATTCAAACACATATTGATGAAACCCTAGTGTTAGCCTTGTTCCCCTTGGATGATATCTGATTTTCGTTATTACTTGTTAGTCATCGATTTGATTTAAACTGTCAAGTAGTTCAGCAAAGCTATAAACCACCAGTTTAGAGCAGTTATATAGATGTTTCGCCACAGCTTTCACATATCTCACTGCTTGTTGAAGGTTTAAAGTGATAAACCGGTGGTATAACTTAGTCCGGAGAGACATAGTTTAATTTAGCTTGGCGCCCGTTGTTCCATAACAGTCTGATTTGATTTATTAAATTCCATACTGTTTTACTATCATATATTATTATGCCACACAGAAAAAAAATCAATTTCTTTCTTTTTATAATGTATCGTTTATGATTATTGGAAAAAAGTGTTTTGTTGGTATCAGATGGTTGCAGGCAATCGCCAAGAAGCCCTGGACCTAGGTTTCGTGCTAGTTTGCACTCACCAGTCAGCAAGGCGTATCTGCAACTTTGAAGAAACTCATGTCCCTTCTGATTTCAGCACTGGGCGACACGGGTTCGAACCTCAGAAGGGACATGAGTTTCTTCAAAGTTGCAGATACGCCTAGCTGACTGGTGAGTGTAAACTACCACGAAACCTAAATCCAAGACATCCTGCCGATTGCCTTCAACGATCTAATGTCAACAATCCAAAGTGCATCGTGATGGCGAGCCACCTAGAATGGTGGCCACATTGTAAACCTGACCGATGGAATTCAGTCTGCACCGAAGAAAGGACTAGACACATCACACTAGTTACTGACAAGTGTCCAATCAAAGAAGTGTTTTATTATGATTTAGCTTTTTGGATTTTATGCATATGAAATTCTCATCAACAGATTTTTTGTTGTTATATTCTAAATAAGGTTATCCATTCTCCGCTGTGTTAAGGGTAGCACAATTTTGTAATTGGTTGTTGTTGTTGTTGTTGTTGTGTATAGTCTTCAAATACACTTGACAGCGTATAAAATAGACTAATCTTTACATTATTTAATAATATAATTGTATTCAACCTTAGTATACTCGACACTGTGATGCAATATTATTTATTTATTGACAACGTGTTAAGTACAGTTTTTATGGCTCATTATCATATTGTCACACTTACAAAACTTTCGAATTTTGTTCAAATAGTTCTATTATATCTTATCCTTTAACTTTATTGGGTTTTTATAATTTTCAATATCGCTGCTATTAGTGTTGCATCATTCCTCGTGCATGGTGTTTGGCGTAGATTGTTGATTAAACAATCAACCTCTCCCTTCACTCAACCGTATTACCTTCTGAAACGTAACAACAGGATGCGACAGCGGTGCTGTAGTAAAAGGTGGTGTAGTTGGATGGAGAGAGACGCTGACCACTGAATCTTTTGTTTATTTAACACTTGAAATAGGAATGATACCACACCGATACCGGAGATATTGAAGGTATTTATCACCAGTGAAATTAAAGTCTAAGATATAATGGAATTACATAACCGAAATCTGAAAAATTGTGTAAGTACCTTGATATGTTTAATGGGCAGTAAATTGTACTCGAGACGTCATCGGCAAATAAATAATAGTTTATCACTTTGTGTTATGCGAAAAACCTGTTCTACTATGGAATTATACTTTATCACCGTGCACAAATTCTACTTTTAGATATACTAGACACTACTGACGTAGTCGATTGTAATCTCTTTGGTGGTGACGCATATGTTTGTCTGTCTCTCTATCTAACTGCCTGCCGTGTTATCTAAACATATAATGAACTTTAATTTGCCGGTCCTAATATAGAGTTATTTCCATCATTAACACGGTATGTATGTTCACTTGACGTCATTACAAAGTGAGTAATGATTATGCGAAACAAACGACTGCATATAGGCTGTTGCACAACTCAGTAAATTATGTTTCTTCTCGTTATTATGTCTTTGTTGGTTTCCACTGACTAACTCCACTCCATATGCCATCTGTCTGTGGTCATGATTTGTTTAAGAAAACATTTCATCAAATGGTCTGTAAATAGAAATCATTAGAGTCAAAATTGAGACAGTCAAATCTGTATGATTTATTGTTTTCTCAAATATTGGTTTTGTAGGGAATTATTTTTGATTGGTTGGAGGATTTTATTATGAGTTGACATCAGTTAGAAAACCATCGGAAAACCAGCATCGGAGTACTGGACAGCTAGTTCGTCCTAGCCTGGAACTCTTCAGCAGCACACACTCACATTGTGGGCTTCGAACCCAGGACCTTCTTATTACAAGGTCAGCGAGCTCGTAGACCATTAGGCCACTTGGACCCTATCCAATGTCCAGTCCGTTAATTCTAACTCCTGCCAGTTCATGACATAGCGCTACCACTTCGCAGTGTTTTCTATGAAATACTGCCCTACCTTCTACCTGCTGTATCCTACTGGTCACGGCTTCCCACTAGAACCTCAGGTTAACTGCTTGAATAGGGTCACTCGCTAGTGTGCATCATATCATTTTTCAAGTATTGGTTTTGTAGGCTATTTTGTTTGATTGGTTGAAGGACTCCATCATGAGCTGACATCAGTTAGAGAACCATTGGAAAACCTATATGGAGTACTGGACAGCTGTCAGTTCATGATGAAATCATCCAACCAATTAATTGTATTCCTCTACGTTCCGAGTGGAACGCAGGGCTTCATGCTAGAGTTTGGAATTTTCGGTAGCGGTGGGTCTTTTTATTCTTACGGGGTGTGGTCTCCAGCCTCACGCCCAACCTTCCCTCTTAAACAGCCTTACAACCGACTTAGCAAGTTCTAGGGTACGTTGGCCAGGGAACGATCCTCGGACCACATGCGTGATTGGCGAGCGTTCTACTGCTGAACCGCTGACGCGCTTCATATCTCTATGATCTGGGAATAAATTTTGATAATTCTTTCAACATCGTATATTTTGTTTTTAATTTGTTTAGATTACTTATACTATTCAACATGGTTGTTGTGTTATGTACGAAAAATGTGTTCAGTTTTGGGTGGAGTTGAAGAATAATGACAAACGTCCAAATAAATTACGTTGAAGCGTCCAACCAGAGTAGTCTAAGCATAATTGTGAGGAAAGTGTTTAAACAGGTGTATGTTCTGCAAAGGGTTTTGGCATTCATCCATATAATTATCGTTGAGGATCAGGAGTTAGAATTATTCTAGGGTTTAGATTAAGGTAACATTCAACGAACTCGTGTAGCTGCATCGATTGAGGTCACCTTCTCCATTGAACAGTGTTAACTGATGTAGAATTAGGTTAGAAAGGAAAATAGTTAGAAGTGGTGGTCAAATCAGAACATGACATCAATCCTTGAAGTCTCAGACTGTTGTTTGAGCCAAATTGGAAGGTATCAACTACCTGTTTGTGGTCTTCGAGATAGTAAGATCCAGTGGCTGGAAGTCATTCTAAGTGGCGGAAATGCGTTCACTCTTTTTAATATTCTCATTATTCTTCATGTGCTTATTTTTCTCCTACATGTTTCCATTCTTTATAGTTCCGTTGAATTTTTTTCGCTCCCTTTGTGTGGTGTATAAAATATGTTTACTTGGACTGGTGCTATGTTCGACTTTGAAAACTCAGTAGTCAGTCAGTCAGTCATGCAGGTTTTGTTAGAGTTGGGGTTGCTTTAAATTTTGGGTTAGTTATTCTTGGTTAGGATTCAGTTTAAGGCAGTTATTCGGATGGAATCTTCCCTTCTAATCGTAAACAGCATTCCTCATCAGTAGTCAATTCGATATATCCGTTATAACTGCATTACTACTTATGCGAATTCTGATTGGTCAATTCCACTTCATTTGTGCGCTCGCTCTTTCGCATGAATTACTATTTTTTAATTCTGCCTACTTTTTGTTTCAACTGTGTGTGTATGGAATTTTACATGTATTCGTTTAAATTTGAAATGAAATCTTCAGCATAACTTTCTAAGATTAATAGAAATGGGTTGTTGGATTCTGTCCTAGTGTCTGATTGATTGATGGGCTCGCTCCGCAACCTGAAAGTCACCGGTGGGGTCATGAGTACATGCCTCTGGAGAATTGCAAACTAGGATGAAACATTGTATCCAGTACCCCATGGTTTTTGATGCTTATCTAACTTAAAACCTATCAATCCCCTATAAATAATTTTATTTTTGTTACTACTCCCTTGGGTATCAAGGGGAACATAGAGTGTCAACAACACATCTCCACTTTCTTCTATTTCCTGCTGTCCCCTTCAGCCGGCGAGTCATACAATTACCCATAATCTCTCTTCTCCTCCTCCTCCAACTCTCACCATCTCTTTCATATCACCCTCACACCGATGACACACTTGTCGCTTCCCATTGGGATTCCACCGAGTGATGGCCTGCATTACGCGCGATGTCATTCGACGGTCTCCTCGACGTATGCTTGATTCATCTCAATTTTCTCCTACATATTTGTTGAGCGATTGGCTCTTGCTTGTTGGCTTGTTGCCAGCCAGAATTTCTTGTTGCTTATTCTTTCTGGCTGTTGGCCATTTGATCTTCAGTATGGAGCCAGTGAAGGGGACAACTGTTAACTAGGATTTGAAAATTAGTAACAGTTTGAAATCTTATTCAACATAATTGAGATAAACAATATGAAGACATAAGGGCTTGTTTTCATGACATCCAGTACTTAGATCTTAGCTTCGTCAGCAGCGTTTCTCAGTTTTCAAACTTCATTTCATGGTTTCATAACCAGCTGTATATATCTGCTGTTATTTAGGCTACCAAATATCTGTTTCTTCTTCTATAATGGTTTATCTTAATTCCATTTTCCTCAATTGTATGCTTTATCTCATTATAAACCTGCGTTGGCGGCATAGCGGTTAGGAAACTTGTCGAACATGCACATGGTCTGGGGTTCGATCCCCGGCCGACTCATTCCTTTACCTCGCTAAGCCAGAAATAATGCTGGTGAAGAGGAAAGGTTGGGCATGAAGCTGTAAATAAGCACCTGTAAAATAAACACTGCTACAGAAATTTCAAGCCACTAAGTTGAAGCCCTATGTTCCACTGGGGAACGTGAAGGAAAGCAATATTCAGCGAAGAGAATCTTTCCAACGAATTTATTATCAAGCTGTACAATCGTATATATATATATATATATAAAGTTTTTAAGAAATTATATCCGGTGAAGAAATGTAAACGAAAGTTGTAAATACATAAAATAATGATAGTATGAAATGTATTTATGATTGTAATCGTAGTTAAATATCAAGTGTCAAGTGGGACAACAATTGATGTCATACATAGAATAATACATAAGGTGTATAGATGTTGGAAAGGGATGGATAATTATAGGGTTAGTAGGCTAATATAAAACGTTACATAACATGATGAGAAATTCGATAAGATGGAATTCAACATAGTAAAAAACTTCTTGATTTAAAGTGACAAGTGGGATAGGCAAAAACAGTTCGAAGTGAGAATAGTAGTAATGATAATAATAATGATAATCGTAGTAATGAGGGAAAGGTACATAGATTAACTGAATACACAAAAAAATAGTAATAAATAAGTGCCTATCCCTCTACGGTCAAAGTAGAAATAGAGATTCTACATAATTCTTTTTGTACACAAAGGTCTGGCTTAAAGTCATGAATGGCCAAGGCCTCCGCTGTCTCTAGAAGTCTATAACGACGAAAATTCGGCAACGGAGCATGAATTCGACAGATGACCTTAAAATCATGGTCAGGGTTGGTGGAGTGATAGCAGTCGATCAGGCATTCTAGAATAGAATAGAGCTTCGTACACTCTTCCTTTCTCCCTTGTAAAACCATACTAGAATACCTTCTCGTATCCGTGAGGAAAGCGTTCTCTGGCTGCCGGCCAATGTACCTTGCTCCACAAGAGCAGGTGAACTGATAGAAATGCATTGTTATTAATATTTTCGATTTTGTTTCTAATCATGCGCCTAATTCTTTTCGTTCCCTATGTCGCCATTCCTTTAAAATTCTTTCCTTCTTTTCTAACAGTTTGTATAAACAAACTTGATAACTTCCACTCTCTCTCTCTCTCTCTATATATATATATATATATGGTTCGATATATGTCCGATTCATAAATTGACAGTTTTACATTAGCGACGTGTAATATGAAGACATATAACCATACCAACAATAAGGATTATTATTACTATTATTATTGTGACAATAGTGGTAGTAACATTAGTGCTTTTGGTGTTTATGTACACTTGCCGGCCGATCAGAGGTGTCATTTATTTATGTCTCTGTATGTCTTAGTTGGTGCTTGTGTGTGTGTGTGTGTGTGTGTGGAGGAAAGTGTGGATACCATATGCTCGTTGCGCACTTTCTTTCCTTCTCTTTGTAAATGCTAAATTGAACACAATCTGTATTTCTGGATAATAATGATAATTAAGAATTAATTTGTTTCATAATATTAGATCAGCCTATATTTAAAAAAAAATAGATAAAATAAAATTGAACGTAGCATTTTCATTTCTTTGTATTTTTAAATTCTATCTCTTCATCTGCTTAGTCGGATTCATTTTCAAATTTTATTTATCTAATATCTTTGTACTTCGATGTTAATCTGATGGATGGTGACTAGCAGTGGAATTCAGGATGTACATTCTGTTTAATTTGGGACGCGTCATTTCAATGTACTTGCAATCCTCTGAATGAGTGATGGTATTGACACTGATACTCTAACCCAGTACTCTTCTTTTGTAACGCTAAAGCATTATTCACTAGACTAATTGCATATGTGAAACAATGGGCACTGGGTCCCAGTCTCAGTGGGAATATTACTGTAACAACAGAAGACAAGGGCCAGACAACAGATCGTTCATTAAAGAAATCAACACATATTTATAGATTTTCAAGTACATTGTTATAGATTATTGTTAGCAGAAAAACAAAGTCTTCTGATTGGTTGTTTCTCACAGAAAGTTAACATTTCATCTCTTTGTGGCTGTTTCTTGAATGTCAGGTCATCTATATGCTAACTGTACCCTCCTAGGCAAAGTCTTTGTTCTTATTTTTCCCACGACCAATATTCGGGACGTAAATTAATGTCTACCAATTTGGCTAACCGCCAGCTCTCACCACACTATTACTTACACTGAGGACTTCAGGGACATCCAGGTGATGAGCTGTAAATAGGACGAAAATGCATATCCTGGATTCCACTGCCAGTGATTATTCACCATATAACATCAATCCTTATACTTCATTTGAATTTTGGTTCTCAACGGATGTCTGTATATATGTTCAAGTCTGTATGTCTCGATTCTTATCAGTGTAAACTCACATAATATGCTATTTACTGTCTGAGTCCATTAATCAAAAACAATGTGTATCAATTTATATTTATCACGTTTTAACTGATAGTTAACTTAAATCTACTATTTAAATAATTATAACAATCTAAGTTTATCTATAACATTACGAAGTCTTTATTGATTTTCTTTCTAATAACGTTTGTGATGGTAATACTATCTGTGGTAGTCTTCGTACGACAGACTGTTGTTATTGATATAATAATCTTGATAATTGCAAAATAATAGTAGTTGGGTCTCGTATGTCAGCTGGTAGGGCTCTGGGCTGGTAATTTCGAAGCCGCTGGTTAGAATCCTACCACAACCCGGATTTTGATTTCAATATCAGCCAAAACATTGATAAACTCAAAACTTTCCTTTTGTAAAGGTACTAACTTACTCATAAGCTAATATGAAATTCAGTCCATTTCAGAGTCTGCCTTTCAATTCATTCAGAACAACTCACCTGGATTGAATTCAATTTTAGTAGATGTTAGTGTTCATATTGAAATGTGATTTATAGAATCATCATTTCAAATGTTGAAAGATACTCAGACAATAGAGAGTTACTGTATTCTCATGTTGTTTTAATAATTACCAGTTCATGTGAATAATTCCCATTAAGATATTAATGAAAACAAAACACGTAGTTCAGCGAAGAGGTTCTTTTTGGCGAATTCATTTTCTTTAGCTGTACAACCACATTTTTGTACAGTTTTTTTCTCGTGAAAGAAAGTAATAACAAAAGTTATAAGTTATCACAAGCAAAGTTGTTAATGTTAGTCAATGCATAAAAGGATTCGCTAAAGTGTATTTAATAGGAATTCTCCGAAAAAGAGTCTCTTCCCTGAACTATGTGTTTTGTTTTCATCAATTCAATCATCAGTTCTCCAGTGATGATTGACGGAAATTTGATTGGTTTCAAGTTAGATTACGAACTGAAATCAGTCACAGAATCAATGAAAACCCGGGGGGAGTACTGGAGAGCTTTTTCGTCTTGATTCGGAGTTTTCTTAGCACTACTCACCCACGTATTCTAACTCCTCTCTGTTCGCGATAACTAGGATTTTCTAAACGTACGATCAAAATTTCATAACTGGCAGAATCGAGGAATGGATACATAGAGCCAATACACCAAAATATTTAGACAAATTCAGCCTTATAATTTAAGGAAATGAAAGATCGTGTATCGCAGTGTAGATGTATTTTGAAAAGAATGGATACTGAACAAAGAGTACTCTTTTTGATAACTTCATCATCATCAGGCTCTACAGTTATATATATATATATATACATTATAGTGAATGAATGAATTAGTGTTATGAACAACATTAATGTTGTTTAAATAACATCCGATCAATAATATCAATAGATTACAGCCCAATAGCATCAACATAAAATAAGCTGAATGTCAGAAAAATTAGGATAGATAATATTACAAATTCATGAGTTTATAGTTTCTGTTGAAGGACATGGGGGTAGTAGAGGCTGGACTTGCTTCTTTTGAGTACAGGGCACTGGTTGTTTGAGGCGAATTGCAATAGCCTCTGCTGTTTTGAGCATGAGGTGCTTTGATGATTTTGGAAATTTACTAGGCACCCGGTAGATTATAGAGGGGGATTCTTCCACGCTGGCTTTGTGGCCGGTTTGCACCAGATGATCCAATATCGAACTGTTGATGGTTTTAACAGCACCTTTACTTAGCAATAGTGGGAGATATTCTCGAGCATGAAAAATCAAGTTCCTAGAGCAACAGTCAATATAACTCGTTCCACAAGCGCAGTTGAATTGATAGATACAATTTGAAGTGGCTAGTCTAGGTGCTTCATCTTTCAGTGGAGGTAGCACCATCGGTTGTGTAGAGAATAATACGTGTAGTTTGCCAGCATTAAAAGTTCTTTGAACTGATTTTCTTAATTTCTTCGTAATTATCTCACTTGGTATATCGCCCTTGAATTGCATTCATATATAAAGAGGCTTCTTGTTTACAAATAGTGTGTTTCTTGATAAATTTTTCGGGATAGCCATTTTCAATCAAAGTATCATATACAATGCTTAATTCATCTTCAATTACTTCTTCTGAGCATATAGCTCTATATCTGTATTTTATTGATCAAAGCATTTAATTTTCAGTCGGGGGGTCCTGAGTTTGAGTCTCTACCCATCTATTTCAGTTTGTGCGAATGTATGGTATCATCAGCCTTCAGGGTATGCGTGACACATAGCCTGGCACAAGAAAAAGTCTGATCCTAGTATATGAAGTCTAACTGTCGTGATTGTTTAGGCTGAATTAAATTTAAAAAATTCCACGTAACCAGCATTAGGAAGCGTAACAACAGAAAGGAAAATCTTTTGATCCATAGAGCGTACAGCCGTAGTGTTCTCTAATCCTAATTTTCCTCATTTTATTTGCTCCATTTCCAATACTCTACTGTGATTTCAATCAGCACTTACTTTATAAAGACAGACCTTAGCACAGCTTCAGTTTCTACTTAGTGTACTGAAGCCTAGCTCAGATAAAATCATATTGTCTAACTATAAAACTGCTCTTGTCAAAAGTTAAAGCCTGAAAGTAAAACGTGAGATGTCTAACATGTACAACTTACAATCTGTCTGTGTACATATTTTTATCGCATCGATCTTCACTTGTGTATCTTGACAGTTTTGTCTAATTTTATGATATTCCATAATTAGATTTTATGCTAGTGAAATCCTCCATTTATTGATTTATCTGTATCGCATTCATTCAATGTTCATTTATCAAAATTATCTGTCTTCTTTTTATTTTTGCTACATTCCATCTTTATGCACTATATATTAAAACGAATAAACTTATCAGTTATCTTTCATATTTTGATTCTTATCAAAAAAGGGATAGAAGGACTATTAATCTTAGACCAATCTGATAATTGTAGTTGATGTTAAACAGGACAGTGTAGGATGATGTTTGCCTTGTTATTATCTTAATACACTTTCTATGAACTCTATATGGACTAGTATATAACAGATAAATATTCATTTAGATTTGATTTTACATAAGGAAGAGTAGGAATTAAGTGGATTTTCCAAGGCTATCTATATCTTACTTCTCAATTGCTGAATAAAACAGGAACTTTTCAAGTCGTTGGTCTGTAGGGATTTGGTCAATCTTAAGGTTAGTTAGAAAACGTTGGTCGGTACTCTTGAAGAGTATCTAGTGCTCCTTGATGTTCAGTGGTTCTCTCAGTGATGTCTCTGTGTGAATGAAAAGCCGAATCTTGTGTGAAGTATTCACAGCTGATTAGCATGCTTAGAGAATACAATAGGTTTCCTTTATAGCTGGTACAAAGCAAGATACACCTTCATCAACCTGAAACTAGTTTGGAAATCTTCTGCACTAACTTAGCATAAGTAACAAGATTCAGATTCTGTTCAACACAAATGTCAAATCGGTGTTTCTATACGGGTTAGAAACTTGCACTGCGTGTCACAAAAAGGATTATCAACAGGTTGCAGACTTTTATCATCAGCTGCCAACTTCGCTGGCTGGCTCCATACTAAAGATCAAGTGGCCAGCTGGCCAGAAAGAATCAGCGACAAGAAACTCCGGCTGGGAACAAACCAACAAGGAAGAGCTGATCGCTCAAAAATATGTAAGCGAAAATGGAGATTAGTTGATTGGGCATACGTCGAGGAGACCGTCAAATGTTATCACGTGCAATGCAGACCATCGCTCGATTGGAATCCGAATGGGAAGCGACGAGTGTGTCGTCATTGTGAGGGTGACGTGGAGGAGATCGTGCGAGTTGGAGGAGGAGGAGATGAGAGATTATGGGCAATGATGTGGCTAGTCAGATGAAGAGGGCAGCAAGGAATAGAAGATGATACAGATGTGTTGCTGAAGCCTAATTTTCTACTTGGAACCCAAGGGAATAATAAAAATGGACATTGCGTAGTCACTTCATTACTAAAACAAAATCGAGTAGCTAATTGTAATTTTACAATAGTTTCAGCCTACACGTAATTCGAACAGATGTCTAGTAATAATCTGATTCTTAGAATAAAAGACTATTTTTGTATGTCGTCCAATCAATCATCGGTGGAATTATACCATACCAGTGAAGACGGGACTTCAAGTGAACGTGGGGAAGACAGAGGTGATGAAAAACAAACATCTAAGACAAGCACCAATGACTGTCAACTTAAGAAATCTGAACGAGACCCCTTATTTGAGTATCATCTTTTCAACTACAGCTAGCGCAGATGGGATGTTAAAACCAGTCAGGATTGGAAGAGCGAGACAGACCTCCATTACTTTGAAATCAATATGGAAATCAACTGCAATCAGCATAAAGAACAAGATTGGAATTTTCAATACTACTGTCAAATCAGTGCTTCTGTGCAGTTCAGAGACTTGGCACGTCACAGAAAGTATCTCAGCAGACTGCAGACTTTCATCAACAGTTGCCTTCGCTCCATACTGTAGATTAGGTGGTTGAGAAAGATAAGAAACAGGGAACAAGAACCTATTTCTGAACAAATACGCAGAAAGAAACGAAGACGGATCTAACATACACTGAGGGGACCGTTGAGTTACATTGCGTGCCAGGCGCTTGAGTTGAACCCAAATGGGAAACAACCAGTTGCGGAACTGACGATGATATGGAGAAGATGACACGAGAAGGAAGTGAAAGCATATGAGCAGTCATGAAACCGTCTAAGGCTGACTGAAGAGAACAGGATGTAATGAAGAGGTACTGTTGATGCCTTATGTTCCAGTTGATGAAACCTAGGGGAATAATAATAAAAATAATATAATAATAATACCGTAGCTGAAGTTTAGGTGTGTTTTTTGTACAATTTCTTCTGACTTGTTCGTACTTAAAGGGACTGTGTTTGTCTCCATACAACCTTTTAAAGTAAGATTACAATACAGGCCCTATTTAAGAGTATTATTCCATATTAAGTACCTCTATTTGATATAGCGAATGTATACAGAGAGAGAGAGGATGTTGCAGTATTATTAAGGGGATGATAATCAAAGCACCACTATTCGCTCATGGTCACATTGAAATGTATATCCTGTTAATTATCCTGTATTTTTATGTGTTAGCTATGTCACATAAATTCATCTGATGCAGAATATTCTATCTTTATTTTTACGAGTTGATCACGGATTGATATCAGTTAGAGAACCATTGAAGCTGTAGCAACAGAAGACAAGCACCAGGCAACAGGTCGTTTATAAAGGAAATCAACACATATTTATAGATTTTCATGTACATTATTATAGATTATTGTTAGCAGAAAAACACAGTCTTCTGATTGGTTGTTCCTCACTGAAAGTTAATCTTTCATCCCTTTGTGACTGTTTCTTGAATGTCAGATCATCTATATGTTAACTGTATCCACCTACGCAAAGTCTTTGTTCTTATTTTTCTCACGACCAATATTTGGGACATAAACATTGACGTAAATTAATGTCTACCAATTTGGCTAGCAGTCAGCTCTCACCACAAAACCACCAGGGAGTAGTGGACAGCTGTTTCCGCCTCCTAGTTTGGGAATCATCGGCAGTACGCACTTACCGGCAGGGTTCGAACCCAGGACCTTCAGGTTACAAGGTAAGCTCGTATACTATTCATTGACTGGGACCCAATTCAATGGCCACTTCATGAATACTAACTTCTACCTTTTCGTGATTTGGTGCGACCCTAACCATTGTCGTAGGTGGGATATCCATCCTCACACGTGACATCTGGGTGGACCTTACTGGTCGTGACTTCTCACTAGAACTCCAGGAAACTCCATCCTGCAGCAAGGCAATCCGTGATCAACTCGTAAAGCAAAACTAAGCGTTATATTACCAAACTATAGAATATCTATCTTTATTATTTTGCAAAGGAATTTTAAGTTGTCCAATTGTTTCTTCTTGTTCCCACATCATTTTTAAACTCATTTCTTTTAATTTCATAATTTCACTGTGTACTTTATTTCTCAACTTGAAAGGCATTCTGTGTACTTTTGAACAAAAACTACTCTAATGTTTTTGAAGGGCTAATGCTTTCTTTCTTTTTGTTTCCATTGAGTGGAAATATTGACCGGTAAGCAGGAGGAAGACCTTAAATTTGTAAACAATTATCTTTCGAAATGTCAACTCCCTCGAGTTTTCTTTTCTTTTCCTTGCACACTGTGGTCTGTTTGAAGACTAATACTTTAGAAAATCTTGTCTATGTCAGCTATATTAAATAGTTTTTCGAGGAGATTTTGTCTAACTGGATTTATATTGAATAGATTTACTTTATGATTGGTTGACTAATGTTCTCAAGTTATCATATTTGGTCGATGATTTATGTATCGATTGTTGTTTTGTTTGTTGTTGTTTGTTTGTGAAGCATAATGTTGATATTTACTCACTTTAGCTAATGATTACATTTCATTATTGAAGCAGTTAATCATCGAAATTCAAAAGTAGCCACAAGTAGTAGGCTTCACTTATTCACTAACACATACTCCTAAACTCCTTATAAAGTTGTTCTACTCAACATTCTCTTTTGATTTATACTATTAAGGCTTTACGGTTGACGTATTTGCTGTTGATATATAGAAAAGTGAAAATAACATATGAGGTGTTAGAAACCACTAATACACACTAATAAACTTTAGATGATCATTAGCTGGTGAAACTATCGCCAGATAATTGGGTAGACTATTATTCGTGACATTAAATTGGAAAAACACAAAAATTCACAGTTTAAGGTGAAACTTTACCTCGGATGAGCTGTGTTACAGAAGTGATAGCTGGCTGACAGCCGTTTTTTAGTAGGCAGTCAGTAGTATGTTACTGTATTAGTGAATTGCTTGCATGATTTATGGTATATTCTCACTGGATGATGTTTTCTCTGGAGATATAGGTAGGTAATATTTCAAACTTAGTTTTCTTGTTAGGCCATTGAAAACAACCGAAGACTTTCAACATTGGCTCGTGCACTGATCAGTTTATTCGCTTCAGTTTTACTCCAGAAACTAAACTGTGAGCTGAATAACTCACTAGCAATGACTTAGGTCATACTACTAAATGGTACAGAATTCAGTTTCTCCTTACAAGCTGACTCACTACTCTCAAGTCTGTGTGGAGGTCAACAGGACTCGGCAGGAAAATGAAAATAAGATCCAGATTTTCAACTCCAACGGGAAATCAGTGCTACTTTATGTATCAGAGACTTGGCGCGTCATTAAGAGCACCTCAAACAAACTACAGACCTTCATCAACAACTGTCTTCGCTAAATACTCAAGATAAGATGGCCGACCAGAAAAGATCAGCAACAGGGATCTCTGGCAGTGAGCGAACCGACACAGCAGGAACCGATTGAGGAAGAAATAGAGGTGGATTAGACATACTCTGAGAAAACCATTAAGTGAGCGACATCACATGCCAGGCCATGGCTCGAGTGGAAGCTGACCGAATGGGAAGCGGCGAGTTGGTCGTCAATACGAGGGTGACATGAAGGAGGTGATGTGAAGAGGAGATGAAAGCATGTGGGCAGACGTGGGGCCAGGTGAAAACGTTGGCAGAGAACCGAACGCAATGGAGACGTGCGGTTGAAGCCGTATGTTCCTCTAGGAACTAAAGGAAACAGTAATAAAATAATAATAATTACAAGCTGACAAATATACTTTGTTGATAAATGATTTCAGTGGAAATCATCTAGGTTCAGGGTTTTATAGTGGTTTTGATGTACACAAAAAAGTTGACTTTGTTTCAGAAACACTGAGATAATGGATAATTATATAATGACAGAGCGTAGTCTCTTTTTTTATTATATAGCTTTAAGGAAACAAATGTGTGACTTTTAGTTCAGATAACTTCAGAGAATCGTTGGTTTTAAAGTTATCAGACTAAATTACTTCCTGTTATTACTCTCACTTTCGACTGTAGTTCTGGTTGTTTACCAGTGTTTGTGTGTGTATGTGTTTATAAAGTCTTGTCTTGTAGTATTTTCTTTTTTTGCACTTTTATTCTGCTTTGAGATTATAGAACATTCTGTGTAATAAGCAGTAATACTTCCTGACTGTCATTCGAGTATTGTGTTTCCAGTTAGTAAACCATCATAGTGTTTGAATTAAGTATGACATAAAATTGCTTGTAATCTATTCTAAAGTGTGAAGTTGCTGTCTAAACTACGTCTTAACATTAAGGAAGACTGTATTGATATCAGCCTAAATGTGAAATTACATCCGGTAATTTTATAACTTTTGATTAAGTCTATTTTAATGTGTGTCCTGTCTTTGTTAAGTACAATACACCACAAAAATTAATGAGAAGAGGTTTTTAATTGTGATCGGTTTAAGCGAAGGGTTAACCAACACATTCATTTTGTCTGTATCCTAAAGTTGAATATTTGAACACTACTCTCCATCGACTTCATCAGGCTTACACCAGATGTTTTAACTTTATGTTACTTGTGTATAGATGTGAAGAAGAGGAAGAATGAGTGCTGGAGTTGAGCTATCTTTCTACGGGATATTTTTTGAGTCAGTTAGTCATTCATTTCGAATTCTTTTAAAAATAGAAGTTTTGTTCACCTTTCGGTAGTTACTGTTTGAAGCATGAATGTCGCTTAGCTTAATTTTCTACTTTCGTATTCCTAGCTCAGCAGAAAGTACTCATAACCGAAGGAGTGAAAGTGTGCTAACCACACGTACTTGCTCACTTTCAACTGTAACTGAATGAATTTGTATCACGTTTTGAAACTGTAGTATGACGCAATACTTTGTCACCTGAAGATAACTAATTCTTACTATTGACTAAAAATTATTCTACTTGCTCATTAATTGATGTCGGTAGTTGGACTAACATATCAGTGTTACTTAAGGTATTTTATATTCTAAGTAACACTGAAGTCTCCGATATCACTCACTGTTGAATCTTTCTCGCACCTGTCGTTTTGCATGATTAGTTCAGTGTAGTTTATTTGCTTATCAGTCTTATATCTGCCAATGTATTTTCAATAGTATGTATTTTCCCGTATGTAGAGTGTTGAGCTGAAGAGTTCTACCGAAATTTGATGAATTCATTAAATCCTGTTTTTTGACCTTTGTTGCTTGTTCTGTTTTTATTTATTTGACCTGAACTTACTTGGTGTTATATTCGGTTGACGGTGGCTAGCAGAGGAATTCAAGTCTCACGTTTCGTCTTACATGAGACTTGTCGACTGTATGTACTTGCAATCTAGTGGATGACGGTGTCCCTACTAAGACTCAGATACGTCAGAGACACATTGGCTGAGAATTTTTTTAAATAATTACAAGCACTTAATTCTGTTCGCTTTACTCTTTCTTTCTCCAGATGCACTATCTGTCATTAGTCGTTATTTTGAAGATTCGGTCTTTGTAAACAAAATTCTAAATGTTGACACTGATGGTGAATATAATGCCGGAAAACATGAAGATTTAATATTCCTACGTAGTTTCCTGGAAAGTTCATCTTTACGTCAATGTCTTACAGTAAGTGTTGGAAAAGTTGTATTTAATTTCTTTAAGACAATCAAATATCTTTATTGTAGTATAAATAGGCATCTTTTGGACGAAATGGTTACTTTTTAAAAGTAAATATGCATTCATGCATTTATAATTCAAACGATAGCATATTATCCCAACACTTCCTATTCGAGTTAAACTAGAGGGAGTGATTGATGCGTTATCATACGCAACGGTCTCTTCAGCTTGTTGTCAAATCCGTCTCCATTTCCTTCTGTATATTTGTCGGGTAATAGATTCTAGGTTGCTTCACTGTGTTCCTTTCTGGTTAGCCATCTGATCAACGCTGTCGAGCCACTGCAGACAAGTCGTTGATGAAAGTCATCAGCGGGCTGTTGGAAATACTGCTTTGGTGACAAAGGCACCAATTCTCTGATGTGTACAGAAGCAGTGATTTGACTTCATTACTGAAAATTCGGGTGCCGTAAATTTCCACGTTAATTTCAGAGTAATGAAGTTCCGTCTTACTCTTACGATCATAACTGGCTTTTGAATCCTTCTCTTACAGCAGGTCGGGTGTGAGGACAAATTCTCACCGATGACATTCGCTAATGGTTGCGCCATATCGTGAATTGGCAGGAGTTGAGATTCATGCACTGACCATTGGATCGGATCCCAGTGGCTTAATGGTCTACGAGCTCGACTGGCTACCAGAAGGTCCTTGGTTGTAACCCTGACCGTGGTGCGTACTGCTGAAGAGTCCCAAATTGGGCTGACGAAACATCTGTTAAGTACTCCCAGCTGGTTTTCCAGTGGTCCTCTAACTACTGTCAGTTCGTGATGAAATCCTTTTACATCCTCATTGAGCATAGTTAGGAGAAATCTTATTATGTCTAGGGTGTGCTTCATAGGTCCCATACTTAAGATGATGCTTGTTCCTTCTGACTGATTTACAGGTGCACACAGTAGTGTACACATATATATTCACTTCTTTTTATTACTTTTAAAATTTAGTCTTTTTCCTTCTTATTTTGTAGTATTTCAAGGTACATCAATTTGTACCAATGCATTTCTCTGTGTGCAAGGTGCTTTCGTAATTTGTTTACCAGTTCAGTTTTGAATCCTCAGGGGGAATTAAAGTGTTAGAGGAGGTATTAGTGTATTTTTGTGTTGAAGTTGTACTACTGTTCACTTGGATTTATCGTTGTGATGTGTGAAGTGGCATGGAAATATATTCCATAGTCTATTTCATTACCACTCATCCCTCTGTCTCTCACTATTTGTATACTGTTTATCTGTTTGATGCATCACAGTATTTATTTCATTGTGTATTCATGCTAACCATATTCATATGTATGTTATTCTCCCCCTCCCCCTGAATTTATATAGTTGATTGATTCTCTTGTTGATAATGACTCGAAATCCATCGCTGAACATCTAAGACCTAATAATCAATCACTACGAGATAGTTTGAGAGCTTTGTCGGAGCTATGGACAGAATTAGAAGAGTTTGTTATGCGAACACAAGAAAAAGATGAACCAGAGGCACATGAACTATATGATCTTTTGGCAGATATTCATATTAGGGTAGGTTTAATATTTTTTTTAAATATGTATACGCTTTCATTCCTAAATTGCAATCATTTAATGGCTGTTTGAAATTTCACAACCATGAGGTGATATATAGTGATATTCCAGTAGATGAATACTCTATGGCATTACACTTTCTTCCCTTTGAGCAATCATGGTTGTTTATCCTGATTGAACTCAGTTACACAGAAACATCTGTTATATTCTAGGTTAAAAGCCACACAATTATTGATACTACACAGTTGCTCAGACTGAGAAGTAGGTGGAATGCAACTGGTTTCTGGAACATACTGGCTAAAACTCAGGTACTTGAACTAACAAGTCATATCTTCGAACTATTTTTAGTTTCGTTCGATTTTGATTTTAAGTACAACCAGTTGAAATCAATGATAGAAAATAGTTTCTCTGTAAAGCAGAAAAGCAGAACACGTTAGTGTTCATATGATGCTCACTAGTGACTGGCGCTATTCAGGCAGTGACCTGAGGTTCTAGTGGGAAGCCGTGACCAGTAGGGTGCAGCAGGTTGAAGCTGTGAGGCAGTAACTCATAGAAGGAGACATTGCGAAGTGGTCGTGCTATGTCATGAATTGGCAGAAGTTAGAATTCATGGGCTGATCGTGGGATTGGGTATCAGTAACTTAATGGTCTACGAGCCCGCTTGTCTTGTGACCAGAAGGTCCTGAGTTCGAGCCACACAGTGTGGGTGTGTACTGATGAATAGTCTCAAACTAGGCTGATGAAACAGCTATCCAGTACTCCCAGGTTGATGTCATAATCAAGTGTCGGTTTGCAGGGATTTGACTGGTTTCAGGATTTCATCATGAACTGACATTGGTTAGAGAACCATTGGAAGAACTGGGAGTACTGGACAGCTGTTTCGTCCTAGTTTGTGACTTTTCATCAGTACTCACCCACTGAGGTTCGGAACCCAGGACCATTGGATTGAGTCCTAGCGGCTTAATGGTCTACGAGCTCACCTTGTAACCAGCAGGTCGTGAGTTCGAACCTCAGTGGATGCATACTGCTGAAGCATCTCAAACTAGGATGAAGCATCTAGCTGACAAGTACTCTTAGATTTTCCAATGATCCTTTAACCGATGTCACTTCAAGTCGATATCATAAATTGGATAGTCAGTATAGATTCTTGTATCACTTGGTTTGTCTGATTCTTATCACTTTCCGTCACTGTTTTGCCTTAAAGTCAGTTATCCGCCAGTTATTGACTGGTATTCCTTATACCCTTTATTTACTAAATCAAATATAAGTTATCTTTGTTGGAAATTGTCAAGTAATCCTATACAGTTATCATAAAGTCTAAGCATTCACGTTGTGTAAGTCTTCACCTTAGTACATTAGTGCCTATGATCCTAAATGTAACAGCTTTTCGCATGACTCTGTTTTCTATGCAATGTTACATTAACTATACGCAGCATCTATATTAGCTGTAATTTTCTGCTCTCAGAAACGTCTAGGAGACACAGTTATTGTACTTACAGTCTGTGTTTTTTTTGTCGTAGACATCTTTCTTGTTTCATGTTATCATTATTATTATTATTGCTGTTGTTATTACCTAATGCACTTATTTGACTAATACACTTATGTTCCGACATTGTTTCTTTTTTTTTCTGCATTTGTTGTTATTCCGCCGCGTCTCATGATATTTTGAAAGCATATTTAATATGTTGAATAAATTGTCGTAGACATACAACACCATAAGTTTAATATTTTACAGAATATTCCTTGTTGAAGTATGCTTTTTCTTCTAAAGACTAGATTGTCACAGTGAATATAAAAGAATTAGTGTGTCTGAAATACTCCTACCTTTCTCTGACTGCGGCACTGGGTGATGTGGGTTCGAATCTCAGAGGAGAGGGAAATGAGTTTCTTCAAGGTTGCAGATACGCCTTGCTGACTGTTGAGTGCCAACTAGGACAAAACCTTGGTCAAGCAAGGCTTCCCACCGATTGCCTTCAACTACCTAACATCAACAACACAAAGTCTACAGTGATGGCGAGCTACCTAGAATGGTGGTCACATTGCAAACTTGACTGATAGAACTCAGTCTGCAGTAAACATAGGACTAGACACATCACACTAGTTACTGACTAGTGTCCAATTAAAGTATACCTACCTTTTTTATGTATATTTTAATAATACTATCTATTTTGATTGAAAGTTTGCAACAGTTGAACTTGACATGCATATGACCACTTCTTTATCCTTTGCTCTATACTGTTAGTTCATTTAATTGAATATTTTTGCAGATAAGTTTATGTTAGTTTTAGTTTTTGTGAACTGTTTTATCGAGTATTGCGTTTTTAATAAATGATTTCATTTATTTCTACAGGAATTATTGGTTGCCTACGATGATATTGCTAATTTTCGGTATGTGAGTGAAGATATTGACCTGGTTGCAATTCCTTTCGAGGTTAGTATACAATTGTGATTTTTTTTTGAAACTAGAGCTTATCACTCTTAACGCAGGTTCAAACCCTACTCCACGTACTGACACTTAAAGCAACTAGGACTGTCATATGCCTCAAAAACAATAAGTGTTTTTATATATGTATGCTTTTGGATCAACCCAGCGATCCGGTACACATTCATATACTGGTTAATATAATCGCATTTGCTATTGTAAGACATAAGTTGCTTTATGTGTTAGTGTGGGATTCGGGCACTGTGACATAATGTAATTCTGTATTAGATAAGTTTGTTTGAGATGACACATAGTCAGTGATACTGTAATAATAACTGGATAATGTTTTGAGCAGAGTTTATTACTCAAAATCGTATCAGTGTACTCACATGACTTGATAACTTGCTTTACATAGTCCTCCTACTCTCTGCTATTTCTTTTTCTTTCGGATTTCCACCTATCTGTTTTAAATGTTGGGTCATTTAGATTGAACGTTTATGGTGTTGATTCGATGAACAAAGATCCTGTGATTAACCTCTTTCTCCAACTGACTATATTACTCATCAATACTTTTACCTTATTTCAGCCTATTGTATCACATGTAGGCGAATGAATGCGTTCCAATGGTCGGGCTTTTTTCCAAATTACTTGACTTAGCAGGGTCAATCATTCTTTTTAGCTCAGATAGGATGGACTAGGTTGGACTATAGCTAGTGGTGGTCAAACCAATATATGGCACCAATTAGTTGAAGCCAGTCACGTAGGGAGGTGTAGACTTCCTCACTGGTTGGGATCCTCAAGGATGGCAAAAACTAATGAAGGCTGGGGACAATTTGTGATACGTCTCAAAGTCGTTCTCAGTGGCACAGGTTTATCCACTCCTTGAATCCCTCTTTATTCTTGCTTTGTGCGCTACATGGAGGGAGTGTGGCAACTTGAACTGCTGCATATCTGCGCAGAGTTCTACGTTGAAAACAATCCGTCAGTCATTCAGTCATTTTAGATCTAGCTAATTTCCTATACTTCAGTAATCTAAGTGACTTCGATCTCCTATTTTGACCTATGTAATTGACCTCATAGTTATTACACAGTATTTGGTAAATGACATTATTTTTTTCTTTGATTGAATCTATCGGGCACTTAAGCAAACAAAGTTTGTCTCGTAGTGAATTCCACAGCCTTACTAAGAGTCCTGCTTAGGGTTTCTGATTTTCCTTCTCTATACGACAGTACTATGAAGGCTTTGGATTGTATGTTAATTATATTGTTTTCATTATTCACATTTTTCTATTCCTTTACATTCCCAGTGGAACATAGGGCTTCAACTAAAGCTTTGAATTTTCGGTAGCAGTGTTGTTTATTTTTACGGGATGGGATTGCTAGCCTCATGTCCAACCTTTCCTCTTTACCAGTCTTATTACTGGCCTAGCGAGGTAATGGAGTGCGTCTGCGGCCGGGGATGGAACATCGAACCACCTGAGGGGTTGGCGAGCATTCTACCGCGGTGTCACTGCCGCATCATTATTCACATTACTACTCTTATTTTTCTTATGAGCCTCCATACACTTTTGAGTAAGATTTGGTGGGTGGGTAGTTATTCAATAGTAATGTTTCCCTCTTTTGTTTGATTTCATTATTTAAATCTCTCAACTTGCTGATTAAGATCTTGGCTTGATTACGTAAACACCTTCAGGAGTTTTTGATGGGATGGATCAAAGTTTTAGTATACATTAAAGTGTGTATCGGTTTTCTATAGGTACTAGTCTCTAGATGAAGCGGGATTTTTGTCGAGAACGCATTTCACAAAGTGTGTATATCATCTCAGAGCTGTATGAGCTTATATATATATATATATCTTCTTTCTTTTCACCTTGGAAAAAGGATTATGATCCTGTTCAAATGAATTCATCACCACATATACCTCATCAACGCAATACTTCAAAAGAAAGAAATAATATCAATAAAACAGCTAATGGAGAGAATAATTTTGAAAGTTCTATGGAATCTTTAGATTGTAAAGTCTTCCATTCCGATTCAGTGAAAAATATGTATGACAAAGATCCAATTAGCGAAGTTGTCCACGGTGATGCTGTTGACAGTAATATTCCACCTATGACTAAAGATAATGACGACGATGATGGTGACGATGAGGAGGAGGAGGGGGAAGAGGAAGTTGATGATGAAAATACTGTCCTACACAATCGTGACTCTCATCATTCTGTACAAACAATTATAAATAAATTCGAACCATTAAATCCAGAGATTCAAACTAAGCGTGCTGAAGAGAAATATACACCTGGATCAAATAATTTAATGAATAGATCATCTTCAGTGAAGGATATTCAGGTTAGTGTTACTTTATGCTTGAGTACTAAGGGTGTTTTTTTTTTAGAAAAAATGTAGTTTTTGAAAGAGGTTGCCTCCTTCACTTATCTAGGAAGCATCGTTCCAACTACAGGCGGAACGGATGAAGACGTCGAAACAAGCCAGAAACCAGTTTGGAAATCTTCTGCACTGCACTCAGCGTAAAGAACAAGATTCAGATTTTCAACATAAATGTGAAGTTGGTACTTCTTCACCGGTCAGAAACTTGCACTGCATGTCACGAAAAGGATTACCAACAGGTTGCAGACTTTTATTAACAGCTGCCTTCGTTCCATACTGAAGATATCATGGCCAGAAAGAATAAGTAACAAGAGACTCTGGCTGGCGACAAACCAACCAAGAGCCGATTGCTCATCAAATATGTAGGCGAAAATGGAGGTGGATTGGGCATACATTGAGGAGTCCGTCGAATGACATCGTGCTCAATGCAGACCATCACTTGAGTGGAATCCCAGTGAGAAGCGACAAGTGGGTCGTCAGTGTGAGGGTGACATTGAGGAGATCGGGAGAGTTGGAGGACAAGGAGGAGATGAGAGATTATAGGGAATCGTGTGGCTAGCCAAATGAAGAGCATAACGTTGAAAACAAGAAAGTGGAGATATGTTGCTGAAGCTTATGTTCCACTAGGAACTCAAGGGAATAATAATAATATTTCCTAATAAGTGATTGTAAAGGAATCAGTTTTTTCCATTTTACTGAATAATGATCCATAGAAGTAAATCAGTGTTATAAGGTACACCCAATTCAACTATAATCATCGATTAATGAACGTAACTAATGACTAAAAGATTATCTTACTTAAGATTTTATTCATATATCCAGAAATTCGGGGAAATTGAAGTTCTTTTATAAAGTTTATCGCTTCTCAAGTGCTGGGTTTGTGTGAATTTGATTGATTTCACGATAGACTTCATTATGGACCGAAATCAGTTAGAGAAACATCGCAAACCAGGGAATTCTGGACAACTTTGTCAATTTGAACTGTATACATAATTGAAGCTATGAAAGTCTGGTATACCTTCAGTAGATGTGTCTGTATAGTGGTTTATTACGAGTTTACTGTACAGCTGTGTGTTTTATTGAAAGTGAAAAGTGTTCACTATTGGAAGTCAGCTTTTCGTCAATATTAGTAATTACCTCATATCTCTATTCTCTAAATAATAAGCGGTTTGAAATCGTTATCTCCTACATTCTACCTTTGTATTCGTGTGCATTATTATTTAATTCCTTTGAGTTCCGAGTGCAACGTAGGGCTCCAATCTTGGACTCTAAAGTTCCAGCAGCAGTGCGGTTTGGTAACCTCACATCCAACCTTTCCTCTTCACCAGGCTTACTACCGGCCAGGAAAGGAGTGAACTCCAGACCACATGCATAGTTAGAAAGAAGTCTACCGCCGGTGAACATTTTTGTGTATTACTAGCTGATTATTATTGGTAGATGTGTATGTATATATACTGACTGTCAGTTGGGAGTGACACCGTTTTTACCGTTGATCTCTGTTAGTTGAGGACTACGCAACAGTTGGAATAACGCGACTTTTACAGTTTCTCTGACTGGATGTTACATCCTTGAAGGTACCTGCCAAAGTAGGTTTAAAACAATATGTTTGATCGAATGTTTACGATAACGAGTATGAAATTATTCTGAAGAATTGCAAAATCTTTGCGTCTGTTCAAACAGTGTACGCACGTATACGATAAGGATAAGGAATCACAGTCGGATCGGGGTTAAGACTTGAACTGTAATTGTATTTTCAGTTGTTTTTTGTTTGTTTTTCGATTGTTGCATTAAAAAGTAAGTTGTTTGCGGTTTACAAATCTTCGTCAATTTCTATTGCTATTGATCTCTGCCGTTTGATATAATTTAACTGAGAATTAAACTGCTTTTAAACATTTTCATTTTTATTCTCTCTATAGAAACCTGTTTCTCCAACCAGTACAGTTGAAACTAAAGGTCGACAGTCTGAAAAACCATCGCCTAAATCACCTAAATCAAGATATTCTAAAGATGTTCGTATTAGAACAGATTCTGATACTAAGTTAACTCGTCCTACTTCATCTCCAAAGAAAACGCCTACAACAAAAACTGGGAAATCAAAACATTTTCATGGTTCCGACAGTACACTTCAATCACCTGATCTTAATCAGAACAGAACAAAGTCTTTTCTAGGCTCTTCTGATGGAACACAAAGTTTGCCTAGAAATCATGGTCAGTCTTCCAGACACTCACGGCGTACTTCTAGTCAACCGAGTAAATTTCCACAACCAGGAGTACCAAGACAAGTTCATTTGCGACGTGATCATCCTGGTGAAGATTTAGGCATTACAATAGCACTTCGAACACCTTCACCAACTCCATCTTCACCGACATATTGCACTAGTGTCACTGTACAATCTATTTCACAACCTGTTATATCGATTCAAAGAGTATTAGCTGGTTCATTGGCTGATAGACAAGGTAAGATAATATTTGATGTTTATAAAAGTTTAATTTGAACTTGAAACTTTTCTCAGTTACACGGTCGTATTTCTGGATTATGAATACCATTTTTTGAGTACACATTCTATCCAATATAATCGTCCTCCTTTTATATACTTCATTCTTTTCTTGTGTTGTTTTTCCTTGTCAGCGTGAGGAACAAGCCTGTGAGATTGTGACTGTTGGTAGAGGATTCTATCTAAAAAGTTTTTTCTCAGTTGTTTGATCTAAAACACTCAAATTTTTGGAAAACTGTTGACTGACAGCCTTCTATTAGTTCTTTATGGATACTGTCAAGCGGCCTTCCTTAGTTATTGGGCTACTTAATTTCTTTTAGAAAATAATACGTTGAATTTATTGAATTTCACTTTATTTCAACCATATGATTTGGTAGTTGAGGTACATTCCGTATTCATGTGCATTTTTGAGCAACTTTCTGTATACCGCTTGGTATGTTTTGAAGTGTGTCAGTGGTTTAGTGGTAGAATGCTCTCCAACCGCGCACGTGGTTCGAGTTCTGTTTTCAGCCGACGGACGCATAAACCTCGATTACATGGTAGTAAGCTTAGTAAAGAGAGTGGGTTGGACATAAAACTAGAAACCCTCAAACTGAATATGTTCTGTACTGAAAATAAGTATACTGTTCAGAATAAAGCCATTATCATCACGAAAAATGTCATAACAGTTTCCGGTTAATGTGGGATATTACATTTCTCATTCAGTCAGTTACATTTTTATATCTCTCAAATTTGAATAAGATAAGGCCGCCTACTGTCTCCAATGATTGTCCTGATTGCGGTAGACTGCATAATGCTACAGATAGCCGGCAGTGAGGAAACAGGCGTAAAATGGACCCACACAAAAAACTCGGAGGATCTGGACTTCACCGATGATATATGTGCGGTTTCCCACAAACTGGAAGATATGCAAGTGAAAAGCAACAAGTTGGCAGAAGAAGCATCCAGAGAAGATATGACTTCAGGTGAACATAGAGAAAACAGAGGTGATGAAGATTCCTGGCTAACAGCAACAACAACAAACAACAATCAGCATAAATGGGAGGATTCTGAAGCAACCTCCTTTACCTTCCTTGGAAGCATCGCTTCAACTACAGGCTGAAGGAACTGATGAGGATATCAAAGCGAGGATTGATAGGGAAAGCAAGGCAAGCTTTCATTACTCTCAAGTCTGTTTGGAGATAGGTCAATTGCACTCAACATGAAAGGGAAGATCCGGGTTTTCAAATCCAATGTGAAATCAGTGCTACTTTACAGATCAGAGACTTGGCGCGTCACGAAGACCACTTCGGACAAACTACAAACCTTCATCAATAGCTGTCTTCACCGAACACCACTCAACATCAGATGGCCAGAAAAGATCAGTAACAGGGATCTCTGGCAATGAGCGAACCGCCACAGCAGGAACCGATTGAGAAACAAATAGGCAGGAAGAAATGGAGGTGGATTGGCCATACTTTGAGAAAATCGCCAAGTGATAATACACGCCAGGTCATCGCTCGAGTGGAACTCGAAGGGGAAGCGGAGAGTTGGTCGTCAGTGCGAGGGTGACTGGGAGGAGGTCATGTGAAGAGGAGATGGAAGCATGTGGCCAGACGTGGAGCCAGGTGAAAACGCTGGTGGAGAACCGAAAACAATGAAGAAGTGTGGCTGAAACCTTTATTTCATCACAGGGCAGCAGTGTGTGTGTGTGTGTGTGTGTGAAACTTACACTGTGTTATTAGTTGAATTCCTACGCAAAGATATACGCTGCTAAAAAGAGTTACAAATTAGGACGGCATAGTCATGCAGACTTCAATAACTGATGTAGGTTTTTATGAAGGTGTCTCCACTGATCATAAAGATAATAACAAATTCATTTGTTTTTTGTTTATTCTTTCCTTCACTCTTGTCTCCAATATGTTTTTTGACCCAGTTTTCTCCTATACATATGTTTGTATTATATCTATACATATATATCCCATAAATCATTTGCGACGTCCAGTCTGATGACTAATTGAAAACTTTATTTTGCATATATGCTGACTTATTTACCGGACTATACATTGTCTACAGTTGTGTCTGTGTTTCGGTATGTTTATTTTAGATATTTGATGTTGCAGGACAGTTCAAAGGGGACAGTATTATTTTTTTTTTAATAAGCTATATATGTGGAGTTCCCACTGTTGAAAACTGTTACTATTATTACTCCTATATAGTTATGTTTTGTTCACACACATACACACAGTTTTTCTATAATGAGAAAGCATTCAAACGATTCGAATGATGATAGGAGGTGAGGTGAAAACCTGGACTGAGGGTTGTTCACCTCTGATTGGCTTTCTGACAATCTATATCTCTGGTAAACATCCGATTTAAATCTTATTTGGGATTAGCTATCATCAAGAATACAGAATCCACAGTATTTGGTATGCCATATTTTGCTCAGGTGATCTATAGAATCTGACCTATACTTTTGAGCATATGCTTACAATGATGATTTGAACTTTACCTTCAGGCTCTTGGTGTGAAGTAATGTCTGATGTATGAATGCATAGATATTATTATTATTCCCTTGGTTTCTGAGTGGAACATAGGGCTTCAACAACACATCTCCACTTTCTTCTATTCTCTGCTATCCTCTTCAACTGGCTAACCACACGATTCCCCATAATCTCTCACCTCCTCCAACTCTCACGATCTCTGTGTCATCCTTGCACCAACAACCCACTCATCGCTTTTCACTGGAATTCCACTCCAGTACTGGACTGGCGCACGATGTCATTGGATGGCCTCCTCAACGTATACCCTATCCATCTCCATTTTCTCCTACGTATTTGTTGCGCAATCGGCTATTGGTTGGTTTATCGCCAGCCAGAGTTTCTTGTTACTAATTCTTTCTAGCCATAATGTATACATATACACCCACTGAATTACAGTTTTGATTTCCAAATGTACACTACTCACATGGGACTAGGTTGATTCTTACATTTGTTTATTTTCTTTTGGTTTCAAAAACCTGATATAAACAAAGAAAGTGGTAATCAATTACAAGGATCCAATGAAATTTGGATGCAATTTGACTGAAATCATACTTGATCGATTTTAGTTTCGTTTTTTTCCTCATTCATAATAAGTTTCACATGGACTCATCTTTTTTTCCTGTGTTAATTATGAAGTGAAAGGAATGAAAGGTTTTCGTTTTGAGGTTTAGTTTTTCGTCTTTGAATTGTCCTTCTCCCAAGGTCACGTGCCTTGAACAAATGCTATTTAGCATTTATGATAATTCCCTTCAAAATTTACTGTTTTAATTGATTTAATCAGTAGGAAGGATCATATGAAAAGTAACAATGAAGTGACTAACCACTAAGTTGAACGGTAATATGACACTTGGAAGTTGTATATACAAATGGCGACTGGTTTTTTCCTCCTCTGAACTTTCTAGTGCTCTACTAACTCTCAAAGATATGAAAAGCTGAAGGTATTGATCTCCGACTGAATGCACCGTTTCTTTCCAATATAGGCATATGTAACAAGACTGAATAACTTGTCATTACTGATCTCTCATTTGACAATAAATTGCTGTAAAAGATTCTATTGAATTGGTTGCCAATAACTTGACATTTAAGTCATTTCTTATCAGAGTGATTTAAACGGATGCTGTCATTTTATTAAATAGGCGTCTGATCACTATACTGTCTGTTTCATATAGTGGTTTTCCTTAAGAAGGAAGAAGAATAGTTCCATAGATGATTTGTTTATTGTGGTGTCAGTTTTCGGAAATGTCCAACTCTACTGATACAAACTATTTAGATGTAACTGCTTAGATTTATTACAATGGATATGTCCTTAAGTTTGTGTGGCGTCAATCAATTCAGCAGTGAAATACAGATATTTGTTCTCTAACGTGGTTGATTTAATTGCAAAGCTTTCGTTGTCCTCCTAGACAACCTATTCACAGCGCAAGCTTTAATAGGAACTGAAGTTAACTGGATGGTATAATTGTATTTTCTGAAAATCTTTGCGGTGATTGGTTGTTAATTTGCATTAGTATTGATCGTTCTCAATAACTTGGAATCTGATGTTTTTCGCTTCTTCTTTATCAGACAACTTATAATAGCGTGTCTGTAATGGTTGAAGACAAGAGACTTGGTAAAGAAATGTTTATTGGAATTTGGTATCTCTACATAGAGAAATTTTGTACACCTTATCTTCAATTCGCCATTTACACAGATCTCCGGTGTTATACTACTTCTGGCCTTCCTTCATAATGTGTTTCTTTATGTTCCTTTCACGTCTCCCGTGTCTCTCTGCAAGGCTGTATCATTTGCTTTCTCTGACGTCAAATATGTTTCTCTGTTATTTGGTGTTTTTATGCCGATGAATGTATCCTTTTATATACTACTGATAAATTTTATCAGTAGAACACGCCACGTATCTGCATGCATTGATATGAAATAATAGATATCTTGACTTCTTACAGATAATTTATGTTCTTGACCTCGTAGTCTAAAGGAACTCCTACTCTGACCAATGTAGTGCTCAGCACAGTTAATACAATTTATTTTGTAGGTTGTGTTGTCCTTATTCTCTTTTGGTTTGCATAGTAGTGAATGAATTGACTGTATTGATTTATGTGCTATGTCTATTCCGGATGGTTTTAGTATTCTAGCTATTATTTCTGAAATATTCCTCATATATGGTGGGCTATTCTCTTTTGAAGTTTAAATATTCTTATTATTACTATTCCCTTGGATCCCGAGTGCAAAATACGGCTTCAGTAGCTCATCACTATTTCATGTTGTTCTCAGGTTTTTTAAAAATCTGGTTCTTCAGTTGCCTGTAAGTTTTCACTTCCTCGTTACACAATCTCTTGCATACCACCCTTGTACCCATATTGATCTCGTCATCCCCCATGCAGGTTCCACTCGAAGGTACAGCTTTTGTTGTCACCCAACAGTCTCCTCAGTGTATGTCCAATTCATCCCCATTCCATTCTATATATTTGATTGGCGGCAAGTGGTTGGTCAGTTCTTTACCTACGAGTGTTCCTTTCTGACTACCTGACTGTGAGCGAAATAGACAGCTGTCGTTGAAAGTGTGCATCTGGTTGTTGGAAATGCTTTGATTGGTTCAGTGAACCATTAAGTATAAATTATTGACTTGACATTCGTGTTGAAAATTCAGATCTTCTTTCTCATACTGGATTTAAATATAAAGGCCGTTATTATTCAAGTGTTATTGTGTATTATATAAGTCATACATTGTTTGTTTTTCATTCTTTACGGTCCTTACTGAAACATAGGGCTTAAAGCCTGAGCTTTGAAATTTCAGTAGCGGTGGTATCATGTTTTATAGAGCGGAGTTGTTAGCCTCATGCCTAAACTTCTCTCTTCACCCGACATACTTCCGGCTAAGGCTGGCTGGCTGGATTCAACATAGAACTTGGCACCGAAATGCAGCAGTTCGAGTTGCCACGTTCCAAATAGCACACAAAGGTAGACAAGAAAATGAGTAAAGAGAATCAATAAAGTTTTGAGAGGTATAAGGGTGAAACAGAATGAGTAATGGTAGAAAGGAATATGAAAGATTACAGAGACTGAATACATCTGCGTAAGCTATTGACAACGATTTTGAGCCATGTCACCTATTGTCTCCAGCCATTGATTCTTAGAGTCCCGAAGGCGGGCCCCAACCCGGAAGTCTGCATCTCCCTACCTGACTCAGTTTAACTGTCAAGGGTTTCATGGATTGATGCCATGTTTTTGTCTGGCCACCACTTACTCTTTTCCAACCTGCACCTATATCAGCTAGTAATGCCCGTCGGGGGAGGCGATGGTTAGGCATGCTCATCACGTGACCTAGCCATCTCAATCTACGTAACTTTATAGCCTCTTCGATTGATTTTCCCTCTTTGCCCAACACTCTACGCCTAACGTCAACATTACTTACCTTATTATACCACCTAACGTGAGAAAGAGATCGTAAACATCTGTGGTCAAAAACAGACAATCTCTTCATGTCTTCCGCTCTCAATGGCCACGTCTCACCGCCATAGAGAAGGACGGAACGAACTGCTGAGCAGTACACACGTCCCTTGGTTGATAGACGGATGTCACGCCTACTCCAGAGATGGTGTAAGTTAGCGAAAGCAGCCCGAGCGTTTTGGATCCGTGCTGAGATTTCGTCACCAATCAATCCGTTGGTGCTGATACAACTTCCCAAATAGGTGAAGTGGTCAACATGTTCTATCACTTCACTCCCTATCACTAAGCTAGGAGTTGACGTAGTCCAGTCCTGTAGCAGCATCTTAGAGTTTACAGGGGCGAATCGCATGCCAAACATACGAAGATTGCTGCTCAAGGTGTTCAGAAGACTCTGTATTTTGTCAGCATCCTCCCCTAACAGGACTATGTCATCTGCATATTCCGCCTAAGTGTGGCTTAAGAGTGTATCAGCGAGCATGATTGGCGAGTGTTTTACTACTGAACCACCGAAGCACATTAGTAATACACGCTGATCAAATTAAAAAAAAACAGTATTGACATTCAATCTGTTATTTCATTTAGAATATCCTGTATTGTTTTATATTGTATTGTGTAAATAACACTTTTGGGAGACTTCTTTATATGTGTGTGTGCGTGTGTATACGCGCGCGCGCGAATTTTTCGCCTAACTGACGTTTTCAATAAACGCTGGATTACTAAAGTGAGTGAATGAGTGACCTTTAAGATCCGCAAGACACATTATTCCCCACCCCACCCCAGCCCCCGCTCTCCTTCAAATGATGTTTGTGCATTTGCTTTTTGCTTTTTTGTTATTACTGAAGAAAGTACCACACATTTTTCTAGTGTTTTAGTCTTGTTGATTCTTCCGAGAGAGAGAGAGAGAAAAAAACTTGTGACAAATAAGAAGTGAATTTCATGAAAATGGAAGTTTGATTTCACAGTAAAACACCCCAATATATTTTCTTACCTATAACGACATTTGTTTATTATGATTATTTTGCTTCGTTTTCACATATATTGATTATAGAAAGTTTTATTTTTTTATTTCTGTGATTAATAATAATCAGTGAAAATGATTTTTCAAGATTACATTCAATAGAAGTGAAGAAAAATGATTTATAGCATAGCCCGGTGGGACATTTTTGTTTTTGTCTGTCTTTTCTTTAAAAACATGAGAGACAATACTTGAAGAAAGGATGTGAATAATGTTTTTTTTTTCTGCAGAGAAGACAAAAAAATACCCTGTACCTAGTCAGTTGATTCTTCTTATGTTAATGATAATGCAAGAGAATTGTCTAACAGAGAGGTATTCTGTCTTTTTATGGATAGATAGTAAAATCTCCTGAATGGAAGCTCTGGTAACTATCATTAGCTGTCTTCACTGACTGCATATTGTGCGTCGTTGGCACAGCAGTTAGGACTCTCGCCGACCGTGCACATAGTCCGGGTTTCGATCCCCTGCCAACGCACACCTGATATCAATGGTCGGCCTGCAAAATTTGGGCTACAGATATCACATGCTGAAAACTTCCTACTTGTACCTGAAATACGTTGTGGAATCAAGCTATAATCAAAATAAATAAATAATAAAAAATAAATAAATGGTCGGCCAGGAAGAATAAACAATAAGAAATTCGTGGGGTGCAGTGAAGTAACTAAGAATGAATCACACAGGAAATATGCTGAAGGGAATGGAGATGAATTGAACTTACACTGAGGAGACTGTCGGGTGACGTCATACGTCATGCAGTCGTTCAACTAGAATTTGATAGACCTTCGTTACTCTGAAATCAGTCTAGAAATCTACTGCTCTTAGCATAAAGAATAAGATCTGCATTTTCAACACTAATATCAAGTGAGTTCTTCTCTGTGTGTTCCGGTGACTTTATGCATCATGAAGAGTAATTCCAGCATTTGGCTTCAGGCTTTTATCAACAGTTGCCTTCGCTGGCATCATACTGAAAATCAGATGGCAGACCAGAAATAATAAGCGACAAAGAACTCTGGGAATAAACCGATGAAAAACCTATCGACCAACGAATATACTGAAGAAAGTTGAAATGGATTAAACATATGCTGAAGAGACCGTTGAATGATATCACGCTTCAAGCAGCCGCTCGACTGAAACTCGAATGCGAAATGCTGACTTGGGTGTGGGTCTGTGGGTGATATGGATGAGGTTGTGTGAGGAAGAAGTGAAAGCTTACAGGCACTCGTGGAATCAGCTAAAAATGCTGCAGAAGAGGGAGTAAAATGCAGATGTACTGTTGGAGTCGTAAAGTGATTGTCCAACACTTATTGAAATCTGTAAAGTGTAGACATAAAATGCCTTCGTTTGCGTTTATTTTTATGAACGAGAGAGATATACTGATCAGCAATTTACTGACTCAATAAACTTTTGTTATTTAGATGTCAATTTAATGGACTACACTTGGTTAGGTACATACTCAAGCTTTCTCTTCATTTCTCAAACTGCTGTAGTACATACAGAGCCTGAAGGAAGTCCATGTTTAGACTGGTCATTTGTAGCCTGTTGTAGAGTTTTAAACCAAATTAAAAATGATAGAGTAAGATAGATGTCAAACTTTTACAATCCTTCCTTCATAGGATAAGAAGATGACATGCCCACAAAATGCATCGATAGTTCAATGGTAGAATGTTCGTCAACTATGCACGTGGTCTGAGTTTGATTCCCTGGTAACACTTTCTCCCAAATCTCTCCGGAATCTGATTATATGACGAATTATTGTTTTTACTTTTAAATAGGGATACTAGTAAAATTATTAATAGAGTTCTCTTTTCTAGCTAAATTACTAGACTTATCAGATTACTTTTGATTACGACTGACCATCCTCTCATTCTGACACACACGAACAGACAAACGTATAAATACTTTGTTTTAAATTTAAATGTGCAAAGGTCAAATTATTTAGTGTCGATGAGTAATACTAGAATAATAAGTGCGGAATTCATTGCGTAATGATTTTTCTAGTATTCTGATTGGCTAAAATTGCCTCAATAAAGTTTGTGTACCGGTATCACACACAACACGCTCAACACTAATTCGTGCGTCGGTGGTATAGCGGTTAGGACACTCGCCGACCATGCACATGGTCCGGAATTCGATCCCCGGCCGACGCACTCCTTCACCTCGCTGAGCCATAAATAATGCTGGTGAAGAGGAAAGGTTGGGCATGAGGCAGGCTAGCAACCCCATCCTGTAAAATAAACACTGCTACAGAAACTTCAAGCCACTAGCTTGAAGCCCTATGTCCCACTGGGGGACGTAAAGGAAAAAATAAATAATAATAATTAAGAGGTATATTAACAATAATAATGATCCCAATTTTTGAAATGGCCACAGTAGTTCACTTAGTAAGTTTCTGATGGTGACAACAAGAATGCAAGTCATTAAGATTTTTTTGCACACATTTTCAGTAGAATTTAACATTTTTTAATGAGTGGGCTCTCGTTGTCTTTGTGAAAAACATCCAGTGAGATTTGATAAATTATCTGTAATGGTTGAAGTTTTTCAGCGATGATCCAATTCCATCAGTTATGTATTCATTGTCCATTTAGGTGCTAAGCCTTGAAAACCAAGTGGTTAAAAGTCATAGTATTAGTTTTTGTTCTTCTTGGTGCTCTTCAACGTGGCGAAAGTGCAACGTTGGAGAAAATACTTTTTCTTCAATACCTCGAAAATGTTTATTATCATCTGTGTGAATCGTTTGCGGTTAACATTTCAACTCATTGTCACACTTATTCCCTACAGTTCCGAGTGGAACATAGGGCTTCGAAATCACATCCTCACTTTGTCCTTTTCTGATGTTTCTTTCAGCTGGCTAGCCACACGATTGCCCATAATCGTCTTCTCCTAGCACGATCTCGTCTATGTCACTCTAGGATGATCCACTCGTCGTTTCTCATCCGGGTTCCACTCGAGCGATGGTCTGCATTGCGCGCGATGTCATTTGATGGTTTCCTCAATGTATGCTTAATCCATTTCCATTTTCTCCTACATTTTTATTGAGCGATTGGCTCCTGGTTGGTTTGTTGCCAGTCAGAGTTTCATGTTACCTATTCTTTCTGGCCAGCCATTTGGTCTTCAATATGAGGCCAGTGAAGGCAACTGTTGATAGAAGTCTGTGGTAGCCTGTTGGAAAAGCTTTTCATGACTCGCGTGTCAAATTTCTGACCCATATAGATGACCTGACTAACTTCACATTTGTATTGAACAGAATCTGAATCTCGTTGTATACGCTGGCTGAGTGCAGAATATTTCCAAACTGGTTTCAGGTTGATCAAGACGTATCTTGCCTTTCCGATTTTGGTGAAGAGACTCTTTTTAAGGAAATTAATCTGAAGCTGTAATATCGTATATATATATATATATATATATATATATATATAATTTTTGAGAAACTGTTCGTCGGTGGTTCAAGTACAGAATGCTCGCCAACCACGCACATTGTCTGTGGTTCGATACTCGGTTGACGCTTTCCTAAACCTCACCCAGCCCGCAGTAAGCCTGGTAAATAGGGAAGATTGGAAGTGAGATTAGCAACTCCAACCCTCGAAAAAGCAATAACCCCACTGTTTGCTGGAACTTCAAAGCTTGAATCGCTATGTTCCACTGGGAATGCATAGGAATAATATAAATATTATAATATCCCGTGGGGCGATTTAAATAAACGGTGCGAATACTTGTTATAATAATTATGTGAAATGTAACTAAAATGTTTATGATTATAATCATAATTATATTTCAAGCGTTAAAACAAACTATATAGAATATAAAATAGTTCATAGAATGTATACAACTTGAAAAGGGACATAAAATTAAAAGCGTCAGCAGGCAAATACAAACACTATGTAACATGGTGAGAAGTTTGATAAACTAGATTTTTAACATTACAAAACATATTGAATTAAAATAATAAATAGGACAATTGAAATAATATTTCGGAAACTGTTCAAAGTGAAATTAGAAATAATAAAAATTTATCAACATAGGAAAGGCATACAAATTGAACAAACAAAACGAAGAATAGGTAGTAAATGTCTATCACTGCTTGTTATTCTGTGGCTAGGGTAAAAGTAATAACTGTACATACTTCTTTTATATGCATAGGTCATGAATAATCAAAGCTTCCTCTATCTTCAAAAGTTTTGGGACATAAATTGTCTTATCTTTTGATAATATTGAACTAGGATTTTATTCTCAAACATTTTATAGCACTTCAAACTATTATTATTGTCATTATAATAAGTGGTAGGAGAAAATGGAGATGGATCGGGCATACCTTGAGGAAGCCATCGAATAACATCACACGCAAAAAAGCCATCGCTCGAGTGGGAAACGACGAGTGGGTAGTCAGTGCGAGGGTGACATGGAGGAGATCATGGGAGTTGGAGGAGAAGGAGTGGGACATTATGGTCAGTCGTGTGGCTAGCCAGCTGAAGAGGACAGCAGGGAATGGAAGAAAGTGGAGATGTGTTGTTCAAGCCCTATGTTTCACTTGGAAAACAAGGGAATATTAATAATAATGTTATTATTACAAGTATTGACACCTTCGTTTAAAATTTTGTCAAGGGATTTCATTTCTTAAAAATCATGCATGCATACGGTTGTCTAGCTTGACGATGAATTCTGAAACTCTTGATTGCAATTGCTTCAGCAAATCGTTGTAAATTCGCTTTCCTTTGTATGTTTAATATTTTAAAGGATTTGAAAATCTCGACGAAATGACCACCCGTATTCACAAGGTGTTTGATAATAGCGCTTTGTAAATATCTGCTTCCTTTTAAGCATAAGTTTCTTGTAATATGCTCTGAAAACCGGATAGAAGTCCTTTTTTCTGTCTTTTGAATGTGTTTACTGTCGCAGGTTGACGTAAATTTACAAATTCAGTTGCAGGTGACATCAACAGGTTACTAATCCAGTTTCTCTATTACCTTTCAAACACTGAAGTATGAAATGTTGTTATTTATAACCATTGGAATTTCAGGTAGTTTGCAACTGATGAGAACCTGCGAAATAGAAATGATATCATTTTACACTGCAAATCTGGTCTTTCTTTCTTTTTCTATCGGAATATTGTGTTCCTACTTATTCAAGTCTTACCACATAATTCGTGAATGATTAGATACTTTTAGTTCAAAACTGTCCACCAGCGGTGCGCCCCATATCGCATGTTTTTCTTTTCAAATAAAACACACAGTCACTGCTTCTAACTTTCAAATTTTAATTGAATCAATTAAAACCAAGTGTAACTTTGCTGTTAAATTATTAAACATGTTTTCACTTGTAGATTGACTAAGCTATACTATGTATGACTCTTCCGCACGAGGTTTCACTAGTGTGGGTAGATTTATCTGCCTACCCTCTCTCTCTTCAACTAGTTAATATTTCGCATTTTGTTCATCTCTTATTGCTTTTGTAATGAAAGAAAAAATCTCAGATAGTAAACTAGATTATTCTAATTATGACAGTAAAATGCTTTTAATTTTACCATAGAAACGAGTAGGCGTCCGTTGCAGATAAACGCGAGGGCGCACACACATACACACAGACACGGATATACAAAACTAAGAGTTGAAAAAAGTTGTCATTTTCACAGTGAATTAAAATGTTGTCCTGTTTTATCTTGTTTGTCTTTGATTTTTATTATTTAAAAAAAAACAGACAACAGCAACACAAGTATTATTTAGTTAACTTCTCTTTAAGTGAAATTGATCCCTTTACCCTGGTTAACTAACCATCACCGGTGTCTGGTTTAAGCCTTTACGCTTTAGACTACTGAGAATAGTTTCTTTCTCCTTTTATTTCACTAATGTCAGACACGGAAAGGTAGTTAATTTTTAACTTTAGACCAATTACAATTATCATTCTTTCTTTTTTTTAAATACTATTTTGAGTCTCCAGTTTGTATTCCAATATTTCTACTCAAAATATGTATGTACAAGATGTGCTTTGTTACTTTTAAAAAATTAAATTTACTGTCTGTTTTCCCCAGTTGTCTTTTCTATGCTTTGTTCTCGTGTGAATTTGTAACGACAGAATGCAAGAGTCAGGCAACAGATCATTTATGAAGGCAATCAACGCATATTTATATATTTTCATGTACATTACTATGGATATTTAAGCAAACAAACACAATCTTCTGATTGGTTGTTTCTCACGTAAAGTTAATCTTTCATCTATTTGTGACTGTTTCTTGAATGTCAAATCCTCTATATGTTAACTGTATCCGCCTACGCAAAGTCTGCTGTGGTCAGTTTTGAATCAATCTTTGTTCACATTTTCTCACGACAAATCTTGGGAACGTAAATATTGACGTAAATTACTGTCTACCAATTTGGCTAGTAGACAGCTCTCACCACAAATTTAGGTACTCGAAAGAATGTGAATAGAAATGAGTGACCAATCAAAGTATCTATTACGCAACTGCAGGAGGTCATTTGTAAGCCTGTATAGCTCATGGATAACATCTCTGACTGTGCAGAACTGGTTGATGTGGGTTTGAATCTCAGAGAGGATATGAGTTGTTCCTTCAGTGAATGTTGATCCAAATTGTTGACCAACGCCTACAAATATGAGACCTACATCTTAGGCTTTCCAATGATTGTTTTCAATCATCTAATAGGATGAGCCTAGTGCACATTTACGAATAACTGGTTTTTTAATATTAAATATTAAAACTGTTGATAGATTTCAATTATTTATTCAGTGTGTATTTGACACCGGTACACTGATACTCCATCTGAAGGAATTAGAATCAAACCATATCGGGGGAATACAATGAGTTAACACAATAGCAGTCATGTATGAGTATTTTAATTATTGTATTCGCCTAATGATTAGTTATTACTATTATTATGGTTTTCCTTACTTCTTAGAAGAACATAGGGCTTCAGCCGTTCGTCTCCATTGCGTTCAGTTCTCTGCCAACGTTTTCACCTGGCTCCACGTCTGGCCACATGCTCTCATCTCCTCTTCACATGACCTCCTCCAAGTCACCCTCGTACTGACGACCAACTTGCCGCTTCCCGTTCGGGTTCTACTCTAGCGATGGCCTGGTGTGTGTTATTACTTGACAGTTTTCTCAAAGTATGGCCGAAATCCACCTCCATTTCTTCCTGCATATTTGTTCCTCAATCGATTCCTGCTGAGTTGGCTCGCTCCCAGAGATCCCTCCCTATTGATGATCATTTCTGGCCATCTGATCTTGACTAGGATTGAGCGAAGGTATCTGTTGATGAAGGTCTGCAGATTCTCTGAGGTCCCGTTCGTGACATGCCAAGACTCTGATCCGTATAGTAGCACTGACTTCACATTGGATTTGAAAATCCGGATCTTATTTTTCATGCTTAGTGCTGTTGACCTATCTCCACACAGACTTGAGAGTAATGAAAGCTTTCCTTGCTTACCCGAATAATTAGTTAACCTGGATATTATTATTATTATGATTCGTTGTTTGAGTTCCGAGAGGGTAACATAGACCTTCACCAAGCACATCTCTATTGCACTCATATATCCGGCATCACTTTCAATTGACTGCACGAATACCCTCTTGCTTTCATCTCCTGTTCACATGATCTACTCCATGTTACTCTTTGAAGCTCAACTTTTCTCTTTCCATTAGGATATAACTCTAGACTGAATAGAATGACATTTGAATAGTAAAGTCAATAAACTAGAAAATCTGCCTGTAAATAATTACTAAATTTATATTAATGTGTAGGTGTTAGAATATATGCCTATTGAATAGACCATTCATTACACCTCATACCTATTTGCATGTATATTAATTTTTCTATTAGTTAAAGAGGAAATATTTTCTTTTAAAAATTGATTCTGTTTGTCAAATTTCACCGACATTTGGTAAATTGACAACACTTGCTTATATCAGATGGGTATTTTGTAAGTGGCATTGTTCCAGTTAAATTTTTAGGAATTTACTAGAAGTGTATATTTTTCCCCGATATCCATGGAGAAGAAATTTTAAAAAGTTTTATGCAAATTTGATTTTCAATTAAATCCTACCTTATCAACCGATTGTATACATTATAAGGCATGTGAGTCGGTGCTTCATTGGTAGAATGTTCACCCTGACAACATCTCAGTATGGATACAAAAGGCTCGTTTAATATACACCAACTTACGCCATCTCTGGCTTAGTAGACATGATATCCGGCTGTCTATCGACCAAAGGACGTGTGTACTTCTCAGCAGTCTGCTCTGTTCACCCATATGGCTGTGAGAGATGACCATTGAAAGTGGAAGACATGAAAAGGCTGGCTAGCTGTCTTTAATCATAGGTTTCTGCGTTATATCTTTTGTGTTTGTTGCGTGTTAGGTGTGATAAGGTGAGCAATATTGAGGTTAGGTTTCAGTCGAATGCTAGGTAGGTGGGAGGGGAAACCAATGGACGAGGTTGTGAAGTTACACCGATTGAAAGAGATGGTTGGGATATGTGTTGCACATGCATCCCTAGCCATCGCTTTCCTCGACCGACGGGCAGTGTCAGCTGACTGACATAGGATTGATCAGGTTGGGAAAGAGCTAGTGGTGGTCCAACCAAACCATGACGTCAGTCAATGAAATCCACAACACTTAGTTTAAGCTAGCCAGTTATGTAGAAAGTTATGGACTGCCTGACTGATTGAGATCTTCGGGATGGTAAAAACCAATGAAGCCTGGAAACAATTGGTGTTAGGGATCAAAATCGTTCTCAATGGCTGGCGCCGATACATTCACTCTTTGGGACTTATGATACCCAATTAAACTATATTGTTCTTCCATATTACTATTCTATTTACCTCATATTTCTTTTTATCTCTTTCTTTTGAATCTCTCTTTCCTCTCTTCTTTTGCTTTGTGTACTGAATGGCGGGAATGTGGCAACTCTTACTGCTGCTTATCTGTATAGAGTTCTACGTTGAAACCAGTCAGTCAGTCAGAATGCTCACCAACTACTCACATGGTCTAGAGTTCGATTCCTGTCAGGCATAGTCCCAAACCTCACCTAACTTACTGGCGAATAGGCAATTCAAAAAAGAGGGAAGAATAGGTGTATGGATACCAATTCCATTCTGTAAAATAACACCACTATCTCTACTAAAACTTTAAGTCTGGAGCCCTATGTTCTACTTGAGATGAAAAAATATGTGTCAAGTTTCTTTTTTAGTCTTAAAATGCTAATTGTTTTGCTTATTAATTATTCTTGTACTTGGGAATGACTAAAAGTAAGATAAAAATCCGTTTATGCCTGCATGACTCCTTCAAGAAATTATGTCGATATGTCAACTAGTGTCAAAATTAAGGGCTCTGTAGTAATAGGATTCTGAAACGTCATGACTGACATTTCACAAAACTGACTGATGGAAACTAATCGGTTGCTTGCCTTAGATAGCACGTTAAAAGTAGCCTTTTGATGTGTGTGTACGTAAATCTCTATACGTCTTAGCTTTTTCTGTGTCTGTCTCTGGACATGAATTTCTTTTAGTAAGACTTCTTGGTTGTCCTTGCAGATTACCGGTTGACTGCTTGCTTTAGAAGGAAGCGTATATACTTTGTCTATGCTTATTTCAAACATTTCACAAGTAATAATTATATCTTCTACTTGTTCAATTAGATGTTTTTATCATGGAACTTAATTGTCCGTAACAGAATTTCCGATGGTGCACTAGTCTGTATGCCACACTTATTATGGGCTGAGGGCTGACAATACTATGCAATTGACAAGGCTAAGCCAAGACTTTGGAGCCATCGGCTTAAAGTCGGGTGCTTCAGTGAATGAACCATGTCGCCCACAGTTTTGTTGTTTTCATTCAAAAGAAAATAATAATCTACGAAGTTAACACTTTTTTCAGTTAAGAAACCATTGAAAACTTAGGAGTACTGAATGGTTGTTTCGTGTTAGTTTAAGACTCTTCACCAGCACGCACCTCACCGATGATCGAACCCAGGACCTTTACGTTACAAGGCGAGCTCATTGACTGTTTAGCCGTTGGGACTGAATCTAACTTCTGTCAGTCCGCTATTTTATAGCGTGACTGCTAACCAGTGTCATTGGCTAGTAATTGTGCTCACATCCTACCTGGTTGACCTCACTGCCCACTATTTCTAACTAAAGTTTGAGACAACATCATGCAACCAGTCACTAATGAGCATCAGATTAATTTTTCGGTGTTAGTCTGTAGCGATTTTCTTCGTTTTAAATTAGAAAACCCGGGAGAGCTGAACAGCTGTTTCGTCCTTGTTTGGGACTCTTCATCCGGGACACAGCTATAACCCCGCCGAGGATCGAACCCCGAGTCTTCAGATTACAAGGCTGTCTTGTTGATCATTCAGCTACCGGGAGAGAATCTTGTGACTCATGAAACGGCTGTTTAGAACTCCTTGATTTTCAGTGCTTCTCTAATTGATATCAGTCCTTGATCCCTACAAACTAACACTTGAAATGCTATCTGTTATGTTAACTATGATTTACTAAAAAAACGGTTAAGAATTTTCACACAGTTTACTATTTTCATAGTAAATTCTTTAATTCTACTGAAAATAAATAAATAAATAGATACATTTTACAAAAGCAAATATTGTTTACGTAATGCACATTGTATAATTAATTAATTTATAATTCTGTGGTGCAACCTCACACCTTTTAAAAAAATAAAGACAGTGAAGTTTCCAACTAGTATCACGCCATGGTTCCATACATAAATATATATACGCCTTTCTTTGCTCTTTCTTCTAAGTTATTAAGTAAACAAATATATATCTATGTGAAAATTGTATTTGATAAATAAAGATTTCGTCTATATGTATATTCACACAGGTTTGTGTAGATCAGCATTTCTCTAAAACTTGTCACATAACTAGTTCTTGGTTAAAAAAAAATGATTTTCAGCAAAAAGCATAAACTTAGCTGATAGATACAATTATAATTAATCAAGGAAATGACACATACGTGTGTAATTCTTCAGTCTAATTATTATTTATTTGCTGTATTCACAATATGGTATATGTGTGTTGTGTTGTGCCGTGTTGTTTTGGTGTTCTATACACATATGAAGATAACTTCAGGGTAGGATTGAATATTTTTGATAGACTATGCCTTTCGAATCTCAGAAGGGACATGAGTTCCTTCAAGGTTGCAGATACGCCTCGCTGTTGAGTGCCAACTAGCACGAAACCTAGGTCCAAGGCTTCCTGTGGCCGATTGCCAACAACCATCTAATACCAACAATTCACAGTGCACCGTATTAGCGAGCCACCTAGCATGGTGGCCACATTGCAAGCTTGACTGTTAGAATTCAGTCTGCAGCGAAGATAGTGTGGTGAGAGATGGTTGCTAGCCAAATTGGTTGACAGTAGTTGAGATCAAGGTCAAGATGGACAGGCGGATACAGTTAACATATAGATGAACTGACACAGCCACAAGAGATGCAAGGTTAACTTTGTGTGAGAAACAACCAATCAACAGACTGTATTTTCTACTAACATTAACCTAAAATAATGTACATCGAAATCAATAAATGTGTTGATTACACATACTAAAAGTTCTGTTGCCTGGCCCTTGTCTTCTGTTGTTACAATAGGACTAGATGCATTACACTAGTTACTGACTAGTGTGCAATCAAAAGACTATGCCTTTTACAGTCTATCAAAAATAGATGAAGATGCTCGCATTAGTAGTGAGCATACGTGAATACACTTGTATACGAAGTTGTGCACCTGTACTCAACAGTAAGGAGAATGATGTAAATTTCTAATACTAATGCCAAGTCAGTGTCTCTATATACGATTCAGATATATGGCATTGCCAACAGTTTGCTGTAGATTTTCGTCAACAGTTGCCTTTGCTAACCACTTCACGCTAAAGATCAGATGACCGGTCAGAAAGGATAAGCAATAAGGATCTCTGGGAGTGCAGTGAACCAAACGAGAACCTATTGCCCAAGAAATGGGGATTGATTGAACATACGCTTAAGAGACCGTTGAGTAGTATCATGAGCCATCCAGATGCTCGACTGGAACCCGATATGGAGGAGACCATGCGAGGAGGAAATGAAATCTTGAGAGAAAACTTTTTCAACCAACTAGAAAAGACTGCAGGGAACCAGTCGAAATGGAAACATGCTACTTAACTCTTACGTTTCACTTGGAATCAAATGGTTGTGTAATAAGTAATAATGGAGATAATCAGAAATTCGAAATTCCTGTTTCTTGGGACTTTTTTCAGCATCCTTTAATGCTTTTTCATTGGTTTACTCCATTGAATATCTTTCAGTTTTTGTGCTTCATAACAATCAGTTTTAACTGTAAGTATTAATGTACCCACAATACAAAATGCTATCCACGATTTCACTAGGACATTAGAATATATTGGGATAACTGCGCCCCAATTCAGGTTGACTGACGATAAAGTATATTCAGATAAATTGGCGAAATACCGGATACGATGAGCTCAAACACACTGATCTTAATTAGACATTTTCCAAAAACCTAGGCATTAATGTAAATGAAATGGAAAATATCAAGCCTGAGAAACCAGGAGCATCTGCAAGTACATGGTTTGAAAAACATTTGGAATGAACGACCTCTTTGTTTTGTCAGTCATTTATACAATAAATGTACAATGCAAGGGTGGTTTTGAACATCCTTTCCGTTGTCAAAGTCTTTGAACTCTTGACTTTTTGATTAGCGTTTCAGTGATTGCATTAAGCTACAAATCCTAACTACTAGGACAAAAATACACTTGTTTTTGCATATTTCTAGAGAGATACATCGAAGGTGGAACTCTGATCATTCCATCATGCAACACGGTTACTAAGCTGAATGATTAATTACTATGGCGTACTTTTAGTTTCGTCTAACTGAAGACATAATGGAGTTTTTTGAGAGTATATCTCTTTATCAATGTCCAGTTAAATATATGAAGTGTTATTTCTTCTAAAAACTTATATTTTCTATTCTGCTTTTTTGCTTTTTAGGCTCCTTATTTCCAGGTGATGTTTTACTTGAAGTAAACGGTCTACGAGTACACACATTAGAACAAGTATTCTCTCAAATTCAACAGACATCCAGTCTACTTGATTGTAAACTTGTAGTACAAGCTCCAAAAGAAGGCATACTACGATCTGGAATCCAACGGGCCGATTCCGGTTCGAAAAGTAAAGTATGTTTTATTGTATTTTCATTGATTGCATAATTGTCTACTTTTTTTTTTAAATTAATGCTGAGTCATTATTTGAGATTGGTAGAGCTTTTGAGACTTTTTCTAGATTGTTTGCTAATATAAAGATGAAAATGCCGTCCTCCTGTGTTCTTGATAACGTCGTGGGTAATAGATATGCATGTTTCAGATGACGTCATAGTTTCTATTGCAAGTTGTAAATTCATCCTATCATATACACACAGAGAGAGAAAGTTTCTAAATTAACAGCTAGAATCACTTCACTTCATATCATATTATGCAGACCAAAAGAAGACAAGATCAACACCATCTACAAAATAAATTGTATCAGCTGTGATAAGTACCTATATTGGTCAAGTTGGATGTCGGATTCAACTCAGAATCCAAGAATATAAACTAGCCGCAAAAAGACGTGATATATATTCTTTCATATGGATGTATGTAGACAACTACGGGCACCAACTGCAGAAAGTTTAAACAGTATAGAAACATTAAAAGTGCCAGGGACTTCATAGAAGTCTGGTATTCCAACAAATCAATAGTCTTTTTTTTCAATTTGAATGTACGTGTGGACACACATACATGGGGAGGACTCATCGATCTCTGCAAGTAAGGGCTCCAGAGCATATTCTTAAATGGCTCCAGAAACAAATGGAATCTTCAGAATCCAATAATTGTGAAAACAGGAGACCTAGCTCCTCTATTACGAAACATCTTATGGAGACAGGGCATAAAATTGACGTTAACAGATCTTTTAAACCTATCTATAATAGGTGTTTGGGACGTATCCTAAAGTTTGTGGAAGCCCTAGCAATTAGAAAGTTTAAACCACCTCTATGCGTCCAAAAACAATTCGTCATCACATTAAACTTTCTTTGGTAAATTTTGTTTTGATACCATAGCAGATGTACTATTACCTTTGCTATTTGGTTTAGTGGTGTTCATTGTTATTTTGACCTTGAATATATCCTTTTAACTTGACCTAAGTGGTCTATTTTCTCACCTCTTAACTCTTTATTAATTTCATATATATGTACTCCTATGACAAGTTCGTGTGTGATCAGATTGTTCGAAATGTGTTGTGCAGATACATTACACGATTCAGACAAATTACGTCGTCTTATTGCTTTATCTAAAATCAGTAATCAACAAACTCATTACTATTATTACAGATCAAATTTATCGACTAATAAATATAATAATAAGCTAGAAGACAAAACAAAAAGTCAAATTCCAAGTCAATAGAAACGATCAATACTAAGGCGAATTAACAGCCAATCACGTCAGTTATATCATTCATCGAGAGAACTAAGTTCATATCATATTTTGAAGCATGCGCAGTTAAATCATCCATCTCAGAGAACTTAACCACAACATCAAAATCATCCACCTGAGTTACAAATATTCTGTACTATTTTAAAATTGAGATTAAACATAGTCATATAATAAGTATTGAAGTTAATTGGTGGGTGTTGACTAGAAGTAGAATCCAGGATGCGCATTTCGTCCTGCTTGGGACTCGTCAACTGGATGCACCTGCATTCTCCAGTGAATGACAGTGTTCCCACAGACGCTAGAACCCAGTGCCCGCAGTTTCAAATGCCAAAGAGTTATCCACTAGACTACTTGGACCACGAAAGCCACCTCTTGTGCAACGGGTTTTATCGACGATGTGTCGAAAATAGAATTAAATATAATTACTATTTATTGAAACTCTAGCTAGCCTAATGTGTTATGCTGTAAGATGAGACAAATGTTTTGTAGCTGATAATTTTGTTACTTTTGTTACACTGATCATTTGCTTGATATCGATAATGATATTGACAAAATATTAGAAGAAATATATAATTCACGAAATCGAATCGGATTAAGGATTTGGTGAATTTGATGTGTGTTGTATTATTCGTTCTCTCTTCTCACTAATCGTTATTATTCATTCAGTGTGGGTGTTTGTTTTCTTAAATCTCTACGATGAAATCGCCTCTCCTCTTCTTCTTCTATTTTTGTAATTTCAGTTAGTCAGGAGAGAAAGTGAATAGATGAAGCGATTTGATTTACTTTAAACATTTTGTAAGAGATGATACAATCATTTAAAAATTCAACTAATATACATTATATATATATATATATATATATATATAAGTATTATTCTGTACTCCTTCTCACACTCATACCCACCCACCCACCCACACACACCCAAAACTGGTTGTGTAGATTCTGAAGTAGAAATTAGAAAAAAATAGTGAATTCATACATAATTATTATGCCGTCATTCACTCAGTATGTGTAACTCTCTCCTGTGCACATATTAGTAGCCTACTGACACGCTTGCTTCTATCATCATTTAGAATAGATCAAATAAAACTGACAACTAGCTTGATGTATATACTAGTTACTGTTAACTGATCAGGATTTTCAGACTGATTCTAGCAACTGTCAGACTCACAGATGATTCTTCTGATATATATATGTATATATATATATATATATATATATATATGATTATTGTGCATACTGTAGTATTATTATTTTGTATAAAACTATGAATTGAATATGCCAACCCCAATGTTGGCATATTTCTTACACTCTTTACTTCAAATATTTGACATCTTGTTGATACTTTTATTATTATCACTATTATTATTAATAATAATAATATTAGTAGTAGTAGTAGTAGTAGTATGGAATGGTTTTTACTGAAAACTCAGCAGACAAAGACAGATTAGCAAATATTGATCATGTCTGGAAATTCCCCCAAACAATTTTGAGTAGACAATGATTTTTTCTTCTTTTTTTAATATAGCGAAAATTCCCAAACAAACATTTAGCCGATAAAAGAATATTCTTCCCCGTAAATTCCTCATCTGCTTTACAGCTGTATATATATATATATATATATATATATATAATGTTTAAAGAGTATTTGTTATTGACCGTTGAGTTATGTCATACGTTGGGTCACCCAGTTCAAACTGAATGGAAGATGATGAGACGAGCACTGGTCTGCAGGTGACATGGAGGAGATTGTGTGAGGTGGAGAGGAAAGTTTATGGACAGTTGTGAGGTCAGATAAAGAGGACTGTGGAAATCCGGATGAAATTGAGATGTACTGTTGTAGCTCTCTGTTCCACTGGGAACTCAAAGAAATAATAATAATAATTGTTATTGACAACACATATGGATGAAGCGAAAATACGTAGTTCATCCTTCATTGTTGAGGAACGGACGAGGATGTCAAGTGGAGAATCGGGAAGGCGAGAAACACATTCATCAACCTAAAACCAATCTGGAAATCTTCGTCACTCAGCCTGCACCAACAACAAAATTCGGATTTTCAATACAAACGTCAAGTCAGTCAGTTCTTCTATACGGATCAGAAACTTGACGGGTTACAAAGAATATTTCCAACAGCCTGTTGCAGACCTTTATGGACAACTGTCTTCGTTCTATGCTGAAGATCAGATGGCCGGACAGAATCACCAACAAGAAACTATGGGAACAAACAAAACAAGGACCAATCGCTCAACAAATATGTAGGAGAAAGTGGAGATGGATTGGACACTCGCTGAGGAGGCCGTTGGGTGACATCGCGCGTCAGGCCAGTGCTCGAGTGGAACCCGAAAAGGGAGGCGGCGAGTGGGACGTCCAAAGGTGACATAGAAGAGATCGTGTGAAGAGGAGTTGAAACAGAATGGATTAACATGGATGCAGGTGAAAAGTACAGCAGAAGACAGAAGCAAGTGGAGACGTGTAGTTGAAGCCCTTTGTTCCACTAGGATTCCAAGGGAACAATAATAATAATCCTTCATTCTTGAATAAAATAAATAAAATAGACGATACAGGAATACCAACATCGATGTTTCATCTAATAAGGTCTTCTACTTTTCCATGAAGAAACGTCTAAGCTGCATAATGAGTGTTCATTTTTTTTATTTAATAAGGAATTCTACAGACTAGTTGATAATGTGGCTATGGGGTGAGAAATAAGACCAACTCTAACTCATATTTTTCTCACAAGAGTAGAGAATAAACCTTTGGAAGGTATTATTGGTGGACTGGAACTCTATTGTCGTTACATGGATAATACGTTTTTGATTAGTAAAAATGAGAATGAAGCAAAGAATATCCTTCAAAAATTTAATGATGTACATCCTACAATAAATGATAGTATTTCATTTCTAAATGTCCTTATGACTAGGAAAGGGGAGTGTAGAAAGTAAACCTACATCAACTGATCATTTCTGAGTTTTGTATTCTTGATATTTAAACAATTTAACGATATGTTTGGTTCACAGAGTTAGAGTAATCTGCTCTGATGACTGTTTTAATTGAAGAATTCCAGAATAATAGAGAATTACTGAGTAAGAATGGATTTCCAGAAAAGTTTATTGATAAAGCGAGCCAGTATGTCTACAGCTCCCAAGAAGCCATTGTTCATAAAACTGCAGTTACTCAGGGAAAATATCAGTGATATTATAACACAACGCTTAAAGAATGCAGTAAAAGCAGTAATCAATGAAGCAGGAGTTCGCTGTCTGTTCACAACCTCTCCAATTTTACGTTCGAGAATTAAGCACAAACTACGTAATTTCGCCTACTCCATGTTTACCTACCAGTTTGATTGTTCTTGTAGGCTTAGTTACATTCAGCATAAAATTAGTCATGTTGATTATCCTCGGATTTCTGAACATTAACCTAGAGTGGTTATGCATGGGACAAACAAGGTCTAGTAGTAGTTCCTTTGTAGATACTGAGCATGAAGTTTATGTTAACGAGTCATTCAAAGTGATCTATCATTTTCTGACTAATCTTAATTTCGCCTAACAAGTTCATATTTATTACATAGCTGAAGTCATCTGAATCTACCTGAAGAAGTTCAACTTACCTTAACCATCATTACTTGATTGTAAAAATCTGACTATTTTCCCTTCCCGTTGCTCCTTGTATAAGTTTTAACTATCTTTAATTAGCGCATAAATTTTCCCCCTAAATTTCTTTGATACTGTTAAACTTGTGGCTAAGTCAATAGTTTCACTATAGTTCTGATTATAAAGTGAAGTCAGATAAGGAACCATCGTAATTTAAGGATGGCTCAATTACTGTTTCATTCTACTATGGGATTTCGAAATATGGCTTATTGGCTTAAGCAGTTGGTCTTTTGGTCCCAACTTCGAATCCCACTTCATTCAACTTGTACAGCTAGGTAGTATCATCAACTCTAACATAGTAAGCTTGGCTCATATTCTGTTACAAGAAATATCTGTTCCAAATCACTGAGTTCGGTACAATTTGTGTGACCGCATGAGCAGTTCAACCAAGGTCTGTTTCGTTACTGGGCAAACATGTTACCATTCTTTCAGTAGACAAGATATCCTCTGGGTCGTAATTTTTAATTTCTAACGAGTGTCTATATAGCGCGATATGAAGTAAATTAGCTTTCAGCAGTGAGAATGGATAAGACTTCACTTTTCTTATGAAGTCAGTTGTTAATACCATTGTGGCTAAATATTTATTTTGATAAAGTCTCACAGTGTGTTATTAAGTTATATAAGGCATCTACAGTTCTAGCATTAAGGAGGGGATATCTGAGACCCTACGTAGGATTCTTAATGAAGCGGGAATTAGAGTGGCATTTAAACCTACAAACTCACTCGGGTAAGACAAGCTCTGTAGGTTAAATGACCCAGTTGACCCAATTAGACAGAATAATACAATTTACAAAATACCTTGTAATGACTGTAGTCAGATTGTGGGAACATAAGAATTTAGCTAAGGTTGGAACGGTTAACCCCGTGAAGATAAGTAATTTAGAAAAAAGCTCAGCAGTTGCACTGCATGTATGATCACAAAACCACACAATTGGGTGGGACAGAGTCAAACTTCTAAGAAGTAATATAGGTAGGTGGAGAGAGAGGTTGATTACCGAATCCTTGTTCATCGAGTCTACACTCAACACGTGCAATAGGAATGACTTATCACTGATACCGGAAATATGAAAAATACTACTACCAATCAAATCAAGCGATGAAAAATAATGGAATTATGTAAACGGAGTTAGAAAGTTGTGTGAGTAGTGCCTTGATATGATTATGAGTGGCAATAAATTGTGCTGGAAACGTCATCAGTAAATATTACTACTGTATAACACTGTGAGACTTTATCAAAATAAGTTTTACCCACAATGGAATTATACTTTACCATAGTGCACAAGTTCTATTCTTATATCAGTTGTTAATATGTACTCTTGATTGTTTATCGCCCTTAAGAATAATATTGGTTGAAAAACTTCCCCTATAATCCTTTCAGTGGTTTGAAATTTCCGGTGTAAAGGTGATATCATGACCAAATCCTACATTCTATCATACATATGAATTACTTTCAACATCACTTTTTTTGATTATTAAATGACACGCACAATCGCGGAAACGGCAACTATATTCAATGGGGAACTATTTCTGTGCGGTAGCTTTCAAACCCCGTTGATTATAAGCGCCTTTTTCATTCTGTTGCTCTCCGAGTGGAACTCAGGGCTTCAAACTTTAGTCTTTGAAGTTCCAGCAGTAGTGATAATCTTTTTTCACAGTTTAGGGTTGCAAGGCTTACACCCAAGCTTCCCTCTTTACCGGGCTCGCCTACTAGCTAAGCGAGGTTTAGGAGTGCGTTGGCCGAGAAATCTCACTCCGGACCACATGCGGCATGGTTGACGAGCATTCTACTACTAAGCCACCGATGCACTACGACCGCCTTATTACAACTTTAAGAAGTGTAACTTGTAGCCATTGGCAAAAATAAGAAAGAGCTTATTATTCACTCATGGATTTTTATGTAGGTATGATTGGCTGTAATCTGAACTTCATTCTCTAACTAATTTTATTTGATGATGAAACTATTCAAAATATTCAATCAATCCATCGATCCATCCATCAGAAAACTTCTTATACATTATTTGGTTGTCTAAATGCTGACAAATTAGTCTGGTTAGATTCCTTCTTCAATAATTTTCCCCACCCAGTACTTATTTTTGGCGTTTGTTAGAAAGCTTGTTATATAAATATATTGATTAGTCTGAATCTGTTGCATACTTCTTTTATGTTATATAACAAATATGAATAATGTTACGGTATAAGTTTTATTTTTAAAGACGTATTGAACACTGAGTTGTTTTAATGCGTTATGCAGTTTCCGTATGTTTTATCACCTCATTACTATGTTTATTGTTACTTATATCATCAGATTTCTCTTTCTATCTCTCTCTCTATGAAATATTCTGCAGCATGATACAGCCTACAATAACGATTTATTTTGTCAGACTTTATATTAATCTAGTCATCCAATTAGTCAGTCAGTCAGTCGATTTCAGCTTACGACTGACGTGTTTTTTTTTGGTTACAGGATTTTCATCATGAGCTGACATTAGTTAGAAAACCATTGGAAAACCTGGGAGTACTGGACAGCTGTTTCGTCCTAGTTTGGGACTTCAGCAGTACGCACCCACCGGGATTGCTGCAGAGTAGCTCATATAAATTGTCCAAAATGCACACTCTTAAAAATTTCCATAAGTGAATAGTAACTTTCTTTCAATTTAAGTATCTGTTTACTAATGCTGAATGCGTTCTAAATTCATGATTACTGCTATTCTTATTATTAAAAGACACTAGTCACATTTCATTTAAAATTTCAAAAATAACATCAGAGGATGAAAAGAATGTTCACATGATATGCTACCACCTTAGTTCAACACTCTGATGTGATTATTGAATTAGTGGAATGGTGATTAAAGTCGTAACTTAGAACTTGAGCCTAGACATAATGTGAAACACAGTTACTGATCTATTGCTCTATAAAGTACACGACTTAGCTGATTGTTCACATGTCAAAAGAAAGCCACTTAGTCAGTTTGTGTAATTGGGGCTTAGAAGACGTCGCTAGCAGGCTAATATAGCGTTCAGAGCGTTATTACATTCGAAAACCGTTCCTAGTACATTTCTTCTCAACTTTATTCGCCCTTATATTGAATAAGTATCACCTATTCTCATCGTGATTCATTTTTATTGATTTTACACATATGTTCTACGTTACTGATGATGATGATAATAATAATGGCTTGATGGAAGCCATCAGCAGGAGGCTCTTAATCTAGATTTTGTGCTTCTTAGAACTTGATAGGAAGGCGTAGTGGAAATATGGCTCATTGATCTGTAGGTTCCGGGTTCGAATCCCACTCCACCTACTTAAGTCTGAGCGACTGGGTAATACAACTAACCCCCATACTATAACCAGCTCATAGGCTGATACATGATAAACCTCTTCCGAGTAATTGGATTATAATATGACCGAATTCTATTGATCAAGTGACCAAGGTAGGAAATTCGGTATAGCACTCCGAATCGATGTTGTAATAGCCGCCACTTCTAACCTATGTAATGATCGATATGTTCGGCTATTTAATTGAACTGTAAAAGGTGACTTATATCTTCTGGAACTAAACGCTTGACATCGCGCCGATAAGTGACCAATGAAAGTGTCTATTACAGTCCTACAGGAGGTTAATCGCCAACCCGAGTAGCTCACTGGTAACGTCTCTGACTACATCACTAGAAAATGCTGGTTTGTTTCTAACAGGGGTCGTGAGTTCCCTCAAAATCGCTGATCCACCTTTTTGATGAGTACCAACAAGCACGAAACCTAAGTCCAGATCTTCCTGCTGAGTGTAACAACCAGAAGCCACTTGTTGTGGTCTGAATTCAGGAAACCGAGGTTGCGTCCTACTGCATATAGAGACATACAGTCACGAAACGCTCCAAAGGCAGCAAAAGGTGGTTATTCATAGGTAGATCTGTGTGATTCTATTAAACAATAATAACACCGAAAACTTAAAATTATCGCAACAGAATGCCTTTAGGCAACTATACAGACAAGATAACTTTCTAATGCAAAACAAAAATGAATAATAATTATAAAGATAGTTGAAACATTCAAATAAGTATATATATATATATATATATATATATATATATATATATATATATATATATAGTAATTAGATCGTTTATGAGGTATTTTCCAAACAATTATTCCGTTACACCGATTGCCTCCAACTAACTAATAGTTGTACTTTGCAAATGTGGTCACTATCTTTAGTATGCAGTGGAGCACTCAGTCAACAGTAGTTTCAATTCTTTCACATCTAGACACATCAATGAAATCCACAACAGTTAGTTTAAGCCACATAAGAAGGTGTAGACTTCCTCACTGGTTGGGGTCCTTGGGAAGGTAAAAACCAATGAAGTCTGGAGACAATTTTTGATATGTCTCGAAATCGTTCTCAATGATGGCCGGCGCAGATGCATCCACTTCTTGTGACTTATAATATCCAATAAAACTATATTGTTCTTCCTTATTACTACTCTTTTTTGCCTCATATCTCTGTTTACTGTCTCTGTTTTGCATTTCTTTTTACTTTCTTCTGTCGCTTTGTATGCTAAGTGAAGTGTGGTAACTGGAACTGCTGCACATCGGTGCAAAGTCCTACGTTGCAACCATTCCAATCCACATCTAGACATTTTAGAGAAAGTATTCTGTTACCTCATTTAGAAATATTTCATTAGAAAACACTGCCAAAAGTTATTCTGTCTAGTATGAGTATGGAAGATGGCCGTACCTGTAAAATTTCGACCTTCACGTTAAAACAAAACCACCAAAATATTCATAATCCAAGTTGAACTTCTTTGCTATTTTTACTTTCTAAGAATTTGTCAATTTCAATTCCTCTCAGGAGAAATTTTACTCTGGGTTTATAAGATACGTGTCTTCTTTTTGAACCAGGTCAAACAATATATATAAATATACATATCTTAAAACTTTACAGTTAAATTAGTTAAATCGTGTTATCTCCAAAATACACACAGTGATGTACTGTAATAAATTAATTGTCATTTCTGCATGAGATATCAAATGATTCTTTGCAAACAAAGGCTATTCAAGCATATAATGAAGCAAGTCTATGATCTTTATCAATAAATTGCTTAATCCACTCAAATATACCTGAGTTCTTTTTGTTTCTTTTTGACCTACCTTTCTTTTAGTCTTTGTACACAAATATTTACTATCACACCACACAAAAGTTAATTTAACAAACAAGACTGTGAAAGTATGATTATTATTATTATTTCTAGGTTAAATTCGTCACAGATCGATATCAGCTAAAAGATCTATGTACCACTGAAAGTATTGGACATTTATTGGTCTCCGATCTCGAACCCTTAAACTAATAAATATACTACACCTTGTGGTTCCTATGGTTACTAGACTGAAACGTCTTTCAACAATCAGAACTCCGTAAACTTAAATGTTTGATTAGTAGTTTCGATTTACTGATTTAGAAGATATTTTTAATGCTGGACAATGTTTAAGAAAAATGCAAGATTACATAGCATTACTTTTAGTATTGTTAATGAGACATCATTATATTATCCAACTGTTGACGTCTAATATCTCGTCATTCTTTTTACTTCATATATTGAAAGGTTATTGAGATACTGGTTGCGGACATTTGTGATTTTTTTCTTGAGTGTTAACGTACTAAGATCAATCTAGAACCTACTACTCAACAAACAGGTAAAAAGAAATAGAAATGGTTCGAACTTCATGCTCAGGAGGAGACTGTCGAATGACATCGCTCATCAGGCAGACTCCCAAGTGCAACCCGAATGGGAAACGTTAGACGGAGAGATGAGAGACTATGGGCAATCTTAGGGTCAACTAGAGAGGGTGTCAGAGAATAGAACAAAGTGGAGATGTACTGGTAAAGGTCTACGTTCCACTCGGAACTGAAGGGAACAGTAATAATAATGATAACCTGCTGAGACAATGATGTATGTATCAGTGTACTTGACGCCATCACAACTTTTAAAGTTAAGAATTTCTAGTGTACTGCTATAGTGCTATATTGAGTACTTACTTTGACGAATCTGTCCACCCTTAGACGATTAAATACTTTGAAGTAATAATAATGATAATGTTAACTTTATTCTGGAAATCAAGTCTAAAAACAGCAAAAAATTCTCAGCCTTGCCACAGCGGTAGAATGCTCGCCAGCCATGCATGTGGTTTGGGGTTCGATCTCCGGCTGACTCACTTCTTAACCTCGCTAAGCCAGTAATAAGACTGGCAATGAGGGAAGGTTGGGTATGAGGCTAACCACCCCATCCCATAAAAGTAAGCACCAGTGCTACCGAAACTTCCAAAAAAAATAGAATCTCCAAGCAAAACATTCACCGAGAGTATGTATTTTAAGTCAACGTCGCTCTGTCCGAAATAAAACCCAATCCTTTATGATATTTATGCTTCATTTTCTTCTTGAAGTGCACATTGGGTAGATTAGAAATCAATAAAATACTTGTGTAAGGTTTATAGTGCGACCCAACGATATAATTGGAAGATCATAACGAAAAGAAACAGAGAAAAGTAAATATGCATTATGATGGATGGAAATTTAGTTAGCCCATTAGTTTAGTCTGCGTCAGTGGCACAGCGGTTAGGACGCTCGCCAACCATGTACGTGGTCCGGCCGACGCATACCTGATACCAATGGCCAGCCTGCTAAATTTGGTCTACCGATATCACATGCTGAAAATTCCATACTTGTACCAAAATACTGTGTGGAGTCAAGCTATAATAGAAATTAAAATTAATTAAATTCATCAAGCAGATGTTTCTGTATTCTGGATCCTGAAAAGACATAAAAATAAATGCATTTCTAATCTTCCACTTTTAAACCGTGGGTTCTTTTGTATATATATTCAGATATCCTATACGGAAACATGACAGTTTGAACCATGGTGCGTTTCGCTAGTCATTCTGAATTTTTAAACATTGAACTCATTTATTATTACAGAGGTGATGAAGATTCCTGGACAACAACAACAGACAACAATCAGCATAAATGGGAGGAACCTGAAAGAAACAACCTCCTTTACCTACCTGGGAAGCATCGTTTCAACTACAGGCGGAACTGACAAGGATATCAAAGCAAGATTCGGAAAAGCAAGACAAGCTTTCATTACTCTCAAGTCTGTGTGGAGGTCAACAGTACTCAGCATCAAAAATAAGATCCGGATTTTCAACTCCAATGTGAAGTCAGTCAGTGCTACTATACGGATCAGAGACTTGCACTGCGCGTCATAAATAGCACCTCAAACAAACTGCAGACCTTCATTAACAGTTGTCTTCGCTCAATACCACTCAAGATCAGATGACCAGAAAAGATCAGCAACAGGGATATCTGGCAATGAGCGAACTAACACAGCAGGAACCGATTGTGAAACAAATCTGCAGGAAGAAATGGAGATGGATTGGCCATACTCTGAGGAAACCATCAAGTGACATCACTGGACAAGCCATTGCTCGAGTGGAAAACGACCGAATGGGAAGCGGCGAGTTGGTCGTCAGTGCAAGGGTGACTTGGAGAAGGTCATGTGAAGAGGAGATGAGAGCATGTGGTCAGACTTGGAGCAGAGAACCAAGCGCAATGGAGACGCACGGCTGAAGCCCTATGTTCCTCTAGGAATTAAAGGAAATTATTATTATTATTATTACTTTTAAAAGGTTAATACCTCCTCTAATGAAGTAGTAAAATCTACGAGATATAATTCCACTTAGAATTAATGAAAGTAATACAGAGTGAGTTTTATGGTCACTAGTTGTTATCCAAAAGATCGGTGAATATGATAGAATGGTAAACAGATAATCAGCAGTACATGCATACATACATACATGCATGCATACAGTACATTTCATTAATCCGACAAGGTATCTATCATCTGCATTTATGCTAATCTATGAATATAATTCGTTCAGTTTCTTATTTTATATTTTATTTTTGCTTACATATAATATATACTGGATTTTTATTACAGTTGTATCTTAGATGTGCACATCAAATAGAGTTGATCATCTCTCTCTTAGTTTCACAGAAAATTTTTCGACTCATTTGAATTGTAAATCATGCAAAAGTGTATATATGTCATCTTCCTTGTTGATATGTGCTGGTTGTATGCATGGGTAGTATTCAGTCTAAAATTCAATATTATTTTGCTGATATCCCTCAATCGTATCTTCTGATGTTGTGGTTGTTTTTTGTTTCATTACTATGTGTATCAAATGACTATATTACTGATAAATAATCAGATCGTTTATCAGTAAGTAGTCTAACTGATTTACTTTCGTATTGTATGGTTGAATGAAATTGTCATCCTATTTTTATCATCATGTTAGACATTTCTTCATCGGTAGTACATTCACATCTATTGTGGCATGGGTCAGTGTATCCCACTCCAGCTAATATGATTTCAGTATCTGTGTCATCCAATCATTTCTTAGCCTTTTACTTGATGTGAACGATATGCATACTGCTGTTGAGCTTGGATAACGTTATTGAGAATTAATATGAGTTGATGCGACTGGCGCTTATAATAGTTATGCTGAGAGTAGTGTTCGATACCCTAACCCCTGGAGACTCAGCACCATACACTGATTTCCAATCACTTCTACCATCCCCCCTCCTAGAACTTTACCGGTCAAATAAAGGTAGAAGACAGACTGGTTCGAAACGGTAAGAAAAATAGACTTTATTATGTGAAAATACGTTATATATGTAAAAGTATTACCAACTACAAACAGTTAAGCTAACAGATAACTAATTAAATTGGTCGCACAAGGTCGGGCTTCAAGGTTGTCCAATCAAATTATAATAATTCTTCTTCCTTAGCTCAATGATTTAATTTATCGATCCTGGTAGAGATTGATTAGCCGACGAAATGTAGCTATTTTAAGATTAAAGAAACCATTGCTGAACATTACAGGAGGACGAAATGCGCATCCTGGATTCCACTGCTAGTCACCATCTACCAATTAAATACTAATTAAATGCTCAGACATCGTAGAAGTATCTGCACAAGAAGACGACATTTCAACCTGAGACCGAGCACTTCGGTTCAATCAATCGACGGGAAAATCTAAAATTCAATTAAATAATTACAGGAGTTAGTTTCTCTATGTGTTTATGTATGTAGTATGTCGGATTCGATACTCAGTACAATCGGCTTACTGACCTATAGGCTTTCAGAGATATTTCGTCTATATAACCATTGTAATTTCGGGTAGTGTGCAGCTGATGAGAACCTGTGAAATAGAATGATGTCATTCTATACTGTAAATTTCGTCTTCCATTCTTTATCGAAATTTATCAAGGGAACCAAATGTATGAAATATTTCGTATTATTTTGGTTCAACTGAGTTGTCGACAGTAATACTTACACGACGTATTACTGGAGTTGGTGAAGTAAACTTCTGATTTATACCAGTGGATTAGAAGCGATCAGCATAGCATGTTTGCACGCTTGAGTGAACTGACACTCCCCACCCTCTCAGATATTCTGACCCCAGTCGTCCTGTGCAACAGTCAGTAACACTACTATTGAGCTATTTGGCAATAGATACTTCTTGGTGGTGAGTACTAATAAAACATGAAACGTAAGTCTAGAGCAGGATCGAAAAAGCAAGACAAACCTTCACCGATCTGCAATCACTCTGGAAATCCGCCACATTCATCATAAAGAACAAAATTTGGATGTTCAACACTAATTTCAGATCAGTTCTTCTATATGGTGTAGAGACTTGCTTCACACGTTACCGAAAACATTTCCAAAAGGCTGCAAAAACTTTCATCAAGAACTGCCTTCGTCGGTACTATACTGAAGACCAGATGGCTGGTCAGAAAGGTTTAGCAACGAAGATCTCTGACAACGAACACCAACCAATAACCCATCACCCAACAATAAATGAAGAGGGATTAGATACACGCTGAGAAGATCATTGAATAACATCGCACGTTAGGCCTTCGCTCGAGTGGAACCCGAATCAGAAACTATGAGTTAGGCGTAGTTCCAAGGATGACATAGAAGAGATTTTGTTAGAATGGAATGGAAGCTATTGAACACTCGTTGAGAGCCTTCTAAATAAGACTACAGAGAAGAAGATGAAACGAAGATATGCTGTTGAAGCATAACATAACATAATAATAACAATAATTACTGAAATCGATTTTAAATTTAAAATATGAAACTAACGACTAAGAGACAACTTTTCAGTGGGTCTTATGCAGTCGTTATGACGACCATTGATCAAAATAGTCTACTTTCAAATAATAGAGAAGATTTGTAGCTCAGGTGGATGATTTACAATTAAAAGCGTTCTCTGAGCTTTCATTCTCCGGTGTATAGATTGCGCAAAATCAAACAGAACCGTAAACAATAATTTCCATAGTTTTCAAACAATCAACGGTTTCTATCTGTTCAGCTAGACTGCATATATATCACATTTCATTCAGACTAGGAAATGCGATGTTACAGAGCTTTACACCGTTAATTATTATTATTTTTTTGCTTGACATAGCTTTGTTTACTCTATGCATTCATGCATGCATGTGCAAGATATTTGATTTGTGAATAGGGGTGTATAAATGTCGGCATTCGTTGTCTAATTATCATTTCCTTATTGTCTCAATGCTATCCAATTGTGTCTGTGTTTAAATTAGTCTTAAAAAGTATAGACAAACGTTATTACCATCACAATTGTTGTTGTTGTTGTTGTTGTTATGTATGTGCATTTATGCTATTGTATAAATGACTATACGGCATGCATCAAGAAGAAAAATATTTTTCTTTTTTAATTGAAGATATCTGAGTCATCTAAGAGTTTGTATAAAATTATTTTTGGCAGAGAGAAGGAGAATGAAATGTTTGTCTATTTATGATTGTGACACGCGTTTTTTTTTTTACTTCACTTGGTAGTAGCAGTCAAATAAATTTACTACAATCATTTTTAAATCTTGTTACAATTCAATCCTTTATTCTATACAACAATTAAATACGTATCAATTTACATCAACTCACTTATTCTGTTTATGATAGAAGGAGGAGGAGAGAAAATGAATTTTGGGTGGATTACACAACAAACAGACATTAATCAAAGAGAGAGAACCATTGTAAACTCTAAGGAGTAGTAGAAACAACTAACTGTTAAGTCCCCTAAGAATCAATGATTGGTCATTAAAGAATAACCAATCAATATATCCATTAGAGTCCTGTAGGAGGTCAATTATGAGCTCAAATAGCTCAGTGGTAGCGTCTTTGATTGCAGCACTGGGTGATGTGAGTCCGAATCTCAGAAGGGCAATGAATTCCTTTAAAATTTCAGATACACCTTGCTGCTGAGTGATCAACAAGCACGAAATCTAGGTCAAGGGCACCCTGCTGATCACCTCCAACCATTGAGCTTAGTTGCTTTAATTTTGACTATGTGTAATTTGCTAATAAATCTGGTAAATTAAAAAATGTTTTCAAGCATTGGTTTGTAGGATTTTTCTTTGATTTCATCATTAGCTGATATCACTTAGAGAACCATTGGAAGACCACCTGGGAGTACTGGACAGCTGTTTCCTCCTAGTCTGACACACGTCACAGTATGCCCCCACCGCCAGGGTTCGTATCCAGGCCCTTCCTGTTTCAAGGCGAGCTCGTAGACCATTAAGCCGTGATCAGTAGGGCACAGCAGATCGAAGTTGAGGACAGTTATTCATCGAAGATACTGTTAAGTGGTCGCACTATGTTGTGAATTGACAGAAGCTGTAATTCATGGGCTATTGGGTCGGGTCCCGGTGGCTTATTAGTCTACAAACTCGCCTTGTATCCAGAAGGTCCTGGGTGCGTACTGATGAAGAGTCCCAAACCAGATCAAAACAGCTGTCCAGCTGGTTTTCCAATGGTTCTCTAACTGATGTCACCTCATGATGAAATCCTGTAAATAATAATTCACTTATTCGACAGTTATGTTGTGTGTGCGTGTGTATACTTTGAATTAACACTATTAACTGCAAAAACATGATATACTAGTTTTCTCCATTTAACAACGTTACCCATATGATTTTATTTTCGACGATTTCTCCCTTCGTTTAGCGTTATATTCGATGTCTGTTCGATTATGATGCAAGCAAAGATACTCTTCTACCTGCTGGTGATGTTGGTCTATCGTTCAGATCTGGAGATGTATTGGAATTAGTTGATGATCAAGATCCTAATTGGTGGCAGGTATGTTAAGTGATTACTTTAATGATTTACAGAAGATGAAGGGTATTTGTGTAATTCGTATTATTATTATTATTATTATTATTATTATTACAAATGTTTATTTTACAATGAGTGGAAAATGAAACAGGATTGATTTCACATGCCTTCTGTTATCTAATTCTAATAACTTAGTTAAGGTAATAGCAGAACAGAATTTCCAAGTGTCAGTTTCTATGGATTTGATTGGTTGCGAGTTTGATAATGGATTGAAATCAGTAGGAGAATAAATAAAGAGCAGAAAGCATTGGAGATCCGTTTCGTTCTAGCCCGGAACTCTTCATCAGTACGCATCCAGACCCTTGCGGTTACGAGGAGAGCTCGTTGACCACTTCGCCACTGGGACAGAATTCAATGACTATGAATTATAACTTCTATTAATACACGATTTTTAGCGCCTTTGACAACCAAAGGTTTCCACCAGGTCGGGTGTGAGGACAAATCCTCACTGATGACATTATCTGGTGGTGGTTCTAAAAGTAGCGAATTCCTAGAACTTAGAATTCATAACCATTAGGTCCCGTCCCAGTATTTTGACTGGCTTGCATCGTAACCCCAGGGTCTTGGGTTTTGATCACCGGTGAGGTCATGGTTTCTTACTGATGAAGAGTCCCAAACTAGGATGAAACAGTCGTTCAGTACTCCTTGATTTTCATTACTGCTGTAACTGAACTCAACGCAGAATTTTAAAACCTCATTCTATTTATGCCATGTCTATCATCTTTCCTCAATATAAAGTAATTTTGCTTTATCAAGTGAAAGAAGGGATAACAGATGTGTTCACGTTGTCAAATCTCATAAGCACATGGATTCAGAAAGCAGTAAATGCACATTTATGTAGTCACAAATTCATATCATATTTGTATCCATTATGTTAACTGATGGGAAGAGGGTGTTGCAGCTAGGTTAAAAGGTGGACGTTTAATATTTACTTACTCTCTGACCTAATGAATCCCTAAGCGTTATTATTAGCCAATCAGATTTAACACACGAACTGAATGACCAATGAGATTTGAATTCGGTAAGAGGCTTTAATGTACTTACTACTTGTTACGTGACACGTTAAAATGTTTGCCAACCAAAAACAACACTACACTTTAAACAGCAACTCAGTGTGTATACATGTTTTGATTATTCACACCTTACAAAACCTATCTCTTCTATGTATTGTGGAAAAAGAATAACCAAAGCAGTTCAACGAATGGAAACATTATTTTCAACCGTATCTCATTTTACTGAAACTGTACACCCCCTACTTTCATCATCAACACAACCAGTAAAATGAGTACAATCTCATTACAATAGTGAACTAGGTGGGAACATCATCACTCACTGTGGAATGCAGGTGCATCCAGTTGACGAGTCCTAAACAGGACGAAATGTGCATCCTGGATTCCACTGCTAGTCACCATCCACCAATTAAATAGTGAACTGTTATGTCTAAACTGACATTTTATTTAGTGTATACTATCGTTTACCGAACGTGTATCTGTTGAAGTTGAAAATTATTGTCAAAAATGTACATATAAATGTCGGAAGTAAAGACTATTTTCAGAGACAGGATACACTTGGTCGGTTCACATGTTTTTTTCTTCTTACAAACTGTCTGATATTGTTTACAAGTGGGGTGTTTTGTCATGGTAACAATTTGTTGTGGTACATAGTATGCTCATGATGATTCTGTCAACGTACATGCATTGATTACTAAATAAAATGTTCTGGTAGTGGAAAGCACAGGGAATTTGGAGAAGAAGAGATGCCAGAAGAAACAGAAAATTTGTATCCTTACTAGCTTATAAAGTTGCGTTATGTTCCGAGATATCAGTAAATGCTTATGCAATCAGTACAAAAGAAATCAGAATGCAGTTACCACAGGGAGTGGGGAGAGAGAAAGGCTGATCAATCAGTCTCTTTCTGGATGCATAAGTTCAGTTGGAAATATTTAACTGCAATTACTTCGTCAAAGCATAGTAATCCTGGCATTTTTTTATAGCAATTGTAATCCCAGGTAGTCTGTAGCTGATGAGAACCTGTAGAATAAAGTGGTGCTATTTTATGCTACATATTGGGCTCTGATTACATTATTGACGTTTATCAAGGGTGTTGCATGTGGCAGGCAACTAAGTGTTTTGGAAACGTATTTTTTCTGTCTAGTTTCATTTGTTACCCTTCAACTTGCAACGATGCTTCCGACTTCTGTTGCTTTATTGCGCTGTGCTCATACTGAATCAAAAATCCAACATGCACTCATCACCGTTGAGAATATTAGCCTGATTGCCTTTCATTACATGGGGCTGCGTTGCAACAGTACACTTTAACAGCAGTACTAACAAAGCCCTCAAGCGGGCAGTGTCAGGCACCCCGTCTCTGTCTTGATTTTCTTGGTCCTTTAAGACAGTCGGATCCATGAGCAACTGCTGTTCTCATGTAATCCATGTAACCCTGAATATTTGCTACTACCATTAAGATCTGCGCCTGTGGTCGATTTACTCAGGCTTACACCTGAGGCTTCCTGCAAGTCACAGTGACCCTCTTATTCGTTCTCGCTACTGCATGCCTGGACAAAGTCTGTTTGTTCTCAGACGCTGTTTGCACCAATGTTACGGTATAGGTCGAACACTCAAACTCCATCCGTCTTCAGGGTTGATTGATTCGGCAGATGAGTTGTTACATGCTCAGCGGTTTCCAACTTCTATGGTCACCATCCTTATGTCTAGACCAACCAACAGCTTTTGTGGTATCTCATGGGTGTCTCGTTAAGCACCTTAACCGTACGTTTCGTTCATCTCACAGCACCAATTCTGTTTATCAAAAATGGTCCACTTGACACTCACATTCATTTCAAAACTCCATTTAGGCGAGTTAAGCTTCTCACTCACTTAAGGTTTGATAATAGGTTGAGGTTGTTTTCTCCCTGGCTGACTGGCTGGTTTCAACCTAGAACTTTGCACAGATATGCAGCAGTTCCAGTTACCACATTCCCTTCATGTAGCACACAAAGCAAGAGAAGATAGTAAAGAGAGATTCGAAACGCAGAGAGAGATAACAAACAGAAATATGACGCAAAAAGAATAGTTTTACTGGATATGTATGGTGAATGTAGAGTGAATGCATTTTCGCCAGCCATCATTAAGACCGATTTCGAGCCATATCATCGATTGTCTCCAGCCACTGGTTTTTACCATCCCGTGGACCACAACCAATGAGGAAGTCCACACCTCCCTACGTAACTGGCTGGCTTAAACTAACTGTTGTGGGTTTCATTGACTGATGAAGGCATGTTTTCACTTGACCACCACTAGCTAACTCTTTTCCAACCTAATCCTATGTCAGTCAGCTAACACTGCCAGTCGGTCGTGGAAGGCGATGGCTAGGAATGTATGCGTTACACATGATCTAACCATCTCTCGCAGTCGGTATAACTTCACAACCTCGTTGATTGATTTCCCCTCCTCCTTCCTTACGCAGCACCCGACCGATGCCTAACCTCAATATTGTTCATTTTATTACACCTGCCACCTAACACGGGAAACAGAACGTAGACACATATGATCCCTCCTCCCTAACGCCTTATTCGCTGCTGCCGGATAAAACTGTTGAAATGAAACAAATATTTGAATGGTTTAACCAAAAAACATGTTTCTAGTTAATGAAGTGTGTCATAATACAATGCTTTTTCACTAGTACATTTATTACACAATATACATAAAGGTCAAATTTACTTGGTGCATACTGTGGAGAAACAGTGAACTGACTAAATTAAATTTTTATAACCTAGAACACTGGACAAAAGTACATCCATTCAATTTACTACTATACTTGGGAAAAGCACACATAAACGCCGAGAAAAAAGGGCAACAATGCGAATAAACTGTAATAAAAGAAAGTTTTACAGGAGAAAAACATTCTTCCATTGTGAATAGTGATGATTTAATAAAGTAGTGAATGGATCTGTATCATTGAAAATGATTTTGAATCAAATCACTAACAGTCTCGAGGAGCACTATGGTGAAGCAGTCTACACTTTCCTAAGTAACTCAAACCAACAGTCAGAGACTTCATGAATCGATGGTTTGGCAATGTACAACACAAATCCTAGCCACCATCTCAAAATCGATGCAACTATTCAATCTCACCGATCGATTTCCCTGTTAACCTATCACTTTACATTCAACCTAATTACTACTGGTCGTATTATACGACATAACATGAGGGATACAACTCAGACAGGTATAATCAAAATACAGCATGTGTTTTTATACCTTTCTCTGTCAACAGCCAAGTCTCTCAGACATAAAGAAAAACAGAGCGAACTGGTGCTGTTTAGTACAAGCTTCTTTTAACCGATAGTCGCGTAAGTTTGCATATGTCAAGTTAGTCTTTTGTGTCCAGCCGATCAGTCTATTAGGGCTGATACAACTTCCCAGATAGTGAAGTGATCAACAAGGCCAACTATTTCACTCTTTATCCCTTAGCTAGGAGTCGGTGTAGGCCGGTCTTGCATCATAATCTTAAATTTGATAGGGGCGAATTTCATGCCAATCGCACTAGGAGTTTCTCTCAATGATGTTCAGAAAACCTTGAATTTTGTCAGTTTCGATCTGCATACTTTAAACCGAAAAGAGGTATAATAATCATGCTGCAGACTGTAGACAACAACGAGATAGATTACAAGAAGACTCTAGAAAATCTGGACTCTATGGACAATTTATTCAAGTGTTAGTTTGTAGGGATTTGATTGGTTACAGGATTTTCATCATGAGCTGACATTAGTTAGAGAACCATTGGAAAAACACCTGGGAGTACTGGACAGCTGTTTCGTCATAGTTTGGGACTCTTCATTAGTACGCACCCACTGGGATTCGAACCCAGGACCTTCTGGTTACAAGGCGAGCTCGTATACCATTAAGCCACTGGGACTCGATCCAATGGCCCATGAATTCTAACTTCTGCTAATTCACGACATAGCGCGACCGCTAGCCAATGTCTTCGGCGATTATTTGTCCTCACACCCAACCTGCTGCACCTAACTGGTCACGACTTCTCACTGGACAATTTATGTTCAATGTCACATAAACTCAAAGATTGACAAGCGAAAACCAACAGCTTGACAGAAAGGTTAGCAAAAACATGACTTCAGGTGAACATAGAGAAAACAGAGGTGACGAAGACATCTAAATAACAACAACTATTAATCATCATCAGTGAGTGGTCTGAAGGAAGTCACCTTTTTTACTTATATAGGCAGTATTATTTCAACCATTGGTAGCTCAGATAAGAATTTTAAAGCCGGTTGTGATATAGGGAAAGCAAATAAGACCTGCAATAATCTGAAATGGATATGGAAATCTGTTGCACGCGTCTTAAAGAACAAAATTTGAATTTTCAATACTAATATCAAGTCAGTCACATAAATTCTCTATGGTTTGGATACTTGGTGTACACATCACTGAAAACATTCCCAACATTCTGTTGCAGACTTTCATTAATACCCTCTACCTTCACTAGGTACGAAAGACCAGGTAACCAGACAGAAAGGATAAAAAACAAGGAACCCCGGAATTGAAGTGAACCAACCAAGAACGAATAGAGAACAATCAGTTAGTTGAGGATCCAGGGTTGACGTGGAGATGCTTTGAAGAGGAAATAAAGGCTTGTAGGCAATCATGGAGCTAGATAAAATAGACTTCAGAAAACAGAATTTCGTGGAGGACTGAGTACAATGGAGATGTGCTGCAGTAGCCTTATATAACATTCAGAACCCTACTGAGACTGACAGTATTGTACAAAATAACCTTCCTATAGTATTTATTCCTTCAGTTTTAAGGTGTCTTAATTCTTAAAGTACTAAATCTACCTGTTGTTAAAATATCTACATATGTAGTGTAATTCTAATCAATAGGAATCATTATGTTCAATGAGAATTATTGGATTGTTGTATTAGCTGTATTGTATCAGTATATATTGGAAAATCGATATATTGATTTTTAAAGTTTACTCACCAGTAGGTAATAAATAACAAGAAGTAACTAATTAGATCATTTATATTTATTCAATTATATATATATATATATATATATATATATAATTCGTCATTTCGATTTTTATAAGAAAATATTTCCTTACATTTTGATTGATTGATTGATTGATCCGTTGATTGATTAATGTAATTACATGCATAATATAAATGAGACCACTATATTCTTTCCTGTGTGGCAGTACTAGTAAGCAAGTAGTCAGTCACATGTACTCTATTAATTTAGATTTTCTCATCTCACATAAATAAATTGTATAAATAGATTGTATCCTGTGGAGCATTTTTCAAAGCCTACTATTAGGTTAAGTAATAAATAATTAAAAATAGTTCGTACATAAAAATACATAAAACATGTGAGAAATATCATTTTGTTTTCATACACACACACGAACACGAACACACATTGGATTTACTTTTACCGAGGAAATGAGAGTAAATATTGATACTTTTAGTTATTATTATTATTATTAATTTTTAAATATTGAGGCATCATAAAAATTGATGAGTTATTCCAAAAATAATTATATTTATACTATTTAAAAGAAAAATCAATAATCTGTAGTAGATATTACCACTTACAAGTTATGTCCTCCTCAAATTATTTTGTATATGAATGAATGAATGAATAATGGTGATGACGTAACCGAATTGAGGAATAGGCGGTTTTTAGTATTTTAAGCAGGTTTTATTTTTAAAGTATGGTGACAGTTCGAGATGACTCTAGTCTTTCAGAATGACGTAAATCGTTGAGAGAAAGTATATTTGAGCACAAAATACTCTTATTATTTATATAAACTGAGGTGGTATCACCTATGGATTATTATTTTTATTGAAATTCTTTCCATGCATTCTAAGTGAAACACAGAAGGATGTCTCTATTGTCGTTTTAAGCAGGTTCAAAAGTTAATCAACAAAGTTTTTACGAGTTGATCACGGATTGATATCAGTTAGAGAACGATTGAAAACCAGGGAGTACTGGACAGCTGCTGTTTCATCCTAGTACGCACCCACTAAGATTCGAACCCAGGACCCTCCGGTTACAGGGCAAGTTCGTATACCATTCAGCCACTGGGACCCGATTCAATGGCTCATGAATTCTAACTTCTACCAATTCGTGATTTAGCGCGACCCCAACCATTGTCATTGGTGGGACATCCATCCACACACGTGACATCTAATTGGACCTCACTGGTCACGACTTCTCACTAGAACTCGAGGAAACTCCATCCTGTAGCAAGTCACTCGTCAAAACATAACTAACCCTTACCAAAAGTGTCATTTCCTTTTCACATGTAGTCCACCATGTCATCTTCGGAACCAGACTGTAGTCATCGCTTTCCATCTGGATTTCACTTAAGGGCCTGGCCTGATGTATGATGTCACTGGAAGGTGTTCCCAGTGTATGTCTAATCCGTTTCCATTTCCTTCTGCATAGTTGCTCAGTAATAGAATCATGGTTGGTCCCCTGCACTGTTAGAGTTCCTTGGTGCCTATCCTTTCTGGCTAACCATCTGATCTTTAGGATCGAGTGAAGATATAGGCTGTTGATGAAAGTCTGCATTAGATTAGGCTGGTGGAAAATGCTTTTAGTGATGTGCACGCCAAAGTATCTAAACTACACTACACCGAACCAATGACTAACTTCACATTCGTGTTAAGAATTCAGATGTTGTTCGTTGTACTAATTGCTGTCATGTGAATCTCTAGACTATTATTAAAGTCATGAACACCCGTCTTACTTTTCTTAATTTATAGTCTATCAAATTCATGTGGGTCTAATACGAAGCTGGATGGTGCATAAAAGCCTTGAAAAGCTAAAAAATGTTATCTCGACCATGCATATATAAACGTTGTCTTGTTTTCTAAAGAAGAACTAACAAAATTACTTTGGAAAATTTTCAGATAATGTTAGGCAGGACAACCTATCGTTGTTAGCCATAAAGTCGTAATTGATGCATGCACTGACAGGATAACCTGATTGGATAGTTATTGATTGATTTTTGGAGGCTCTTAATGGTCATATGATCAGTCAGGGCAAAGTCAAACTATCATAGCCAATATCACAGTGACTTTGAACAACCAATCAGAATTCACCACATTAAGTTGTCGCGTATGAGTTGTAAGAATATCTCTTGGTTAGTACACAAATGATCTATAGAGAAATCGTAGCATGCGCTACAGATGTATTCACCCAGGTGACTGCAGGTCATGGCACTTTGAGATCCATTGATATTTCTGACGCTATTCTTTAAGCCACCCCTAACTCTAACTATAATCCTAACCATAACCGTAAACCATAATCCTAGAAGAAATATCCCCACCTAACAGTATAGATTTGCAGAGAAAGTACCTAGAGAATAATTAGAATACTGTATCTACTCTAACCAAATCCAAAAAGATAAACATGATCTGATTTGGAATGACGTTTCATAGCGTCTCCTGGATCTGATTGGTTCTTGAAGGTCAACTTTTGAAAGACCCTGACACTTTGGTTATGATACTTTAACTTCGCTTCAATCAGATATTGATTATTTTATGTACGGTTTAAATTGCCGTGGATGTGTAATTGGTATGTACATCGTGTATTCTGAATAATAAAAGTTGTTGTTGTTGTTGTGTCTGTCGCAGTTATATCTGACTTTTGTGTCTATCTCACTATGGGAGAATATTCTCAATTGATCCGTTGACTATAGTGTAGTGTCTGAAGGTGCATAGCAGTCAAGATAGACGACAACCACAAAAGAAGCACAGTAACACTCCCACCAGGAAAGTTCATCCTGCTCCGGTCTATCAACAGGCTTTCAATAAGGGGAATTATCTTTCATTCAAACACCGACTGAAGTTAATTCACATAGATAGATGTATTTTTCTGTTTCACGTAGCCAAAGCCTGATAGCAACACTTTTGATTTTTAATCCATGTATAATGACACTTCGATTATGTCTTGTACTACAACGGTTCCTTTTATATGTATATGACTTGATGTGTGATACGCTCAAAACTTGATGGCTTTCTGTCAGAAATCAGCCAGTGGTCCAAGGAAAATGGTCTTACCCTAAACCCCTCCAAATGCCAAACAGTCAATTTCACCTTTAGGCATAAGTCCGACCTAAACAAACTGTTTGGCTCTCACGAGGTATGCAACATAGACGGCATTGAAATAGAAACTAAATCGGAAATTAAATACCTAGGTGTCATTCTATCTGCTGATCTCTCCTGGTCGTCTCATATCTTAGCAATTTCTAAGAAAATATTCCGTCTTACCTTCTACATTAAGAAGTTAAAACATTCTGGTATTACTCAACCCTTACTCCTACAATTCGTTAATTCTCGCATCCTGCCTATTATTCTCTATTGTTCCCCCTTAGTTTTTCCCGGGCTACTGAAGAAAGACTATAACATATTACGCAGGATGTTAAATGTTGTCAGCAGGGTAAGCAACGTGCCACTTAACCAGCTTGTTAATATTCTGGTCGACAGGCACATAGACTCATGTGAAAAATGGGCCAAATCCATTTTATCTAACTCACACCACCCTCTTCATTCACAACTCTCCCCTTGCATCTCATCAGTCAAAAACCAGAAGCATATATAGAAAACTATATGCTCGCACGAGCAACTAGAAAGACTCAACCATACCCTACTTAGCTCGTTTTCTGTGCGATAAAGAAAGCATTAGGCGTGACACCTATAATTCATTAAATAGTCAGTAGTACAACTGGATCTCGTCTTTCCAACTCACATCATCAATAGGTACAACATTTTCTTTCTTTCTTTTCCTCTTCTCGCTCTCTCTCTTTTTTTTCTTTTTTCCGTTATGTGCTGCTTTGTTTCTTTCTTCCGCTTACGCCAGTTAATAAGACAGCTCCCACTTTTCTAACACCTTCAAACACTGTTTCAGCTTTACCTTTGCTACTGACATGCCAATATGTTGTTGTAATAATGAACTGTGGTTTCCTCAATCTATGTAGAATTCTATTTATTGATAATGTACTAACTGGATGCAATACTGTAGTAAAAATGCTGAGAATTACATTCTGTATCACATGTACTGTTTTGGAATAAAGCAAATTATTATTATTTTCAGTCTGAAAGTAGAAAAATAGAAGACGTACGTATGCAGGATATGCATACGGCTTAACTCACTCGTAAAAAAATATTCGATATTATTATTTATTATTATTATTGTTCCCTCGGGTTCCTAGTGGAACATAGGGCTTCAACTGCACGTCTCAACTTGCTTCTGTCTTCTGCTGTACTTTTCACGTGCATCCATGTTAGTCCATACTGTTTCAACTCCTCTTCACACGATCTCCTCCATGTCACCCTTGGAAGTCCCGATCGCCGCTTCCCTTTCGGGTTCCACTCGAGGACATGACGCGCGATGTCACCCAGCAGCCTCCTCAGCGAGTGTCCAATCCATCTCCACTTTCTCCTGCATATTTGTTGAGCGATTGGTTCTTGTTTTGTTTGTTTCCATAGTTTATTCGATAATAATAATAATATTAACTTTCACTTGATGTCGGAACTCTTGGATCTCCCCCAGTATTTATTATATGTACAGCGTCGGTGGTTTAGGCAGTAGAATGTAATGTTTACATATCGCCTTGACTGTAGTTATCCCTGAAAAGAGGGAAAGTTGGGAGATAGACTAGCAACCGTGTCCCTTAAAAAAACACATGCGCTACTGAAATTTCAAAGCCTGAAGCCTTATGTTACACTCGGTGGCACAGTGGTTAGGACTCTCGCCGACCATGCACATGGTCCGGGGTTCGATTCCCTGCCGACGCACACCCGATATCTATGGTTGGCCTGCAAAATTTGGGCTACCGATATCCATGCTGAAAATTCCATACTTGTACTGAAAAGACGGTGTGGCATCAAGCTGTAATCAAAAATAAAAAATAAAAAATAAACAGCTGTCTTTTGAACAGTATTGTTATCTATTGGAATGAGTTGGTTTTTCTTGACTTTTTAGCATACTCTAATCTCTAAGCAATATTATAAGGACCCAAACCATAGATGTTGCGAATTTCCTGGAATAATTTGAGCGCTGAGTCAGATTGAATTTATATTAATGCTTTATGCAATATGGTTAACATAAGAAAAAAACGGCTGTCAGCATTTTTTGTATTTCCTTACGTTCCCAGTGGAACATACGGCTTCAAGCTAGAGCTTTGAAGTTTCGGTAGCATTGGTGTTTATTTTTACTGGATGGAGTTGCTAGCCTCATGCCCAACCTTCCCTCTTTACCAGTTTTATTACTGGTTTAGCTAGGTAAAGGAGTGAATCTGTGGCCGGTAATCGAACCCCAGACCACATGCGTGGTCGGCAAGCATTCTACCGCTGTGCTACCGACGCACTGGCTGTCAGCCTAAGCCAGTCAAACAAATATAAGTTTTAGTACGTAAGGATTTGAAAATATTTATCCCATTATATATTGAATCGCGCAGCTACAACATACTTCATACCATAAATTATTCTAGACCACCTAACGTCTAAGTTTCAGTTTTGTAGTCTGCGCTTAACCATTTTGAGAAATCGGAAATATGCACAATTTTATTAGCAGCAGCCTACTAGATTTAACATTGTGATATGCTGTTAGTAGTATACGCTTGAATTATTTGTCAATTTCCAACTACCTGCTTTGAACTCAGAATGAAACAAATGCGTAACACTATATAACGTTTCTCTGTTGTTTAATTGGAAGAATGTTGAAATGAAAAACATTATTGTCGTCTATAGGACTTTTGTTGATAAAACTGGCCTCACGCTGTATTTCTGTGTATTTTATTTTTTTATACAAAGGTGCGTACTTTAAAAGAACCTGGCTCTAAAGCTCGACTCATACCATCACAAACGCTAGAAGAACGTCGACAGGCTTTCAATCAAGAGAAACTTCAGTGTATGTTGTAAAAAAATTGCTTAATTGCTTTTTTTTCTTATTATCTTTTCATAAAATATATTTCACATTACACTTTCATTTCAAAGTTGGTTTTGTCACCAAGAAATGCATTTCGTCCAATACTGACAAGGAACCCTGGGAGGGCAGCGAAACAATCAAGAACCGATTACCCAGGAAATATGCAGAAGGGGATTTGGATGGATTGATGAACATGCGCTAAGGAGATTGTTGAATAAAGTCGCATGGCAAATATACCCAACAGAGTGGAACTCAAATAGGAATCAACGGGTTTAAAGTGAACCCCGAGGTTGACATGGAGTGGATCATGTGAGTGGAAAATAGAAGGTTGTGCTCAATAGTGGAGCCATCTAGAAAAGCCTGTAGTGAACAAAGTGAAATGGTAATGTGCTGCGGAAGACCTATATTTCACTCAAGAACTCAACGGGGCTAATAATAATAAGGAGTCAGTAATAGCATAGAAAAAAGTACACAACAGTTTCGTTTAAGAATGAGGTTTAGCCGACACCTTTGAAGTTTTAAGTCACTTCATGACTTATTATAATACTTATATATTCATAATATGTGGTGTAGTAATTTTTCAAAATTATGTAAACGAACTGTTTTAGCATGAAAGCTTATTATTTCTTTCATATACCTCCTTCAAGCCTTATTACGATTACTTCATTTAGCATAATTTTATTTCACTACTAACAATTGATTCAATAAGTCATACTTAATGTATGTACCAGGTCTTTCGTTCCGCAAGTTCTCAGAGGGATATAAGACTTTCACGTAAGCTTTTACGTTTCAGTAGCGATGTTGTTGCTTTTGTGGAGTTAATTTATTGGTCTCAAGACTAACTTCCTATTTTTTTTTCGGGATTACTAGCGGCTGGTTGGGAATTGTACCCGGATCTGCTGCGTTTTTTGGCGAGCATTCGACCATAGAACCACCGACACGCTGTGCTGCACAAGGACTTTTTCACGGTTCCATTTTCACCGCTTCTCTTGTCCACTATTTGTACTTTGTTTCGTTGCTTTGTCATAATATCCATTTCCAATGTACTAACAGGGCTTACATGCTAGCATAGAATTCATGTTACGCATTTTGATTCATTCGTCTGCCATTGCTTCTATCATTAATGCAGTGCAGTGCTGTGACAGACATTTTGAAGGCTTACAAAATATTCAGTAGGCCGTTTGACTTTAACAAGTTCCTATCGAAAGGTACAGTTGTATTACTATGCTGTGATCAATTATCTGTCTTCAAGGCTTTTATTTACCTATGTATTAATGTATGTTGAGTATTGATCTTCTCGTTGACCCTGAAGTTAGAACTGTTATTGTTAATTCAAATTTTAAAAAATCAATCATAGCTAAAGTCATCAAGAGGGGCAGTAATATCAGTCATTGAAAATCCTGAAAAGGCCTACTTCACACTGAAGTAAGCACTGAATGTGTTGTCTAGAAGGACAACGAAAAAAGCTTTTGCAAATAAATCACCCAACTGAGAGAGTACAATTACAATACAAATAGCATCATCCACTTGAGCTACAAATCTTCTCTGTCATTTCAAAAAACTGAAAGTTCATCAGTATTTAAGAATAAACACTTTATTGGTTAATATTTGATGGTTGTTTTGTAAGCACTTTTATTTGATTCATAAAGTATAATTGAAGTCAAATAAAGATATAACCAATATATTGTAAACTCAAAAATCCCATACTACAATCAATGCTATATGAATGTTCAGACCATTTTCCCCGTCATTCAGTTTAGGTTTTTTCATCCAAGTAGATATTTTTGAGAAATCTCTCAGTTTCAAAGTATTCCTTCTTATAGGTATAAAACTTGGGCACTGTGGTAGAGTATAACTCCATTATGGATAAGATTTTATTTCGATAAATCACACAGTGTTATACTATAATATTAACTGATGACGAAGTTTCGAGCACAAATTATTGCCACTCGTAATCATATCAAGTCACTCACACAACTCTTTGCTATAGCACTGCATGCATTAACACGCAACCACACAATAGGGTGGAACATAGTCAAAATTCTAAAAGGTAATATAGGTAGGCGGAGACAGAGATTGATTACTGAATCCTGCCTGGTTCATCGAATCTACACTCCACACATGCAACAGAAATGACTCAACGCAAATACCAGAGATATGGAAGATATTGTTACCAGTCAAATTGGAGGAGGATAATAAATAATGTTAAAGTATATTTAATTCACATTGTAACATTCTAACAAGTGACTTATTTTTACTATAAAAAACATCTTATTCCCCATCTAACTGTATTTGATTGATAACACTAACATTATTTCTGTATGTACGTTATCCTGTATTGATTTTTTCTTCAAATATCTAATCAAATTTTACTCATGTTGATAAAGGAAGTAAAAAGTTGTGTGAGTGACTTGATATGATTATGAGTGGCAATAATTTGTGTTTGAAACGTCATTAGTTAATATTACTGTATAATACTCTATGACTTATCAAAATAAAATCTTATCTATAATGGAGTTATTCCTTCTTATGTCAACAGCAGCTAGGAGAATCAATGAAGTTGTCTAAAAACTCTTAGTTATTCAAAGTAAGAACTATCTAGCTGTTGTTGACTTCTAATGGCCTATTGGTTGGTGTTGATCCGTGATTAAACACTGAGTTGTGTACAAAAAAGGAATTATATATGTTTGCTTTGTCCTCTTTTATGGCTATGAGATAGTGACATTGATAATAATAATTATTATTATTTCCTTTAATTCCTAGAGGAACATAGGGCTTCAGTCGCACGTCTCCATTGCGTTCGGTTCTCTGCTAGAGTTTTCACCTGGCTCCAAGTCTGCCCATACGCTTTCAATTCTTCTTCACATGATCTCCTCCAGGTCACCCTTGGACGACCAACTCGTCGCTTCCCTTTCGGGTTCCACTCGAGCAATGGCTTGTCTAGTGATGTCACTTGATGGTTTCCTCAGAGTGTGGCCAATCCGTCTCCATTTCTTCCTGCCTATTTGTTTCACAATCGGTTCCTGGTTGGTTCGCTCCCAGAGATCTTTGTTGCTGATCCTTTCCGGCCATCTGATCTTGAGCATTGAGCGAAGGCATCTGTTAATGAAGGTCTGTAGCTTGTTTGAGGTGCCCTTTTTGACACGCCAAGTCTCTCATCCGTATAGTGAGTAGTACTGACTTCACATTGGAGTTGAAAATCCCGATCTTATTTTTGACGCTGAATACTGTTGACCTCCACACAGACTTGAGAGTAATGAAAGCTTGCCTTGCTTTTCTGATCCTTGCTTTGATATCCTCGTCAGTTCCGCCTGTAGTTGAAACAATGCTTCCCAAGTAGGTAAAGGAGGTAGTTTCTTTCAGGTTCCTTCTATTTATGCTGATTGCTGTCTGTTGTTGTTGCTGTGGCTGTTGGTGTTGGCCAGGAATCTTCATCACCTCCGTTTTCTCTATGTTCATATTGAAAATAGAAGGTATAAAACAGCTATCTTTGACCACAGAGGTTTCCATTCTGTCTCATGTGTTAAGTGGTATAGTGTGGTGAGTAATATTCAAGTTAGGCGTCGAGGTTTAGGTAAAGAGAGTGGGTCAATCGATCAGGTTGTGAAGACAAACCGATTGAGATCACTAGGATATGTGTTGTGTATGTTTGGCCACTTTATTTTGCGTTGAGCTATGTTAGTTGGGAAAGAGTTAAAGGTGATCAAATATTAAATCTGGCATCAACTCAAGAAGCCTGTTAGTTTGAACCACTTAAGAAGGTGAAAACTGCCTGGTTTGAGTCCTTAGGATGCTAAGAATCAATGGCTTGAGATGGTCGGTGATATTGCTCAAAATCTTTGCCAGTGACGCGAATGCACTCACTCTTCATGGTCTTGTACATCTACTAAACTGTCATGTTTTTCCATGTTACTACTATTCTTTCTCCCTCAGATTTCTTCTTCTTATTGAAATTTTCAATCTCTTTTGTCTACGTTTGTGCGGTAAATGATGTGTGACAAGTTGGACTGTTGCACTTCTCTGCAAAGTTCAATGTTGAAACTCTGCAAGTCAATTTTAATGTAACTATTACACCCTTATTATCTTCGTCATAATACTTGATCTTCCCCTACTTTTCTTTTTCCTTTGTGCAGCAAATACCAATCGTAAATCCTGGCGAAAGGTAAAAACATTCTTCAGAGCTGCAGATGCATCAGGTAAGCTAATAGCTACGCATATTTGCTAAATAACAACAAATTATTGTGTTTTGGTCACAAATCACCATTTATTTTTACTTGAATGTTGTATATCCTAACATGATTGACACTGAGTGACAAAACAAACAAACCACTTAACAGGCAGATTGATATTGAATGTCCGGGCCAATTGGGTCAAATGTTTTGTTTATTGACATGTAAGCTTTCGAATTTCAAGGTTCCTGAATACAGCTCAATCAATACGTGTTATTGATTGATTTTATTATTCTTTCATACGATATGATTTTCAATGCTAGGTAGACTGACAATGACAACTTATTAAAAGGTTATGACAGTACTTAGTTGATTCGAACAGTTGTGCTGTTAATGTGTACGTAATCATTTATAATAATTTGTTGTATAGGCCTACGCCTACGCTCAGATATATGGAGTTATGAAGAGGTTGTACCATGGCCACAATCTAAAGTACCTTGTCTCTTATTGATTGGTCCTAATGGAGTTGGTCGACGTAACTTGAAAGTACTACTTGCAAAACATGAATCGAAACGTTTTGCATATCCTATTACAGGTAAGTAAAACAAAAAAATAATAAAACTTTGTTTGTGTTATGTTGAATCTCATTTTCCAGTTAAAATATTTTCTTTTTCCAAGTGTTGATTTGTAGATATGTGGTTGGTATCAGATTTGATCATGAAGTGAGGCAGCACTGGAAAGCTGTTTCTTCCCCGCTCCTTTTCGGGGGGGGGGGGACTCTTCCCTAATAGCCACACATCACTCCCTCACAAATCGAACTTAGAACCCTTAGGTTTCGGGGTGATCCCGTTCACCATTCGGCCAATATGACAGCATCCAATTCTCCTGCCAATTCGTGATAATATAGCTCAGCTGCCAGCCAGGATTATCGACGAGTATTTATTCTCACACTCAACTTTGGCGCACCTCAATGGTCAAGACTTCTCATCCTGTAGTCAATCATTGGTGTAAACATTCGATTAAGTTTCAGGTATTGGTTTTCATTGGTTGAATTGGTTTTAAATTTGGTCACACTTTGCAAGAGTATAAGATGAAGCGAATCATCAATAGATGGAGTCCTTAAATCACTTAATATCCCGGCAAATCGATACCTGGAAAGTAATTTAATGCTCGCAGCTGACTGATTACCAGATGAATTTGCTTACAGAGCTAGTGAGAAGTTGTGACCAGTGGAATCCACCGATTTGGGTGCGAGAACAAATACTCGCTAATGACACTGGCTGGCGGTGGCGTTAGGAATTCCGAAATGACAGAAGTTAGATTTCATGCGTAAGTGAATTCAGTCCCAGTGAATGAATAATCAAAGGGTTCAATCCTCAGTGGGATCGTGGGTGTGCATACTACTGAAGAGTTCCAAAGAGGGATGACGAAATAGGTGTCCAGTGCTGCCTAATTCTCAACAGTAGTTTTCTAACTTTAAAAAAAATCAGTTTTTGGTCTCACTGAAAACTTAAAAGCGCATATATATATATATACTCGTGTGGTTAGCTCCCAATTCATTGTCTATTTCATACACAGCCGTGCAAACGCAAATACCACTTAAGTGTATATTCACTTAGCATCAAGATTTTGCTAGCATGTGATTCCTTTTTTGCCACTTTTGCTTAATGAAAATAATTCAAATTAAACCCAAGGGAGTGATTATATTCAAAGTGAAATTGATTTCAGTGGACGAGTGTTCAAAACTTTATTGTGTTTTTTTGTTGTTTCTAACTTTGAATATTATCAGGATTTCGTTTAAAAACTTCGATTTTACTTATGCGTTATGTTTATTGACAAATTAACTGATTGTTAACATTGTAAAGTAATGAAATTTATTCATATAGATAGAAATCGTTGAAAGAATTCAGTTCAACGTTCGCCTTCATGTTTCCATTAGAAGGATGTACGCAGTAATGTTAGATGGTCCCACTTTGGATATCGATGAAAATAGTACAAATCTAATCACCAATCTAAGTAGTGTTACTTTGTGACACCTTATTACTATATGCTTACTTCCTCTCTATATTGTGACCAATCTGCATTATTCTAGAAAACTGAAAACTTCATCTCAATTAAGTTTGTTTGTATTGTTAAAACGTTAGACAACTTCATTTGATTTGCAACTTTGGAGTAGTAAGGTTATTGCATCTGTTCATACTTATCTGTGTGATATGCGGATCATTTACACACTTGTTACGATGTGGTCGCATTATTTGGGCTGGGTGGTTTTCTTGCAGAGCTTTCTTTGTCTTATTTAAATTCTTCTCCATGAATGATATAATTGTGTCCCTTGACAAACCTATTTGGGATTGGATGTTAATTTGTCTACATACATCGATGTGAAAGAAAAAATGTGTCTTTCCACAGCTAGTCTATGTTCTTAGACTCGTAGTCTAAGAGGGCAACAACTTTGACTGATATAGTGTTTATCATAGTTGATGCAATTAATTTTGTAGATGGCACTTATGCTGTCCTTTTTGCTGTTGAGTCTATTGGTCGTCATAATATTGAATGAAGTGACAGTGTTGGTTTGTGTGCTTTATCTATCCTGAGTCGTTTTATTATCCTAGCCATTTCTTTGGGAACATTCTTTAGTAGAATGTATTTTCCAGTAGTTTCTAAAAATTGTTTTCCAGCTGATGTTTTGATTTGAGTTTAGATGTTTTCTTAATGAAACTGCAAAGGTATCAGTTTTTCTTGATGATAGTTAATACATTTTCCTCTTCGATCCTCCTCAATAATGGAGTGCTACAGTGCTTTATAAATCGTTTCTTCTTATTTTTATTATGATTGTTTGCTTGGGTTCTGAGTGGAACACACGGCTTCAACAGTACTTCTCCACTTTGTCCTATTCTCTGTGGTCCGGTTCGTCTGACCCCACGATTGCCCACAGTCTCTCATCTCTTCTTCGCATGATCACCTCCATGTCACCCTTAGACCTGCACTCTTGTTGCTAGTTCTTTCTTACCTGCCATCTGATCTTCAATATGGAGCTGGCAAAAGCAGTTGTTGGTAAACGTCTGCAGCCTGTTGGAAATGCTTTTTGGTGACGCGCCCAGACTGACTTAACATTGGTGTTGGAAATCTGGATTTAGTTTTTCATGCTGAGGGCAGAAGATTTCCATACTGAGTTCACAACGATGAAGGTGTTCCTTGCCTTTCCGATTCTGGATGGACTTGACATCCTCATCGGTGCTAACTGCCTATAGTTGGAAAGATGCTTTTTAGATAAGTGAAGGAAGTCACGCCTTTCAAATTCCTCCCGCTGATACTGATTGGTGCTTGTTGTTGTTGGTTGGTCACTTTCAACATCTCCGTCTTCTCCATGTTTACTTGCAGTTCTTTCTTCACTGCCTGCCTCTTCTGCCAGTTAGTTGGTTTTCGGCTTCGTTTTAAAACACTAGAAGAAGCAAAGAAAGTGCACAATGATTACGATTAATTTCATTGTGATGAACCCTATCTGTTAACGACGAGTTTTTTTCCCAATCACCGCTTTAAGTATACATTTTATTCTTTTCTAATATTAGATACTACTGATCCAACATTGCCAACAAACTTATTTAAAGTTTTATCAAAAGATCAAATGGAAGCTGATGTAAAATCTGGTGCTTATGTTGAATGGGGTAAAGTGAATGGACATTATTATGGGATTCGTTTCTCTGAACTGCGAAGAATTATAGCTAACGGGAAAACTGTTGTATTCGACTGTCAACCTCAAGTAAGTACTGTCGTTTGCAATTTGATGCATTCTCTTTTCGCTGTCAGCGTGCTTAAGATGATCTGTCAATTCGATACTATCCAACAGTTCAGTATTAATAGTTGGTGGGATTTAACAGCATGCCAATAACAAAATAATCACTGTACTCAATACTGATTATAATTTCTCTTCTTTTTCTTCTTTAAATTGAATATTACAAGGATTCATGGAAAGTGTTTTGCGAGCCATTGTTGTTCTTTAGGGGGAGGAGCTTCCGCCGAAAACATAGTCACAATCCCTTATGCTATGCAGAAGGTACATATCCAGTGCATCATCCGTTATTGTCTCATGGCTGTCCATTTCTTTTAGCCTTTGTAATTCATGCAGCCGAAATTTAGATGATAAATACGTACTACCTATGCGGTTTCCACCGAACACATGCAGCCTATTGCATTCTCTATTGTGTTATAACTTTGTGTGTCTTCTGTTCTGATGATCAGCTAATCTGTTATCTAGCATTAGCGTATATTTACTATTATTATTCTCTTGAGTTCCGATTGGAATATAGAACTTCAGCAATACACTACTATTTGACTCTGCTGGCTTCATGATCGCCTATAAACTTTCATTCCCCCTTTTACACAGTTTTATCCATGTCACCCTCGGACACACGCCCAACTCGTCACTTCTTATTCGGATTTCACTCGACAGCCTGACATTTGATTCCAATCAACCATCTCCACAGCGTATGTCTAATCCACCTCCATTTCCTTCTGCATATTTGTTAGGCAATGGGTTGTTGGTCAGCTAGCTGTCAGAGTTCTTTAATTCCCTATGCTTTCCAGTCATGTGATTTTCAGTATCGAGTGAAGGCTGGTGTTGATGAAAGTCTGTATCAAGCTGTTGGAAATTGCTTTTGATGACGTACACCCTGAACTATATAGAAGCAGTATTAAGCAGTATTCGTATTTTTTCCTTAATGAAGGTCTATCCTGGTTTTCCGATCTGACCCTCACTGGCTTTGTCGTCCTTATCTGTTCTGCTTATAGTTAAATCAGTACTGCCTAGCCAGAGAAGTCAATCAGGTGGCTTTCTTGAGGTTTTACCCGTTTAATAGTGATTGGTTGGTTATCTTCATCATCTCTCTCTTCTCTATATTCACCTGAAGTCCCGTCTTTGCTTTCTCATATTTTCGCCTCAAGATCTTGGAGTCTATACATCACTAGACAGAAATGAAACCACTCACACAGTTTTACATATTTTCACTTATTTTGAGCTAAATCATAAGAAACAGTCAACTTTTTTAATTAAAAATTGTATACTTATTAAAACGTCTACAATGAAATGTCAATATTTATATCTTCGAAGCGTAGGTGGAAAACTAAGTGGTATACTCAACTCTATGATTGACTGACTGACTGATTGATTGATGGATTGATTTAGATTCTTACAAGAATGTGTACTTACAGTTTGTCTTCTGATTTAACTTATCGTTTCAATGGATATGATGTGATGAGTATTGTCATGCTGACTCTTCTTACTTGTATGTTTTTAGCATTATTATTTATTTTTTTTAAAATCTAACACCTAAATTGAAGTAGTCTTTCAGTGTTTCATGCTGTTTAATAGTTTTTTTCCACTTCACTTATAAAACAATGGTAAGAAGTTATGATCATGTGTGAGTGTCTGAAGTTGTCTATTCATGTGATATATATATACATGCATTACTTTAAAACTAAACAGTTTGAGATTATATCACATATTTTTGAGCTATTTTGTTTTCACTCACAATCACAATTTATTAGTTTTGTGTTACAATGTGCAACTAAGTTAGTTGACTGGCACAAAACTTCTCCATATTCTGGACTATTAGGCATATTCAATGAATACTGATTTATGGTACTAATTTGTCTGATCGCTAAAATGACCGATTTATGTGGAATTAGATTTCAACTCTGGAATTGTTGACCAACTTATGTAAACCAGTTGATTCATACTGTGGTGTGTGCTACTGTGATCAGATTTATCAGTAGTATATGTTTAGAGACGTTCATGGTCACACAAAAATATCAAACAACGGAGAGATCGATTTCAAGTTAGAGAGAGGGAATGAACCAGTATTACGGCAAAATATGGGAGACATGAAAAGAAGACAAAGAAACACAATACGACGGAAGGGCAGAAGTAGCTTAACACGGAAGATCTGTCGAAATGAGGATTTTCACATAAGGTGTACATAATTTCTCTATATAGAGATATCAAATTCCAAATAAATATTCTCTTACCAAGTCTCTTGTCTTATACCACTACAATACTGCTTTAACCAAACCTAGAGATATTTCTGCACAAATTGAATATGTACAAAACTTCGCTTAGTACTAAAGATCAGATGGCTAGAAAGAATAAGAATCAAGGAACTATGGTAGGCAAAAAAAAATAACCAAGAACCTATTGCCCAACAAATATGCAGAAGAAAATAGAGAGAGATTGGACATACTCTCAGGAGACCGTTGAATGACATCACTCACAAGGCTTCTGGTTAGAACCCGACTGGGAAATGATGAACTGAGTGTAGATATGAGGTTGATGTGGAAAAGGTTGTATGAGGGGGAAGTGAAAGCTTATGGACAATCAAGGGAACTAGCTAAAGTAGACTACAGAAAACAGAATGAAATGGAGATGTGCCGCTGAAGCCGTGTGATCCACTATATATATATATGGTACTTCTGATTGGACACTAGTTAATAACTAGTGTAATGTGTCTAGTGTTACTAACTCGTGTCCAATCAAAAGTATCCAATTCAGTCTTACAGGAGGTCAATCGCTAGCCCGAACAGCTCAGTGGTAACACCTCTGACTGCAACAGTGGGTGACGCCCATTCGTGTCTCAGAGTGGACATGAGTTCCTTCGAAGTTGCAGATACGCCCTCTTTACTGATCAGTACCAATTTGCACAACACCTAGGTCAAACAAGGCTTCCTGCTGAATGCCTCCAGCCACCTAATATATATAATACTTGTTATATGATGCACTGTCTTCTCTTGATAGCCTTAAAGTCAGTGAATGCCACAGTATTATAGCATTTTTCACGTGTCTTAATACTCCATTTGTATATTATACTTCTCTCATAGCTACATTAAAAAAAGGACAAGCTATTTAAAGACTTGTATTTATTTCTCTTTCTTTTTTCAGTGTATATGATACTAGTTATTACTGTTCTGTTCACAAAATTCTCCAGGTTTTTTCCCTTTGTAATAGCTGAAGATAGGAAAATGCCCATTAGACATTATTAGTACCAATAATGTACACCTACTTTTTTCTCTCGTTAGTGTTGTTTATGTTTTTTAAAGCTTGTAAAATTTTAAAAAAAAAACACGAATAAGAAGATCAGGACTTTGTAGTATGCATAATTGATGCTATTCCTCCATCCTCCTAGGACTACTTGTAAATGTTTTGCTTCAGAATAAAAACATCTAAATAATAACATGCAGAATAAAAATACAGTTGGTGAACACAACAAGCTAAAAGATGTTGGTGTAATTATCAAGTACACTCGAATAACGTTCATCGTAGGACACTATTTCCAGCAGTAGAAGATTAAGCAAAGAAAGTGCATCGTAATTACCACTATCTGTTAACTTCCTGAGACACCGACTTCCATGATCTCTCTCTCTCTCTCACTCCACTTAGGTGGTCGTAATTCACCACCAGCAGGTGTTAACCATCTACAACCATCTGTCATCATCATTATGAGTTGATGACCTCCCCTCCTTTCAACCAGTCAGGATGGTAAAGGAACTACCGGGGTGGTATTTGTAACACATGTGAAGAATACTGAAGCTGGTGTTCTCTTATTTGACACTACCTGTTCAAAAATGTCTTCTACCGTATTGAAACTTAGAATTGCTTATGTAGTGTCAACACTAAAAGCTGTCCCTATGGAAATGCTAATGATTAAATACATGTAGTCACTGCATGTGAACCGCCCAGAGAGTTCAACTTTCACAAATATAAATCAAGGCTGCACACAGTAAAGCTTCTTAAACCTGATTACTGACGTCAACATAAGACGAATCAACAGTGATTAAAATAAGACTGGAATTTTTGATGCTTTGGATATTCTTTGGCTTGTTGGGAATTCTTCTATTATTATTTCCTTTAATTCCTAGAGGAACATAGGGCTTCAGCTGCACATCTCCACTGCGTTCGATTCTCTGCTAACGTTTTCACCTGGCTCCAAGTCTGCCCACATGCTTCCATTTCCTCTTCACATAACCTCCAAGTCACCCTTGGACGACCAACTCGTCGCTTCCCTTTTGGGTTCCACTCGAGGGCTTGTCTAGTGATATCACTTGATGGTTTCCTCAGAGTATGGCCAATCCACCTCCATTTCTTCCTGCCTCTTTGTTTCACAATCGGTTCCTTGTTGGTTTGCTCCCAGAGATCCCTGTTGCTGATCTTTTCTGGCCGGTCATCTGATCTTGAGTATTGAACGAAGACAGCTGTTGATGAAGGTCTGTAGTTTGTTTGAGGTGCTCTTTATGACGCGCCAAGTCTCTGATCTGTGTAGTGAGTAGCACTGACTTCACATTGGAGTTGAAAATCCGGATCTTATTTCTGATGCTGAGTGCTGTTGACCCTCACACAGACTTGAGAGTAATGAAAGCTTGTCTTGTTTTCCCGATTCTTGCTTTGATATCCTCGTCAGTTCCGCCTGTGTAGCTACCATGTTAGGAATAGTGACAATTTATTATTCTGTTTTAAGTGAAAATCTAAGTAACTACTAGTTGTGTGGTGAGTGCTACTTATAATCCGATATAAGTTGTATATCAGAAACGAATTCAGAAAAGTAACAATATGTTTGGCACACTGGAAAGAGCAATCAAAGAAGAGAACCACGAGAAGAATGTTGCCATATGATGCAGAATCCAAGAAGCTATCGAATGTGACGATATTCGCCCAATTCGTCAAGGATGTGGTAAATGATGTGCAAATGGCAGGTTGAGAATATGGTATACCGAATTTAGCTATGTACCTTACGTTTCACCAAATAAATATCCCTTTCAGTCTCCTCGGTCTTATCTTCTTTACAGTTGTTTATTTTAAGAGATTTTCAGCTTACTGTTTGTTTCCTCCTGTTTATTTGTGTTTCAACTGCATTAGAAACAACTCAATTTAATGTCATTCTTAATATTGACGTATTTATGGTTTCTTTTTAGTCATTACACTTATTACATCAACCGGAATTCAATCCTTGTGTTGTTTTTGTGGCTGCTCCATCATTTGAAGTAGCCAAAACAATGTTACACGATGGCTTGCAAGCCAATGTAACGACAAATACTCGCTCAGTAAGTTATTGAATTTTACTGTCTCATATTTCTACTGTTTACCACATAATTGTTGTCACTACGTATGCTCACTGGCAGACATGCTTTTGCTGGAATTATCGGTACAAACTATTGATCGCTTGTTGAAAACCATATCGTAAAATGATTACAATAATTTCAATCATCTACACATTTCTCAAAGTGTGCAGTTCAGAGTCAATGAAAGTAAGTGCAACGGTCACGAACAATAGCGAACGGCAAAAGTCAAAGAGATGGAAAAGGCCTTGGTAACACCAGATAACAATTTATGATTGTTAGGAAAGTAGGTTGTATAAGGTAAATGATAAGCGAGGCAGTCTCTAAGGAGAACAGTGCTTTAATTATATCTCCGAATAGAAAGTTGGAATTTTTGAGGTAACACTTTGAGGAGCAATTTAACTGGCCTACAGACACTCTCAATTCGCATGGAGGATTTCATCATGAGCTGACATCAGTTAGAGAACCACTGGAAAACCAGCTGGGAGTACTGGACAACTGTTTCGTCCTAGTTTGAGGCTCTTCATCAGTATGCGCCCACCAGCACGAAATAGCCGCGCTATGTCGTGAATCGGCAGAAGTTAGAATTCATGGGTTGGCCATTGGATCGGGTCCCAGTGGCTCAATGGTCTACGAGTTCGCCTTGTAACAAGAAGATCCTGGGTTAGAACCCCGGTGGGCGCGTACTAATGAAGAGTCCCAAACTAGGCCGAAACAGCTGTCCAGTACTCCCAGCTGGTTTTCCAATGGTTCTCTAACTGATGTCAGCTCATGATGAAATCCTGCATGCAATCAAACAAAATCTCTACAAAACCAATACTCTCAATTCGCTCATCGTCAGATATCTATCTATCGACCCTAGGATAGTAGTGACAAACTGTTGTCTAGGTTAATTGAGATACTAGGTGATGTCTGGGAATCAAAAAGAGTTCCCTTAGACTGAGAAAGAATCCTTTCTACGACAATCTTGATAAGCTTGACTAATATGGAATCCTAAATTCTAGGTTCAGTTACCATGCATACAATAAGTGGAGCTCGGGAAAACCAGACAGGCTTTAGGTCAGAAAGGGGATGTATTAATCATAACTTCATCCTTTAAAAGACTGGAATATTGGCATATTTGCCAGAATAAAACACTTGCGATGATTCTTGATCTGAAGGAGACATTTGGCTTCGTCGACCCAGAGGTACAACAAAACATGTAAGCCTATGAATCGATCAATATGCACCATTTAGCCGTTTGAAATCAGCAATCAAGATATATATATATATATAATATCGCCTTTACCTTTGTTCTGTAACCTTGGTTATTTTAGGATGAGGAATTGCAGTCTATTATCAAAGAATCCATGTCTATGGCAGTAATATATCGTCATTTATATTCTCATACTTTGGTAAACAAAAATATGAAGGAAAGTGTTGAAAAACTAAATCGTTTGATATCAAAACTGGAGCGTCAACCATGCTGGATACCTTGTGGTTGGGCGTACGAGTTAAGTGTCCCATACAGATCAGGTATGTATAGTCGATTGTTGAATTTCATTGAATTAACAGCAGCATGATTTATTTTCACTTGAAATTTTTATACAAGAATGTTTTAATGTCTTTTCTCGTATTTATTAAATTTTGATATAATAGGGAGAGAAGGTTCAGCGTATATACCTGGATCAAGTAGTTTGAGTGCACTTGGTATACATGACTTACCACCATCGTCTAGATCTTCAGCACTTTCAAGATCTATTATTTCTGAAGCATCTACTGAAACTGCTTCTAGACTTGCTCGACCTCCAAGCATATGTAATGGAAATTCATTAAATACTTCAGGACGTGATCGTCATTCTGGGAGTCAAAGATTGTATGAAAGACATCGACGTGCTCAACATGAACTTTATCATCCACCGATACCTGAACAAGATACACCATCAGAATCCCTTGATAGTCGTTGTTTGGATAAACTGCCTACTGATCGAATGAGACCAAAGTGTAGTCTTCCGTCTACTCAAGAGATTATTCAACCACCTCATAGAATTCAGGCATCACCTAATGCAGATCAAGTAAGTTTGGAAAATGGAAGTGTAAATTGATTAACCCTTATTATTTTATTGCAACTAAGGCTTTAGGACTAAGTGGCGTACTAGTAAAAAGTTACAGTCAGTTACGTATCTATGCTGTGCTTTTTTTATTCCTTTTGTGTTCGACACACATCAAGCTTAAGTTCTGAGGTTTCAGTAGCTGTGGTATTTTTTCCAACGGAGTAGAGTCACCAACCTCTTTGTTATCGGGCTTACTACAGGCTAATGGCGACGGTGGTTAGGATGCTCACGGCATACTTAGAATAAAATAATCAAAGATTTCAAGGAAATTCACTTACATGATGATTAAACTATGTGTTGTGAACGTTGAGGATCATGGACACAGTGACCAAGCAGATGTATCATATTTTTGACTGTATTTAAAACTGTTATTTCACTTTCGCTTGACCCTCTGAGGTATAACATCTTCTTCATATCTTTCTGTTCCGAGTGGAACATAAGGCTTCAAGCTGGAGTCTTGAAGTTTCAGTGGCGGGGATGTTTTCTTTTGAGGCTTGGCCACAAAGTTAAACTATTATAGCATTAATCACAGATGCCCTGAACAACCAATCACAATTCACATGCGAAAAAGTCTTCTAATTGTTTTTTAAGATGTATTAAAAGCCATTTCAAACATGATATTACACTGGATAACTGTCTCTTATGTGTTGTAAGAATGTTTCTAAGTTACCCCAAGGATAATCCATAGAGAAAGTATACCATACACAATGCATGTATTCATCCAGATGACTGTAGATCTTGGTACTTAAGGATCTATTGATATTCCATACTCTGCTCTTAAACTTACCCTTAATTTAGAGCAGGGCTAGAACCGTATAACCGTACCAAACAGCACAGATTTACTCCATCTTTACGGAACTCACTCACCAAATCCATAAGAACAGTCTCTTTTGATATGGAATAACCTTTCACAGAGTTCCCTAAATCTGATTGGTTCTTTAAGGTTTACTTTTATTCAGACCTTAGTTTTAACTATGATAGTTTAACTTCACCGGTCTGGGGTTAGCTAGCCTCATGCTCAACCTGCTACTTTCTTTACCTAGCTTACTATCTGTTAAGTGAGGTTCGAGAGTGAGTCAGTTGGGAACTGGATCCTGGGCCAAGTAGTTGGTTAACAACCATTAAAAGACTGGAATTCTTGTTGGGGAAACTAGTTTCTGTGTTCGGGTCCAGAAGAGTCTCACTGGTAATCTGAAGTATGGTTCCTGAGACGCACCAATGCCTATGACACATGACCACACCCAAGTGTATGACACATATAGCAGAAATGAAGACAAAGTGAAGCATGAAAAACCAAGTAACCAAATATATTTAATTGAATTTTAGATTTTCCCGTCGATTGATTGGACCGAAGTGCTCGGTCTCAGGTTGACATGTCGGCTTCTTGTGCAGATGCTTCGACGATGTCTGGGCATGTAATTAGAATTTAATTGGTGGATGATGACTATCAGTGGAATCTAGGATGCGCATTTCGTCTTATTTGTGACTCGTCATCTGGATGCACCTGCATTTCTCAGTGAGTGATGATGTTCCCACCGAGGCTCGAACCCAGTGCCTATAGTTTCAAACGCCAAAGCAGTATCCACTAGACCACTTGGGCCACGAGAGCCACCTCTTGTTCAGCAGGTCATATTAATTTAATTGAATTTTAGATTTTCCCGTCGATTGATTGGACCGAAGTGCCCACTGAAATCCAGATGACCAGTCACAAATAGGACGAAATGCGCATCCTGGATTCCACTGCTAGTCACCATCCACGAATTAACCAAATATATGTTTCATTGATAAGATAAAAAAGTATGTACTACTGACTTTCTATCCACACATAGCCTCAAACGTGTTGGAATCAATGCATTGAGGATGATGTATATACAACCCGATGCTGAAATTATTTTCTCATCTTTTCAGTCACTTAAAGCTTTTTCTTCTTTTAATATTCACTCAGGTCAGTGGAACAGACTTACCACATACTGATACCAATGAAGACGAGATTAACATGATCACTGATTTACAATTGAAGCCTGATGCTGCAAAAACATCTCCAACTAAACCAGTTCATCATAAAATAGTACAGAATAAAAAAGAAGAGGAATTCAGTTCAACATCTACTGGTGGCAGTGATGAAGATAATGATGATGCAGCCAGTTTTTGAATAATAATAATAATAATCACACCAACATGTCTCCCATAAACAGCTGGAATGAATTCAAAGATGACATTACTGATGGATTGTACTTCCTTCAATACTTTATATTTTATCCATTCACTATTATTATTATATCCTAGTTACTTTATTATACAGATTTCTTAAACTCTTAGTTTTGCTAATTTCGAGCATAGTTTTGATGCTTCGGATGATCTATGGCAGCTTCACTGATTTACTATCCATATCACAGTTGTTGTTTTTGTTTTGTTTTCTAATTTCTGAGTGTTCGTATATACTTTTTTTTGTTTTACTCACTCAAGAGTACACTGCTCATATTGACTTTTTACTCCTTTTTGGTTATATCAGTATTTTTCACTTTTATATTACTTCCGCCTATTAGTACTGCTGCTTGTGTTACTGCTGATATAATTTGAATATTCGGAATTTTGTAGTATTATCTATTTTATTTTATTTATTTTTTGACATGATTTTTTTTAAACAAATATTTTAATATTAAACAAGTTGTTTTGAATTACATAAATATGTGCACATAATTGTTCCTTTGGGTTCCGAGTGGAACATTGCGCTTCAACAGCATATCTCCACTTTACTCTATTCTCTGTGGCCCTCTTTAGCTGGCCCCACGACTACCCATAGTCTCTCATCTCATCGTCACATGATCGCCTCCGTGTTGGCCTCAGACGCTTAACTTTCTTGTTTGCTATTCGTGTTCCACTCCACGATATGGCGCGCGATGTCACTCGACGGTCTACTCAGAGTGTGTCCGATCAATCTCCATCTTCTTCGGAATATTTGTTAAGCTCTATGCTCTTGGTTAATCCTTTTCAAGAGTTTCTTGTTGCTAATTCTTTTTTACCTGCCCCCAAATCTTCAATATGGAGCCAGCGAAGGCAGCTGTTGATGAAAGCCTGAAACCTGTTGGAAATGGTTTTCGTGATGCACCATGTTTCTGACCCTTATAGAAGAAATGAATGACTCAACATTGCTGTTGAAAATTAGAATTTTGCTCTTTTTGCAGGGTGCAGAATACTTTCAAACTGATTTTAGATTGATGAACGTGTACCTTACCTTTCCAATTCTGGCTAGCTGGCTTTGATATCTTCATCCGTTCCGCCTGTAGTTGAAACGATGCTGCCTAGACAAGTGAAGGAAGTGACGTCTTTCAAATTTCTCCCGTTGATAGTGATTGGTCCTGGTGTCGTTGTCGTTATTGTTATTGGTTGGTTATTTTCATCACCTCCATCTTCTCTATGTTCACTTGAAGTCCAGTCTTTGTCGCCTGCCTCTTTGCGAGTTTTTCTGTCTTCTTATCGGTCCAACGTATTCTTGTCTTCTCACTCCCAATGCACATTCTGACGCATAATCCAATCCACCACAATTAAGAATGTCATCGGTGATAATTGGCAGCCAGCCTGTATTAACTCCTGTCTCCACTTCAAACGTCTCGCTGAGTTCTCCGTTTTGGATCACCTGACACATGGCACTGTCATATAGCCAGTTGTTGAATGAGGTTGATAAAGACTTGAGCACTGCACACCGTAGTGTTGAAGAAGTTTCCAAATTCTCAATCAACGCTGTCTGGTGAAGGCCTTTTCGAACTCGATGAAGTTGAGGTAGAGGTTTGACTTCCATTCTATGCTTTGTTCAGTGATGATGATGCGTAGAGTTGCAATTTGATCATCACATGATTTGCCTTTCCTGAATCCAGCTTGTTCTGAGTGGTGTGGCGGAGTTCTGTATCCAGTGCATCTTTCATTCTCTCCAGGATAATGCGACTTAGTATTTTACTTGACGTGTACATTAGCAGTATTCCACGCCAGTTCTTGCACAGTGAAGCGTGAGTCCCCCTTCTTTGGTAGTTTGATAAGGTAGCCAGCCTTTCTTCCAATCGGTAGGTACCTCTCCTTCCTCCCAAACGTTTTGCAGTAGTGGCATGAGCGAAGCCGAAGCTGTCTCTGGGTCGGTTTTCAGTACTTCAGGGGGAATTCTGTCTGGCCGTGAAGCCTTTCAGGCTGGCTTCGATTAGCTTGACTTCACCCAAGGCTTCTACTTTTGTTGGAGGATTTGTATTCACTGCCAGGTAGTTATGTGTTTGCTGTCGGTGGTATTTCTAGGTGAGTTACAGGTGATGCTTGACTCAAGAGTCCTTTGAAGTGACCAGCCCATTTTCCTATTTATCTCTGTTCGGTAATTAGATTCCCTTGACTATCTTTTATAGGTTTCATCTGCGTTGATCTCTTCCCGAATATATATATATATATATATATATTATAGTGCAGTTTATTTGACATTACACACAGTGATACAGTATTTATAACTGTATAACGTTTTGAGCACAACTCATCGCCTATAATTATATGAATGTATACCCCTTTTTATTCATTTTATTTTTCATATATTCGGCATAGACTTTGCATCATTCCGACTGACTGTGAGGTCAATTACAAAGGTCAATCTAGTAGATCGGCGTAAATCAGATTATCGGAAAATAACAATTTATCAACAGATAGAAAGATTGACCCTAATAAATTGAGTAATATGGAAAACTTTCACGTAATCACACAATGTGGTTGGATAGGGTAAAAGTATTAGAAGTAATATAGTTAGGTGGAGGCAGAGAAATTATTCATCGATTCTACAACATCAAGTACATGCAATCAAGATGACGCAAAGCCTATACCAGACATATGGAGATTCGCAATAAAAAACAGCAGGTAGTAAGATTATACATAAAACAAATATGAAGCCGTATGAACACAATGATATGATTATGTGAGCAATAAATTGTTCTCGAAATGTCATCCAGTTATTAATACTGGATCACTGACTGTGTGTTACATCGAATAAACTTATCTAGTATGGAGTTACATTCTAACACAGTGATGCCTAAGTTCTACACTTACAGAAAAACATTTTTTCTACGAATCACCATTGTTTCCCAACAGTTAAATAATATTTTGAAGACTTGATTTGTGAGGAATAGATTCATTTTTCGAGTTTGCCCACGGATTGATATCATTTAGAGAACCATTGAAAACCAGGTAGTACTGAAAAGTTTTTCATCCTAGCTTTTTGGAATCATCAGCACTAGGCCAATCAACTCTTGAAAATTAATCGGATGCTCGCTAGTGACTTGCAACAGGATGGAGTTTCCTGGATTCTAGTGAGAAGTCGTGACCAGTGAGGTGCATCCAGTCGGGAGTGAGGATGGATTTCCCGCCGATGAAATTGGTTGGTGGTTGCGCTAAATGCATCACGAATTGGTAGACGTTAGAATTCATGGACTGGCCATCGAATCGGGTCCCAGTGGCTGAATGGTATATGAGCTCGTTAACCTTGTAACCGGAAGGTCGTGAGTTCGAACTGTGGCGGTGGGTGCGTACTGCAGATAATTCCCAAACTAGGATGAAACAGCTGTCCAGTACTCCCTGTTGGTTTGCAATGGTTCTCTAACTGATATCAATCCGTGGTCAAACTCGAAAAACGAATTAAATAATATTAATGTTATACTTTTTATGCATACACTTAACTTGCTTCATTGAAATTCACTAAAAACGAGTGAGCAATACTCGGATACTGAGAAGAATACATGATAACAGTCATCAAACAATTCTTTAGTTTGTTTATGGAAGCATCTGTAGTAGAATATGAGCTTGTTCTTCTCCAAGACTCTTAAGTAGTGTATACTACAACTTTTACTACTATTACAAAGAGATTAACAATTATAAAATTGGTTTCCCATTTGTTCATTATTATCACCAGCTGTTGTTAGGTTATTTTTACTGCTCGTTAACAGAATTACTACTTAAAGTAGGCATCTTTCTTTTTCTCCAATGTAGAGTGATGATTTACTCAATGTTCCGATATTTTAGAAAACACACTTCAAAAATGTTCCATTCATTGGACATGTAACGTGTGAAAGGCGGCTATTTCCACAAAATATTCAAGCAACACTCGATTGCACTCTTCCTCAAGTTTCAAAGATAGTAGTAACTGACACCGACTCGCCCCATCTTGTCACAGACTAGTCGTATTTTGTTAACTAACTTCATTTTTAGCTTGTCATCGATCCTATCCTGAAAACAAGAGGTAATTTCAATTATCAAGTGTTGCTTCGCAGGGATTTGATTGGTCACAGGTTTGATCACGATTTGACATTAGTCAGAGAACCGCTGGAAAACCGGCTGGGAGTACTGGATAGCTGCTTCATCCCAGTGGCTGAAAAAGTCTACCAGCTCGCCTTGTGACCACAAAGTCCTGGGGTTCGGACATCAGTGGGTGCCTGGTGAAGAGGAGGCTCAAACTAGGACGAAACAACTGTCCAGTGATTCCGGGTTTTCCAGTAGTTCTCTATCTGATGCCAACTCATGATGAAACCTATAGTGTTAATTGCCGTGTGTGATTAAATCCGTTTCTGCATTTAATTAGTCCTTCATGTCATTGGTGAAGAGTATTAAACAATGTTTCTGACAGTATCCTGACGACTAAAGTCTTTTCCATTCTTTTACAAAAAGAAACAAAGTAATATCAATGAGTTTTCTTGTTGTATCGATTTTTATGAGCAGGTGCTGATGTTTCTTCATATCTCTAGTATATTTTATTTTTAACCTTGAAATACCTTATTATTGTTTGTACACTGATTAGAAAATCATACAAAAATTAAATTGTCATTTTTCTTATTCCTCTGTGTTCCCAGTGGAACACAGGGCTTCAGGCCAGAGCTTTGAAGTTCCAGTAGCAGTGGTATTTGTCGGTATTGGGTAGGGTTCCTAGCCTCATGCCCAACCTTCCCTCTTTAACCCTCTTACTATCATCCAAGTAACGTCTAGGAGTATTTCAGCCGAAAGTTGAACCAGGACTGCCCACCTGTCAGGTGAGCATTCTACCACTGAACTACCAGCACAAATAGTCGTAATGTGGTAATGAATTGACTTAATTTGTTTGTGAAGTCTAACCTAGTTAGACAAATTTGAACTGCTTTCGGAGTTGATACAATATAGTTATAATTGTTCACTTATTATCGTTTTTAACTTCCTTAAGTCTCAGTTAAACCTCAATTCTGTGTAAAGTAATTAATTCAATTAGAACAAGCTCAATGTGATAATAAATGAGTTTGGAAAGAAAACTGAAGTAGCTGGAGGATTCGGATCATCGACTTTAGAAATAAAGACTCAAAAGTGTATTAATCGAGGTAATACATCCAATGTTGATACATCTATGCGACTGTGACTGGACAATTTCTTTAAGATGCCATTATTTAGAAAAATATTTTTGTCGAAGGATTTCATAATGAGCTGACATTGGTTAGAGAACCATTGGAAAACCTGGGAGTACTGGACAGTCTTTCTGTCCTAGTTTGGGACTCTTCACAGTACGCACCCACTGCCAGGGTTCGAACCCAAGGCCTTCTGGTCACCAGGTAAGTGAGCTCGTAGACCATTCAGCCACTGGGACCTGATCCAATGGCCAAACCATGAATTCTAACTTCTGCCAATTCACGACAGAACAGCCACTTCGCAATATCTTCTTCAATGAGTTACTGCCTCACCTTCAACCTGCTGTACCCAACTGGTCATGGCTTCCACCAGAACCCCAGGTTAACTGCCTGAATACAGCCAGCCAGTCGCTAGTGAGCATCAGATCAATTTTCAAGTATTGATTTTTGTAGGGATTTTGTTTGATTGGTTGGAGGGTTTCATCATGAGCTGACATTAGTTAGAGAACAATTGGAAAACCAGCTGGGATTACTGGACAGCTGTTTCATCCTGGTTCGGGACTCTGCAGCAGCTCATGATGAGATCATCCAGCCAATCAAAAAAATCCCTACAAAACCATTACTTATATTGGGTTTTTTTTTTTCACTTCGTATGTGTATGGAATAATAGAAACAATGAAAATCAAGATTCACAATGAAGACTGTGTGTGTATGTGTGTAGCACTGAGTACATTCAAATTTCTTTTATTTATATACCAGCAATTTATTAAAATCAAAGTATTGAATAAATTTTATTCAAATTATCTGTTACGTATAGCTTTGTTGAGTTTGATAACATATAACAAACATGTCAGCAATAAATAATAAATACTTTACAGAAAATTGTGAAAGGGAAAATAATGTTACTCAACAACTATATCTGAAGTTAAATGATATAAACCAAATCTCAAAAGTTTAATTAATCAGCTGACTGGTTGGAAGTTGATTACCTTTACTAAACTAATAACTTATAGCATAACCTCAGGAAAGAGGAAATAATAATAATAACCATAATAAGTATATACAATTATGAACGTGTAGAAAAAGAGAGAATATGCGTTTATTTAACATCATAGTGTAGCCCGTCAGCGAATCATTTTAAAGTAAACATTCATTTTAAATAACATGTACTAAGCGATTAACACAATCATTTTAATAAATTTAATTTGAAACTATGAACGGACAGACCAGGAAGAATACTTATAACCAATTCTCAACGTTTATAAATAAAATGAATTTAATTTAATTAACAAACACATAAAAACCAATGTAACTACTTAGCACATCCAACAAAGTTATAACGTGGTGAACTAACTTAAGGAGGTATACGCTGTTGTGAAAAAAGCAATAGATGGATAGATGAATAAACAATATCAGAATGTATGTAAAAAATGGATTTTTAGGGGGTAAAATTATGTTTCTGTGTGTAAAACTCTCAAAATTAGCTTCGAAAGCATTGACCGAGAAGTAATTTGGAAACTATTTCAACATTATGGCGTACTTCAAATCTTTATCAGCCTCACTCAACCGTTGGCTATGTGACAATGCCATGTGTCAGATGATCCCGAACGCAAAACTCAGCAAGGCGTTTGAAGTGGAGACAGGAGTTAATGGAAGCTGCCTGCCAATTATCACCGGTAATATTCTTAATTATGTTGAACTGGATTATGCATCGGAATGTGCATTGGGAGTGAGAAAACAGGAATACGCTGGAATACCGATAAGATGATTCTAGAAGATCCGGATTTCGCGCGTGGGGGATTTATGTTTAATGTCACAGAGACTCGAAGACTTGCGGTCGAAAACCAACAAACTGGCTGAAGGAGCGAGGCAGGCAGTGAAGACAGGACTACAAGTGAAGAAAAGACGGAGGTGATGAAGATAACCAATGAACAGCAACAGCAACAAGAACCAGCACCAACCACTATCAATGGGAGAGATTTAACAGCGGTCACCTCCTTCACTTATCTAGGAAGCATCGTTTCAACCACAGTTAGTCGGAACGGATGAAGATGTCAAAGCCAGCCAGCCAGAGTCGGAAAGGTAAATTGGGCCTTCATCAACTTGAAGCCAGTTTGGAAATCTCCGCCTCGGCATAAAATACAATATTCGGATTTTCAACACAAATATGAAATCGGTCCTTGTATATGGGTCAGGAACTTGCACTGCATGTCACGAGAAGAAATTCTAACAGGTTGCAGACTTTCATCAGCAGCTGCCTTCACTGACTCTATACTGAAGGTCAAATGGCCAGAAAGAATTAGTAACAAAAAACTCTAGGAACAAACCAGCCAAGAACTGATCGTTCAACAAGTGTGTGGGAGAAAATGGAGATGAATCGAGAATACATTGAGGTGGTGGTCGAATGACATCGCGCGTAATGCAAGCCATCGGATTAGTGGGACCCAACTGCGAAGTGACAAGTGGGTCGTCAGTGTGAGTGTGATATGGAGGAGATCGTGTGAGGAAGAGATGAGAGACTATGAGCAGTGGTGTGGCTAGCCATTTGAAGAGGACGACAGAAAATAAAAGAAAGAAGAGATGTTTTATTTCTAATATATTTCGGAGTTGACTGAGAATTTGTGCAGTTGAACAATGAACGTTTAAATCAGTAACTTGTAACGATAGAGACATTTTCTACTGTATTCCAGATTATGATAGAAGCATCTTATATTTTTGGAGTTGTATTTTCTCCATGTATATGTTATTTTCAAAAGACTTGAATATTATGTATTCTTGCTCAAAAATTACCTATTATTGTCACCACATGGTAGAATTTGATACCGTGTCTAACTGTTTATCAAGTTTAGCTGTCAAAATGACAATATTTTCTCCGAAACAGTAGTGGCAGATTTGAAATAACCTTTGACCCCTTCCCAACATAATTTCATCCCAGTTAAGATTGTTCGTTGAAGAAATCAATGGTTCAGTATGCATCGCACAAGTCTCACTTGTATTAATTAAATCCCTTGTCAGTGGATTTTTCTTCCACACATAACACTGTGTGTAAAGAGAGTGTAGACTGTTGAACTGCATAAATGCCTTTTGGTCAGTAACCAGGTATATCACTGGTGCGCATATGATGCCGAGCTAAGTTCATTCGGAACGTATTCAGGGTGTTCAAATAACATTTACATTCTATCAGTTCTTTCAAGACTGTATAGCCTTCAAAAATATCCCTGATAACAAATCAATCCCTGAATAGTCGAAGCGAAATAGGATAACTTCCATTAGAACGTATTTAATAAAACTAAATAAGAACGATGTCTTTGGGCATTCCTGATGGAAGTCAATAGTTGTCATCAATTCAGAAGACTATTCCCACTTGGTCTAACACTGCTGTATACGTTTCAGTGTAATGTTTTGATCAGCGTAACATACTTTCTCAGCATTGCCTTAATAGACAGACATTGCTATAACATTGATATAATAAAAGCCTCGAAAACTAAATGCTGCATAAACTTCAGGTATTAAATTTAGTTATTTTGTTTTATCGAAAGTGACAGACTAGAGAATTCTACGCTACTGCTCATCAGAGGGAACAAAGCGTAATATTCATAGTGAGTAAGGATTGAAATGTACCCTTATTTGGTTCTGGCACCCAAGAAAGCTGCTTGCCCCCCCTGAGTGACTTAAATTTTAACCTGCTATCTCCTGCTAAATTTTGCATAAATATGTGTAACAAAATAAAACAAGTGATGTTATTGCCCAGAATATTTTGCTGCAATTTAAGAATCCCCTATATTTTAAAATACTGAAACGCTGTGTTGTCATATTTTGAAATCATTATGACGTAACTAGCGATTCCTTGAGTAATCAGGCGTTTTATAAGAAATGTTCACAATGAAATAAAACAACAAACCTTTAAGTAAAGATTTCGCTACGAATAGTTTTAACTCGTCCATATCACGTTTCTTACTATAAAGTTGATATTTCTGACCGTTTATTTTGCAACCTTGAAATTTAATCATGTTAAAAAAATATGAGAGACAGAATTAATTTACAATAAAGGTTTTTGTATTTCCCAATGAATGAAAAACAAAACGATATTGTTTTTACTGACGTTTCGCTATTTAATGCTAATAGCTTTATCAAAGTATTATTAAACCGGAATTTACAAAATCTCAGCATATATATAACAAACAGTTAGGGGGTGAGAAAATAGACATAGGTCAAGTTAAAGGGACATATTGAAAGTAAAAATAGCGATGAAGATAACTATACCAAATAACAAAGGTAATAGTATGTCTGTTATGATATCGAAAAAAGAAAGAAAATTTTACTAACTTGATCATCGTTCGTCTGTCTGGGACATTTTTAGTTGTTAAGTTGGTGAATTGGTAAAGATAACAAATCATCATGTGTAGATTGTTGGATTTGATAAGTGTATGAGATTATAAAAGCAGCGTGTGTTTACATAATGAAAGTGCTTATCACATTCGTGTTGGTTTTGTCACTTGATGGGGAGGAGGGAGGTGTTGTAACCAGGTCAGATTCTGTTTTAGTCCATCATTCCTATTCAGGCAATTTTGATTCCACTTGATATGAAGTGCTTCTGATATCAAACGTTCTTTGTGATTTCTGAAGTTTTTCTGGATTATTTCAACATTGTCAAAATCAATTTTGTGGCCTGATTCTATAGCATGTAGACCTATGGCTGATGATTTTTCAAGTCTTTGTAGTTCAACAGGATTCTTCGGTGGTCGAAGAGATGCTCTACGGTGTTCATTTCTTCTGATTTTGATTTCTCGAGAAGTTTGTCCGATGTATATCGCATCACATTCCAAGCATTTTATCTTATAAACACAATTAGATAGCGAATCTTTAGGGATTTGGTCTTTTATATGGACAAGGTTGCTTTGAAGTGTGTCTGATGTTTTGAAGAAAACTCTAATATCGAGCTGATTGAGTACTCTTCTGATATCGTCTGACGTCTCTTCTCTATATGGAATGACGACTGTTGATGTCCATGTTTTCGGGATGCGTTTTCGGCCATACTTGATGTCTGTGTTGATTTTGTTGATGAAGTTCCATGGGTAGTTGTTTTGCTTGAGCGTTTCAGTAATGTTTGATATTTCTTCTTCTTTTTCTTTCTCGTCGGTTATCAGAGAGTGTGCTCGTCTAAGAAGACTTGAAACAACTGAAATCTTTGCGCTGATGGGGTGTGATGACTTGAAGTCTAAATATTTATTTGAGTGGGTTTTATTCCTGAATATGGATATACTAAAATGTCCGTTTTCCTTTCTCTTAACTAGGCAGTCTAGAAATGGTAGTTCACCGATGTCTGATTCTGCTTCCGAAGTGAATTGGATTCTGGGACATACAAAGTTTATTTTCTCCAGGAATGAATTGTGTAAATCTCGTTTTAGTACTACAAAAGTATCATCCACATATCTTAACCATATTTTAGGAGTGAGTATGCTTGAAAAGATGTTATTTTCGAATTTATTCATGAAAAGGTCGGCGACTATTGGTGAGACTGGTGAACCCATAGCAACACCATTTGTCTGTCTATATAAACTCCCTTTAAATGTGAAATAATTATTTTCTAGACAGAATTTTAAGCTCTTAATTATTTGACTGGTGTCCAGTGGACATCTTTGTGATAGCGTTGTATCTGATTCTAGAAGACTGGAGATGATATCAAGACTTTCGGTAATGGGGATACTAGTATATAATGAGTTAATATCATAGCTTACCATAATGTCTTCTTTATCAATTTCTCGGTGTTCTATTTGGGATTTGAAATCATATGAATTCCTGACAATATTTTGAGTGTCCTTTTGTAGGGGTTGTAGTATCGAGAGTAAGTATTTAGATAGGTTGTATGTCGGTGAGTTGGTGAAATCTATTACTGGTCTCAATGGAACTGTGGGTTTATGTATCTTTGGTTGACCGTAGAATCTTGAAGGTACATAAGACTTTGGTTTTAGTTTAAACCAGAGAGGATTTCCAATTTTGGGTTTCATTTCTTGAAGGACTCTGTTTGTATTTATTTTCATTTTGTTGAATTCGGCGGATTTCTTCTTCTCTTCAATGAGTAAGTATGGTCCTTCAGATAGGTGTTCGATCGCCTTCTTTTCGGAATCCGTTCTGTTCATAATCACGGTGACATTTCCCTTGTCGGCTTTCGTTATAACGATGCTTTTGTCCTTCTTCAAATTTCTTAAGGCTTCATATTCTTGTTTGTTGAGATTAGATGGTATGTTTCGTTGTGTCATTAATATGTGTGATATCTTTTGACGAACAGGTTGTGATTCTTCATTGGTGAATTGTTGTAGAGCAGGTTCAATGATAGGTGCTATTTCCTGGACCGATAATGGCTTTCTGGTGATATTGAAATTCAGACCTTTCTGTAGTAATGAGATTTCACTTTCGGTTAGTATCTCGTCTGACATGTTATGTATGGCTCTAATATTCTTCATATCATTTGTTGAGGTTTTCTTTGGTTGTTTCTTTTCTTCGAGTTTTGAGAATTTTTGTATTTGTCTTCTTTTAGTGACATTATGAAAATGAGATTCTCGTTCATTAAACAGTTTTTGGAAGGATTCATAGATATGACTTGTAACAAGTAATGTTAAACAGTCGTCTATATTTTTGATTCTCGTTCGATAAGATTCAAGTTTGATGTTGCAGTTATGTATTCTTTCTCGTAAAAATACCTTGGAGGTATGATTTGCAGCAAGTATGGATTTGTGTGAATATTCAAGAGGTTTAACTCGCAGTGACTTAGGAATAATTCCACTTTGTAGACAGCGTACGTTGAAAATACGATGATTATAGAAGTTACATTTATGCTTTGATAGAGTAATCCGGTTTTTAATTAAAGTATATATGTCCAAACCAAGTTGACTTTTAACGGTTTGAAAAAATTTGGGCATTGGGTATATGATATTCATTATAATAAAGGTTTTTGTATTTCCCAATGAATGAAAAACAAAACGATATTGTTTTTACTGACGTTTCGCTATTTAATGCTAATAGCTTTATCAAAGTATTATTAAACCGGAATTTACAAAATCTCAGCATATATATAACAAACAGTTAGGGGGTGAGAAAATAGACATAGGTCAAGTTAAAGGGACATATTGAAAGTAAAAATAGCGATGAAGATAACTATACCAAATAACAAAGGTAATAGTATGTCTGTTATGATATCGAAAAAAGAAAGAAAATTTTACTAACTTGATCATCGTTCGTCTGTCTGGGACATTTTTAGTTGTTAAGTTGGTGAATTGGTAAAGATAACAAATCATCATGTGTAGATTGTTGGATTTGATAAGTGTATGAGATTATAAAAGCAGCGTGTGTTTACATAATGAAAGTGCTTATCACATTCGTGTTGGTTTTGTCACTTGATGGGGAGGAGGGAGGTGTTGTAACCAGGTCAGATTCTGTTTTAGTCCATCATTCCTATTCAGGCAATTTTGATTCCAAATACAAAAATTCTCAAAACTCGAAGAAAAGAAACAACCAAAGAAAACCTCAACAAATGATATGAAGAATATTAGAGCCATACATAACATGTCAGACGAGATACTAACCGAAAGTGAAATCTCATTACTACAGAAAGGTCTGAATTTCAATATCACCAGAAAGCCATTATCGGTCCAGGAAATAGCACCTATCATTGAACCTGCTCTACAACAATTCACCAATGAAGAATCACAACCTGTTCGTCAAAAGATATCACACATATTAATGACACAACGAAACATACCATCTAATCTCAACAAACAAGAATATGAAGCCTTAAGAAATTTGAAGAAGGACAAAAGCATCGTTATAACGAAAGCCGACAAGGGAAATGTCACCGTGATTATGAACAGAACGGATTCCGAAAAGAAGGCGATCGAACACCTATCTGAAGGACCATACTTACTCATTGAAGAGAAGAAGAAATCCGCCGAATTCAACAAAATGAAAATAAATACAAACAGAGTCCTTCAAGAAATGAAACCCAAAATTGGAAATCCTCTCTGGTTTAAACTAAAACCAAAGTCTTATGTACCTTCAAGATTCTACGGTCAACCAAAGATACATAAACCCACAGTTCCATTGAGACCAGTAATAGATTTCACCAACTCACCGACATACAACCTATCTAAATACTTACTCTCGATACTACAACCCCTACAAAAGGACACTCAAAATATTGTCAGGAATTCATATGATTTCAAATCCCAAATAGAACACCGAGAAATTGATAAAGAAGACATTATGGTAAGCTATGATATTAACTCATTATATACTAGTATCCCCATTACCGAAAGTCTTGATATCATCTCCAGTCTTCTAGAATCAGATACAACGCTATCACAAAGATGTCCACTGGACACCAGTCAAATAATTAAGAGCTTAAAATTCTGTCTAGAAAATAATTATTTCACATTTAAAGGGAGTTTATATAGACAGACAAATGGTGTTGCTATGGGTTCACCAGTCTCACCAATAGTCGCCGACCTTTTCATGAATAAATTCGAAAATAACATCTTTTCAAGCATACTCACTCCTAAAATATGGTTAAGATATGTGGATGATACTTTTGTAGTACTAAAACGAGATTTACACAATTCATTCCTGGAGAAAATAAACTTTGTATGTCCCAGAATCCAATTCACTTCGGAAGCAGAATCAGACATCGGTGAACTACCATTTCTAGACTGCCTAGTTAAGAGAAAGGAAAACGGACATTTTAGTATATCCATATTCAGGAATAAAACCCACTCAAATAAATATTTAGACTTCAAGTCATCACACCCCATCAGCGCAAAGATTTCAGTTGTTTCAAGTCTTCTTAGACGAGCACACTCTCTGATAACCGACGAGAAAGAAAAAGAAGAAGAAATATCAAACATTACTGAAACGCTCAAGCAAAACAACTACCCATGGAACTTCATCAACAAAATCAACACAGACATCAAGTATGGCCGAAAACGCATCCCGAAAACATGGACATCAACAGTCGTCATTCCATATAGAGAAGAGACGTCAGACGATATCAGAAGAGTACTCAATCAGCTCGATATTAGAGTTTTCTTCAAAACATCAGACACACTTCAAAGCAACCTTGTCCATATAAAAGACCAAATCCCTAAAGATTCGCTATCTAATTGTGTTTATAAGATAAAATGCTTGGAATGTGATGCGATATACATCGGACAAACTTCTCGAGAAATCAAAATCAGAAGAAATGAACACCGTAGAGCATCTCTTCGACCACCGAAGAATCCTGTTGAACTACAAAGACTTGAAAAATCATCAGCCATAGGTCTACATGCTATAGAATCAGGCCACAAAATTGATTTTGACAATGTTGAAATAATCCAGAAAAACTTCAGAAATCACAAAGAACGTTTGATATCAGAAGCACTTCATATCAAGTGGAATCAAAATTGCCTGAATAGGAATGATGGACTAAAACAGAATCTGACCTGGTTACAACACCTCCCTCCTCCCCATCAAGTGACAAAACCAACACGAATGTGATAAGCACTTTCATTATGTAAACACACGCTGCTTTTATAATCTCATACACTTATCAAATCCAACAATCTACACATGATGATTTGTTATCTTTACCAATTCACCAACTTAACAACTAAAAATGTCCCAGACAGACGAACGATGATCAAGTTAGTAAAATTTTCTTTCTTTTTTCGATATCATAACAGACATACTATTACCTTTGTTATTTGGTATAGTTATCTTCATCGCTATTTTTACTTTCAATATGTCCCTTTAACTTGACCTATGTCTATTTTCTCACCCCCTAACTGTTTGTTATATATATGCTGAGATTTTGTAAATTCCGGTTTAATAATACTTTGATAAAGCTATTAGCATTAAATAGCGAAACGTCAGTAAAAACAATATCGTTTTGTTTTTCATTCATTGGGAAATACAAAAACCTTTATTATAATGAATATCATATACCCAATGCCCAAATTTTTTCAAACCGTTAAAAGTCAACTTGGTTTGGACATATATACTAGAATTAATTTACTTTTAGTATATATATATATATTTCATACAGGCGGTTTTCTTTATAAGTTTGAATAAGGACAGAAGGAACATATTTGCTGGATAATACGATGTCGGTTTATTTCATGGATTCTCTTCAACTGCGTACATCCTACATAAATAAATCATTATGTACATTAAAAAATTTCTCAACGTACTATTTACAACGATTTCAAGTTATACACAGAAAGTATAAGCAACATAATTTCAAAGATAATGTAAATAGACAATTATTTAGTATCAAAGGAGTAACCTTTTATATAGTAGCTAGACAAAGGGGGTGGAATTCAGATTTCGTTTGGAAACAAGGATGTATTAGAGACAAATTAGAAGATAGAAAAACGGAATTAATTTATGCCATACAAAGGCAAAGAAGTATCCATAAGAACGGAAAATAGAATTAAGAGTACATTGTAAAGAACACTTCTCTCCGCTAGACTCATTCCACTCTACAACACATCATGCCCGTTAACCCAGTCAAAAGTAGATAAGTATCCTATTCATGTCAACTCCAGCTACATTTATCAGTTCACCTGCACTTGCAGCAGCAAACACATAGGAAGGGCCAAAAGGAGAGCATCTATTATAAATCCTCCTACCATATCCCTAAAATTCTCCGTTTTGAAGGCAACAAAGTTTTCTCAAGTGCAATCGCCAGACACCTAATTGACACAGGACATACAGTGGAAATTAGTCAGGCTTCCAAATTATCAATACACATAGAAAAGCATGGTCACTTCGGTTCGCAGAAGCCATTGCCATCAAATACTTCAACCAAAGCTATACATACAGAAAGATAGTGTGACTAATCTAACATTACCCTGTTAACCATACTTGTCCTGTTCGTGTGCTTTTGTGTTTTACCCTGTTGGGTAACATTCGACTCAATCTTGATTTCGATTTTGACTCACTGAGTTGAACTCACTATTAAGCTTTCCAAATCTACTAAATTAAACTATTTTATCTATTTTATGATTTTACCTCACTATTCACGGCCCCCTTCTCTTGAACTTTCCACCGTAATATGTGTAAATTAACTCTGTTGTTCCATCGTGTATTTGCTCTTTAGTCCCTCCTTGTTCCCAAGAGAAATCTGAATTCCATCCCTTTGTCTAATTTCTATATAAATAATTACTCTTTTAACACTAAGTAATTGTCTATTTACATCATCTTTGAAATTATGTTGCTTATACTTTCTATGTATAACTTGAAATCGTTGTAGATAGTATATTGAGAAATTTTGTAATGTATATAATGACTGATTTATTTAGGATGTACGTAGCTGAAGAGAATCCATGAAATAAACCGAGCTCGTATTATCCTCTATATATATGTTCATTCTTTCTTGATTCAAAATATATAGATATACATAATGTTTAAAGTATCCTTTCTTTTTTATATGATTCCATTTTGGAATAGTGACTTTTACAAGCTAAAACTATGATTAATACCTTTAAAAACGAAGTTAGACAGTGGGCTAATAAAATGTCAGAGAAAATTGTAACTATCAAGGGTGAATTAAAGCTGTTTGAAGCAAAACTTTATTAATTAATTGGTAAGCTCAATAATGATGAAATCATTGGCATAGACTACGTAGTAATAATGTCAACAAATGTACTAAAATGTTCAGGCTTGATATTGAAGACTTCATAGAATAGAAATCAAGTTTGTAGTGCAACTAGTTGATGAATGAATGGAAAACCTGGCCTTCTTTCCTTCCTATATTTTTCTAAATACTGATCCTGTCGAATTAATAAATTATCCTTTCTATACTTATACCTTCACTGATTGAGTAGTTAATGTTTGAGAATTCCCCGTGACTAATTATCAGCCATAGCTATTGGTTGTATCTAAACATCTTTTGTTCCTATCATCCATCACAAAAACTTCAAATGTCTCTACAGTGAGAACAAAGTATCTGTAATTGGTGTTTTAAAGAATATTCTTTATATAGACTATGCGAGAATTACGAGTTTGTCATCACAGCAACCAGCAAGCCTTTGCGTTTTGGTTGTATACCACATAGAACAAAAATATCTGTACTTATGATTAAAAGTGTCTACTGCTCAAGTGTTAGTCGTCAGTTTATTGCAGTTTAAATAGCAAAACGTCACTTTGAAAAAATTTGAAGCTTGGACATAACTAATTTGCTCAACTTACACAGCACTGGACAAAGAAGTGAGGAAGAGTGCCAGGAAGGACAAAAGACAATTCTACGACAACCTGGCTACTGAAGCTGAGAAGGCAGCAGGCAAAAGGGACCTGAGGACACTATATCAGATAACCAAGTCTCTATCCGGGAAGAGATCAACACAAATGAAACCTGTAAAAGACAGCCAAGGGAACCCAATTACCAAAGAAGAAAGACAGATTAAACAATGGGCGGACCACTTCAAAGGACTCTTGAACCGACCACCACCTACAACCCGTCCAGAAATACTAACAACAGCACAAACACAACTGCAAGTTGACACCAATCCTCCAACGAAAACTGAAGTCATGAATGCAATCAAGCTTCTGAAAGCTGGAAAAGCAGCTGGACCAGATGGAATACCCCCGGAAGCACTGAAAGCGGACCCAGAAACGACGGCAGATATGCTGACTCCATTATTGCAAAAGGACTGGAAAGAGGGAAAGGTGCATACTGACTGGAGGAAAGGTTACCTCGTGAAACTACCAAAGAAGGGCGACCTGGGACTCTGCAAGAACTGGCGAGGAATCATGCTCCTGTCAACGCCAAGTAAAATCCTGAGTCGCATCATCCTGGAGAGAATCAAGGACGCACTGGATACAGAACTCCGACCAGAACAAGCTGGATTCAGGAAAGGCAAATCATGTTCTGACCAAATTGCAACTCTACGCATCATCATCACAGAACAAAGCATGGAATGGCAATCAAATCTCTACCTCAACTTTATAGACTTTGAGAAGGCCTTCAACAGCGCAGCGTTGACCGCGAAGTAATTTGGAAACTACTCGAGTACTACGGCGTACCCCAAATATTCATCAACCTTATTCAACAACTGTACGACAACGGCACATGTCAAGTGATCCACAACGGAAAACTCAGCGAAGCGTTTGGAGTAAACACAGGAGTCAGACAAGGGTGCTTATTATCACCAATGATATTCCTAATTGTGGTGGACTGGATTATGCGTCAGGCAGCGGGAAACGAGAAGACAGGGATATCCTGGACCGACGCGAAGAACCTAGAAGACCTGGATTTCGCGCGTGGATGATTTATGTTTGATGTCACACAAAATCGAAGACTTACAAGCAAAAACCGACAAACTAGTCGAAGAGGCTGGCAGCGAAGACAGGACTCCAGGTGAACATAGACAAGACGGAGGTCATGAAAATAAACAACCAACAACAGCAGCAACATCCACCGCCAATCACCATCAACGGGAGGGATTTGAAAGAAATTACTTCATTCACTTATCTAGGGAGCATTGTCTCAACCACAGGAGGAACGGACGAGGATGTCAAATCGAGAATCGGGAAGGCAAGAAACACATTCATCAACCTGAAACCAATCTGGAAATCTTCGTCACTCAGCATCGACAACAAAATTCGGACTTTCAATACAAACGTCAAGTCTGTTTTGCTATACGGATCAGAAACTTGGCGGGTCACAAAGAATATTTCCAACAGCCTGTTGCAGACCTTTATCAACAACAACTGTCTTCGCTCTATACTGAAGATCAGATGGCCGGAAAGAATCACAAACAAGAAACTATGGAAACAAACAAAACAAGAACCAATCGCCCGACAAATATGCAGGAGAAAGTGGAGATGGATTGGACACTCGCTGAGGAGGCCGCTGGAGGACATCGCGCGTCAGGCCGGTACTCGAGTGGAACCCGAAAGGGAAGTGGCGAGTGGGACGTCCAAGGGTGACATGGAGGATATCGTGTGAAGAGGAGTTGAAACAGTATGTACTAACATGGATGCAAGTGGAAAGTACAGCAGAAGCCAGAAGCAAGTGGAGACGTGCAGTTGAAGCCCTATGTTCCACTAGGAACCCAAGGGAACAATAATAATACATAACTAATTTGTTTTCGTCACCTAGTATTCAAATTCCTACGGTGGTTCGGTTGTAGACATTCTAGGAATTTCTCTCCCTTGGTGGTAATGCTTTTGTTTCGAAGTGACATAGAGAAAGAAATATTTTGTTTATGCAAAAAGCAAGAGAACTGTAAGAAGAAAAAGAAAGAGAATCTAATGGATGTTAGTGGTAACCTTAAGCGGATGAGTGGAAAACAGAAAATGGAATATTAAATGTAGCAGTTGCATGAAAAGTTTTGGTCTTAGTCATTGAAATTTGTGACAGAATAATTTGAGTTGTCTCATCAAACTTGTTATTTAAACTTGTACTCACCAATTCAACATTAGACCTAAGAATAACAGTCTGATGGCCTTACTTTTTCCATCTCACTTTTACTACAAATACTGGGCATGGATAACATACATTGAAAGCATTCTGTAGTTCTGAAGTTCTAAAACCACACCAATTAATTCTTCTTTTTCCATAGTTACTACTCTTCACTGACTGTCATCACGTTGATAGATGATTTGATCACATACTTACAATTTAACTTTCTTACATACTCGAGATTCAGTGAACTTCGTGTTCGTGACTGCAGCACTGGGTGAGGTGGGTTCAAATGCTGGAGAGGAGGGACATGAGTTCCTCCAATGTGGTTGCAGATACCTCTTGCTGACTGGTGAGTGCCAACTAGCACGAAACCCAGGTCACACAAGGCTTCCTGATGATTGCCTCTAACCATTTAATGTCATCAGATCAATGTGCACGGTGATGGCGAGCTACGTAGAATCGTGACCACATTGCAAACTTGACTGATAAAATTCAGTCTGCAGTAAACACAGGACTAGACACATCACACTTGTTACTAGTGTCCCACCAAAGCGTGTTTATTAAATGTTTTGTGCTGTAGAGCTAATTATAAAGACAGGGCTTGAGTAACTTAATTTTTGAACTGAAAAATAACAACACTATAGACCGAATCCACTGTATGCTCAGATTATTATACAGTTGAAGGCTTAATGACTAACATATTCTTCACATGTCAGATAGAATATAACATCATTTAAAACTACTGTTAATAATTATCAGTTCTATTGTAGCATTATTCAATCGAAAATAAATGAGATATGAAGTAAAGTGTAAATCCGTTGGCATTTACCTGCTATGAGCTCTTCCGATTGTTCTTGTTCATCCTGAAAACTTTCTACAAAATTTGAATTTTCAGTATCATCTACAATCACCCAGTAAATCTTTTCCTTAAAATTTTCTTCACTCATTTTTCGAAGATCTTCAGCCAAAGTGTTGATCGCTTAATGGAGTTGAAAAAGAAGTGGGGACAATTCGATAATCAATTTCACGGAAACGCTTTCTTCCATATTAGATAATTTTATTTCAAATACCACACAGTGATGCAGGATTAATAATTGGATGATGTTTTTAGCAGAATTTATTGCTGATAATCATATTAGAGTCAAACGACTTCATGATTTGCCTTATTTTTTTAAGTAATACGCAGTTTTATTCTTCAGTGTATATAAATAGAACTGCTGAAGAAAATATTTAATGTAGGTTGCATAACTTGGGCATTCTAGGCGAATGTCATTCCATACTAGATAAGTTTATATCAAATATCATACAACGATGTTGTCAAGGAACTTGCGAAGACTCTCCGAATCGATAATTACGGTGAACGATAGTCGAATGTAACTCCAAAACACAAGGACTTGTAGTAAGAAGATATATTGTTCGGCAGTTAAATTCTATATCGAACAAAGGCCTATAAACAAATCTTTTATAAGGAATGCACCAGTACTTTTATTCATATTCTTTAGTCTTCTTCCAGCTTGTACACGATTCAATCATTCGGGCCTTCGAGTTGTCCACCAGTGGCTACTAAGGTCAATGAACCCACGTTCTGTGTTCACCTTCCTTAACAGATGCAGTATTAATAACTGGATGGCGTTTCGAGCAGAATTTATTGCTCTTAATTATATCAATTTAGTCACACGTTTTCACAATTTGTCTTTTATATATTTTTTCTTTCTCTTTCTATCTTTCTAGCTTCCCTTTGTTGTTTGTTGCCACTTTCTACATCTCTGGTATACGCGTTGCGTAATTCCGATTGCATGTGTGCAGTGTTGAATCGACAAATGAAGATTCAGTGATTAACCTCTCTCTCTCCACCTAACTATTTTATTGTTCAATACTGTCACCTTGTCTGTACCTGTACAGGTACAGGCACTTTATCATGTCGATTGTACATGTGCCGTGTTCCATCGACAAACCTCTCTCTCTCCATCTAACTATATTACTTCTTAATACTTCTACCCTGTCTCCTTCTGTTTTGTGATTATATGCAGTGAATGCAGAGCAGTAGCTGAGCTTTTTTCTAGGTTATTTAACTTAACAGGGTCAATCATTCTAGGTCTAGATAAATTTTTATGTCCCGATAATCTAATTTACTTCGATCTCCTAGTTTGACCTATGTAATTGACCTCACAGTCATTACATGGCATTTGGTAAATTATATTAATTTTCTTAAGTGAATTTATTGCGTCCTTAGGCCAACAAAATTTATCTCTGAGAGATTTGGTTGGTTTAAATACCACCCTAATTCCAGCCTCCATGGGCATTTCACCGTATTCACTTGAATGCAATCATGAGACAGTAGTGTGGGACAGAGACAAACTATTAAAAAGTAACATAGTTAGATGGAGAGAGAGAGGTTAATCACTGAATCTTTATTTGTCAGCTCAACACCCCCGACACATGCAATCAGAATCACGAAACGCCTATACCGGAGATATGGAAAGTGGCAACAAACAACAAAGGGAAGCTAGACAGATAGAAAGAGAAAGAAAAAATATATAAAAGACAAATTGTGAAAACGTGTGACCAAATTGATATAATTATGAGCGATAAATTCTGCTCGAAACGCCTTCCAGTTATAACTATTGCATCACCGCGTGATATTTGATATAAACCTATCTGGTATGGAATGACATTCTGCCAGAATGCCCTAGTTATACAACCTACATTAAATATTTTCTTCAGCAGTTCTATTTTTTTATTTTTTTTATTACAACTTGAAACCACACAGCATTTTTTGTACAAGTATGCAATTTTCAACATTTGATATCCGTAGCCCAAATTTTGCAGGCCGACCATTGATATCAAGGTGTGCGCCGGCAGGGGATCGAACCCTGGACCATGTGCATGGTCAGCGAGACTCCTAACCGCTGTGCTACCGACGCACATTATTCTGCATTGAAGGGAACAATTCCACTGAAGAATAAAACTGCGTATTACTTAAAATAAAATAAAGTAATGAAAATTACAAATCTTTTATTGATTACAAGTTGATGTAATAAACATCAAACACTGGTAAAGTGCATTTTGCATTCTACATCATAATACCGTATACACACTATGAAAACAAGAATTTATACCTCTCATCATTAAAATTCACACTGTTGTTTTTCAACAGTTATGAATCATTTTGGGTAAAGTTAAATTATTATAGCCAGAACCACAGTGACCTTGAATAATCAATCAGAATTCAGATGGGAAAAAACGATATAACCGTTGAAAAACACAAAATGCATTGCAAGCATGTTATACTGTATAGTTGTAACATTACGCACTCTAAGAATGTCTCCCAGTCACTACACAGATGATCTATAGAGAAATCACACCATGCGCGATATATCCATTCATCCAGGTAACTGTAGGTCATGGTACTTTGGGATCTATTGATATTTCTGACGCTATTCTTCAACCTACTCCTAACTCCAACCACAATCCTAACATTAACCCTAAACCCTAACCCTAAATCTCATAAACCATAATCCTACCTAATTTTATTATTTATTTATTCCTTTGCGTTCTCAATGGAACATAGGGCTTCAAGTTAGAGGCTTTGAAGTTTCGATAGCAGTAGTGTTTACTTTTACGGAATGGGGTTGCTGGCCTCATGCCCAACCTTCTCTTTTTACTGGTCTGATTACCGGCTTAGTGGGGTAAAGGAGTGTCCCGGTGGCTGGGAATCGAACTCCGGACCACTTGCGTGCTGGATCAGTGTTCCACCACTGTATTTACGGAAAAAGTACCTAGTAAATGAGTAGAATACTGTATCTATCCTCTTCAAGTTCAAGAAGGTAGGCATGATTTTACTTGGAATGAAATTTTTTAGCATTCCCTGTATTTGAACGGTTCTTGAAGGTCAACTTTTGAAAGATCTTGACTTTAGTCCCGATACTTTAACTCAGCCTCATTTTGATTATTATGTACACCGTTCGTCACAATTTCTTCATTATCAAAAGTACATATAAATAAAAATAACTAGAAAAATATGACACGTTATACTGTTCCTTTAAAATTTTAGTTTGCATATCTATCACTTAACGTAGCCTAGTTTACTAGGTGGCAAAGGTAGGGTGTGGGGCTATAACCACACCCCAGGAAATCAACCCAATCACTACAAAAATTTCAAAGCACAAAGAAAAATACAAAAAAACAAACTTATTCATCACTGGAACTCTGCCAACAAATCAACCAAGAACCCGTTGTGCGACACATATACCGAAGGAAATACAGATGGACTGGATATACACTGAGTAGATCGTCAAGTGACATCCTACTGCGAGCCTTCTAGTGGAACTCGAATGGAAAACAGTAAGTCGGATATATGTCCGCGGGTGATATGGATGAGACTATTTGAGGAAGAAAATAAAACTTATGGATAATCATGGAGCCAGTTAAAGAAAGACCACAGAGAACAGACTAAAATGTATACGTGCTGGTGAAGCCTTATATTCCACTTGGAGTTCAAGTGTGAAATAATGACAGTGATAATCTGTTTTGAGTTTGATCACAGGCTGATATCAGTTAGAGAAACATTGAAAATCAGCATGGAGTACTGGACAGCTATTTCGTCTTAGTTTGGGATTCGTCGGTAGTACGCACCCATCAGGTTTCGGACCCCGAACCTTCAGGTTACTAGCCAAGTTCGTAGACCACTCAGCTGCTGGTATTCGACTCAATGGCCCACGAATTCTAACTTCTACCAATTAGTGACTTCAGTGCCATGACCAGCCGATGTCATCAGTGAGTATTCTTCTTCACTCCCAATCGGGTAGACCCCACTGGGCATGACTTATCACTAAGACTCCAGGCAAACTCGCTCTGAAGCTAGTCACTAGCAAGTTGCAGATTAATTTTCAAGGGTTATATTTTAAGGACTTGATTTGTTTCAAGTCTGATCACAGATTGCCTTGTAACCGGAAGGTCTCTGGTTCGAATTCCGGTGGATGTGTACTCCCAATGAATCCAAAACTAGGACGAAACAGTTGTCCAGTACTCCCTAGTTTTCAATGGTTCTCTAACTGATATTAATCCGTGGTCAGACTTGAAACCAGTCAAATCTCTACAAACAAACTCTTGATAAATGCATCACTTGCATTCAGAAACAAATTATCAATATAAACGAAGAACAGAGTTTATTGGAGTTATAAAACTAAACATACTGCCATAAAAATAGTCAGATATGTTGCAAAAAAGCTTGAGAATGGAATTGAATACACTGTCCTGTTTCCAGTTTATGTAGTATAAATAAACAAAGTTACCTGGACTTATGTTCTACCCTAGTGCTTAGGTTTTATTTACTATTATTACAATTCACACACTTTTTATGTTCATCACCAACTTGTCTATTACGATGACAGTAAATTCAATTTTATACCCACAATGCCTGAAGAAAATGTGTTGTGAAATTTATGCTTTCTGCTTTGTTTGGAATGGTTAATAATTTCAACTTGTTATTATTGTGACATTCTCATTGTATTATAAGTGTATCAAATCATTCGAGTATTACTTTACTTTTCACTTCAATCTCTGAATCCTGAACTCTGCATACAAAAGAAGTTTGTTCAGTCATTAAATTTAAAATGGACCTGATCTATCTTAACACCAAATAGGTAATTTTTATTTAATTGAATTTTGGATTTTCCCGTTGATTGATTTGACCGAAGTGCTCGGTTTCAGGTTGACATGTCGGCTTCTTGAGCAGATGCTTCGACGATGTCTGTGCATTTAATTAGTATTTAATTGGTGGATGGTGACTAGCAGTGGAATCCAGGATGCGTATTTCGTCCTATTTTGGACTCGTCATCTGGATGTACCTGTCTTCCCCAGTGAGTGATGGTGTTCCCACCGAGGCTCGAACCCAGTGCCCATAGTTTCAAACGCCAAAGCGCTATCCACTAGACCACTCTGGCCACTAGAGCCACCTCTTGTTCAACGGGTCATATTGATTTAATTGAATTTTAGATTTTCCCGTCGATTGATTGAACCAAAGTGCTCGGTCTCAGCAGGTACATCCAGATGACGAGTCCCAAATAGGACGAAATGTGCATCCTGGATTCCACTGCTAGTCACCATCCACCAATTAAAAACTAGGTAATTTTCGCTTTTGTTTCTTAAATGTATTATTTTCTTCCCCCACTACCTATTAAATCTCTACCCCTTATTACCATTGTTGTTAACTTGACTCCCGTCCAGATTTAAGTTGAATTCTACTCAACCCTGTCAGTTATATTACGTCATTCAACTTACTTATTTAATTTTCTTTTAGTTTCTACCCGAATAACGCTTTCTACACTACATAATTTTTCATCTAAAATTTATAATTCTAATGACAAATCTTTGGAAATATTCCTTTTGCTGCTAAGAAAATCTACATTATATATATATATATATATATATATATATATATATGAGTATACAGCTTGAGAATGAAATCGCCAAAAAGAGTAACTCTTCACTGAACGCTTCTTCTTTTCCATGTGATTTCATGCAAATAAATACTCTATTCCTGTGTAGCTTTTTCTAGATAACTTTATTTAATCAGCTAAACGTCATATACACAAGCAATGATCGGAGTAATAACTGACTCAGATCAAATTATGATCTGAAATCGAATGTGTAGGGAAAATAAATATTATTGTCACTATTACTATCATGACTATTATCCCTTACAACGTCATACTATCTGAATTTAGAGTGTTTGTTGAGTGGCTTTATTACATTTTGCCGCTAACTGTAGCTTCGTACTCCGTTGCTATGGTGGTGTAATGATAAGTTACATTTTTTGTATGCTTTTTAAATGAATATTTTCACTGAAACTTTTTTTCTGGACTAAATATATCATCAGTGACACCATATTCTTCAACTGCGTTACGTTTGCTGCACATTTATCAGAAAATGTTGCCTGATATTGATATCTACGCAAAGCAGTGGATTAAAGGACGAATATTATCGAATTTTCATGAAATCATCCTGGTATGCTTCGGCCTATATACTGAAATGTCCTAATACTCACCGGATATAGCAGGTGGCGCCATTTCATAAAAGGCGATATGTCATATAGCCACCCATGCTTGTTTATAGAAGCATGATTTTGTTCTGGTGGAATTTAACTTTCATTGTTACTAAGTGAGACTATTTTTTGAGATACTATTTGACTTGTGATTATTTCCACCATTGTATTTGTACACCTGTTTTCTCTATTTTAAGCTGAAATATGCTTCTCGGTATATTTACATTAAATTATTGTATATACACATGTTTATTTAAAACAAATTGTATTTTATATTATATTCGTCGTTTATTTTAAATTCGCTTCCTAAAGTGTCTTTTTAACCATTTTCCTGTTACTAAAAGTAGATTACATTTAAAATATTTTCTTTCGTAGATGTAGCCAGTTTAAGACGCTTGCTATTATAAGTATTTGACTATTTTTGTGTTTGCTATTAGTTTTCATTCTTAGCTCTATGTTTGATATAAAGCTCCTGTAAACGATCTGGAACGTCAGAGAATGGATGGACTTCGATCTTCCTTTCCAAATGCTCTTTTGTGTACAAACATTCATAGTGTTTACCTCTGTCTTCACACAGTTAGGTGTTCCTCACAAAAGTGAAAGGGCGCATGCAAGAGTCCGACACCTACATCCGGACTAGTGGACAAGTTGTCTACTACCTAGGGCAGCTGGAAAACCCTGACTCTAAACCTATGGTGGACATGGACTCCAGAATCCGAAAGGGTTGACTGCTTTACGAACCTGTTTTGGTTACTGACAGCCATAAGAACTTAGCTCCTGATGCTGCTCCATTGCCTTGCGGAGCTCCAACTTCAAGTCAGGAACTTGCTTAAGACAACCACTCACTTCGATCTGGGCATCTGAACAGTATCCCTTTTCTCTCACAACTATGAAATTTTGTATGGCGAATCTCTCGATGCTCATAACGCACCAAGTTTATGTGTTTAATATAGAATACAAAAGACAGCATGTGAATTAAAACTCTACTTTTAAGGGAACTGATTGATTAACTTGCTCCATCTTTAGCCTAGACGTGATATCCGGCTGACTATTGACCAAAGGGCGTGTGTACTGCTCAGCAGGCCGCTCCATTCTTCCTTATGGCTGTGAGACATGACCACTGAAAGTGAAAGACATGAAAAGTCTGGCTCGCTGTCTTTGATCAAAGGTGTTTGCGTTCTATCTCCTGTGTTAATTGGTAGGTGTAATACGGTGAGCAATATTGGAGTTAGGCTTCAGTCGACTGCTAGTTAGGAGGGGAAATCAATCGATGAGGTTGTGAAGTTACACAGATTGAAAAAGATATTCTGGACATGTCTTACACATACATTTCTAACCATTACCTTCCTCAACCGACGGGCAGTGTTACCTGACTAACATAGGATAGATGAGGTTGGAAAAGAGCTAGCTGTGGTCAAACCAAAACATGGCTTCATCAGTCAATGCATTCCACGATAGTTAGTTTAAGCCAGTCACATAGGGAGGTATAGACTTCCTGACTGGTCGGGGTGCTCGAGATGGTAAAAACCAGTGGCTATAGACAATTGCTGATGTGTCTCAAAATCGTTCTCAATGGCTGGTACAGATGCAGTCACTCTTTGGGATTCGCCATACATATCCATATTACTATTTCTCCCTTCTCTTGCTTTGTGTACTACATGGAGGGAGTGTAGCAACTCGAACTGTAGCACATCCATGCAAAGTTCTACGTTGAATCCAGTCAGTCAGTCAGACTAAATATTAGTTTTATTTGTCCTTTGCAGGAGCTAAGAAAACCGCCATACCGCCTTTTGATATACCGATAACTGTTAAATATTTCTAAGTATTCACATAAAAAATGTAGTTTAAAGAAAAATTGTCGAATTTTTAGTAAAAACTTTCAAGATTTACCTTTATAATTACGTTGTTGTAAACTGACCGGAAATGTAACGATACACAAAGTAATATTTTCAACCGAATTATATAAGGCAGATGAATGATGATTGTACAAACCGACTGGTGAAAGTTGTTTATACTTAATTTCATTGACAATTTGCTTAGCATTTAGAGAGACATTTTCATAAAGCTATAAAGCGAATAAAAGTTAAATAAAAAATTATTATACTTGAATGTATTACATTTTCTGTTGCAGCTTCGTATTTTATAGAATCTAACTGATAAATATCCTTTATTTATTATAGGTTTCCAGGCCGTAGGTGTTACGAACTTCCTGAAATAATTTGAGCGCCGAGTCAGATTGATTCATTATAAATTATTTAAATTAATCCCAGCGTGTTTAAGAGAAAATCAAAACAAGATTTTTCTGAACGTTTCGCTGTGTAAGCCACAGCTTCTTCAGCAAATGTATGTAAAATTTTTGACTATATATTTTGATGATTAATAAAAATCCGAATAAATCTGCTGAAGAAGCTGTGGCTTGCACAGCGAAAAGTTCAGAAAAATCTTGTTTTGACTTTCTTAACACGCTGGGATTAATTTAAATAATTTACAATGAATCCTTTATTTATAATATTAAACTTTTCACAGACTTAAAGAAGTTACTAATTATATAATCAAATGTTACTGAACAGATTCTGTTCTCTCAGCAGATGAGCTCAACGCCAGGAGAGTGAAATGCCCCTACCCCCAGTGTTTAGATCAATTCAATCTATCTAGGAGTCACTACTGATTGATATCAGTGGTATACAACTACTTATCTCAGCCAATCAGTAGTACATAGTTTTGCACTTACGTTTCTGTTTTACTTTTTTTATTCCCTTGAGTTCCTAGTGGAGCATTGGGCTTCAGGCTAGAGCTTTGACGTTTCAACAGCAGTGATATCTTTTACGGGATGGGACTGCTAGCCTCATGCCCAACCTCTTCTCTTTACCGGGCTTACTACAGACTAAGTGAGGTACAGGTGTGCGTCGGTCGGGGATCGAATCCCGGACCAGCTGCTTGGTTTGCCAGTGTCCTACCACTGAACCAACGACGCAATCTTATGTTTCTTGATTGACATTTATGGCATCAAGCAGATCCCATACACTGTGACATGAATAATTTCACTTTCCAAAGGAGACTGTAACGAAATAATCACCTCCTCAAACTGTATAAATTGCAAATTAATTTGATAATTGTGAATTTAATTTACTGAATATTTTACTATTTCCCTGAATGTGCTCAATCTGCATTGGTTTGAGCTGCTGACCAACCAATAGAGCATTAACTTTATTGTAAATACGATTTTGAGAAACAGAAATAACAACTCACATTTGTTACATTCACTATGTTGTCCGGTAAATGATTGGGTGAAAAACGTGTTGATTTTAATATTAAAATTGAATAATTGGTCTGATCACTGTTGAAATGCTGAAGAACTGTCTTCGTTGTTGAAACCATTGGTTTAATATATTTATATGCTTTTTTGGCTAGAAAATCAAGATAAGCAAATGCTAACTTAAAAGACAGGGCTGAATTCCTTAATAAATTTACTTCAGTTTGAAGCCACTGAAAGATTCACCTTAATAATCATGCTAATTTTTATTTGACTTTGCACAGTAGTCCAGTAGTTCAAGTTCCAGCATTTTGAGAACAAAACCTAGTTAGTCTTCACATCTCAAAATGAATTCTCACCATGGCCTCCTCTACAAGTCTGAAACTTTCAGATCTAATTATGTGCCCACTTGAAACACTGTGAATGATTCATTATAAATTATTTAAATTAATCCCAGCGTGTTTAAGAAAAAATCAGAACAAAATTTTTCTGAACGTTACTCTGTCTATCTACAAGTTACCTTCAAATAAACTGACTTCAGTTTATATAAAAAAGATATTTGACCATATATTTTGGTGATTAATAAAATCCGCATAATTCTGATGAGGAATCTGTGGCTTACAGAGCGAAACGTTCGGAAAAATCTTGTTTTGATTTTTCTTAAACGCACTGGGACTAATTTAAATAATTTATCATGTATCAATCTGACTCGGTGCTCAGATTATTCCAGGAAGTTCGTAACATCCAAGGTCTGGAAACTTATAACTGTGAATAATGTCGACAGAGACAATAAAATAAGATCTTCACCAGTGAGTAATATACTTGGCTGGACACCACTCATATCAAACGTTACTGCTCATCTGTGGTGCAAATGTTGAACTACCCTTTCGATCGTTTAGGGATTTCTTCAATGAATCAGTTCATGAAACCTGAATTAAGATTACTACTTCTTTTGAGCTATGTTGTCTGACAAATAGTTCAGCATCAGTAAGAATCGTTCAGTTAATTTTTTTTGTATTCATGTGTTAACTTTTCTTGAAAATATTCAAAGCTTCCGAAACTAATATCTCTTTCTATAAATGAAGTGTTTCTGACACCATTGTTCTCTCCTTCTTTTTGTAATGGCCGAATTCCGTGGTTAACCAGAAAAGGATGACTACAGTAGTCGTAGTGGTAGTATGGTAGCTAAAACTCCAATGAAATTCAAAGTTTTCTTAAAATAACAAGCGAAATTTCCACCTATCTTGTACTTCTTCTAAATGTAACATAACTGGTCTCTACTTATTTCTGGTGAGAGTAAACAAAATACAATACATTATAAAGGCTTTCCTATTAGAGGAACTTAATCACTCTAGTTATCTTTATTTTAGCTCTTTTGAAACAGAGTTATTTACCAAATTGGCATAACTCAGAAAAACAGATAAAACTGAGTAAACAGGCTTATAATTTAATAAACGCATTGGTTTATTTCACAGAAGGTATTATTGCTGAAAAACTGTCGAAATTATACGTCGGTAGAATGGTCTCCAATCACTCATATGGTTCGTGGTTCGATCCCTGGTCAATGCATTCCTTTACCTCGCTAGGCCAAAAGTAATACCAGGTAAAGAGGAAAGGTTGAGCATGAGACTAGTAACTCCATCCCGTAAAAATAAACACCATTGCTACCGAAACTTCTAAGCTCCAAAGATTCAAGCCCTATGTTCCACTGGGAACGAAGAGGAATGGAAAAAAAATCGAAATTATTACTAAGAGACAAACAATCAAATCAAAATGTTTTGCTACTGCTGGACTTCACATACTCTAGTGATATGTGATATGATGTCATACTTATTAATTAAGACTGTAAGCATCATTTGTTTCAATTAGGTAAAGTAGTACTTCGTAAAATAAAGAACACACTTTACGTGAACTCCAATGCTTCTAATACATATTACAAAATGTCACTTCTTAACTCATTTGTACAAGCATGAAGTATATGCCTCTTCATTATAGAGCAAAATTACAGCCTAACTGAAATGTTGTTAATGTAAATCAGTTGAATCTTCACAATCTCAACAGTTGAAAATTAGATGTTTTCATCAACTTAGCAGACACTTAGACGCCATATACTTTTCATCAAGTAGGCATATCAGAAGATAATTTTAAGTTATCTATAGAGAAAAACAACTCTATGGTGAAGTGAGCTAATTAAAACTCATGGTTTACGTCATTAATCTAATTTGAGACGTGTGATCAAAAATAATATATTCATTCATTTTGCTTCTTTAATTATTTTTACTAAAATTATTCATATATAATAGAAGCAAAATGTATTTTTTAACTGTTGAAAATAGTAAGAATTTCAAATTTCAAACAATTGGTTCCCTTAATGAATTCAGACAAAGTAATAAGAAGATGTAATTTGTCTGAATTGTGTCATGTATTTGCACAACATATTTCGAACAATCTGATCACACATGGACTTGTCATAGGAATATATAGAAATTATTAAACAGAACTCACCGATCTCTACAAGTGAGCGCTTCAGAGCACCTTCTTGAATGGTTTCAGAAGCAAACAGAATCCCCAGAAGCCATTAGTGATGAGAACAGGCAACCTAGCTCCTTTATTGCAAAACACATTACAGAGATAGGACATAAAACCGATGCTTATATGTCTTTTAAACCTATCTATAGAACGTGTTTGGGGTGTGTCCTAAAGTTTGTGCAAGCTTTAGGTGGCAGTTAGGAAGTTTAAACCCCTTTTTATGCGTTCAAAAACAATTCATTATCACACTAAACCTTCCTTGGTAAACTTTGTTTTGATACCATAGCAGATGTACTATTACCTCTGTTATTTGGTTTAGTGATCTTCTATGACCTTCAGTATGAATTTTGCTAGATGGAAGGGTCAAGAAGTTGTGTGCTAGAATGGTGTATGTAAATCAGTTGTTATTAAAAAACAGTTTAAAAAGGAGCTTTAGTCATACTGTAGAGATTCATTTCAAACAATCAGAAGTTTATATGCAAAAGAAACAGGCGCAGCAAATACGGTTGTTATAATGGCAGAATGCAGTAAGTAGTATGTGGGTATGTAATTATTATTTTCGGCAAAATGACTTACATCAACGGCAAAATATAAAAACGTTGCGTCAAAACTTCAGTTTATACAAGTTATTCATACACCGCTTCTTTTGTTTTGATTTCATGTTTTCCATATTATTTCAAAAGTACCTTCGTTGCTCGTCTCTGCAACGTCATCCTTCGCTCCGCTGTCTCTTGGTTTCTGAGTGGAACACAGGACTTCATCAAAACATCTCCACTTTTTTCTATTTTCTACTGTCCTCTCCAGCTGGCCAGCCACATGATTGCCCATAATCTCTCATCTCCTCCACCTCGCCCGATCTCCTCCATGTCACCCTCGTACCGACGACCCACTCGTCACTCCTCATTTGGATTCCACTAATGCAATGGCCTACACTGCGCGCGATGTCACTCAACGGTCTACTCAACGTATGCCCAATTCATCCATCTCCACTTTCTCCCACATATTTGATGGATGAAAGGTTATTGGTTAGTTCGTTCCCATAGTTCACCTGCTAGAACTGACTCCAGTCAGTGAAGGCAGCTGTTGATGAAAGTCTGCAACCTATTAAAAATGCTCTTCAGGACACACCAATGAAGTTCCTCACCTATATAGAAGAACTGACTGACTTGACATTGTTGTTGAAAATTAGAATCCTTTTGTTTATGCTGGCTGAGTGTAGAGGATTTTCAAACCGATTTCAGAGTGGCGAAGGTGTACCTTGCCTTACCGATTCATGCTGGCTTTGACATCTTCATCCGTTCCGACTACTTGTGGTTGAAACATTGCTTCCTAGATAAGGGAAGGAGTTAACCTCTGTTGAATCTCTCCCGTTGATGGTGATTGGTGCTGGTTGTTGCCACTGGTTGGTTATCTTCGTCATCTCTGTTTTCTCTGTGTTCACTTGCAGTCCTGTTTTTGCCTCCTGCTTCTTCAGCCAGTTTGTTGGTTTGCGCCTGCCTCTAAGTCTTGGATTTTCAGTGACATTAGACATTTATCATCTGCGAAATCCAAACCTTTTAGAGTCTTCTAATCGGTGGTCCAGCGTATTCCTGACCCCTCTCTCCCTACAGTCTGACGCATAATCCAGTCCACCACAATTAAGAATATCATAGGTGATAATAGGCAGCCAGTTTGTCTTACCCCTGTGTTTGCTTCCAACGTCTCGCAGAGCTTTCCATTGTAGATCACCTGACACATGGCGTTGTCATATAAAGATATGGGGCAGTCCATTTTGCTGAATTAGTTTTCAAATTACTTCTCGATCAATGCCGTCTGTCGAAGGCTTTTTAGAAATCGATTAAGTTGAGGTAGGGGTTTGACTGCCATTCCATGCTTTGTTCGACGATAGTGTGTAGAGTTCCAATTTGATCAGCACATGATTTGCGTTCCCTGAATGCAGCTTGTCCCGCTTGGGGGAGTTCTACATCCAGTGCATCTTTTATTCTGCCCAGAATGATACGACTTAGTATTTTACTTGACGTGGACAAGAGCGTTATTCCACGCCAGTTCTTGTAGAATGAGGTGTAAGTTGCCTTTCTTTGATAGTCTGACAAGGTAGCCAGCCTTTCTTCCAATCGGTAGGTACCTTTCCTTCTTTCCAAACCTTTCGCAATAATGGCGTCAGCATATCTGCCCCAATCTGTGCTCCCGTTTTCAGTGCTTCAGGGGAGGGGATTCCGTTAGACCTTGAAGCCTTTCAGGCTGGCTTCCATTAGCTTGACTGCACTCAAGACGGCTTCTTTTATTGGAGGATTGGTGTCCACTGGCAGTTCTATGCTTGCTGTTGGTAGTATTTCTAGACGAGTTGCAGGTGATGGCCGACTCAAGAAGCCTTTGAAGTGATCACCTTATTTCGCCAGTATACTACGCACAAACTCATGCTAGTAGTGTACGCCACACTACTACTATTGAGACTCTCATTTATTTTGGAATAAGCAAACTAGCCTCAGCAAATCATATAGTTCTTGGTGAAAATTCGATACATTCCCCAGTGAAAACAGTATGAGACTTACACGATACTATGGACGACAAACTCTTGGTAAAATTTCTCCGGTCTGGTTTTACTTTTCCATTCCATCTTGTATACCGACCAGAATGTAGGGTTTTAAGCTTGGGATCTGAAGTTTCGGTAGCTGTGTAGAATGAGTCGGCCGGGAATCAAACCTAAACCATGTGCACCATCGGACAGAATTCTAGCATTGAACTATCAAAGCAGTTCAAAATTGTTCTTCACTACGAAAATTTATGCTACATTGTACTTATTTCTCATATCTTATTTCATCAAATGAATGTATTTAATTCATTTATACACTTATACGGATTAGCAGCTTATCTCCTTAGATTATCTTTTTTTATTCAGTTGTTCACTAAACTGAGTACTAACATTCCCACACATCTCTCTAATCTATTTCCTATTCCCTAATTTATGTTGGAATTCATCTTCCTAAATTTCATCATATGCATACAGTATTACATAATTCATCCTTATTTATCACCCATTTATACACATTAACATATACTTGGTGGTTTTTATGGTGAAATAATAACCTCGTTAACAGTAGGGTTTCGTAGCCCAGGTTGACAAGTAGTTCGGAGGTCTCTAGATCAAATTCTTCAGCTGCCGAATTTCTCACTTTGTCTGTAATGATTACCTCTTAGATACATGGTTGCTGTAAACCTTATTCTGTTGTTCCACATAAATTTTTATTGATAAAACTCCCGGTTTCCAGCTTTTGATAATGAATGTTATATAAACCTTATTCTTATTAATACACATTTATTACTTGACTATTATGGACGTACAACTGGAGAATCTGAAAAAGTCATAGAAATTTTATTTTAATTTATTGTCCTATGCTTCATTTAAAGTTGAAAACATATAATAATAATAATATAATATGCTAGAGGACCACGCACGTGATCCGGGTTCAGTTTCCACTTGACACATTGCTATACCTCGCTTAACCTGTAGTAAGCTCTGTAAAGAAAAAAGGCTAAGTGTGAAGCTTACAATTTTACGCCGTAGAAATAGCAGCAATAATGCTGGAATTAATGTATGCGTAAAACTTGAGCACTGTAGTAGTATGTAATTCCGTATTAATTTGTTTATTAGATATATCACATAGTATTATTATTAATCCCTTGGGTTCCACGCGGAACATAGGGCTTCAGCAAGAGATCTCCACTTTCTTCTATTTTCTGCTGTCCTCTCCACCTGGGGCCACGATTCTCCATAATCTGTCATCTCCTCGTCGCATGAACTTCTCCAGGAAACCACATAGTTTTTATTTTTTACTCCATGGGACTTTGAGCTATGGAGCTTAGAAGTTTCGGTAGCAGTAATGTTTATTTTTATGGGATGGGGTTGCTAGCCTCATGCCCAACCTTTCGTTTTTACCAGTCTTATTAATGGCAAATTGAGGTAAAGGAGTGTGTCGGTCGGGGATCGAACCCTAGACCATCTGCGTGCTTGACAAGCATTCTACCGCTTTGCCATCGACGCACAGTGAAACGGTATTATTTCCTGGATATGATGTAAAAATCATAGTATTTTCAAAATTCAATCCAGTTAATAATACTGTTTGACTGTGTAATATATGTAATAAACAAATAAATATAGAGCACCGGTGAAACTTCAGAGTTTAAACTTGAAACCTTTTGCTCCACTCAGTATTCAGACGAATGTGGAAAACAAATGTGTTGGTAACAAAATCATCCGTTTTAAATTATATACATAAGTGAATTTATCTTTAAATATCAAAATGCTTTTTTTAACCATATCAATTAACTACCTGTTAGTTTAAACTTGAGAAAATTATAGTGTTTAGTTGTGTGAAATAAACCAAGTAAAACAGCATCATCTTTTTCCCGATGTATTTCAATATCTTCAACACTTGAGCAAAGTTTTATCGGGGAATCAATTTCACTTTTGAGAAAGTCTAATAAAGCTTGAATGATGAATAATCAAGAAAAAAGAAAGAATTAGAAGTATGAATAAATGAACTAGTAGTTGATGAGTTTTCAAACGAATTATCACATTATTAGAGGGTCGTAGGCAATCGGCAGGAAGCCTTGCTAGACCTAGGTTTCGTAACACTAATTAGTAATACGGTCCTACAGGAGGTCAGTCGTGGGCCCTAATAGCTCAGTGGTAACGTCTCTGACTGACGCACTGGTTGATACGGCTTCAAATCTCAAGGGGAAGAACATGAGTCTCTTCAAGGTTGGAGATACGGCTTGATGACTGGTGAGCGCCAACTAGCACGAAACCTAGGTCAAGCAAGGCTTCCTGTCAATCGCCTCCAACCATCTAACAACAACAATCCTGAGTGTGGCCAGCTACGTAGAATGGTGGCCACATTGTAAACTTGACTGGCAGAATTCAAAATGAGCTGACATTGATTAGAGAACCATTGGAAAACCTGCGAGTACTGGACAGCTGTTTCGTCAGCCAAGGTTGGGACTTTTCATCAGTACGCATTCACCGGGGTTCGAAGCTAAGAAGACATTGCGAAGTGGTCGCGCTATGTCATGGATTGGAAGAAGTTAGAATTCATTCACTGACCACTGGTCTACGAGCTCACTAGCCCTGTAACCAGAAGGTCCTGGGTTCTAACCCCGCAGTGTGTGAGTACTCATGAAGAGTCCCATACTAGGACGAAACAGCTATCGAGTACTTCCAGGTTCTCTGAATGATATCAGCTCATCATGAAATCCTCCATTCAATCAAACTAAATCCCTACAAAACCAATACTTGATAGAATTCAGTCTGAAGTAAATAAAGGACTAGATATATGACACGAGTTGGTGTCTAATCAAAAAGGATCATATTATTTTTTTAATGAAACTTAATCCAAACATGCACTCTTTATTCATATGAATACATCAGCTTAATTTTATATCGTAATATTACATATAGTGACAGTGTTGGTATCTGAATCTTCATAAGGTTTATTCTTTTTCATTGTTGCATGAGTGAATAATTTTAATAATAATAATAATAATAATTTGCTTTATTCCAAAACAGTACTTGTGATACAGAATGGAATTCTCAGCATTTTTACTACAGTATTGCATCCAGTTAGTACATTATCAATAAATAGAATTCTACATAGATTAGGGAAATCTCAGTTCATTATGACAACAACATATTGGCATGTCGGTAGCAAAGCCAAAGTTGAACAGTGTTAGAAAAGTAGGTGCTGTCATATTTACTGGCGTAAGCGGAAGAAAGAAACAAAGCAGCACATAACGGAAAAAAAGAAAAAAGAGAGAGAAGAGGAAAAGAAAGAAAGAAAATGTTGTACCTATAAATGATGTGAGTTGGAAAGACGAGACCCAGTTGTACTACTGACTATTTAATGAATTATAGGTGTCACGTCTAATGCTTTCTTTATCACACAGAACACGAGCTAAGTAGGGTATGGTTGAGTTTTTGTACTTGCCGGTGCGAGCATACAGTTTTCTATATAGGCTTCTGGTTTTACCTGATGAGACGCAAGGGGAGAGTTGTGAGTGAAGAAGGTGGTGTGAGTTAGATAAAATAGATTTGGCCCATTTTTCGCATGAGTCCATGTGCCTGTAAACCAGAATATTAACAAGCTGGTTAAGTGGCACGTTGCTTACCCTGCTGATAACCTTTAACATCCTGCGTAATATGTTATAGTCTTTCTTCAGTAGCCCGGGAAAAACTAAGGGGGAACAATAGAGAATAATAGGCAGAATGCGAGAGTTAACGAATTGTAAGAGTAAGGGTTAGGTTATACCAGAATATTTTAACTTCTCGATATAGAAGGTAAGACGGAATATTTTCTTAGAAATCGCCAAGATATGAGACGACACTGAAGTGAGCTGTTTTCAGGCCTATGTAAGGCATATTCGAAAGAGAAAAGTAATATTGAACTACATTACTTATACTGATTAGTCTTCAATTTATTATTAAATAAAACGTCAGCAGTATAAATTTGGCTACTTAAATTACCTTGTGTAGAATACACGCCATGATAATATAATTTCTCCCCATAATTCATTAACACAACAGTAGGAAACTCTTTTATTTGAAATTCATCCACCAGAATTTCATCAGTTGTTTGATTGACATATGTCATGAGAACAGGTAGACTTAACTGATTTACTTCTCGTGCTAGTAATTTATATTCTGACCAAGCCAGATGACATTTTGTACACCTATTACATTATTATAACGTGGATAAGAGAAATAAAAACTAATAGCTGTACAACTGAATAGGAACATACTGATATTTGTGTAAAATACAAATATTAGATACAAAGAAACAAATGGCAAAATAAAATCGAAAGTATCATTTTTCAATTCGTTGAAAAGAGAGCTATTTGACTTTGTTTGAAAACAAATCCAACTGCTTTTATTATTAAACATTTTTCAGGTTGCATGCAGTATTATTTAAATAATACAGAGTTACACGGAAAGCAACACCTTACTACCAATATTTATCAGTTACAGTCACAGCACATTGACAGATAACATGTCAATACTTATAAATATATTTTAGCTTGCATTTGTATTCATTATTCTTAGACTAAATAGCGTAAAATAATGTTAGAAACATCAACATTGAGAAATTATATATATATATATATATATATATATAAACACCAGTACTACCTCTAAACTTGATGCAGCAATGCTTTCCTATTATGTATTGGAGAAAAACGTATTTCTGAAATTTTTCTGAATATATATATATATATATATATATATTGTGTTAGAACAAGATATATTGTGTTGGTTTGCATGGATTTGATTGGTTACAAGTTCGACCACAAGCTGACACGAGTTAGAGAACGATTAGAAGACTTGGGAGTACTGGACAGCTGTTTCGTCCTGGTTTGGGGCTCTTTATCAATACGCATCCACCAGAATTCAAATCCAAGACCTTCCGGTGACAAGGTGACCTCGCAGATCGTTCAGCTATTGGGACCCGATCGACCCATGAACTCCAACTTCTACCTTATGACATGAATATCTGTTTTCGAAGCCAGGCAGGTTCATACTGCTACAGGGTCCCAAACCAGGATGAAACAGCTGTCCAGTACTCCCTGGATTTCCAGTGGTTCTGTAACTTGAGTCAGCTCGTGAGCACATATATATATGTATATTCCTTAAATTGCAAATCACACCTCACATACATTGAGAAACTTAGCATAAAATTCATACTGCAGTAAATATCCATAGGTCTAGTAACTGTTATCCTTGTGATTTTATTGTCCTACTGGCTGTGTGTGAGAAAACTCCGAATTGTATAATAAGTAAGCCATTGAAATAAACAGTTTCTTGAAGAAAAGTGAGTTCCCCTTAGATCCTGCATTCTTCTGACCTCTCAAAGGTCACTTTTAATAAGCTATAAAGTCATTAATTTCAGGTGAGTATCTTTCAATTTTTTTTTCACCATTTTAACTTGTTCTATGCTAATGGAAATTGGAAAAATTAAGTTTGTTCTACTCAGTTAAACAGCCTAACCTACACCTGTTGGATATAGAAAACAATTTAACCTCTTCAATATTTACGCGAATATTTATCTATATTTAAAGGAAATTTGAATAAATGAAAGAAACGTCTACTCTTCTGTCAACGTTTTGATCACAAGTTTTTAGAAAAATACTGCGTTAACGTAACGGTAGGTAGAATGTAGTTTATCCACGTTTTTCAAAATAGATCACTGCGCCTTACAATAAAGTCACATTGATTACATGCATTTGTTTATATTACATACTGTTCAAGGTAAAATATGCATCTAGAGCACAACTGACACGTAACTGCAGAAAAAATAAGTACTTGAACTTGGAAACCGATACTGTTCTCAGATATTTGTTGATACAAGTTGGTAAACAGTAACAAAACATTATAGAATGCCACAGACTTACCATTCACATTAACAACTATCAACTTCACTTATAACTTCTTTGTCCTAAAGTTCATGGACACGATTTATTCATTTTACAAGTCTATGCTAAGTGGATATAAGCATGATTGAAGCTAAGCGTGTTGTTAAGTTTTTGTAGTATTTGTAATCAGTGAGGCGGTCAGTAAAGTTAGTACATATCTTAGTCTTGTCATATTTGGTCGTTAACCACTGTATAAATAAGGAAGATAATTCTTTGCATTATACTGAACCTTCTTAATGGTTTTAGGATAACAATTTCCGTCTATTTCGTTGGAGTTCTGCAGTTCTGCTTTTCTAAGCCAAAACCAGACTAAATTCATTAGTTAGCCATTAAATATTCTCTCTATTTGTCAACTGTTTCATAGATAAGTATTATTTATAAGGACTACTTATCCATTTATTTCATCCGTAGTGTTGTTCAGCTTCCAGTTCCATAAGGTTATGATCCAGTATCGTTAAAACAATATTGGCGACATATTTAAGTCTATGGGCTACTTAAATTCCCATTTGGTATGATGCATAAACTATGATGGAGAAGATTAGTAGCTCAGGTGGATGATTTTGATGCAGTTGTGTTCTCTGAGTTGGATTGTTTATTTCCAAAGCTTTCATTGCCCTACTAGGCAACATCTTTGGCACATACTTCAATTTGAAGTCACTTTAAATAAACTATCCAGCTCAGAGAACACAACTACATCAAAATGCATAAACTCTTCTACATTTCTTGTTGTTTCAATCACCTTAATGTCTTTCTAGGTAGCCACATGAAATCATGTACAGTTTTAATTCGCTGAGCACTTCTCAAAGGAAATGATGGGGAAAATATCATAGGGGATTGGATATTACTTCAGATGGAACAAAACGTCGTCACACAGCGCACTGCCGAATACCACTTTGACCTAAAAATCCTGCACGAAGAGTAGATATTTTCCAATTTAAATACTCTGAAAATCCCATACCATACATTAAAATATTGTCCGGAATAAAGACATTATTATTTTAGAATTGTCTGTGTAAGCGTGCTGTTTTCATCATTCTTATTAATACATGCATTAACTACCTTTATTTCTTCAACCTATCATGTTATTATTGTCTTTCCTATTAACCCTCAGATCAATATCATTAGTTAGTAACTGTATGTATTTAGCGATGTGTTTATTAAAGAATGACCTTAGTAGAACATAAATGTATTAAGAATTTATCAACCTACGAATAAAAACTAAATCAAAATCTTGCAGATGTTTTAAACTACTTATTAGTAGTAAAGAGATTTTCATACATTTTTCAACTCCCTAAGAATGTTTCACATAGTATACAATGTGATATGCAAAATAACTTTTCTACACTTTAAAAACAACAGAAATATTTACCAGTCAACTGTAAATAGAATCATCATAATGGGATTTTCTTTCGTCAAATTTTTTACATTGGTAACAGTAAGAGCAGTTATATACGCTGGATCCCGCGTATAGATATTACCTGGAATGAAAATGACAAATGTTAATATTGGACAAAATTTATAGACCTTCTTATGTTAGATCCGGCTGATTTGTCTTATATCAGAAAATAGTAATTTTTATTAGTGAAAAGCATGACTTCACACCTTATTCACACACTTATCCCATAACTAGTTAGTTGCTTTAATCACTAAGCTACTTCGTAATTAATTCTCACTTTTCATCATACCTCCACCTGTCTTGTGTCACATCAGAAGTTATTACTGATATCTTCATTTAATTTCATCTTCGTTACTATGCTTAAAAAGAAACAGTACTTTTAATTGTGCAGTCTGATAGGATATGTGTTTACGGTTGGCTAGAGTGAAATCAACTAGAAAGATATTTCAGTTTGAACTATAGGTGGCACAGATGATTATGTGAAAGCCAAAGTTGGAAAAGCAAGACAGCACTTCACTGATCTGGAATCAGTGTGAAAACCTACCGTACTAAGCATAAAGAATAATATTCGAATTCTCAACCCTAATGTCAAGTCGCTTTTTCTATTTGGTTCAAAGACTTGGCGCAACATAAAAAGCATTTCCTATAGGCTTCAGGCATCTAGCAACATCTGCCTTCATTCTGTCCTGAAGACCAAATGGCTGGCAAGAAATGATATTTATTATTGTTATAATTTCCTTTAGTTCCTAGTGGAACATAGGGCTTCAGCCACACGTCTTCATTGCGTTCGGTTCTCTGCTAACGTTTTCACCTGGCTCCGCTTCTGCACACATTCTTTTATCTCCTCTTCATATGACCTCCTCCATGTCACCCTCGCATTGACGACCAACTCGCCACATCCCATTTGGGTTCCACTTGACATCAAGTGTGATTTCACTTGATGGCTATCTCAGAGTATTGCCAATCCACTTCCATTTCTTACTGCACATTTAGTTCCTGCTAGGTTGGTAAGCTGCCAGATATCCCTGCTGCTGATCTTTTCTGGCCAACTATCTGATGCTGAGTACTGAGCGAAGACAGCTGTTGATGAAGGTCTGTAGTTTGTTCGAAATGCCCTTTGTGACGCGCTAGGTCTCTGATTCATATATATATATATATATATATATATATATATATATATATATGGATACACATATTAACATTTCAAACAACATCAACAGATAAGGCTTTACAATCTCATAATCTTAATTTCCCAACTTGACTGGCATTGCACGCCTAGCTTTGTTATTACTAATCATATTACTTTGCTTAACAGGGCAAACTGAAATGATCCACCTATGTTCAAAAACTACTGGTCTTTTTACATCAGTCGTCTTCAGCAGCCATATCTCATGGCTATAGAGTAGAGCGAACAACAGCGCCATAGATCAAACAAATATTTTGATTGCCGTTTGGGGTCAAAGACGATCGGATGTGAAAAGTTATAAATGAGTCTTGTTTACCCTTACTAGGATCTGGTCAAGAATAAGCCCACTACAGCTACCACAATTGTAGGTAGCTGAAAAGAAGCCAAGAAACAGCAATAAATTCATTTTAAGTCGAAAGTTAGTTCATACAGCTTTCAATAAAGTATATTTTCCCAATTATTGGTAATGTTTAAACGTTTGCATTCTTGCGTTTGGGGAAGAAAACTTTCCTATGTGTAGTAAATTCACGTAAATTCCTTTCAACTCATTACTACTTCCATATACATCCAGTAAAAGCAAACTACACTATCTGTGCTTTCAATAAACTGTTGATAGTGAGAACCACTAGATCGTGTTGTGCTTTTGTTGGTAATTCTTATTTGTCCATCATTTAATGTAAATCCTCTGAATTTGGTCTTATGAATGAACTAATGGACATACAGTGATGCCAAAAATATCACATCAAAGCTGTTAATACATTCTAATCGCATTTATTTTAATAAGTCATAACTACTTAAATGCCTTTAAATAAAACATTTTAACTACTTTCCGTACCTAGAAACAGTTGTGTTTATGGACGTCAGTTGACAACAATAATAATAATACTGTATATACAGTTAAGACTTCCAAGTATGTTGTCGGTTTGCGTAAATGATTCTCCAACTTCCATCTCTGGACAATCTCTTAGGCAAAAAATGTTAGTGTTTGGTTTGAGTAACTCGATGTTCCCTCAGTAAAGGAATCCTAGTTAACGTTCTTTAAATGACGAAACTATCAGTCTCGTCAAAAACAATGAATTAATTGAGAAGGTTTACTATGGCTAACCTGGCCAGCGAAGACATGTCATTCAGCCCACAAAACGGTTTGCAAAGAGGCTTCGTCTATCTAAAAATTGTCTTCAGACGAAGGAAAGCTGAGTGAATTCTATGCTTGTAAAGGTATCTTTATGTAGTCTCAGCATTTGCGAGAAAGCGTCTGACGAATTTTTTCTTAATAGAAGAGGCAAACTGTAAGGTCACTGTAAGTCTGATTGCTTGAATTAAGGGACAAATTTCTGAAGCACGACTACTCTATCAGTTACTCAGTTACTCCCGATGAACTGTATACGTTTCTATACGTGCGTTTCAATATTTCGCCTTTGCATTTTTCAAAGAATATTAAACCAAAGGGCCTAGTATTACAAATTCAGTAGATATAATATATTTCTTGTTTGCATTTAAATATATCAAAGTAGACATATTTATATGTGTATTTCTTCATAAAAGTTTACACAGTCAACATATGACAAGAACAAATGATAAAAATCGGTGATCATTAACTTATATTAACCATATTGTGGTTCAAATAAGATGTAACTGTCTGATAGTGTTCCAGTTTCAAAAAATCTTAGGAATACGTGAGGAACACAGTGAAGTTTAATACCGTTGGTTTTAATGAAAAGAAAATTTTAAGCAGGTAAACATTATTTACCAATGAAGCATGTGACTATCACCAGAAAACAATAAGCAACTCCCATGACACGGAAACAAAGTGTAACTTATAAATTGCCGCACACTTATGCGAAATTCAAACAAGGAAATGTCCAATTGTTACGCTTAGACTTCAAAACTGACGACAGAACCTTACCCCCTCTGATTTTAGGGAGACATTTACACTTGTCTCCGTATGTTTATTCAATCAAAATAAAGAATTTGCCTTGTTTATTGATAAGGCCTGTGGACAGAAGTCCCATTTAAGTAGAAAAAGCATACTGAGATTTGGAGGACTCACAATTGCATCTGCATATGGGCATATCTCGCGAACCTGTTGACATCCTTCATCTAACAAACTTCACCAGCTGTTAGCATTTATGCCTGCTAATGCATTTTCTAATATAATGGCTTTCGGAAACCCTGCAAACCAATAAATATGTGTTTAGCATACTTCTTCCGTCTAAGTGAGTTCATAAATCAAAATATATGTCAAAGATATTTAGTTCATCCGGCCAGGCTGTTGAGTATCGATAGGTCTTAGCTCTCTAACAATGCGAGCAGTACCATGGCCACTACATCACATATGTTTAGAGGCTGACGGTATTGACGTTTGCGAATTGTACGGAGTATACTAACGCAAGATCTAGTACCAACAACTTCTATAATATTCGTTCCTCGTGTTCCAAAGGCAAAGCAAAACAACAGAATTGATCGTCCAAACTACGAGATATATTTCGGGACCAAATCGTGTACTGAGGTGAATGCTTAGCTGGCTAGTGATCGTGCACGAACGTGACACGATGGAGTACCAAATGGCATGGATGCTTGACCGGAAGCCTTCAGCTAAACAAGTCGACTAAAACAGTGAAGGTCAGCATCCAATGTTCAGTGATGATTGATGTGGTCAATAATTTTGGGGAATTATCTACGGCTACAGCTCACTCCCCCCCGGTCGGGTTGTGAGGACCCTAAGACAGAACCAGCGGAAAGTAAAAAAACTCGATGGTTCCCTCATGGATGAAAAAAACTTTCCCGAGCGGCTTGGTGGAGTGCCTAATGTTCCGTCTACCTATGCTAATAGGGTGTCTGTTCATCGCCTCGGTGATGTTTGTCCGTTGGATCTCCTGCTTCGTTTGCTTCTTGTCCAGTGCCGAATATCCAATATCCAGTATCGTTTTTACGAGCTAGTATAAACCAATATGATTTCTTTGTGCTCGCCTCTTGATTGTGAGGTATAGATTCCTGATCTTCGGTAAACTTCTGCGTAGCTCGTCCCGCCACTCGACCGTCGTAGCTTTGGTTGACTCCCAATGGAGTAGGGCTGGGATTTGTTATATATGGTTTGTAGTATGAGGTGTGTTAAGACTATTACTACCATGAATGGAGTTAATCCTTTCACCAGTTAGTCCTCCGGTATCTTCGTCAAAAGAAGAGATAATAATAATTGATATAATTAGTGAAGTTATTCAGACTAACAGACAGAAAAAGAAAACAGAAAGCGTAACAACAGTCAGCTGATTAAATTCGAAGAATAATATGAATTATATATATATATCGGTAATATTGATAATAATAATAATAGGTGTGGTTAAAGTTGTCAGAAGAGTAAGATGGGAGGGAATGTATGGAAGGAAAACGATGAATTTAGTTGTCTACCCCTGAATGGTGTACGGATTTTTAAGGGGATAGGCCATTCGGACACAGTCCTTGTGTTGCTGCATGATTGTCCAGCCTTCGCTTAAAGACGTCCACAGACGGTGCCATAGCTACATCTGCCGGTAAAGAATTCCAACGGCGGCTAACCCGCAGTGAAAAGAAGTGGGAGCGCGCCCAGGTCCTTGCCCTCTGGTGAGCTATCATTCTGGCATTTCCACGAGGGAGCCTATACCTAGTCAATCGCAGGACACCTTTATTTGGGGGATTCTTGTCATTTGTTATTTTGTAGGCAGTAATTAAATCCCCCCTTAGACAACGGTAGCTAAGTGTGAATAGGCCTAATTTCTTCAGCCTTTCATTATATGGTTTGTTTCAGAGACCAACCACTCCTTTTGTTGCCCGTCTTTGGACTCTTTCCAAGAGCTTGGCGTCTCTTCTGAGCATTGAGGGTGCTATAATATTCTGCACTTCAAGGTGTGGTCTGACGTATGTTTTGTACAACCTTAGAAAGAGTTCGGGAGTGAGTGCACCTAACTGTCTATGTGTGAAGTGTATGACCGCATATGTCCTCGCTACGTCCCCCATGTAATTTACGCTTGCGTCCATTGTTTCCATCAGAACTAGACCTAAGTCGCGTTCCGATATTGTGCAGGACAAGCCTTCATTGCACGGGGTGTAACTTGCATTCTGCAGTCAACAGGTGCGTAACTTCACTACTTTGCACTTTTTCGGGTTGAAAGTCATGCCACTAGCCACCGCCCAGTCTTCCAGATGGTTTAGATCTTCCTGCAGTCTATCTGAGTCCTCCGCCCTCCATATCTCTACGTCGTCAGCGTATAGAAGAGTCGGGCAGCTTAGGCGGCTTGGTAGATCATTGATCAAATCAGAAACATTAGTGGTCCTAGGATAGAACCCTGCGACACTCCTGATGACGAGCTGTGCCAAGATGATTGGATTCGATTGACCTTAGTGCAAAATTGTTCAGTCGTCCCAAGCTCATAGTAGGTTAGTTACACAGGATCTCCCTTTCCTGAAACCGTGATGGGCTTCATGGTGTATATCAGATCTATCGAGGTATTCCCTGATGTGATCGTCAATAATACTTTCCAGTACTTTTGATACCACTGGGAGTAGGGCTACTGGTCTATAACTAGTAGGATTTCGCCTATCCCCACCCTTGAAGATCGGAGAAAGTATGGCTCTTTTTCACTCCCTTGGCAGCTTCCCCGAATCCACTGAATGTCGGAGCAAGTCGCATAAGGGCCTACAGAGAGCTTCGGCGCACTGTTTCAGAACAGATGGCTTGATGTCGTCACAACCTGGGACTTCCCAGTTGTGAGTTGCTGTAGCTTCCTTAGTACTTGGTTGGTTTTCTTTCCGACATGAATCGCACCTGGAAAAGAAGAGAAGAATGCTGAGAACCTTGTGGAGGAAAATATATAACAAATCAGCGTTTAAAAAATGATGTGCATCTACAGTAAAATAATGCAAAGTTTAGAACATCGAAAAAATATACATCTAATTTTTTGTGCATGTAACATGTACGGTTACAGAAAAAAATATTTTTACTTGTGCTCAGTGATGCTATATAAAAAAATGATTTGTCTCAAAAGAAAAATATAATTAATACCACAAACGAATGAGTTGGGTGAATCGCACCATTTAGTTATGTGATATAGGTGTGAAGATATTCTGGGAATTTTACGTTACGTCCAGAACGCGTTTTCTTAGAGGGCTCGACAGAAGGTTCGGTAGCTTTCACCGTGCTAGTGACCTCTTTGAGGACTAAAGGATATTCTATTATTTGTGGATTATTGGGTACGCTCAGCTCTAGGCTAATAGGATTGACTTCCAAGTAAGCCGGTTTCAGACAGTCAATGCTGACAGTGTCTTTGCGGCCTTTTGGTCCAAGACAAAGAATTTATCTAAACGTTTAATGACTTTAAATGGTCCGTCGTATGGGGGTTCCAGAGGTCGATGCAAAGAGTCACGACGAACAAATACATGTGAAGAAGTTTTCAAACACGGGTGAACAAAGACATCAATGGACTGTGGTTGAAGGGGAGCAGGTTTAACTGAACGCATTGCTTTTGTAAGCCTGCTGACGTATGAGGCGTGATCTATCGCTGGTGAGAAGCTCGAGGGAGAAATAAACTCACCTGGCAGTCGTAGTGTTGTGCCATATACTAGCTCGGTGGTAGTACAACCAGCATCAGTTTTCAAGGCGTTTCGTATCCCTAGGAGAACTAACGGAAGGGATTCAGTCCAATGGGTATTGTTTGCAGCTGATAATCCAGCTTTCAGCTGTCTGTGTAGACGTTCCACCATACCATTTCTTCTCTTTTCGAAGGTACTGTTTAAACGAAGGCACTAATAAAGTGCTGCTATCCTCTACTTATTTGGAATATTGCTAGCTCACCTGGTGAATAAAGGAACCAACTGTGTCATGAAATCTGCTGACAAGTGCAAAGTTGGTCTCAGATACAACTGGAAATGTCACAATTATGGTATACTTACCGGTGACTTTGAAGTTTTATAGACTTTCAAGCACTTTATGAATTATTCACTAATAATTATTGTTCATTCTGCGGCAACTCTAAACAATAGGAACCCAAAACGAAACCACCAACGAACGCACAAATGACCTTGAGCAACCAATCAGGTGACTTTTTTCCAGCAATAGGTTTTAGGGATATATGACACCAGCCTCCAGAAAGGACATATTGAGGCGACCCCTAAGCGCAGGGCATGTGTATTATTGCCTATTTTCTAGCGCTTAGTGCTGCCTGGGACGACTACTGTCGTTTTTTGAGCCTTCCGATTGGTCCATGATGAGGTCATTTGTGCGTTCGTAGGTCGTTTCGTTTTGGGTTCCTATTGTTTAGAGTTGCCCATTCTGCATCTCTTATGTTTCATGTCAGCACCTATAAAAAATGCTACTTACCTTCCACAATTAACGCAGTCATTTATAATTCCCGCGTGAAATTGACATACCGTATTTTTTCAATCACAGTTTAGATTTGGCGCTGTATCCTATGACTTATTCAGTCGAAAGCAGATCTCGAAAATTATCTATTTCCTTATTTGTACATTTCTTTTGAAATGTTTCTCTCACATTAACCAGTATTCAATCTATTTCTAGATTAACAAATCATATTATATATTCTATAAATTCTTATTAGTGTACATATGTTCATGCCTGTAAAAATGGCTGTTTTCTGTTCCAGAAATTTATTATTTGCTTGAGGATGGCAGGCTGTTGTTCCAAAACGCATGCAACCAAGGATTTTAGTCAGGGCGAAGAATAAGTCCCTTTCGAATCGCCACCCGCGATCAGTTGTGACGGAGGATGGGCATCAAAAGTTTGTGACACATCCTTCTACAAAGACGCGTGTCACTGTTTCAGCAGATACATCCTTGAGGTGTACTGCTTCAGGACGTCTTGTGAATCGATCGATGCAAGTTAAAATATAAGTATATCCATGGGATTCTGGAAGGGGTCCAACCAAATCTTTATAAACGGGTACGAAACGGGCTTCAGGGATAATAAAGGTGCCAAGAAGGATTTAGGTGTGTCTCACTACCTTTCACTTTTGGCGAGCTAAGCACGTGTGTGCCCATTCCCTTAATTCCTCATTAATACCAGGCTAACAAAACCACCAAGTTATGAGATTGACGGTAGTTAAAATACCTAGGTGGGGTAAGCCATGCAACGTATTGAAGACGTTACGGCGATAACTTTTAGGCACGATAAGGCGAGGAATACCCGTGGAAACGTCGCATAGAATAGTATCTTTTCCCATACCTAAGGGTTTCTCGGCTAATTAAAGAGTCGTTTTCGACAACTCATGTTGGGGCTCAGTATCTTCTTTTTGAAGACGAGCCAGTTTCACAAGATCCATTCCGTCTATTTGGGGGAGGGAACAAACGCGCTACAAAGAATCTGCCACAGTGTCATCCACTCCATATACATGGCGAATATCCGATATAAACTGTGAAACGTAGTCCAGTTGTCGTGATTCCCTTGGTGAATACTTATCTGAAGTTGAGTTCAGAGAGTAAGTCAGAAGTTTGTGGTCAGTAAAAATTATGAATCCACGACCCTCCACTGAATGTCGAAAATGACGTATAACACAGTACATAGCCAGAAGTTCTCTGTCGGATGTGCTGTACTTCGTTTCAGCTAATTGAAGGCGCCATGAGAAAAAGGCGAATGGTTGCCACTCTCTGTTAACTAGCTGTTGCAGAACTGCGCCGATTGCAGTGTCTGATGCATCAACCGAGACACTTAACGGTGCCACTGGATCCTGATACATCAGAAGTGTGGCATACGCAATAGCTTTTTTAACCTGAGTAAAAGCATTTCGAGCAGACGCGTAAAGTTCGATGTACTTGTTATTCCTTCGAAGAAATTCTGTCAATGGCTGAATCAGAGAGGCACGGTTGGGAATAAACTATCAATAATAACTTACCAAGCCGTTAAAAGTGCGAAGACTTTTCACTGTCTGTGGCTCTAGAAAGTTCAGTATCGCATCAACTTTAGTAGCCGGTGGGCGAATGCCCTTGCAGTCAATAGTGTGGCCCAGGAAGTCGGGTGAGTCGACGCCTATCTGACACTTCTGAATACTGGTGGTAACACCATGTAGACATAACCTTTCAAATGCCAAGTCCAAACGTTTAAGGTGAGTTTCCTTGTCTGGACTGGCAATGAGGCAGTTGTCTAAGTATGCGTATACAAAGTCGAGGCCACGAAATACTTCGTCGATGAAGTGTTGGAATGTTTGAGCTGCATTCCGGAGACCGAATGGCATACGTAGAAACACAAAAAGTCAGAAAGGTTTAATGATAGCCGTTTTCGGAATATCTTCTGATGCCATCGGGACTTGGTTATACGTTTTAATCAAGTCGATTTAAGAGAATATAGATGCAGCAGATAACGTTGCCGTCAAGTCGTGTATGTGAGGCAAAGGGTAGCAATCCGGGGTTGTTTTGGCGTTCACTCGCCGGTAATCATCAGTGGGTCGCCAATCGTTACTATCCTTTTTCGGTACCATATGTAATGGAGATGCCCATGGGCTATTCGATGGCCGAATGATACTAAGGGTGTGCATATGATCGAACTCATTTCTAGAAAGTCGTAGTTCGTCAGGAGCCAGTCGTCGTGCTTTAGATGTCACGGGCTGTCCTGAGGTTATGATGTGGTGCATAACATTGCTGGTTATGCACGGTAGGTCGTTAGAAGGGCAATTAAGTTCCGGATATTTATCAACAATCGTTTGAAAAATGGGATCAAGGACTGCTTTCATTCTATCGAGTGACAAGCTGGGGCCTATGTAGGTGATGCCTTCGATAGACAGACTAGTAGTATTGCCAATCAGTCGTTTTCGGAGGACGTCTACGAGTAAATCATGATGATTAAGTAGGTCCTTGCCAATGATCGGCATTGTGATGTCGGTGATAAGGAAAATCCACTGAATAGGTTTGCGTAAACCTACATTCAGATAGACGTGTTTCCTACCAATGGTTGCAATTGGTTTTCCATTTGCAGCCTGTAGGTTGAAGTTAGATTCCTTCTGTCGATCTGCTGCTGTGGCAGGAAGGACGCTGACTTTGGCGCCTATGTCGACTGAATATCGGGCCTGGCTGACCACATCATGAATGTGAAGTAGGCGACTAGTGTCACCGGCGACGGTTGCCGCTAACGCGTGCCGGTGGGATAGTTTCCCACAGACTCTGAGACATGGACGAAATTACAAGGTTTTCGGCAACAATTCGCTTCCTGGCCATAGGTGTTGTGATATCAACAGCAGTCAGGGTTTTTTAGGGAACCTGACTTGGATTTAGATCGACCACGTGCGTTTTGACGTTGAGGGGATTTAGGACGACGGTAGGAGGAATTACTAAGCATGTTTGACCTAAGCAGCTGCTGGATGGAGTTGCATAACTCTATCACTTCAGTATCCTTACTCGAAGTCTGTTTGACCACCGAGCATATTTCAGGAAATTACCACTTAGTTATTCCTAGAATTTTATCAGCAGAAACAGCTAAGTCGTCTATAATAACACCCTGAAGTGTCACCAGCACAGTCTGTACTGACTGTGGCAATTTGGATAAAAAGAGTTCTCTGAACAGTCCGTCATCGATCTGACTTCGGCCAATAACCTCTCTCATTTTTGTTAGCATGCTCACGGCTGACTGACTCGATGTAACGAAATAGTGCGTCCAGACGCTGTCGATCCGTGAGAACGTTTCTCCTGAGGAGAGATGCTTTGAGCAACTCGTACGAATTACTTACCTCTGGACTCGACATCTGCCAGTTATGCATTTGCTGAATTCCCGCGATAAGGTGTGAATAAATGCGAGGAACTGTGAACGTTGATCGGTCATACCATGCTCATAAAAATCAGACTCAGCTATCTGAAACCATGTTTCAGCATTATCTGGCCAAAATGGTACGAGCTGAATGGTTGTGGCAGTTGAGCGAATACGAATGACTTCGAGACTAGGATCACTCTTAACGAAATTTATGCCGATTACAATATAGTACAAGAACAAATACAAAAAGGAAAGAATACACCACGTTTATGTGCATATTTATCAAAGATGAAGTTCGCGGTTGGGCTCACCGGTTTAGAGGCTGACGGTATTGACGTTTGCGAATTGTACGGAGTATACTAACGCAAGATCTAGTACCAACAACTTCTATAATATTCGTTCCTCGTGTTCCAAAGGCAAAGCAAAACAACAGAATTGATCGTCCAAACTACGAGATATATTTCGGGACCAAATCGTGTACTGAGGTGAATGCTTAGCTGGCTAGTGATCGTGCACGAACGTGACACGATGGAGTACCAAATGGCATGGATGCTTGACCGGAAGCCTTCAGCTAAACAAGTCGACTAAAACAGTGAAGGTCAGCATCCAATGTTCAGTGATGATTGATGTGGTCAATAATTTTGGGGAATTATTTACCACTGCAACCTCTAAAACACACCGAACTAACGGTCTCCAATAAAAATGAATACTCTCGCACATTCACCGAAAATTGTCTGCATCTGAATCAAACTGCTGGTAAAGGACCTTCTCTGTATATCAATAGGAAGTTTATTCACCACATGTAAGGAAGTTTTCCGAAACATCGGGTCGAAAGTAGAGTACATGATAAATATAATCTAAAAAATAAATGGCATCAGTCGTTGAAAACACCCCACTAGTCGCTGAAATTGAACCTGAACACTTCAAATCCCAAAACGTAAAGTGTGTTGCTGCTATATTTTGACTGAATTAGAGTACACGTATCTTCTAGTATTTCCTCGCGTTTACAATTGTGCCCTAACGTTGCGATTACTCGACATCCGCAACGTAATTCAAAAGGCACTTGCGAAGGAATACGATAGTGTATTATTGCAGCAATCAACAATTCAAAAATCGAGCGAGTACAAAAAGTATCAATTGTTAACATGCATGATTTAGAGTAATAAACAAAGCAAAGTACAATTACATAGTGAAAGTATACTGCGATGATGAGTAATAAAACGGGTCACTACAATAGCCCCTCCGTAGAATGCAGGTAAATGAAGTTTACCTGTATTCGGAATGATATTGTAAATTGCAAGGACAAAAAAATATGAAAACCGAATTGAGGCTTTTAAGTTTTTGAGGTTTGATTATAACTGTATATATGCAAAAATGTTAACAACTTCGAAACGAACCAAAATGTTTAGAAAGTTGTGCCAAATGTAACAATAAAAGCAGAAAAATTATTATTAGAATAATAATGAGGTTGTTATTGTAAAGAGTTACAGAATAGATTTATATCTTAACATACAGTTAATAGTACCGTAATAAGGTAGTATGGAAATGACCTGGGTAAACATTCAGTTACCTCTATTTCCATGAAAACTGGTTGTACAAGTGGAATTGTACAAGAAGAGATGGCTGTGCCAGAGAAGAGTGCAGCAGTAGCTGCTGCTGCTGATACGGTTGAAAGTGAACGTCCGTCAGCATGTTGTTGTTGTTGCTGGGGTTTTGTCACTCGGCGTTGAGGAGTAACTTGAATTGATGTTTGCTGAGGTTGGAGAGTAGAAGTTGGTTGATTGATAGCCATTACAATAAGAGCAGTTGGCATAAACTGTGGTAAACCAGTGGTTTGAATCAATTGACCGTTAGGACCAACAGTCATGACTTTCAATGGAGCTCCTGGTGCCAGAGTGATAAACTGGGGAGTAGCATAGGAGCATGCAGCTACAGTACCAGGTTGACCACTGACAGAGACGTCAGTTGCCATCATTGTTGCTGATGTTGTTGGATATAAGCTTGCTGTTGAGCTGGTTGTAACTGATGAGCTTGTGCTTGAATCTGTTGTTGTTGAGGTGATTGGGTAAACTGTTGTAATTGAACAGCTGTAGGACCGGCTTGAGTAAATGGCGTTGCAGACCATTGTAAGAGTGTTTGCACACCTGTAGACAATGCTGAAGCTTGAGGACCGAGAACTGGAATTGAGGTGTTGCATAACAACCAGCTGCTACAACTGCTTGAGTATCAGGGTGAACTGGGATAGCAGTCGCTGTGCCGCCAGGTCCGGAGGTACTTTTAGCAGAAATATCAGTAATTATACATCCAAATGTTATGAAGTTATAAAAGTTAATGCGATGGCAAAGATGATTTATTCCACTGTGTATACTTCGAAATGATGTAGTCCATCAATCAGCTATGTCGGGCTCGCCAATTTGTTGTGCGATGAGCAAACACAAGAATGAGTTCGGAATATCTAATAAATATATAGATCCACGAAGGTTAAAGTTTTATTAATCCAACAAGTGTAACAACGCGTCGAGGTCAAAAGTCGTCGTCGTCGGAGTCAGCAAGTTATCGTCGGGCTCACCAATTTGTTGCTGCTATATTTTGACTGAATTAGAGTACACGTATCTTCTAGTATTTCCTCGCGTTTACAATTGTGCCCTAACGTTGCGATTACTCGACATCCGCAACGTAATTCAAAAGGCACTTGCGAAGGAATACGATAGTGTATTATTGCAGCAATCAACAATTCAAAAATCGAGCGAGTACAAAAAGTATCAATTGTTAACATGCATGATTTAGAGTAATAAACAAAGCAAAGTACAATTACATAGTGAAAGTATACTGCGATGATGAGTAATAAAACGGGTCACTACAAGTGTTTCTCCCACCGATTTTTCATGATTTATATGAATGCCATGAGGTCACTGAAGAAAGCAACATAATTCGCACGACAGTCTAATAACACTGTAACTGCGGAAAATGCTTTCATCTGAATTAGGGCAAAATATACTCAATAGCTTATAGATAACATGTCTCAAGAAGTGGGACTGCTGGTTTTGTTTCTACCGACTAGACATCGTTCTTCTCTATCATTCCCTTCCTCATAAAGACACAAGTCTATTATCCTAACTCAAACTTATAAGAAAAATTACTTGAATCAGCGAATAGATAACCCTTTGTTTTCTTAAGGGGACGTAAAATGGAGAGCTGATAGAGTGATGAAAGTTCTTTTTATTTATTCTGTCGATTACATGTCCACTTCCCTGTCTGTCTGTCTGTCTGTTTTCGACATAGAACTTTGCACATATGTGCGGCAGTTCAAGTCGCCACAATCCATGTAGCACGCAAAGCAAGAGAAGGAAGTAGAAGAAATGCAAAATATAGACAGTAAACAGAGGTGTGAGACAAAGGAATAGTAATAACGGAGAACAAAACAGTTTAATTGGAAATCATAAGTCACAAGGAGTGGATGCATCTGCGCCACTGAGAACGATTTTGAGCCATGTCGCCAATTGTTTCCAACCATTGGTTTTTACCATCCCGAGGGCCCCAACCAGGAAGTCTACATCTTCCTACGTGGCTTAGATTAACTGTTGTGGATTTCATTGATTGGTGCCATGTTTTGGTTTGACCGCCGCTAGCTCTTTTCCAGCCTGACCCTGTATCAGCTAACATTGCCCGTCGAGGAAGGCGATGACTAGGCATACGTAGCACATGTCCTAACCATCTCAGTCGATGCAATTTCACAGTCTCGTCGATTGATTTCCCCGCCTTACCTAGCACTCGACGCCTAACCTCAATATTGCTCACCTTATTATTCCACTTCACGCGGGAGATAGAACGCAGACACCTATGATCGAAGACAGCTAATCTTTTCATGTCTTCTGCTCTCAATGGCCAGGTCTCACAGCCATAAAGGAGGACGGAGCGGACTGTTGAGCAGTACACACGCCCTTTGGTCGATAGTCGGATATCGCGTCTACGCCAGAGACGGCGAAAACTGGCGAATGCGAACCTAGCCCTCTGTATTCGTGCTGAAATTTCGTTGGAGATCAACCCGTTGGGGCTGATGGTACTTCCCAAGTAAGTGAAGCGGTCAACGTGTTCTACCACTTCACTTCCTATTTCTAATCTAGGGGTCGATGAAGTCCAATCCTGCAGCATCATCTTACATTTTATAGGGGCGAATCGCATGCCAAACATGCGGAGGTTGTTGCTCAGGGTGTTCAGTAGACTCTGCATTTTGTCAGAGTCCTCGCCTAGAAGGACTATATCGTCCGCATATTCTAAGTCAACGAGATTCTTCCCTGGTAGCAAGTCAATCCCTGAGTCGCTGAAGTGAGTTAGGGTTAAGTCCATTAGTACATCTATGATGAAATTGAATAGGAATGGGGATAATGGGCATCCTTGACGGACGCCACTAGTCGTCACCACTTCAGATGACAACTCGCCATAAGCCCTCACCTGGCTGCATGAGTACGAGTAGAGTGCCTTAATCAGTGCAATGTATTTTCTTGGCATTCCCTTTACAGCCAAGCATCGCCAGAGAACCTCCCGGTCGACGGAATCGAATGCCGCCTTTAGGTCAAGAAATATAATGATTGTCGGACGCCGGTAGGAATGCCTATGTTCTAGAATCTGTCGAAGGGTGAAGATGTGATCAATACACCCTCTACCTGGCCTAAAACCTGCCTGGTTTTCTCGTGTTTGTGTCTCCCGAGCACCACTTAATCTACGCAGTATTATTGAGCCTAGGATTTTAGATACTATATTAGTCAAGCTAATCCCTCTGTGATTATCACAAGACGACTTGTCCCCCTTCTTGTATATCGGGATGATCAGTGACTTACACCAACCCGATGGGACTTCCTCTGATTCCCAGACGCTGCCTAGAACCTCCGTTAACGCAGACAGTAAACTGTCGCCTCCGTACTTAAACACCTCTGGAGTCAATAAATCAGGTCCCGCTGCTTTGCCTAGCTTCAGATTGGTGACAGCTTTAGTAACCTCGGTTAAGGACGGAGGACCTGTGTCTATCTCCCATTCAGGGAGGTGTTGGATGTCCGGTAGGTTAAGTGTGGCTGTGGGCCAATTAAACTGCTCCTCATAGTGTTCTTTCCAGCGCTCCAGACGTCTATCCTGGGAGCTAATTATGGTGCCACTTCCCTACCAAGTGGTTCACTCCACTACAAAAGCTGCCTAAGTTTATAACCACAACCACAATCAGCACATGTCAGGAAAACTGATAAAGGATCAGAAATTTCAAGCAGTGATGACAGAATCAGCAAAACGTCTGCATTAGTGTGTCGACCGTTTAGTTCCTATAGTCGAGTAGATACACATTCGGTTACCCAAAGTTAGATCTCGTCACACCCATGCCTACATAGAGATTTTGTGATCAACGTGTCATACCGGACTATTCGAAAACCACTTCACGAAGTGCATGTGTAGGGGACTTATGTTAGAGTTCACTAGTATTACAAAATATGAGAAATAAAATTCAAGTCAATGGAATGTTAAGTAACAGTATATTACCAAAAATGCAACGACACGTTATATCAACAAAAGGGTTACTTGGAAATAAAGTTTAAGTCCTCTGCTACAAATTATTTATATAACCCACGGAGACGTTAATTGTTTGGACGGAGTAGGTTGTAGCTGCTGTGTCCCGGTTGTAGAATTGTCTTCGGTTGAGCGTAGTGGGCTTCTACAATAAATCCGAAAGATACAACACGGTGAGAGCTGAGCTAGTAAGCCGAAGAAACCAAGGAGAAGACGAAGTCTCCAACAGTAGAGTGTATTTTCCAATCGTACACGGAAGCCAAGTGTATTTCAACAAGAAGCGTTTTAAACAAAAATTATGTACAATATGTCTAATTTCTACAAATAACCAAAAAGTGTACAGTCACAATGTTACGCACTCCACACATGTACCAAGCAGGAAGAAAGTAGTTTTAGTTGAAAGTGTATTTTGTTGGCACGCTGTTGAGCAGGTAAAGGAAGAGAACTTATTAAAATGAATGGGGGATTATTCATTATTCAGTAACTGTCAACAGGGAATGATTAATTCACCCGTAGCTATTCCTCTTTATCCCAATGTATCATTTAATCGACAATCATCTGTTAACCTCTTCCTTCTGAAATAGGGAACCCATTAAGTGAATCTAGAGATAAAGGAACTTCTTGCTGGTATTGTAGTTATTAACTTTGCTATCATAGTCCCATTTTACTGTACGACCACGTAGATGAGGAAGATGAAAGGTGAAATCACTTTCACATTTAGCATGTTCGGGACGCGAAACCGACGTTCTCCCCGAAGCACACCATAAAGTGAAATTATTATCATACGCGTGAAACACATTATCATTACACATATGTATTCAGACCCAATTTTATAATTCATAAATTTACTAGATCTAACACTCTATTCTATATGCATCTCCTATACTTCATTCACACCGAAAATAAACTTTTTTTCAAATAGAAGTAATTTAACCTAGTTGGTATATACTTGCCTAAATTTTGCTAACTCCCGATTACCATTAATTTGGTAAAACTTTAGGAAAACAATACTGTCTTCTTTTTTGTCGATTGTGAAATGAGAATTTCTTGTTTAAACGAAGTACAGGATTCAGCTATCCATGATAAACGCCGTCATTGAGAGAATGGAGTGTAGGGGACTTAACAGCGAGCTCGGTAACGGTACAAAATATCAGAATATAAACCCAAGTTTATGAAACAATGGTGTAACAGTAAATTATAAAAATATGGTTAGCGGGTTATAGAAATTAATAGTTATTTGGTGATACAGTTGAGGTCCGCTGCTACCAATTATTAATATAATCCACAGAAGCGTTCACTGCTGTAGTCGTGTCTACCAGTAGATGTGCACCGGTTGTAGAATAGTCTTCGGATTAGACTGAGAGGTTGCCGCAAAATTCAAAGGATACCACACGGTTAGTGAGAAGATGAAGCGACAAGCGACACACTATATTTTTGATTGTACTCCAAAGTTATGTATATTTTACAACGCATCGTTTTAAAAAGGTTATGTACAATGTTTCCATTTTTAACATCTAACAAAAAACTGTACAATCATACTGTTCCAGACCCCACAGGGGTTAGTGGTAGGACGAACAACACTTACAGTGACAAAAGTTAAAGTCATTGAGATGAAAAAAAATGTGAGGCAAAATTATCACACACACAGACGATTAATCAAACAATGTTTTATAGCAAGAATCAGTCAAAAGTTATTGGATTAACTTGTTGCTTGTACAAATAGTTTAGTTCGAATAGACCAGAAACTTCACAGACAGACTGAACAGGTGGTAGTTGTTTGGTGGTGAGTTGTTTGAACTGACTGTTGTTGGCTATAAGAACGAGGCTAGGCTGCACTTGTAAATTTTCAAAAATGATCAGTAAACAATCAATAGGGTGACTAAGTAATTGAAGACACATGTATTTTTACTAAATACATTTTGAAATTTTTTTTTCCTTCACGTTCCCAGTGGGACATAGGGCTTCAAGCTTGTGGCTGGAAGTTTCTGTAGCAGTGCTTATTTTACAGGATGGGGTTGCTAGCCTCATGCCCGACCTTTCCTCTTCACCAGCATAATTTCTGGCTTATCGAGGTAAAGGAGTGCGTCGGCCGGGGATCGAACCCCAGACCATGTGCACTGTCGGCGAGCGTCCTAACCGCTATGTCACCGACGCACCTTGGAAATTTCACAGGTTAGAAAACCATGAATTACTGCTTTAACTGAAATGAACTGAATAGAACCGTTGCCACTTTGTTATGTCTACGCCTGTTGATTAATATAACGGCAAGAAACTCGACTGGTACGCTAATACGTCTATTTGTCCGTTGTACCTTCCGATTCTTTGAGCCACACAAAATATCAAAAGACAAAGACTGACCTGTGACTGTAAGATATTGTATTGTACACCTATTAGGAAACAAAACATGATAGTTATACATTTTCGTTACCATAACTGTGAGAATGGATTGCTCTTGTTGGCTGAATATGGTTATTTTCATTGGTTGGCAATCCGACAAAGATCAGGGTGAGACAAAGATGATGAACTGATCACACACTAGATCACAATATGCGTGAGAAATGATACATTCACATAGTAACTCTATCACAAGATAAATCACACGTTTCGTGAGAAAGGCTGATATACTAATTTATTCTGGGTCCTATCAATTATAGATAAAAATAAACACTTACTTTTAAGAAAGAATGGGCAAAGTATACTGATAGGAACAATCCGAGGAAGATTAAAAATATCGACCGTTACACAAGATACTCTATATGCCAACACAAGTGCTTATCCTGTAACTCCAAAAGTACTTGTTCTGTTTAGACCAAGGAAAAATTAGTTAACAAACAGATCGCCCAAAATCCGACATATATTTCAGTATCAGAAATGTAGAGCAGAGATTACTGTTTTACTAGCTAGGGTTCGTGCACAGACCACTGAATGTAATACGATAGTGTGCCAAATGGCACGAGTGCTTAACCATGTATCTTCAGCCGAATCAGTCGACAGTGAAGGTTAGCACCCACTGCAGGATGAAGAATGTTTAGACAAATAATTTTGAGGAATTATTTAACGCTTCAAGGTATCATTTTTTTTAATTTTAAGAGTCTATACAAATTTATAGTTGTATTCTTCACAGAATGCTGCAAGTAGCATTTCTAAATACAAACACGTGAAGGTCATTGTTCAGACTGAGAAATAACTAGAAAGTACCTGAACTTGTTATTAAGGACAGTTGTTTCTTTAGTACTTTATCCTGCTCAATAAGATGAATCTAGTCTGTGAAAAATGGTTTAATCAGACAGAGTGCATCATATATAGTTAACTATGGGCTCAGCTCCTGATGAAATCTTGTAACCAATCAATCAAATCCCTACAAATCAATACTTGAATATCTATGGGATGCTCACTGGCGACTAACCCTATTCAGGTTTGTAGTTACCTGGGTTCTAGTGTGAATTCGTGACCAGTAGGGTGCAGCAGGTCAGGTATGAGGACACATACTCGCCGAAGACATTGGCTAGAGGTCGCGCTATGTTGTGAATTGGCAGAAGTTAGAATTCACGGACCATTGGGTAGGGTTCCAGTGGCTTAGTGGCCTAGGAGTACGCCTTGTAACCAGAAGGTCCTGGATTCGAACCCTGGTGGTGGATGCGTACCGATGAGGAATCCAAAACTAAGACGAAACAGCTGTCAAGTACTCCCAGGTTTTCCAACGGTTCTCTAACCAATGTCAGCTCATGATGATATCCTGTAACCAACTATGGGCATTATAATCCATGATATGAGAACTTCAGTGACTGCTGTGAAGTTTATTTAACTTCATTGTCTCATAATACAAATATATTGTAGTGTGAATGTGTACATAACACGATAATAACTATAGGACATGTCTTTTATTCGTCAGCCCAATTGTACTTGTTTGACAACTACTAGAAACAGTTAGCAAACCAAATAACGAAAACACTTAGGGGGAGAAACCTCTTCAGGTGATTCTAATTTCTTCGTGAAACATCTTCGTGATACAATATATGCTTTGCACTGCCACAAATAATGATATATGTATATATATGATCAGGGTTAGAGGTATGATGAGTTTTAGGTTTGTGGTTGAGACTAGGGTGTTTTATTTTAATTATCTGCATTTTTCTAGGAAGTAGTTGTCGACTCTCTCACTGGAGTCCATACTAATTCAATCGAGGGCTTTCGGAGAAGACTGGAAAACAGGATAAGACCGATGAATACATGTACAGTAACTGGTTTAACCTAAAAACTGACACTCCTCACTATAATTGGGATAAATTTCTTAGTCACACCAGAGAGAAATACCCTGATTAATGTGTTTTATCATTATTCTCTGTATTTCTCTTGTAAATAAACGTCATTTTTTTAAATGTAAAAAACCACTGGTCCTTCTGATTGATCCTCTAAAGGTCAGTCGTGTATATGCATTCCATGAATCTCTGAAGTTTAACATTGCCGAAGAGGAGTTAAATCAAGAGTAGGTAGAATTCGCAAATTATAGACTGCTAGATTCAGACATACTGCCCTGACAACAGAATTCACACTCTATTTGCGTCGGTGGCACAGTAGTTAGGACTCTCGCCGACCATGCACGTGGTCCGGGGTTCGATCCCCTGCTGACGCACACCCGATATCTATGGTCGGCCTGCAAAATTTGGGCTACCGATATCCATGCTGAAAATTCCATACTTGTACTGAAAATACGATGTGGCATCAAGCTGTAATCAAAAATAAAAAAAGGTAGCAGGTGTTCAGTGTTGAATGATCCTATATTAAGAAGACAGAGACAGCTGTACTGTGCTTACTGAATTTTACTGGCTTTTTGGCCATCACATCAGTTTATAAAATTAACATCAGTGGAAAGATAAGAAAAATAAATAGATATTTGACGAAAACTTTTTGTTTTCAATATTTAATGAGAACTAGTTATAACAAAGCCAGAGTGACCCAGTAGATTAATAACTTCATATTGATTTTCCAATAGAACGTAGTGTAACAGTATTTGGACATAGTTTATTTATGTCTATAATTATGTCAAGGTATATTAGATGAAATAAACAAATCTAAAATGAAATTTATTAGGAATCTTTAACACTCAGATGAATTAGAAAGTAGAATGTTTAAGAGATTAAATAATTCTCACGCAAAATGTCATTTTAAATTTGACTTCTATAATAATATTGGTAAAAAAAATTCAGCTTTATGAAGAGGGTAATTTAATGTTCATATACATTAATATATATCAGGCAAAGATTGAACTAGGTGCAAAGACAAATCTGAAAGGAATTGATTGAGACGCAGTACTAAACGCGAAGGTATCTATTAATTAACTAGAATATTCTATTTTCTCAGCTTAATACAAATATTACTATTAATTCTAGTCCTTACAGAATAAGTGGTATATACGGATTAGTGTACTATATCAGGAAGACACTACAGAAAATACTAGCTGGGCACATAGGTCGTTCTATGAGCATCCTTTCGAAACTTGTCGTAGAACACTATCCAGCATGTCTGCAAAGTGACAGCTCTGGTCCAGTCAGAAGTGATGTAACTGAACACCTTCGCAGAATCTCAACTGACACATTACTTGCAAAGTGAATAAAAATCTACCACAGTCAGTATGTTTCCAACTCATCTGTACTCCAGAAGCCCTCACCATATGCATGGACAAGCCACAGCAATGTGTTCAAAAGAAACTAGTCCATCCTCTACATTTAACATGGATCTAGTTCAGTTTGACTCCTTAATTGTCTTTTTTTTGCATCTTCAGTCACAAAAATTATTATTCCAGTTTGTTTCTATGGTCTTCCAACCCACACTTGTTTCCACTGAAAACTATTTTGCATATTATGTAACTATTTTCTAGTGCTACATAATTTTGTTTCTATGCCTCTTGTAGCCTGTGTTCACACCGTCAAACTTTTATATCAAGTTGACAGTTATCACCACTTTTAATCTCTCCTCGTCATTTCGTTGAATTAAATAACAATTTCCGGCAAAATGAGATCATTCCACTTCACAGTTTCTCATCAGCTACAAACCACATGAAATTACGAGGGTTATAAAGATGACAATAACATATATAAATTATTGATATAAGTATGAAACTTGGACACTGTGGTAGAGTATAACTCCATTATAGATAAGATTTTATTTTGATAAATCATACGGTGTTGTACAGTTAATATTACTGTATAACACTGTGTGATTCATCAAAATAAAATCTTATCTATAACATACTTCAATGTTTGAACAGTAGTGGAGAAAATACTGTAGAATTAACGTATCCAAAGTGCAGGCAGGCATTCCAATCAATTTATGTGGTTTCAAAGTAGAAAGGATGGTGGGTGAGAAGATAGAAAACAGAAAAATCTGATAAACAGTGTTAGCTTATAATTTCACATAACAGCTCAAGAAGATTGTAGTTCATAAGACTGAAATTTGCTCATTGAACTGAAATCACTAATATGAATGACTAATCAATGTAATCAGAATGCACTCGTCAAGGGAATGAGAGGTTGATTGCACTTTCTTTCTTTAGGCATATATTTGGTTTAGAACGTTTGATTGCAATTGCTACAGCAGGTCGTAAGTGAACACATAGCGATCTCATTAATTTGTCGGTGAAGCTGGTTGTTAAATGTGAATTGAATGTATTCTGTGAGAAAAAGTAATAGACGCTTCATCTCTGTTTCAAGTAGTGGTGGTCATTCTGTTTATGGACATCGTGATGTCAGTTGCTTCCATCACTTGTATATTTGTAATCGTACGACACCATGAGTTTATTTGATACTTCCGTGATGAGAGCTGGTTGCTAGCCAAATTGGTAGACATTAATTTACGTCAATGTCTATTTCCCAAATATTGGTCGTGAGAAAAATAAGAACAAAGACTTTGCGTAGGCGGATACAGTTAGCATATAGATGACCCGACATTCAAGAAACAGCCACAAAGAGATGAAAGATTAACTTTCAGTAGGAAACAACCAATCAGAAGACTGTGTTTGTCTACTAACAATAATCTATAATAATGTACTTGAAAATCTATAAATATGTGTTGATTTCCTTAATGAACGATCTGTTGCATGGCCCTCGTCTTTTGTTGTTACACTTCGACATAACCTACTTCATAGGCAAATTGAATGTCCTCTTGCAAGTTATAGATTTCGAATGTACCTCCAGAGAATCAGTTAACCATCGAGCTAGCTTGTGGCATGCTGAGTTGATTCTTGACAGTATGCGTCTTAAAGGTATGTCGGAGTTGTAGATTTTGGGTAGGTCGTACTACACAAACGGGAGGCGTTCACGTTTTGACTCAAGTTCATCATACCTTCTGTTGTCGATCTGTTTCTTCATAAGGAGTTCTTTGAGACATTTATTTACTTTATAAACAAATAATGTTGTTGGATCCTTTTTAGTTTCACCCACCTGGAATTTTATGTACATCTGATGAAAATCTGTGAAGTAGAATGATACAATTTTATGCTGCAAATTTGATCTTTGTTTCTTTATCGAAATTTATCAACAGAACTAAGGGTACGGAATAAGTAATGATTATAGCTATATAAACTGATGTATAAAGATGAGATTGTGCAGCTTTTGAAGGTAAATTACCTAAAATTTATTTCTTTTGAGCTTCTTATTCTTTTCTCTCTAATGCCCTGGTTAGTATTTTTATGATTTAAAATTAACAACAACAACAAGTAAGCATGCTTACTACGTGATATTCTTCTAACACTCGACATTAGAAAAATAATCTTTGTAAGAAGAAATCAGTTTTAACTTAATCAGCTTTTGTAGCGTGAAACATTATACAAACCCATCTTGATAACTAACACATTGTCTCTGTTCGACATGACCTAATAAGGTCATAATGTCATTAATCATAAGCCGTATACTTGTCATCGAAACTGAATGGACAAGAGAATGAATTAACACAAAGACAAATATATAAATATATAGGGGGAGACGGGGTGCTGTTAGCACAATGTATTAATTAGAAAGAGAGATAATTTCACATTGAATTGACATGACCTATTTGCTAATAAGCTTCTGACTGTCACTTACTGGGTCACAGGTAACAACCTTGACTACTAAATATCAAAATATGCTTGTACTAATTGGATTCAACTTGAACGGCAATCTCTAACTATAACGAAAGTATTAACAAAAGCTTTCCTGAAATTATAGTGATTTAAAGAATAAGGAAGATAACTGCCAAGCTTCTACGGATGAGAAAATGTTAGCAGTTATCATTACTATTATAGGAAATAAGACAGATAAAACAGAGGCACGTTGTTTTACTTGCTCAGTAAGTATTATGGTGTTATGACAGGAACTATGATTTAGTAGACTATGCGTGAATACTAACTTTAACGCACTGGCTAATCTGTCTCAGTTGCACGTCAACAACAACAACAACACTAACAATAATACCGCCTGGGCACAAAAAGACAGAAGAAGAGACTGGACATTGGTAAGAGAGCGTTTACTGTCTCAAACAACAGTCGAAAAAGTTTGACAGCACTTGCAAACATATGCATTTAAAATGACCTTAAAAAGCACTAATATCATTCATAAATTAAGACAATCAACAACCAATAGGGTTTCAAAGGTCATAAGTAGCGTGAGGGAAAATTTGGTTATAAATCAATAAGTGTAGTGAGCGAAATACAAACAGGCATGTAACAATGACATGTAGGAAATAGGTGTGTATATATCATATGAATCTATGTTTCATTGTCTATTTATGTAGTGTATTTTTAATTCAAATCATTCACCAACTTATTAACAATGTTAATGAAAGATGTTAAGCGTTTTAGATGCAGTATGCAACAAATTTTTGTTCAGAGTAGAAAAATGATTAGAGAAAGCCTAGTGGGATAAATTTAATTATCTTGTTTACACTTCTGCTGTGTGCCACTTGCATATAATTAATATTCATCTCTCCTTGACTAACTGTATATCGTGAGTTCGATCAGTGTTCACACTATACAAGTAAAATGCCAGTGGGAATTTAACGTCATATTTAATTAAATATTGCATGATTCTGAATAATTTTCTCCACGTCAGAGAGGATGTTTTCAAGAACACTGATTTCCTTCTTATCACTCTTTTTCTCTTCCTTCACACCATTATTAATCATTCATGTTAATACCGATGAGGAGTCTGTCAACATATTGATGACAAACCAATCAAAGCTTTAGGGTTAAGAACACAAGAGTGAGGAAAGAGAACACTTTTTTAACTTCCCTCCAAAGCTGTACAGTTATTTAGCAAGTTTATGTGTACGATGTAGATTGACAAAAAATTCCCACTGAATTCAGAAGAATTTGTGTTCAATTTCTCTATTGTGACACTCACACCAAACCAACTTCAGGCATTATCACTTAGCGGTAAATTCTGATGTCAAGCTCTGAAAGAGTTATATCTCCACAGTAAAGTCGAATTTGAGAGTCTAATTAGTCATACAAGAGAATTAGTCTGTCTTTCCAATGAAGAACTACAACACTTCAAGTCACCTGTATTTTTATGTTGCCAGAAGTCGATAAACTCAAAAAAGAAGCGTCACAGACTTCGGATCAAACAAAATATCGTTGAATTAAAACAACTGTTCAGAAATAAAGACCTATTCAATTCACGTCCAGATAAAGGCAATGGGATAGTTTTATTGGACAGATCAGGTTATATTCGAGGGATGACTGAAATACTCAGCAATGATAGATGCTCAAACTAGGCTGGTGAAGAGTAGTTAAAACAATTAGCCTTTTTTGGAAATTTGGATAGTGTTATTAGAAGATGGAGATTGTCTGGATGTGATGTATTTCAGCAATTGTTCGAAATGTTTTGCACTAATACATCACATTTTTCAGACGATCTCTGTCTTCTAACAGCACTATCTAGAAAAAGTTAACTAAGATCATTCTGAAAATGAAACAGGAATCAGTTATTATAACATAAACCTACGAAAAAAATTCAACCGTCTGGCTCAAAAAATTAATCATTATATGGCTTACCTAAAATCCAAAAAGAGGGGTTACTCCTGATCCGTTATAAAACATGTCCATATCTAATAAAGTATAATTATATTTGATTAGTTTACACACAATGATAAATTTTGTTCTTGGTAATTTTGCTCGAAATATTACCAAGAACAAAACTTATCACTGAGTATAAACTATTCAAATATAATTATACTTTATTTGATGTATTCCACAATGCTCAATCGTTTTACTGACATTAATGTCCAGATCTCCCTATCATCCTGTAGTATGCTGTTTAGCGCACAAACTGCAACTTGTAAGAAGGCTAATGGAGAAGCATTCCTTGAAGGAGACATTTAAATTCGTGGATTCAGTTATGTAAGTGAGTGTATCTGGGACAGCTGTGTCTTCGTTGGAGGTAGTTTCCTAATTCATTTATATCTCCTTAACCGAAACTGTGTGAGTTTGTTGACTCAAATAATCTGAATATTGGTATACCCACTAAGCATATCAGGGAATTAACGCTGAGATGCGGACTCAATGCTCAGTTTTTATTCAGTGAGTTAAATATCCTCTTACCAGTAATCAAATGGTTAGGAGTTTACAAGCGGCATATGGATGATATATTTATCATAACCGATGAAAATACTGACATATTCAAAATCCTGGAAATATTCAACAACGCCCATCAATCAGCCAAATTCAAGCGGAATCAGAAGGTAAACTGTCCTTTTTAAGTATCCAGCCTACAAGACGATCAGATGGAAGCCTACAAAGATCAGTCTACCACAAGCCAGACTGGAACTAACAGCTGACAAAATACCAAGGTTTTGTCCCAATAAACAGAAAATGAAATCTCATCACCTCTCTTGCGACGAGAATCTACCGAAAATGCATTGGAAGCAGATCGGATAAGGAACAGGAATCCTTCAGAAATACTCTGATCAAAATGCATATCCAACCTACTTCATTGACAAACATCTAAAGATAAAGACCAACCATTTGAAAAACCTGGATGTAGCGAAGAAACATCTAATTGTATATCTGAAATTCAAGGGAGGTGTAATTAGTGAGATTCTCGAAAGCCGCCTGTTGACAGCAGTTCAAAGATCTCTCTTCGCTGCATTTTTACGCCTCACTTTCTCCACACATGCACTTGTTTATCAGTAAGTCAAAGGCAAGATCCCGCTGTTAGTAAATGCAGTGTGCATTTACCAATTCACTTGCTCCTGTGGAGCTATGTACATAAGCCGTACTAGTAAGACATTCCCTAGACAAATCCATGCTTGTCAAAAGGAGACCGTGGAAGAGTCAACAGCTCAATTCTGGAGTGCATTATTAATTCTGGTCATGCAGCACCAGTAGAGACTTCTTTCACAGTCATATTTAAAGTACGACCAAGTCGTTCGAAAGAATTTCGCCTACATCTCCTTCATGCAGCCGAAGCCTTAGTAATCCATAAGAGGAAACCTGAGGTTTGTATTAAGAAACGTTTTATCCCATCTCTCTTACTACCATGGCCTTATAGCTAATTATTCTCCTGAATAACTGTATAACAAGCTCAATGTAGTCTGTTTTAAGCTTCTTGTAACGCATTTTCAATTCTTTGTCCTCTCGTTTTTATCATTATTTCTAAATAATTATTCGTCACTCAACTAAGCAGTTGTTAACCCTCTTCATTACGTAAGACTATACTTAATTTTTCAAACATAGTTACAACTCATGCACTTTGATTTATTTCTTTTACTAACTGACAGTAACCTCTGTTGTCAATCTACACTGAGTATATTTAACTGTACAGCTTTGAAGTGAAGTTACGAAAAAAGATCTCTTTGCTAACTTGTGTTTTCTTAATTTAATGAAATAGGAATTTTTCATAGCTTTAGGTTTATTATGACTTGATACTCAAAACTCAGTCACTTAGAAAACACTTTTGATGTACCGAGTTATTATGTACGCTTATTGAGTCACAGACACTGATACGACCAAGTACCTGTGCCAAAGGAGGTTGAGTAGGATCAGAACCCTGAGTCTACTGACTAAAAGTAGCTTTATATCTAATTAATTACACTTCCACTATTAACTTGTATATTCACAAGAAGTTAAGTAGGATTTGACTGAACGAAATCTGATGATTATATCAGTGGAATATGGGCACTGTGACATAAGATAACCTCATTTAATGTCGAAGTGGTTTCAGGATTTTATCATCCGCTGACGTCAGTTAGAAAACCACTGGAAGACCAGCTGGGAGTACTGTACGGCTGTTTCGTCCAAGTTTGGGACTCTTCGTCGGTGCGCGCTCACCGGGGTTCGAGCCCAGGACCTTCTGCTTTTAAGACGAGCTCATAGACCATTAAGCCACTGGGATCCAATCTAATGCCCGATAAATTTCAACTTCTGCTGTCCAGTACTCCCAGGTTTTTCAATGGTTCTCTAACCAATATCAGGTCATAATGAAATTCGGAAACTTCATATTAGTTTACTAGATATAACAAACAGTATTAATCGGTGGATGACATTTCAAACACAATTTGTTACTCGTAATAACGTGAATGTATTTCAGGGAATTCTTAACACGCTTTACATACTCCTGTTTTTGATAAACTTTTCCATATATGCAGGGTTGGTGCTGCGTTCCTCTTAACACATCTATTGGTTGTTAATTCCATGAATAAAGATTTAATGACTAACCTCTCTTTCTGCCTAACTAAATTACTCCTCCGCCCTATATGATTGTGTTAGTACTTGCATAGCAATTTAGTCTTAACAAAATTTCTGTTTAAATAAACCAAATTACAGCCCTCTACTTGTTTGATATCATATTCATTATATGGTATTCAGTAAATTTGACTATACTGTCTCACTGAGATCACTAGGCCGACAAGGTGTGTAGCTGAGTGGTTAATTCGGTCTAAATGTCATCGTATATAGGGTTTCAGGTGTCGTTTCCACAGCGGCTTTAATTTCTATGGTCATTCTGATTTTGGGATTAATTTTAATTATTGGATTTTTTCAGGGACCAACATTATTTAGATAGGTCATTAAAAATCAGGAAGCACTGGATAGTCATTTCGTCCCACTTTGGGACTCTTCAGTAGTGCGCACCCACAACACTGTGAGTATCTCTTTGCGAGACCAAGCTCGTTGACCATTCAACCACTCGGACTGGAATCCAGTGATCCTTGAATTCTAACTTTGTCAATTCGTGATAAGCGACTGCCCTCACCGATGCCTCCAATAAGCATAGACTTCATACCTGGATACGATGGACCCCACTGGTTGCTACTTCTCAATGCAGCTTTAGGAAACCCATCCAATAGTCATCAGTGATTTGGCGAGTAATATTCAGAATATAAGATTTGTGGGGGTTTAGGGCAAATTTCAATCGTTAGATTTTCGTGACGAATCAACATCAGCTAAAGTCCATTGGAAACCAGGGGGAGCTAATGAAGAGTCCTAAAATAAGCCAAAACAGCCGCCCAGTGCTGACTCTCTCCACCCCCCGGTTTCCCATGATCTCTCCAGCTAATGTTGGATAGCGACGAAGATCTAACAGTTGAAACTACGGTCAATGTTTACATTACTACTGCTAATGATTCGAAGTCTAACTATCTATCAGAATGTGATAGTTTTTCAGGAATGATAGTATTTCACCCCCTACCATCAGCTAATGCACCCTGTTTATTTTGTAACTGTGGATATATATCGATTCTATACTAGTTTTCAATTTTCAAGTTTGAAATGTAATCTCTTCTGGATTTCTATCTAATTTTCATGTTGCACAACAAAAGGTCTTGTGAATCATTCCCATTCAATTGCATTCATATCACCATCTAACATAAACCCATTCATAATTTGCACTTGACCAATCCCTACAATTCCATCCTTCTCAAATCTCAAATTTACTATAAACACATTGAGCAGAATTGATTTAGCTTATATTCACCTACATATAGACTTCATAATATATGCAATTCATATTCCTTTTTTATTTTCACCAACTGACTATATTTCTGTTAATTATTAGATTGGTATTTGAACTCAATTTCCAGGCTAAAATAAGTGGATCAGGACTTGAAAGCCCAGGATCCACTGGCTGAAAATGAAGTGTTTAAGCCAATAGGGGCAAGTCTTAACCATTATTAGGACATATATACACTACTCGCACTCGAATATAACCTTTATTTGACACAATTTATTATTCTTGCTTCACCAGGAAATTTTCCAAAGACAACCAATTGTATGCTCAAATTTATAAGATGAATTGACTAGGCAGAGTTACAATTCCCTGGATTTAGCCAGTCAGCTAACAGGCTCTCTCTCCCTCCAACAACAAAAGGTTGGATAGGTGTGTAAGCAGTATCATAAACCCTAACCACAAAAGACAGAACTATGGTTTATCACAGAATGTGCGCACACCACAGCACACGACTATTAGATGTGTGATCCTTAGGCGTATAAAAAAACAGAAATAATGATTTTTTTGAAAAGTTCCCATGATGAAAGAACGGAAGATTTCATTTTTATCACTGAGAATAGTTTATTTCATAATATTTATATAATAAAAGAAGAATGCATGAGTTATGTATACATTAATACAAAAAAGTGTTATTTGCACATCACAAGCTGTCTTGTTTTGAAAAAGACTGAATACAGAAATCATTTCAGGAAGAATCTTGTACATAAGGATACAAATAGATGTATATATATATATATATATTCCACAAGAAAATATAAAAAAAATTAGAAAAAAAGCATAGATATTCTCATCGTGTCAAGCTGAATTATTTACAAGTTGACGATTTAAATTCAGTTTCCGACGTCTAGCAAGACGTTTTTTCTGTTTACGAGTTAGAGGATTGAATGAAGTCAATGGATTTGGTGAACAGTTTGATTCAGGATGACCGTTTGGTATAGTTGTGTTCGTATTAACATGTGTGCTATTATTACCATTATTATTATTAATATTCATGCTATTATTATTGTTATTACTATTATTTAATTTACAGTCTGGATAATCTGACGTTGATTGTGATAATGATGATACCGAGTCAGACGGAGGACAACGCTTCTTACTTTGATGCGGTACACAATTGAGTATGCTTAGCTTCTTCTTCTTGCACTTCTTCTGTTGTTGCTGCTCCTGTTGCTCCTGCTTTTCTACTGATTGAGTATTATTCTGATGACTAGATAGGGTAGGCATATTTTCAGTAAGTGATAACCATGCCTGATCGATAATAGAGACATGTCGCATAAAGATACGATCATTATTATTATTATCATTATTACTATTGTGATCAGTTGTACCATTAGTAATACATTGAAAATTATAATCACTACTTGTTATAGCTTCAATAAAAATTAAACATGGCGGTGGATGATATAGGGATGATAAATATAATTGTGATTCTGGATGAATTAATAACTCCTGTGGGGAGTTTGTTGTCAAATTACTTCTACTATGCACATAAACAGGATGTTGAGAAGTGTTTATTGATTTATTAAAGTTTGTTTTAGAGGTTTTTGAAAGTTCAGAAAGAATTACAACCTGAAAGGTAAATCATATGTCATTCACAAATACATTTTTATTGATAATACTTTTGAATAAAAAATAAGACATGAAATAACGAAAATGGTAAAACTGTGTATTATAATAAGCACATAGATTAACTATCAAATTGTAATGTGTACGACTACCCCTAGCCCCCACACCTTCACCTTTGTATTCTTAAACTGATAGGTTTTTTTCTTGAACGAATATTTTAACACGTTCGAAAAATTACAGAGTGACATCTAATTACTTTGATAATCAAGCAACTGTAATCTATTCTGAATGCCGCAAGAAAATGCTTTTTCACTATACACATACACACACACAAGAACACATTTTCGTTTATTCAAGAGCATAAATTCAGGCGAAAAAAATGGAAGATGAAGAGTGCTAATCATAACACTTGACTAAATTTATGCTTCCTTTGAAAGACTTCTCAGGTTTAAATTCAACTATTCCCTGAAGAAGCAGCAAAGACAGGACTCCAAGTGAACATAGACAAGACGGAGGTTATGAAAATAACCAACAAACACCAATAACAGCAGCAACATCCAGCGCCAATCACCATCAACGGGAGGGATTTGGAAGAGGTTACTTCATTCACTTATCGAGGGAGCATTGTCTCAACTACAGGAGGAACGGACGAAGATGTCAAATCGAGAATCGGGAAGACAAGAAACACATTCATCAACCTGAAACCAATCTGGAAATCTTCGTCACTCAACATCAACAACAAAATTCGGATTTTCAATACAAACGTCAAGTCAGTCAGTTCTTCTATACGGATCAGAAACTTGACGGGTCACAAAGAATATTTCCAACAGCCTGTTGCAGACCTTTATCAACAACAACTGTCTTCGCTCTATACTGAAGATCAGATGGCCGGAAAGAATCACAAACAAGAAACTATGGGAACAAACAAAACAAGAACCAATCGCCCGACAAATATTCAGGAGAAAGTGGAGATGGATTGGACACTCGCTGAAGAGGCCGTTGGGTGACATCGCGCGTCAGGTCAGTTCTCGAGTGGAACCCGAAAGGGAAGCGACAAGTGGGACGTCCAAGGGTGACATGGAGGAGATCGTGTGAAGAAGAGTTGAAACAGAATGGACTAACACGGATGCAGGTGAAAAGTACAGCAGAAGACAGAAGCAAGTGGAGGCGTGCTGTTGAAGCCCTATGTTCCACTAGGAACCCAAGGGAACAACAACAACAACATTCCTTGATTTTGACAGTCGTCGAGATGTTGCCCCATTGGCTTACGAGCCTGATTTGCTACTAATGAATCACAAAACTGAAGTTCCACTTTACCTAATTCAGCCTGGACAACTTGGGTGGTATCAAAAACACATTAGTCAGAAGCAAAAAGAGATCTCTTTCCGTAACCTCAATTCAAAGCTGTACAGTTATTTAAGGGGTCTACACATGCAATGTTAATTTAATAATTGATTCAGTGAAGAGACTCTTTCCAACGAATTTATTATCAAGCTTTACAGTCGTATATATATGTAGTTTTTTATATTAAGAAAGTATATCCTGTGAGGAAATTAAAACAAAGTTGTGAATACATAAAATAATAATAATAATAGTATGAAATGCAATTAAAATATTTGTAATCACAATCATAGTTAAATACCAAGTGTCAGGTGGTTACACACTTAGGAAGATTGAAAAAGGCCAAAAGAAAAATAAAAAAGAATTGTGAAACTAGTAATAATAACATAAATAAGAGAGAATATCAGGCATCTACAGTTATACCATATAAAGAGGGGACATCTGAGACCCTACGTAGGATTCCCAATAAAGCAGGAATTAGGGTGGCATTTAAACCTACAAACTCACTCAGGGACAAGCTCTGTAGGTTAAGGACCCCGTTGACCCATTTAGACAAAATAACACACACACAACACTGTGTGCTCGTTAACTGAGTCAAAAGTAGATGAGTACCCTACTCACGTCAACTCCAACTGCACTTACCAATTCACGTGCACCTGCGAAAGCAAGTACATAGGAAGGACTGAGAGGACAGCATCTACTAGATTTTCTGAGCACATTCCTAAGAGTCTCCGTACAAAAGGGAGAAAAGTGTTATCAAGTGCAATCGCCAGACATTTAATTGACACAGGACACACAGTAGAAATCAGCCAAGCCTTCAAAATAATCAATACTCAAAGAAACCCACGGCTACTTTGCTTCGCAGAAGCCATTGCTATCAAGAGATTTCGACCAGACCTTTGTATACAGAAAGATAGTGTGATTAATCTTTCACTACCTTGGTAACCCTAACTCTATTTTATTTTATTTTTGTTTTGCCTTTCTGTCAGTATGCCTGTGTGTTTGTTTTGTTACGTAACATTCTATTCAATTTTGACCTTCAAGTTTCTAAATCTACTTAATTGTTTGTCTGTTTAAGTTATAAATGTTACTTCACTATTCACCCCCACCCTCTTAAACTCTCCACCACAAGATGTGTAAATTTACTCTGTTCTCTGACCCTGACCCCGTAATATGCCTCTAACCAATCTGTGTTGTTTTCCAATAGAAATCTGAACTCTTACCCCTCTTATCTAATTCCACTATATATAATTAGTTGTTTTTGACACCGAATAACCTGTCTACCTACATCAAATTCTGGAATTATGTTCCTTGTCCCTTCTATCTATAACTCAAAGTAATTATGAAAAAGTATGTTCCACAACTTTCTTGAAACCTATAATTTGATTTTGTTTAGGATGTATGCGGTTGATGAGAATCCACGAAATAAAACGAGCTCGTATTATCCTGCAAACATGTTCATTCTTTCTCTCTTCAAACTAATATAGGGAACCGGTTGCACAAAATAATATAATTTACAAAATACCCTGCAATGACTGTGAGGTCAACTATATAGGTCAAACTAGTAGGTCAGGGGTAGTCAGATCGTCAGAACATAAGAATTTAGCTAAGGTAAGAATGGTTGACCCACAGAAGATAAGTAATTTAGAAAAAAGCTCAGCAATTGCAATGCATGCATTAACACACAACCACACAATAGGGTGGGAGAGGGTTAAAATTCTAAAAAGTAATCTAGGTAGGTGGAGAGCGAGAGAGGTTGATTACTGAATCCTTGTTCATCGAATCTACACCCAACACATGCAATAGGAATGAATCATCACTCATACCCGAAATATGGAAAATACTACTACCAATCAAATCAAGTGAAAATCAAGTGAAAAACAACGGAATTATATAAATGAATTTAGGAAGTCGTGTGATTACCTTGATATGATTATAAGCAATAAATTGTGCTCGAAACGTCATCAGTAACATTACTGTATAACACTGTAAGACTTTATGAGAATAAAATTTACCCATAATGGAATTACACTCTACCACAGTGCACAAGTTTTATTCTTATATCAAGGTGGTAACACAATTGATGTCAAAGGTAGAATAATTTATAGGATGTATAAAAGTTGGAAGTGCGTCGGTGGCATAGCGGTTAGAACGCTCGCCGACCATGTACATGGTCCGGGGTTCGATACCCGGCCGACGCACTCCTTTACCTCGTTGAGCCAGGAATAATTCTGGTAAAGAGGAAAGGTTTGGCATGAGACTAGCAACCCCATCCTGTAAAAATAAACACTGCTACAGAAACTTCAAGCCACTAGCTTGAGGCCCTATGTTCCACTGGGGAACATGAAGGAAAACAAATAAATGTTGGAAGGATATGTATAATTTTAGGGTTATTAGGCAAATATAAAGAGTTACATAACATAATGAGAGATTTTATAAGATAGAATTCAACACTGTAAAGCCATTTTTGGATTTAGAATGAAAAGTGGGACAACAATTCAAAATGAGAACAGTAATAATAATAACAATAATGATAATCGTAGTAATGAGGGAAAGGCACACAGATTAGCTAGATTAACTAAATAAACAAAATGCTAATAAATAAATGTCTATCGCTCTAAGGTCAAGGTAGAAATAGAGATTTTACATAGTTCTTTTGTACGAAAAGGTCTGATTTAAATTCATGAATGATTAAGGCCTCCACTGTCTCTAGAAGTCTATAACGACGAAAATACGGCAAGTTAGCATGAATTCGACAGATGACCTTAAAATCATGGTCACGGTTACTAGACTGACAAAAGTCGATCAAGTGTTCTAGAGAAGAGATTCGCACACCCTTCCTTTCTCCTTTGTAAAACCATGCTGGCATATGTTCTCGTATCCATGTTGAATTCCATCTTATCAAATTTCTCTTTATCTTTGACTAATAACCCTAAAATTATACACCTCCTTCCAACAGCTATACATCCCATGAATTATTCTCTATATAACATTAATTGTTTTGCCACCTGACACTTGGTATTTAACTATGATAATAACCACAAATATTTTCATTGCATTTCATACTATTATTATTATTTTATGTATTCACAAATTTGTTTAAATTTCCTCACACGATATACTTTGTGAATATAAAAAACCAAATATATACGACTCTGTAGCCTGATAATAAATTCCTTGAAAATAGTTTCTTCACTGAATATTGTGTTCAAAATGTTAAACGACAACAGAGATCAGAGGTTACTGTCAGTTAGTAAAAAAAGAACAAATCAAAGTATACGAGTAATAAGTATGTTTGAAAAATTAGGAATAGTTTTACGTAATCAAGAGAGGCGACAGCCATTTATTTGAGTGATGAGTAATTGATAAGAAACACAAGAACAAAGGATTGAAAACAGCTTGCAAAACATAAAAGATAATTTGGGAACCACCAGTAGTACGCACCCACCGCCACGGTTCGAACCCAGGGCCTTCCTGTTTCAAGGCAAGCTCGTATACCATTCGGCCACTGGGACCCGATTCGAGGGTCCTGGGTTCAAACCTCAGTGGGTGCGTACTGCCAATGATTCCCAAAACCAGGATGAAACAGCTGTCCAGTACTCCCTGATGGTTTCAATCGTTCTTTAACTGATATCAATCTGTGGTCAAACTCATATAAACAAATGTAATCCTTACATACCAAACTCTTGAAAATAAAAGATAGTAAAAATGACACTTCCTAGTCTCGCTGATGAATACTTACCAACATGCTTATCAAGAGGAGAACGTAGAAGAGTAAACAACTCAATTTTGGAGTGCATTATTACTTCCGGTCACATAGTAGCAATAGTGACTACTTTCAGATTGCATATAAAGTGCGACGAAGAGGTTCCGAAGGATTTCGCCTACATCTTCTTTATGCAGGCGGAACCTTGGTAATCCATAAGGAGAAACCTAAACTGCGTGTTCATAAATGTTTTGTCCAACCTTCTTTACTGCCATGTCCTTAGTATTAATTTCTTCCTTTTTTGCTTTTCTGGATATCTACGTATACAATAAACTCTATTTAGTCCTTTTCATTTTTCGTAAGATATTTTCAATCCTCTTGATTACGTAAGATTACTCTTAATTTTTTAAACTTAGTTATTATCTATGCATTTTGATTTCCTTCATTACTAACTGACAGTAACCTCTGTCATTAATCTACAGTACAGCTCTGAAGTGAAGTTACGAAAAGAGGTTTCTCTGCTGACTTATGCGTTCTTAATTGCATCACATGAGAATTTTATACACGTAGGGTGGTATCACCATCTATCACATGACATGTGTGGCTCTTAACCTGATACATAAAAGATTTATTCTGGTTAATTGAGGTTGACTGAACAACAACACATTGAAGTCAATTGGTGAATAGCGAGTAGCAGTGGAGTCCAGGATGCGTATTTCGTCCTATTTTGGACTCGTCATATAGATGTACCTGCATTCTCCAGTGAGTGATGGTGTTCCCACCGAGGCTCGATAATCACTATCCACCAACTGACTTCAAGTTAAATGATCAGACATCGTAGAAGCATCTGCACAAGAAGCCGACATGTCAACCTGAAACCGAGCACTTCAGTCCAATTAATCGACGGGAAAAAAAAATCTAAATTGAATTAAACACATTGATTTGACAATCTGTTACACATCAGGTCTATGGTAAACACAGATAAGTTGTATGATATCAGCTATTTGGAGAGGAAAGTAGTCAATGACCGCAATTCTTTTCAAAGTTTCTTCTTATAAACCGAATATGGTAACATTTCCAGATTAGATGAAGAAAAATTAAAGTTTAAAAAAAATCCTCCACTGAATGACTATTAAGTGAGGGGATGCAGCTTATTGCCTTAAGCAGTGAACTTTCCACCAATGGACTCAGTGTTCAAATCCATATCCAGCGACTTTAGTCTCAGTCATACTGGTTGGTGTCACCAACTCACACAATATGTATGACTCAGCCAGCCAAGAGCATGAGCAGTCAGTTCTGTTCTTCAAATATCAAGTCTGTTTTAGGTAAACTAACTAGACATAGAATGACAGTCAAACCTCTACCTCAACGTCGACTTCAAAAAGGCCTTCGACAGCGTTGACCAAGAAGTAACTTGGAAACCACTTCAGCACTATAGCGTGCAGTGCCCAAATCTTTATCAGCCTCATTCAACGACTGGCTATAGACGATGCCACGTGTCAGGTGATCAACAACTGAAAACTCAGTGAGGCGTTCGAAGTGAATACAAGAGTAAGACAAGGCTACCCGCCTATTATCACCGATGATGTTCTTAATTCTGATGGGCTGGGTTTTGCGTGAGACTGTGGGCAGCGAGGAGACAGGAATACACTGGACCGATAAGAAGACTCTAACAGATCTGGATTTCCCAGATGATTTATGTCATATGTCACACAAACTTGAAGACTTACAGGAGAAAACCAACAAGTTGATAGAAGAAGCAGGCAGCAAAGACAGAACATCACGTGGACATAGAGAATACAGAGGTGATGAAGCGACCCACCGACCAACAACAACAGGTAACAATCACTTCCAACAGGAGAAAGTTGAAAGACGTCACTTCCTTCATTTATCTAAGAAGCATCGTTTTAACTACAGGCAGTTGGGACGGATGAAGAGGTCAAAGTCAGCCAGAATTGGAAAGGCAAGATACGCGTTCATCAACCTGAAACCAGTTTGAAAATCTTCTGCACTCAGTCAGCATAAGGAACAAGATCCGGATTTTCAACCCAAATGTTACGACAGTCAGCTCTTCTATATGGGTCAGAAACTTGCACTGCGTGTCACCAAAAGGATTTGCAACAGGTCACAGACTTTTATCAACAGCTGCCTTCGCCTGCTCCATACTGAAGATCAAATGGCCAGAAAGAATTAGTAACAAGAAATTCTGACTGGCAACAAACCAACCAAGAGCCTATCGTTCGACAAATATGTAGGAGAAAATGCAGATGGATCAGGCATACATTGAGGAAACCATCGAATGGCATCGCACCCAATGCAAGTCACTGCTCGAATGGAGTGGGTAGTCGGTGAGAGGGTGATATGGGAGAGAGGAGAGATTATGGGCAATCGTGGATGCAGCTGAAGAGGATGGCAGAGAACAGAAGAAAATGCAGATGTGTTGTTGAAGCCCTAAATTCTACTAGGAACCTACCTAAGGGAATAATAAATGATATAATAATAAACCAGATATATTACTAAGACATGGTGGAGTTAATCATTCTCACAACATGTCTGTTATCATATTCACTGTATTGTGAAAACAAAAGTAAAAACAACGAACAACTTTTCAACAAAAGTTATTTGAACTAACCAATGTACACAAAGTGTTGTTGTTAACTGACGAAAGGGAAAAATAGGTCAGCTAATATAGAAATTCATACACTTTCAGGACTACTTCATATTATTTTGTGTTAAAAGCCTTCAGCTGTCTTTCAGTTGTTCATTGTTCAAACTTAGTAGAGCATAGAAATTCACTCTTTAAATATTGAATTAATTATAACTCAATTCATTTTTGTTCCCAGTGGAACATAGAGCTTCAAGCTAGAGCTTTGAAGTTTCAGTAGTAGTGGCGTTTTTGTGGGATGGGTTTGCCAACCTCATTCCCAACCTTCCTTCTATACGGGACTTACTGGCGGCTGAGCGATGTAAAGCTCTGCGTTGGCTGGGGATCGAACCCCGGACCATTTAAGTGGTTGGCTAGTGTGTTCTACCACTAAACCACTGACGCGCCTTTAAATATTAGTGAAATTAAAAATACTATTTTAAAACCCAATCCAATCAGATTAGTCAGATGCAACTGTTTAAGAGAAGAGCAAGAAGTGAGTAGATTATTTATTTGAAATACAAACTCATGACATTATTAGCACCAAGAGATGCTCAGTCTTTAATCCGAATTCTCACCTGAATTGATAACAACCAGTGGTGTCCGTCAAGGATGTCCACTTTCCCCTTTTCTGTTTAACTTCATCATAGATATGCTAATGGAAGTATCCTTAACTGAACTTAACGACTTAGGAATCGACTTATTACCAGGGAATAGTCTTATGGACTTAGAATATGCAGACGACATAGTCCTGTTAGGAGAGGATGCTGACAAAATGCAGTCTTCTGAACACCTTGAACAACAACCTTCGTATGTTTGGAATGCGATTCACCTCTGTAAAATGTAAGATGCTGCTACAGGACTAGACTACGTCAACTCCTAGCTTAGTGATAGGGAGTGAAGTGATAGAACATGTTGACCACGTCACCTATTTGGGAAGTTGTATCAGCACCAACGGATTGATTGGTGACGAAATCTCAGCACGGATCCAGAAAGCTCGGGCTGCTTTCGCTAACTTACACCATCTCTGGAGCAGGCGTGACATCCGGCTGTCAACCAAGGGACGTGTGTACTGCTCAGTCCTTCTCTATGGCAGTGAGACGTGGCCATTGAGAGCGGAAGACATGAAGAGATTGTCTGTTTTTGACCACAGATGTTTACGATCTCTTTCTCACGTTAGGTGGTATAATAAGGTAAGTAACGTTGACGTTAGGCGTAGAGTGTTGGGCAAAGAGGGAAAATCACTCGAAAAGGCTATGAAGTTACATAGATTGAGATGGTTAGGTCACGTGCTGCGCATGCCTAGCCATCGCCTCCAACCCCCACGGGCATTACTAGCTGATATAGGTGCAGGTTGGAAGTAAGAAAGAGTAAGTGGTGGCCAAACAAAAACATGGCCTCATCAATCCATGAAATCCTTGACAGTTAAACTGAGTCAGGTAGGGAGATGCAGACTTCCGGGTTGGGGCCCTCGGGACTCTAAGAATCAATGACTGGAGACAATAGGTGACATGGCTCAAAATCGTTGTCAATGACTTACGCAGATGTATTCAGTCTCTGTAATCTTTCATATTCCTTTCTACCATTGCTCATTCTGTTTCACTCTTATATTTGTCAAATTTGTATTGATTCTCTTCACTCACTTTCTTGTCTACGTTTGTGTGCAATTTGGAACGTGGCAACTCGAACTGCTGCCTTTTGGTGCCAAGTTCTATGTTGAACCCAGACAGACAGACATAATCCGATTTACTAACGGAATCATCAATCACTATGCAGTGATTAAGGGTATTTTTTGATGAAGAATGTTTATCTAAGTTTAGAGGTTGGATTGAACTATTGGAAATCAATTGTACTAACTAGAATTTCACCTAAAATATCAACAGTATTGATTTTAAATATATTCATTCATAATTTGTTATTGTTTGAAAACAATGATGCACCACAACAACCACCCTCATGTAAGTATACCTGTAGGCTGATGATACTAATTGACTTCTCAGATTTCAGTAAACAGAACACAGTTTGACGTGTAATTCACTGCATAAAAGCCACGTCCTCAAGTGAACAGCTACACTGTTTAATCAGCAGTGTAAGAACTTGTACTCGAACCTTCATTAGACATAAAACATTACAATACATGAGTATTTGTAATAAAATATACTTCAAACAAGACATATTGAAGCTGTAATACCTTACCTGATCTTGAAAACCTGAAAGTAGAAAAGCTTGTACAATTTTTTCTACATTTTCTCCACATGAATGCATATAACCACCTAATCCTGACCCGTGTGAGATCTGTTTCAATTGGGCACGTACACGTACAGCTGTATCTAAACGAGCTCGATTGATAAGATTAGAACGACACCATTGAAGTTTAGAATTCCGTTTAGATAGTTTACTTTTTGGCGACGACTGAAAGGATGATTGTACATTTGTTGAAGTAGGCGTATTATGATTGATTAATTTCTCAGAGCGAGAATCTTTTGCAGCTTTAACAAATCCACGATATATGAAAAGAAGACTGACAAGATCACCGGATGGATGACGAAATCGAGACTGTACCTAGACAGAGGAACAATAATCATATTGATGATTTAGGTAATTGTGTTAAATTAACTTGTATTGATTACACTAAGGTATAAATAAGAAGATACATCAATAGGTAATCGGTTGGATGATTTCATCATGAGTCCTCGTCTGGGACTCTTCAGCAGTACGCACTCACACTGCGTGGTTCGAACCTAGGACTCTCTGGTTACAAGGCGAACTCGTAGACCGTTAAGCCATGATCAGTAGGGTACAGCAGGTTGAAGGTGAGGCAGTGACTCATCGAAAAAGACACTGCGAAGTGGTCGTGCTATGTCCTGATTTGGCAGAAGTTGGAATTCATGGGCTGGCCATTGGATCGGGTCCCCAGTGGCTCGATGGTCTATGAGCTAGCTCGCCTTGTAACCAGAAGGTCCTGGGTTCGAACCCTGCAGTGTGGGTGCATACTGATGAAAAGTCCCAAACTGGGACGAAACAGCTTTCCAGTACTCGCAGCTGGTTTTCTAATGGTTCTCTAACTGATGTCAGCTTATGATGAAATCCTCCAACCAATCAAACAAAATCCCTACAAAACCATTAATTGAAAATAGGTAATTGTAGATTTCCTCCCACACATACAAAAATACCTACCAACTTCATTAAGGGAGTGAATAATTTATTTATTTAACTGAAAATGTGTGCAGAGAGAAAGAAAGAGAGACATAACCTACAGAAAATAAGTTTATTCCTTTTAGACATATATTGGTAGATTCAGTCAAATCAGCAATGATTATCAATTGTTTTGTGAATGACTAATATATGCCAACATACGAATTAACATGCAAGTAAGTAGCTAGTTTTTCGCTTATACACTAATGGCCTTAAAAGGGTCAACACATAGACATGAAAAAAAAGCCTTATGAAACAGAGAAATGGCTGATCATTTGATTCACTACAGGCAGTCCAATATTTGACCAGATTGAAAAAAACTTAAGTTTAACGTGTGAACACATAAGGTCGAAAGAAAGAATAGACATGTAACTGTAATATGTAAAGAAGTGTTTTAATACAAGAGAAGAAAGCAGTTACAAGGCTTGTACAGTGGTAGATTTAGTGGTATTATGCTTGCCAGCCATGCAGGAGGTCATATAAGTGACCTAGTACAGTCGTGGGTTGGTAGACTTCGGTCTTCCACTCGAATTTATTTAAATTTATTTAAACGCAGAAGAAGAAAAAACTTGGTACAATATGGTACCAAGAAAGATGCGCCACACAATAATAATAAAACAACATAGATTAAAAGTAAAAATATAAATGGAAAACGGATATGGAACTTCATCTGGAAGGAAACAGTCATGTTTAACAAGTTAAAACAGTATTCGTTAACTATCATCAGGAAGGGAAGAAAGAAGGAAATTGCAACACGTTCGTCATTGATTACGATTCTTGGCCATATCCGATAACGTTTCCAGCCATCGATTCGACCTATCTCGCGGACCCCGACCAGGGAGTTGTGACACACCAACCCATGCTAATCTAGCAAAGAAATTCTTCATCCCATGACCACCCCTCCGCCTTTCCTATCCTGTCCCAGGGTCAGCGAACAGAGACCTGTACGGAAGCCTCTGGGATGACATTCGCAGCACATGTCCAAGCCACCGGAGCCGGTGTTTCCAGATGACGACACTCAATGAATGGTGATCTCCACTGTGTTCAAACACACGTCGCCGAACCTCAGAATTACTCACGCGATGATGCCATCGAACGCAAGCAATCCTGCGGAGACAGCGATGATCGAACACGCAGAGTCGCCGCACATCCTCAGCTCGGAGAGGCCAGGTTTCACAGGCGTAGAGCAAGACAGCCCGCACCGAAGCATTGTATACCCAACCTTTGACAGCCAGGCTAACGTCGCGACGGCACCAGAGGTGGCTCAAGTTAATGTATGCCACCCTAGCCTTCATTATACGGTTGGAAATCTCATCAGTCACCCCTTCGCCAGCACTCACACAACTACCCAGATACACAAACTCATCAACAACTTCAAGCGGTTTACCCGCTCGAAACGCTCACATGTTGCCACACGTTCATAACCTCTTCCAGGCAAGTTCTATTCACTGACTTCATGAGCCTGGGGTGAAAGGACGAATGTGGAACGTGTGGCGTTTACAACCAGACTGGTGGACATCCAGATCTATCTAAGGCAGCTGGAAAACCTTGATTCTAAACCTATAATGTATACGGGTTCCAGAATCCGGACAGATCGAATTCTGTATGAGCCTGTTTCGGTCACTGGAAACCATGGGGACGTAGGTTCTGACACCGCTCCATTGCCTTGTGGTTCATACTTCAAGTCAAAGAATCGGAGGCGGATTCCTTAAGACAATCACCTGCTTGGGTCTGGGTGTTCGGGCAATATCCCAGCCTTAGCACATACTATGTGATTTTCCGTGGCACATGTCCTGGAGCCCATAGTGTTTCGAATTGGTTTTATTAATAATAGTAACAATAATAATAAGGAGGTTCAGGTTCGGCTGCAAACCGACGCACTCTTAAACCTTACCTAAGTGGTAGTAATCCCGAAGAAGAAGGAGGGTTGGGTATGAGGCTAACAACCCCAACCCATAAAAACTACACCATCGCTAGTGAATCTTCAAAGCATGAAGCTTTGAGTTCCACTCGGTACACAAAAAATGGAACAAAACGTAATGCAGTTTGAATGAGAAACATCGCAGGTGACAGAATGGTGAACTTTTTCAAAAAGAAACTATGAACAAGTCACTTTATATGCAAGTTTTCTTAAAAAACAAACTGTCCATGAACACATGAAGTATATGATGTAACAAAAGAATTTGATATTTGCTTACATCTGAAAATTCATTGCGTTTTTCAACTGGTACATAAAATACAGGCGATACATACAACATGCTTATAATACTAAGCATTTCGATAAGACAGCCCAAATATGCAGCTGAGATCAGTGTCCTAGAAAATCTTGGCTCCAGGGGGAATGCTGACATAAGTCGGCCTAGAACAGTAAGCTAAAAAAAGAACAATTAAAAAGAAAACAAATAGATTTACTCAGGTACTTGGTGAAATACAAATAAAATAAGAATACAAAATTCTTACAATTTTAAAAATAGTCTTATTGCTAAGTGGACGTTAGAAACACTCCACATTCAAGGAATCATGATTATAAGTCCCGATTTTTTTTTCATTCATCTACGCTCCAACTGATTTACACAGGGCCACAAGCTTTAGCTTTCAAGTTTCAGTAGCAGCGGGTAGGGTTATTAATCTCACGCTCCGGTTTATCATCGGTTGAACAAGATTTGGAAGTGCGTCGACCGGGTACAGCACTCCAGACCACGTACGTGGTTACCGAGCATTTTCTACCAGGGACGCACCACAAGCCTTCACTTTTTTCACACTAATTCAGTGTTCTTTCTCTTCCCTTTTGACACATGTTTAATTATTGCAGTATTGTTACCTTCCTTTTATGAATGATGTTTCGAGGTTTGGCGACTCAAACTAAGGTAATTCTGTGCAAGGTCCTTCTTTAATCCATCGGTCATTCGCAGATACATAAGAAATACTTTCTTCAAGTCAAAAATCATAAGGAGGTGAATACTGCCTTTCAAGATTGAAGACGAACTGACTTCAGCTAGAGAAAGCCGAGGAGCACTGGGAAAGTTGTTTCGTCCCTGCTCGGGACTCTCCGTCAGCACACACCCATGACCCTACCAGGGATTGAACCCAAGACCTTCAGGTTAGGCGAACTCGTATATCAGTAAAACACTGGACAGAATCCAACAGCCCATCAATTCTAACTTCTGCTCATTCGCGACATATAGTAAAAGAGTTTAAAAACCAACTAACATTCTTATTTTGCGACTGTTCAAAATGTGGAAAATAAAATAAAATACTTACGGATAATGGGTATTGTATTTGCTCGGAATTATTTAATTTAGTGCTATCTACAAGAGATGTTGACTGTTCACTAGATTTACACGATTTTGATTCCATATCACCGTTAGCTTCAACAGCACCCAACCGGAGGAGTAGATCAATTCCAGCTTTCACAGACGACGGCTTAGGAGAGGATAGCCAAGGGAATTGACTAGGATTCTATGAATAAAAGGCAGAAAGTTGACAGGATAAATAAAGTATCCACTGAAATAATTGTTAATGTATGACAAATTAATCAAGGTGGAATCTGTTATCGAAATTCATCATTTCAAGTTGATAAAATTCTAACAATACCAGAAAAACAAAGTTAAAACAAAAACAGTACTGAAATAGAAAAATTGGTAATCCAAAAAAGACAATATTAACCAGTGTGTGGGAAACTGTCAGTTGCCAGAACGGGACTTCACATATCACACAAAACTGACGGTTGACGGATCTAAGCGATATGCACTACTACGAATGCATTCATAATTTGCGTTAGCTACTGAAAGCCTGGAATACAACAGAACCAGACGGAATTCCTACAGAGGCACTGAAAACGAACCCAGAAACCGCAGATATCTTCACGCCAATATTGCAGAAAAGTCAGAAGGGAGGGTACCTACTGATTGGAAGGAATTTCACCTTGCCAAACTACAAAGAGGGACTTGGATCTTTGCAATAATCAGCAGACTGCGAGGAACGAGAATAGAAGAATACGTTGGACCAATAAGAAGACTCTGGAAGATCTAGGTTTCGCGGATGATTTATGTCCCACAAACTCGAAGACTTACAGGAGGATACCAACAAGTTGGTAGAAGAAGCACGCAGCGAAGAAAGGACATCAAGTGGAAATAGAGAAGACAGAGGTGATGAAGAGACCCACCGACCAACAACAACAGGTACCAATCACTACCAACGGGAGAAATTTGAAAGAGGTTACTGCCTTCACTTATCTAAGAAGCGTCGTTTTAACTACAGGCGGAGCAGATGAAGATGTCAAAGCCAGCCAACCAGAATTGGAAAGGCAAGATACGCCTTCATCAACTTGAAACCAGGTTGCAAATCTTCTGCTTTCACTCAGCATAAAGAACAAGATTCGCATTTTCAACACCAATGTTAAATCAGTTCTATATGGATCAGAAAATGGGCGCGTCACCAAAAGCAGGCTACTGCAGGCTTTTATTGACAGCTGCCTTCGGTGGCTCTATACTCAACGTCAGATGACCAGCAATAAAGGATTAGCAACAAGAACCTATCGCCAAAAAGTAGGCCGGAAAAATGGGGGTGGGACGGACACACGCTGAAGAGACCACTGGGTAGCATCGCACGCCAAGCAATCGTTCGAGTGAAACCCGAATGAGAAACGATGATTTGAGCGTCCAAGAGTGACATGGAGGAAATTGCGTTGGGAGGGGATGAGATCCTATAGGCAATCGTGGAACCAGCTCAAGAGGACTGAAGAGAACAGGACAAAATGGAGATGTGTTGTCGAGACCACATGTTCCCCTCGTAAATCAACAGAATAATGATAATAAGTTGGGATGTCATTTTGCTTCACTTGCATTATCTCCTTGGTATTCTTACTATACAGGCTAACAGAACTAGTGGTAACAATACTATTAATATTAAGTGCTAGGGTCAATCATCAGGAACCTTTAGACGTCCATAAATAAGGTATATCTGTACGTCATATCCCAACTGAAAATCGAGCTCGATTAGTTCAGTACTGAAGGTAAATGCTTCACTACAAGATAGTGAGACAACAGATAAGCTGGTGTCAGATTGGCATATACACGCCATTCAGTCATCTGCACAGTTTTCGTTGTTATTAGATGAATACAAATCAGTTAATCATTGAAATTCAATAACGTTTCGCTCATAGAATTGAAATTCAAATATCATTTTAACCACTGCTTTTATTTAATGAAGTATATTAAAGACAAAAGACATTCTGTGACTATTTACTCACCTGTACATTCATTGAAACAAGGTTGAGCAATACTCCGCTAAGTGGAGCTCGTAAAATTTGTGGTCTAGGTTGAAGTGGCATATTTTTATATTCTGAATCTGTATACAATCGTAGACAAACACCAGGTGCTTCACGTCCTGCACGACCTGAACGCTGCCATGCTTGACTTTTTGAAATCCACTGGACACGAAAACATTCAAAACCTGTTTTAGGATCCCAGTCCCTGTGATGATATAATTAGTATAAATAATAACTTTGTCTACACAGTTAAAACAAACTATACAGTGGAAATCGTAATTCAAATAAATTCGATAAAATATAAATGAAAATCTTCACATCCAAACGATGATGACCTTTATAAGTACCTCATTACTCGATTGGACGGACTTCTGTGAAGTCCATAAATTAAAATATACTTAACTCTCGACAACTCGTTTACAACAATACCAACCACACCAAACTAAACACAAAAAAGGTGTTAAAACAACGATAACATCCATTGAGTTATAAAAGAAATATAAGAGAATACAGCGAAGAAAATCTTTTTTATCAACGAAATCATCTTCAAACACTGTACAACCATATTTATATTTACCAAAAAACGTATAATAGTCCATTATTGAGTAATACAGGGGTGACATAATTACTCAGAAATGGCTTCAAGAGTAAAATTAAAAGTTACGTAGTATTCAATACCACAAAGGAAGAAAAGGTAAGGAAATTGATGAGGTTAAAATTGCTAATGAGTGAGGAGAAGAGCAGTTGAGTGTTCACCTAACACATGTGGAGAGAGAGAAATTTGTACAAGAGGAACATGTGAGAGTGATAATGGTGAATTAATTATTAAAGTGCAAGCAAATTAAAAGTAAATTTTAAAAAAATATTTACAGGGAACGACTAATGAAGAAGGTTAAGATGATGGTAGAATAAGAGACTGGACAAGCGTTTTCTGTATACAGAGTTCCGGGTTGTATAGATGAATTTCTTGAGAAAATTCTTCTTGTCGGCTTAGCTACAGATCAATTTCTACAGTCGACAAATGATCAGTCTATGTGTGAAGGATAATCTGTTGCTTTGAGTCACTCTTCTGTGCATTGCTAAGTTCACTTGTTCCTGTGGAACCAGCTATGTTAGGCGCACAAAGCGCATACTTTCCAAATATATCTCTAAACATTATTCGGTATGGTTAGCAAGAGGACAATCCCAGACAATTACTAGCTCAATCCTCGAGGAATTGGTGAACTCAGGCCACGCAGCTCCACCGGAGTCTTTTTTCAAGATTATCTACAAGGTGAGACCGAATGGTACAAAGGGCGTTAAGTTTCGGCTTTTGTGTATGGTAGAGGCGCTGGCGATTCATCAACACAACCCGGAACTCTGTATACAGAAAACGCTTGTCCAGTCTCTTATTCTACCATCATCTTAACCTTCTTCATTAGTCGTTCCCTGTAAATATTTTTTTAAAATTTACTTTTAATTTGCTTGCACTTTAATAATTAATTCACCATTATCACTCTCACATGTTCCTCTTGTACAAATTTCTCTCTCTCCACATGTGTTAGGTGAACACTCAACTGCTCTTCTCCTCACTCATTAGCAATTTTAACCTCATCAATTTCCTTACCTTTTCTTCCCTTGTGGTATTGAATACTACGTAACTTTTAATTTTACTCTTGAAGCCATTTCTGAGTAATTATGTCACCCCTGTATTACTCAATAATGGACTATTATACATTTTTTGTTAAATATAAATATGGTTGTACAGCCTTTGAAGATGATTTCATCGACACATGTGTTAAACTTGTCGAGCCACCCTCTTTTTCAGACTAGGATGGAAAGGGGTCATACAGAAGAAGATCAAGACAACGCATTAAGTTCACAAAATCATCCGGCGTTGATTTTAAACACCTAAAGTGTACACTGTCATGTTGGAGTAAACAGGGTACTAAGAATTGTGTCTACACATTCTTGTTCACAGTAGGCCAAATGTATTCATGTTTAGAAATTATCAAAATCCACAAAATTTTCGACATTTTTAAAAAACTAATCAATTATGTTGCAAGACACCACCAAGCGAATATTGCAACTCTTTGAGAGAGACCGGACGCATATTCTTGACGCTACTAATTTTGTTTATCATTTTCAGCCTACTTTTGCAAACGAATACATAGATCGTCAGAAAAGATGGCTGTCTGCTGACATAATCACGTGCTTACGGAAATGGTTAAGAGAAAAAGTAAAAATACCCAAAAGTGCGATAATTTAGCATCTTCTAGACTAATGGAATGATACTAACGCCAATTAAATATGCTAAGATTTCTGTACTCTGTGACAATATATTCTTTGTTTCACAAGTGGTTATGATTTTTTAAGGGGTGGGGTTGCTAGTCTCACGCCCGGCCCAACATTCCTTTTTTACCGAGCCTACTATCGGCAAAGTGAGGTTTACGAGTGCACCAGTAGGGAATCAAAACCCGCACTACTTGCGTGGTTAGCAAGCAAACCACCGGCGCATACAATAAATGTAAGTCACTGCTAATTACACGTAAATTGCACATGGTTGTTGATTAGCATTTTTTTACTTCTTGAAGAATATGAAATACGTGGAGTGTGCTACTGATAAGATTTATCAGTAGTACATAAAGAGACATTCATCGGCATAAAAACATCAAAAAGCAGGGAGATACATTCGGTTTCAGCGAAGGCAAATGATACAGCTCTGTGGAGATACATGGGAGACGTGAAATGAACACAAGGAAACACAAAAGTCCAGAAGTACCACAACATGAAGATCTGTGCAAATGGTGAGTTGAAGATAAGGTGTACATAATTCTGCTATATAGAGGCAGCAAATTCTGAATCAACATTCCTTCACCAAAAGTCTACATACATCTAAATACTTCTTAAAGTAAATATTAAAACTTGATATTTAACACATGTCAAAATAATTTTATACATTACACGCTACAACAAACAGGTTCACCGATTAAAACAGTCTGCATAAGTTATGAGGACACAACTACGATGGACAAATAAACAAGAGGAACATTGTTACGAGAATTTATACTTTTCTTAATATGATAACTTACTTTATTTTAGCACGTCCACAATCGATCACATAACGTACACCAGGAATTGTAATAGATGTTTCTGCCAAATTTGTACTAACAATCACCTTTCGGGCATTCTAAATATATAAAACGAGAACATAAGGGAAATAATCTGTTCACTAAAATTTGCCAGAAAGTGTTTCAAGATAACGCTGATATTTTTTGATTTAACACATGAAATATGTGAACAAGGAGATTTGCGACACAATAATAAAACAGTTACGTAAGGAAAACAGAAACAAAATACTTCATGAACACGCGTTCATAGCCTCTGCCAGGAATGTCCAATTCACTGCCTTCACGCCATGGGAGTGTTTCCCGACCGAAAGCTGCTACCTTGACGTGGTGGTCGGGCTTGCATATCGCAATGACCCAACGAGCTACACTGGCTGGAACTTAAGTTCCTGTAGGTCCTACCATGCCAGAAAGGTTGTTTGGATAGCAGTTAGACAAAAAGCAGCTACCCAATCCAATGCCATGACTCAAACAAAAACACAAAATATCATGCCGGATCGGTCGGGGCCCGGATTAACAACGACCGCGCTTCCTGCTGCCGTGTCACAGGGCAGAAGTGATAAATACGCTACTGAGACACACCAAATAAAAAAGAACAAACAAAAACAGGCCGTGTGTGACCGGCCTCAAGCAGTTGTCCCCTGGGCTCTGCGGTCACGCAACCAACTTCCACGGTGTGGGCAGCCGGGAAGTAACAATCGCCCTCACAATCCGAAGTGCACGCGAAACCCCTCTAATCCTCGCTCATCTTTGTCTTCATCTTCATCTCTATTATCTTGCCTTCCTTCTACCAATGCAACTCCTCTATTTGTTGGCTCTTCACTTCCTCTTCACTCTGTGTGCACTGATAACGATGGAAGCCAAAAAGCCACCACCGATTGTCTCCTAAAACCACGCCACCAATTTTATATAGGAGCATTTAATGTTAGGACACTTTGCCAAATAGGACAACAAGCATCCCGAGCCATTGATGTATGTTGTGTTTCAGAAACACGCATACAAGACCCAAGTGTGGGTATTCACCTAACCCCACCTGGCCAACAGGATGAATCTGCAAAATTCACCTTGAGGGTGTCAGGAGATGCGACGGCTAGCTCACGAGGATTAGCTGGTGTTGGGATAGCTTTAAGTACTAGGGCAGAAAAGACATTACTTGACTGGATCCCGGTAGATAGCCGAATGTGTGCTGTCCGTCTGAACGGATCAGTGAAAAGGAGAAAGGACTGCACTACCCGCCGATGCCTTTTCGTAATCTCCGCCTACGCCCCCACTGACTGCAGTTCGGATGAAACGAAGGATGAGTTCTACCAAAAGCTGTCTAGTTTGCTGCGAAAGGCTAAACGCTCAGATATAGTCGTTTTAGCTGGTGACTTTAATGCTCAAGTAGGGAAATTGTGTCAATCTGAGAAGAATGTCGGTGGCACATACGGAATCCCGTGCCAGCGAACCGACAACGGTGACCGTCTCCTACAGTTCTGTTCAGATAATCATTTGTTTCTTGTAAGCACTAACTTCAAACACAAGGACAGACACTGTTTGACTTGGCGACCCCCATCATCAAATCAACGCTGGACACAAATAGACCACATAGCAATAAGCTATCGTTGGCGTGGGTCGGTAGGAGATTGCCGCTCCTTCTGGAACACGTGTGTAGATACCGATCACGCACTGGTCCGCGCTCGTGTGTGCTTACGACTGAACGGACGTAGGAAACAGCTGGCGGCAAAACCATCACGTCCCCAGCTCGATCAGCAAACTAAGTCCCTATTTGAGGAAGAACTAGCTAAACACATATCTGAGTTCGACAGCTGCGCTCACCCTGAAGAAGCCTGGAAGAATATTCAATCAGCCATAGATACAGCTGTAAAAGCTGTGAATAAGGTAAATCCAAAGGTGAGTAAAAACCATTGGATTTCGACTGCCTCATCCGAACTGATAGATGCTAGAAGACTTATTCCGGCGAGCTCCGAATTCAATGAGGAGCGAAAGCTGCACAAAAGGAAACTTACGAAAAGTCTCCGCAAGGACCGTGAACAGTGGTGGTTGACAAAGGCGAAAGAGATGGAAAAAGCATCGGCGATAGGCAACACCAGACAACTATTCAGGCTTATCAGGGAAACAGGTGGTAAAAGGCAAATGATAAGCGAAACAATCTCTGAAAAAAATGGCACCATAATTAGCTCCCAGGATAGACGTCTGGAGCGCTGGAAAGAACACTATGAGGAGCAGTTTAATTGGCCCACATCCACATTTAGCCTGCCGGACATCCAACACCTCCCTGAATGGGATATAGACACAGGTCCTCCGTCCCTAACTGAGGTTACTAGAGCAGCCACTAATCTGAAGCAAGGCAAAGCAGCGGGACCTGATGGATTGACTCCAGAGGTATTTAAGTACGGTGGAGACAGTTTACTGTCTGCGTTAACTGAGGTTCTAGGCAGCATCTGGGAATCAGAGGAAGTCCCATCGGGTTGGTGTAAGTCACTGATCATCCCGATATACAAGAAGGGAGACAAGTCTTCTTGTGATAATCACAGAGGGATTAGCTTGACTAATATAGTATCTAAAATCCTAGGCTCAATAATACTGCGTAGACTAAGTGGTGCTCGGGAGACACAAACACGAGAAAACCAGGCAGGTTTTAGGCCAGGTAGAGGGTGTATTGATCATATCTTCACCCTTCGACAGATTCTAGAACATAGGCATTCCTACCGGCGTCCGACAATCATTATATTTCTTGACCTAAAGGCGGCATTCGATTCTGTCGACCAAGAGGTTCTCTGGCGATGCTTGGCTGTAAAGGGAATGCCGAGAAAATACATTGCACTGATTAAGGCACTCTACTCGTACTCATGCAGCCAGGTGAGGGCTTATGGCGAGTTGTCATCTGAAATGGTGACGACTAGTGGCGTCCGTCAAGGATGCCCATTATCCCCATTTCTATTCAACTTCATCATAGACGTACTAATGGACTTAACCCTAACACACTTCAGCGACTCAGGGATTGACTTGCTACCAGGGAAGAATCTCGTTGACTTAGAATATGCAGACGATATAGTCCTTCTAGGCGAGAACTCTGACAAAATGCAGAGTCTACTGAACACCTTGAGCTGCAATCTAAGAATGTTTGGCATGCGATTCGCCCCTGTAAAATGTAAGATGATGCTGCAGGATTGGACTTCACCGACCCCTAGATTAGAAATAGGAAGTGAAGTGGTAGAGCACGTTGACCGCTTCAATTACTTGGGAAGTACCATCAGCCCCAACGGGTTGATCTCAGACGAAATCTCAGCACGAATACAGAGGGCTAGGTTCGCATACGCCAGTTTACGCCGTCTCTGGCGTAGACGCGATATCCGACTATCGACCAAGGAGCGTGTGTACTGCTCAACAGTCCGCTCCGTCCTCCTTTATGGCTGTGAGACATGGCCATTGAGAGCAGAAGACATGAAAAGATTAGCTGTCTTCGATCATAGGTGTCTGCGTTCCATCTCTCGCGTGAAGTGGTATAATAAGGTGAGCAATATTGAGGTTAGGCGTCGAGTGCTAGGTAAGGCGGGGAAATCAATCGACGAGACTGTGAAATTACTTCGACTGAGATGGTTAGGACATGTGCTACGTATGCCTAGTCATCGCCTTCCTCGACGGGCAATGTTAGCTGATATAGGGTCAGGCTGGAAAAGAGCTAGCGGCGGTCAAACGAAAACATGGCACCAATCAATGAAATCCACAACAGTTAATCTAAGCCACGTAGGAAGATGTAGACTTCCTGGTTGGGGCCCTCGGGATGGTAAAAACCAATGGTTGGAAACAATTGGTGACATGGCTCAAAATCGTTCTCACTGATGGCTGGAGCAGATGCATCCACTCCTTGTGACTTATGATTTCCAATGAAACTGTTTTGTTCTTCGTTATTACTACTCCTTTGTCTCACACCTCTGTTTACTGTCTATATCTTACTTTCTTCTCTTCCTTTGTGTGCTACATGGAGTGTGGCGACTTGAACTGCCGCACATATGTGCATAGTTCTATGTCGAAAACACACAGACAGAGACCATGGGAGTGTTTGCACAGAAGTGAACGGGCGTATGGGAACATTTGGAGATTACAACCAGATTAGTGGGAGATGGAAAACCTTGATTCTAAACGTATAGTGTACATACGCTCCAGAATCCGAGCGAACCTAATAGTTGATGTTAGATGGTTGGAAGCAATCGACAGGAAGCCGTGGACCTAGATTTCATGCTAGTTGGCACTCGTCACCAAGGCGTATCTGCAACCTTGAAGGAACTCATATCCCTTCTGGGTGGTGCAAACAATTTGTGTGGCTCATCTCATGGCACCCATAAGGTACCAAGTGTGTGCTCTTAATAATATAATAATAGTGAACAAAAGGACGAAAACAGTCAGGCACACTTATCAAGATTGAAAAAACTTTTTGTTACATCACATTGCTTCCAGAAAAGGGGGAAAACACGAAGTGTAGAATGTTTAGTACTGTTTTCGTACTGTAAACTAATTATTGCTTGTCAATATGGCGCAGAGATAAATAAAGTAATTGAATTAACGCAAGGAGAGAACATGACCGACTGACTGACTGGTTCCAACGTAGAACTTTGCACAGATGTGCAACCACACTGCCTCTATGTAGCACATAAAGCAAGAGAAAAGAGTAAACGGAGATTCAAAACACACAGAGATAATACACAGAAATGCGAGGAGAAAAGAATAGTAACATGGAAGAACAATAGAATTCACTGGATATTACCAATAACAATGAGTGAATGCGTCTGCGCCATCATCGAAAACGATTTTGAGCCATATCTCCAATTGTATCCAGACATTGGTTCTTACCATCCCAAGCCGGAAGTCTACACTTCCCTACGTGGCTGACTAAAACTAACTGTTGTGGATCTCATTGACTGATGAAGGCATATTTTGGCTTGACCACCACCACCTGTTTCCCAACCTGATCCTATGTCAGCTAACATTACCCGTCGAGGAAGGCAGTGACTAGGCATGCATGAGTAACACATGTCCTAACCATCTCTCTCAATCGACATAACTGCACAAACTCGTCGATTGATTTCCCCTCTTTACCTAACGCTCGACCGATGCCTAACCTCAATATCGATCACTCTATTACACCTACCACCTAACACAGGAGATAGAATGCAGGCACATATGATCAAAGACAACTAGGCGGCCTTTTCATGTCTTCCATTTTCAATGACCATATCCCACAGCTATAAAGGAGGATAGAGCGAACTGGTGAGAAGTACACACGCCCTTTGATAGACAGTCATATATTACGTCTACGCCAGAGACGGCGTAAACTGGCAAATGCGAAACTAGACTTCTGTATCCGTACTAAGATTTAGTCAGCGACCGACCCGTTGGGGCTGGTTGATGCAACTCCCCAGATAAGTGAAGTGATCAACACGCTCAACCATTTCACCCCCTATCTTTAAGCCAGGAGTCATTGTAGTCCAGTCCTGTAGCACCATCTTACATCTGACGGGATCAAATCGTATACCAAACATCCGAAGACTGCTGCTCAAGGTGTTTAGAAGAGAGAACATGAACACTGTGACAGAATGAGAACAAAACAACTAATATAAAACTCATATGAGAATGCGTTAGTTTGTAGAGTCCCTGGTTGAAGTCCTCAAGACGCTATGAACCAATGATATTAGAATATTGATGACATGACTTAAAATTCATCTCAAGTTTGCAAAGCAATTCATTCTTTGTGATCAGCCCAATTCTAAAAGTGTCTACTAATCTTCATTCTCTCTTAAGTGCATCTCAATTCATTGTAGTTTTAGAGACTACCTCGGTTAACCGGACTATTCTACAGTCAGCTTTCATCAATTAGAGAAGTCAGTCGACTTAAAATTAGACAAGAAAAAAAAAGTAAACAATAGTAAGATTGTAAAGTACGAAGAAGCCTATTTCAAAAACGAAAAGAAGAAGAGTATCATAAAGACTTACATCATCACAAAAGTTCAAGGCTTTCATCTGTTGGATCTGAGGTAGAGATGAAAATAGTGGAAATACTTCAAGTCTGTTGTTTATCGAGTTGATTTGTGTACTTCCTTGTTCGTTATTCGATGATTGGAACAGTTGTTTGATAAGTGAACAACAACGCATAATCTCTTCTTCACCAGTCAGAAAAATTAAAATACCACGATCCAAGGGACAATTGTTTGATCTATGAATCTATTTAAAACATTTAAAGACACGGAATTTACACATAAAAATTTCGTTCCTCCATACAATAAAACTATTAGTTTCATTATAAAAGTATTACTGAGCAATAGAATAACTTACGGGCACAAGGCAAATTTATTTATTTATTAAAGAAATTAAACTCGATATACTATGAGAACGCTAAAATAATCAGGATAGTAAATGATTTTCTTCATTCCTTTGCGTCCTGACTGGAACACAGGACTTGAAGCTTGAATTCTCAAGTTTCAGTAGCTGTAGTGCTTTTCCACGGGGTGGCGTTGCTGGTCTCACTCCAAACCTTCCTTTTGCTACCTGACTAGCCGAGGACGAGGAGTACATCCGCCGGGAATTAAAACCCAACCACATGCGTGGTTCAATTTGCTTGGCACATCAGCGTAAAGAACACTGATGAGCATTACAGCACAATGTAAATACACACTTTTTTACAGCACAGATTAGGCAGTATTAGCAACTACAGTATAAAAACAGTGAATTTAAGCTGTAGAAATAAAAAGTGAAAATAATGATGCTGATAATGCCAGATGTATAAAGATGACGATTAATTTTTGCTTTTTAATTTAACTTGTACAGTGTGAAGTTGCCAAAAACCCACCTGCAGTGCATTAATTGCTTTCATCTTCTTTCACATGCCTAACACTAATTATTTTACTCACTTTGAAGAGATTCAGTAAAATAACAATAATAATATACGTAAATTAAGTGCAGAAATGGGGCACTGTGGTAGAATGTAACTCCATATTAGATAAGTTTATTTTAATTATCACACAGTGTTTCTCCAACTTCCCTTTGTTAATTATTGTCAATTTTCATATCTCCGGTATAGGCGTTTTGTCATGCCTATTGTTTACCAATTCGACACCGCACATGTGGAATCGGAATGACGCAATGCCTATACCGGAGATATGGAAAGTGACAACAGACCAGAAAGGGAAGTTGGAGAGACAGAGAGAAAGGATATATATATATATATATAAGACAAATTGTGAAACCGTTGGACTAAAAATTGATATGACTGTGAGCAGTAATCTATGCTTAAAACGTCATCCAGTTGTTAATATTGCATCACTGTGTGATTACTAAAATAAACTTATCAGCAGGGTAAGCAACGTGCCACTTAACCAGCTTGTTAATATTCTGGTTGACAGGCACATGGACTCATGCAAAAAATGGGCCAAATCCATTTTATCTAACTCACACCACCTTCTTCACTCACAACTCTCCCGTTGCATCTCATCAGGTAAAACCAGAAGCCTATATAGAAAACTGTATGCTCGCACCAGCAAGTACAAAAACTCAATCATACCCTACTTAGCTCGTGTTCTGTGCGATAAAGAAAGCACTAGGCGTGACACCTATAATTTATTAAATAGTCAGTACAACAACTGGACCTCGTCTTTCCAACTCATATCATTTATAGGTACACCATTTTCTTTCTTTCTTTTCCTATTATCTCTCTCTTTTTCCTTTTTGTGCTGCTTTGTTTTTTTCTCTCGCTTACGCCAGTAAATATGACAGCTCCTACTTTTCTAACACCTTCAAACACTGTTCAACCTTACCTTGCTACCGACATGCCAATGTGTTGTTGTAATAATGAACTGAGATTTCCTTAATCTATGTATAATTTTGTGTGCTGTATTTATTTATGTATTATGTATTTTGATAATGTACTAACTGGATGCAATACTGTAGTAAAAATGCTGAGAATTCCATTCTGTATCACAAGTACTGTTTTGGAATAAAGCAAATTATTACTACTATTATTAATATGGAATAATATACGTACGCTGTTATTTTATCGTGAAAAATACACAACATATGAACACGGTGGTCCTGTCTAATCGTGTTTATTAGAGTTGAACTAAAATTTATGTGGTGTTAAAATGTTACATCAGTATGTCACAGTTTAAATTTAGATCCTTTGTAATATGTAAGAAAATAATAGATAATTCAGCGAGGAAAATTTTCTTTATTGACGAAATCGTCTTCACAGGCTGTACAACCGTATTTATATTTACAAAAAACTGTATAGTAGGCCATTACTGAGTAATATGGGGAGGGTGACATAACTGATACAAGTACTCGGAAGTGGCTTCAAAAGTAAAAATAAAAGTTATGAATTGCGTAATACTCAACGGCACAAAGGAAGAATGCTTTAGAAATTTGTCGTGGTTAAAATTTTTATTGGGTAGGAAGAAAGATAGTTGAGTGTACGTTCAAAATGTGTGAAGAGTGTGAGAAAATTTACAAAAGGGAAATGAGACTGATGATAGTGAATTAATTATCAAGAGTAAAAGCAAACTAATGATTAAAAAATGAAAAATCACAAGGGACGACTAATGAAGAGGTTAAGACCATGGTAGAATAAGAGACTGAACAAGGCCAGGCCAAGTGGTACAAAGGGCGTCAGGTTTCGGTACTTGTGTAAGGCGGAGGCATCGGCAATTCGTCAGTACAACCCCGAACTCTGTATCACTCTCCTACGTTCCTTTTGTAAATTTTCTCATCCTCTTCATACTTGTTAAATGGACATTCAACTACCTTTCTTCTCCCTCAATAACAATTTTTATTCTACCAAATTTCCAATACTTTCTTCTTTTACATCGTTGAGCATTAAGTAATTTATAAATTTTATTTTCACTTCTAAAGTCCCTTCTAAGAAATTATATCAACTGTCACCCCCATATTACTGAATAATGGACTATTATACATTTATTGGTAAATATGAATATGACTGTACAACCTTTGAAGATGATTTCGTCGATAAAGACAATTTTGTTTGCTGAATTGTTTTTTTTAAATTTTCTTCATATGTAAGAGGCAAAACTCTTGCAGGAAGTAGCACAGTGGTACTGGATAGTCGACTACTAATCACTAGGTTATATGTTTCAAAATATACTCCATCGGAGGCCTCAAGGTGATACATCAGTCAATACTACTTTTAAATATTAATTTGCCTTGTATTACGAATAATTAGTGTTGAGTACAAAATTCGACAGAGAGAGAGAGTGAGACTCAGTAGCCTAGTGAATAACACTTTGGTTTTTGAAACGATAGCTATTGGTGTTTGAGTCTCAGAAGGAACACAATCTTTCACGAGAAATGCAAGCACATCCAGCTAACAAGTCCCACCAATCAAATAACTCCAAGGGTGATTAGAATTCAAAAATCGGTAGGAGATTTACGAGTAAAGAGAATGATAAGGGTGAAATATTAAGCCGGTAACATCATTAAATGAATACCAGGATGGCAATAAATTGTTTTTGTACACACAAACAATGGTATATATCTATTTAATGTGGTTGTATGGTGTGATTGCAACACTTGCATGGTCTTTCTTTCGCAATTAAACCACTCATCTCGGAGAATACAATCACAAGAAAATCATCCGCCTAAGCTTCAAATCTTAATTATTTCACTGGTAGATGTAGTCGCATAGTATATATATGCTTTAAGTGAGAACAGATTCCAGTCACTGTCATATTCTAAACTTATCACTGAGATAGTGTGAAGCATAGGCTGTAAAGATGACTATCCTCTACACAAAACGAAAAACAAACTCTGCCACAAACATCAGCATTGCACAAGGTAACTACGTCATGCATCACATTACATAACAATTTACATGTGTTTGTAGGCGCACACATACATAAGAAATAATGCGACGGTGGTAAGCAGTTGAGGGTTAGAAAATAGCTTGAAAAACAAATAAATGCAAGTGTGGTAGATCAACTTCATTCGTAACAGGACACAGAGATAAATGATAATATCAATGTTAAAATAGCGTGAAATTCGTTAAAATGTTAACTATTCACAAATTTAAGTCCCCCTAATGTGTACAAAAACAATTTCTCGTTATCCTGATTATGCTACGAAGACTTTTAATCCTTTCACCCCGAAATCTTCCATCACTTTTTAAATTCTAATCAACCTTAATGTTATTTCGATTGGTGGAGAATGACAGTGGAACCCAGTATATACATTTCGTCCTGTTTGGGACTCGCCAACTGAATGTGCTACCATCTTTGCCAAGTGATGGTGTTACCAATGAGACTCGACCCTAGTATCCATCGTTTCAAACGCCAAACTGTTGGCCAGTAAGCCACTTGGTCATTGCCTCAATCTCATGTGAACTGAATCGACAAGTATTGTTCGGATTGTATTATGCAAACACATGACATTCTTTAGATAAATTTCAATGATTTGACAATCTAGAATTATTCAAGTGTTTGGTGCTGAAGAGTCCCAAACTAGGCTGACGAAACAGCTGTCCAATACTCCCTGCTGGTTTTCCAATGGTTCTCTAACCGACGTCAGCTCATGATGAAATCCTGTAACCAATCTAGAATTACTTCATACGGTCAACACAACTTTACTTTTACTGTACTGGTAAATACGAGATTTCAATAATAATATTAATACATTTCGCCTTTTATCAATATTACAACTCAGTTAAACTAGGATTATTGATTATCTGATTTCTTTATTTCATGAAAATACGGATATTGTTAACCAACGTAATTAAATATTTGTTCTATTGATAAAATTCTCAAAAATAAAACAAGCTTACTCGAATGCAAACAGATGCCGCGTCGGCCACATAATCTGTTAAGGACTGAGAAACATTAAGTATCTTGATGGGGTGAAGTCGACCTTCTATGTACACAACCTGAGTATGATCTGAACCAAGAAAATTTAAGAAAGGAGTTGGATCAATGGTAGCTGACATTACGATGATCTGAAAGAATCAATTAAAACAATGAAAAAAATTGTCAAGTTATAGAATCAAAAACTACTAGATTACTACAAAAAGGGATAATTTTTAATATTTTTACCAAATGCTGTCATGACGCAAGGCATTTAAGAGTAACTTTACAGAAGCTATGCAGTACTAGATATCGATTTGGCTGATACTCCAGCGAATCAATTGGAGTTACTTAGAAACCACTTGCAATTCCATACAATTGGCGATGAATCACAGCTATTGTATGAGGACTGGTTATACTGCCCGCGGCTGACAAAACCTCGGTATGTGGAGTGGGGTTCGAACTCCTAACCCACTGGTTGAAAGTCAAGCGCCCGAAGCAATGAGCCACATCTCCACACTCCAGTAAGCTGTTTGGTGTTACCTTAAACAGCGAACTTTCGAGCCCCATATACCAAAAATCGTCATCGGACACTGATGTGCGTCGGTGGCACAGTGGTTAGGACTCTCGCCGACCATGCACATGCTCCGGGGTTCGATCCCCTGCCGACGCACACCCGATATCTATGGTCGGCCTGCGAAATTTGGGCTACCGATATCCATGCTGAAAATACGGCGTGGCATCAAGCTGTAATCAAAAGTAAAAAAATAAATAAATAAATGTAAACAGCTGAAGGAACCATGGCTCAATTTAAAGGCAAGCACACTTTGATGGGGCACTGGGTGGTAACTGATAACATGCATAAAGCCCTTTGTTTGGTGCAGACTGAATTCTATCAGTCAAGTTAGCTATGTGGTCATCATGCTAGACGGCTCACCATCACGGTACCTACAAAGATCAATCTACCACAAGGCAAACTGGAATGGACAGTTGACAAACTATCAGTTTTGTCCCAGTAAACAGAAAAGGAAATCTCATCTCACCTCTTGCGACGAAAATCTATCAAATATGCATTGAAGACACATCGGATAAGGAATTGGAGTCCTTCAGAAACATTCTAATCAAAAATGGATATCCAGCATACTTCATCGACAAACATCTAGAGATGAAGACCAACCCTCTGAGAAACCTGGATGTAGCGAAGATACCACTAACTGGAAATCTGAAATTCGACAGAGATACAATCAGAGATTCATCGAAGCCGTCTATCGACAGCGGTTCAAAGAACGCTCTTCATTGCATCTATACGCCTCACCTTCCCCAAACATGCTCTTGTTCATCATAACGCCGAAGACGAGAACCCATAGTTGCTAAATTCAATGTGCATTTACCAATTTACTTGCTTCTGTGGAGCTAGGTAGATAAGCCATACCAGCAGGACATTCTCTCGACACACCCATGAACATTTAATGGCTTCGTTGGCAAAAGAAGAAAATAGGACAGTCAACAGCTCAATTTTGGAGCATATTATTACTTACGGTCATGCAGTATCATCAGAGACTTCTTTCACAAGCATATTTAAAGTACGACCAAGTCGCTCGAAAGAATTTTGCCTATATCTCCTCCACACAGCCGAAGCCTTAGTAATCCATAAGAGGAAACCTGAGGTTTGCATTGAGAAACATTTTATCCAGCCTCATACACTGCCATGGCCTTAGTACTAGCTTTTTTCCTTTATCGTTTTCCGGAATAATTGTATAATAAACTGGATGTATTCCGTTTTATTATTTCAATGGTTTTGCGGCCCATTTTTAATTCTTTGTTCTCTTGTTTCTGATCGATTAATTCCAAACGACTCAACTAAGCAGTTGTCAGTCCTCATGATTGCGTAAGACTATTCCTAATTTTTCAAAAATAGTTATTACTGATACACTTTGATTTGTTTGTTTTTACTAACTCACAGTAACTTTTGACCTGTATTGTCAATCTACATTGTGTATACAGACCTCCTAAATAACTGCTCGAGTCGGTGGCATAGCGGTTAGGACGCTCGCCGACCATGCACATGGTCCGGGGTTCAAACCCCGGCCGACGCACTCCTTTACCTCGCTAAGCCAGAAATAATGCTGGTGAAGAGGAAAGGTTGGGCATGCGGCTAGCAACCCCATCCTGTAAAATAATAATAAACACTGCTACAGAAACTTCAAGCAACTAGCTTGAGGCCCTATGTTCCACTGGGGAACGTGAGGGAAAAAAAATAACTGCTCAGTTTTGAAGTGAAGTAAGGAAAAGAGATCTCTTTGCTGACTCATGTGTTCCTCAATTTCACTGATTTGAAATGTCACAATTTGAAAATGGTACTCTAAAATTCTGTATTTCATGTTGTAATGTGTAGAATTCAGAAATGAAAAGATGTAACCCTATCACGGCTCCATATCAGAAGTGACAACTATAGATTTCGTTGACAACATTACCAAAACTTACATTTGTGATTCTAAGACAACACAAAAAGTTTGTGTTAGAGATCACAATATGTGACTCTAACTGTATAATTTCTAGTGAAGACCCAGAAGTTGCTGCAGTTAAATAGTTAGGAAGACTAGTACTCCATTTTCAGCCAATGGGTTCTCGGTTCGAATCCCACCTTGACAGTTAAACTGAGTCAGTTAGGGAGATGCAGACTTCCGGGTTGGGGCCCTCGGGACTCTAAGAATCAATGGCTGGAGACAATAGGTGACATGGCTCAAAATCGTTGTCAATGGCTTACGCAGATGTATTCAGTCTCTGTAATCTTTCATATTCCTTTCTACCATTACTCATTCTGTTTCACTCTTATACTTGTCAAAACTCTATTGATTCTCTTCACTCATCTTCTTGTCTACCTTTGTGTGCTATTTGGAACGTGGCAACTCGAACTGCTGCACTTGGGTGCCAAGTTCTATGTTGAATCCAGACCAGAGACCAGAACTCACAGTAACCTTTGACCTGTGTTTTCAACCCACATTGTATACACAGACCTCCTAAATAATTGTACATCTCTGAAGTGAAGTAACGAAAAGAGATCTCTTTGCTGATTCATGTGTTCCTCAATTTCACTGATTTGAAATGTCACAATTTGAAAATGGTACTCTAAAATTCTGTATTTCATGTTGTAATGTGTAGAATTCAGATATGAAAAGATGTAACCCTATCACGACTCCATATCGGAGGCGACAACTATAGATTTCGTTGGCAACATTACCAAAACTTAAATTTGTAATTCTAAGACAATGCTTAGTTTGTTTGTTCACAAAACGTTTGTGCTAGATATCCCAATATGTGACTCTATAATTCCCAGTGAAGACCCAGAAGTTGCTGCAGTTAAATAGTTAAGAAGACTAGTACTCCATTTTCAGCCAATGGGTTCTCGGTTCGAGTCCCACCCCACCTACTTAAGAATATGCAGCTAGATGATATGGCTCACAGCCAGGTACATAGGGAATATGCTCCGTGTAAGTTATTTCCGATTAATTAACTAACTTAGCAGTGAGAAATATTGACGTAATTACTTTAGTTTATAAAGAATCTGTAACCCGTTAGTGTATTTAATAGTATACACGGTCAATCAATTAACCTACTCAGACCCAGAGAATTTTGAGAACATAGTTTGGTGAGGCGAACCCTTTAATGGAAGAACACTTCAGTGCTCATACTTAATAGGTTTACAAGTCTTCGTATATTCATTGTTCTCAAGTAGAGTGAATATATAGTGATATCTGTGATACTAATTAATGAGTTTAAAATGCCCTTCATACAAAAGTACATAGGTAAATACTTACCTTTAGTAATGGAAGAGGTTTTTTGCCCTTTTGAATGTTTTTCCTTAAACCATTCGGTTGGTTAAACGTGGTCGCAAACTGGGAACTCTCTTGTGAGGAATGTAATTTGGCACGTCTTTTTGCTGCAGATAAGACTACTCCAAATAAAATGTCAGTATTTAAACTGCGTTCATGAGCTTCATCCAAAATAATAAAATTGTAGCGTGAAAGATCTGGATCTAAGATAGCTTCACGCAGAAGCATACCATCAGTCATATATCTTAAATGTGTTGACTTTTCACTCGATACATCTTCGAATCTTACACAATAACCAACTGGTCCAATACCTACAGGACCCTGACCCAATTCATCTGCAACACGTAATGCGATGCTTATGGCAGCAACACGTCTAGGCTGTAAGGACAAGACAATAATAGAGAGAAAAAATCATGATAACAGATGTGTAATTTTATTATTGCTTAATTCAATAAATTTAACATTTTTCTTATGAACACATTATTGATGCACAAAAACTACTGATAATAAAAAGAGTATCATGCGTTAAAAGCCTGTTACCAATTTAGAAGCTATCAATGTCACTTCAAATTAAACAATCCTTACTAACAAGGCGAATATCCGATGCAAAAATTAACCATTGTGACAATAAAGTTTAGAAAACAAAGATAAAGCATCATAATGAAAAGTGCAGGATATTTTTGTGTACATTAAATGAGGAATTCCAACTTTGTAGCGAATCAACCCCTGAAATACTTGACAAGAGTTATACATCACTACATCTCCTATGAGATAAGATAAAAATGTCTAGGGCAATCATTACTGAATTACAACTGGTTGCTGTCACTTCAGATGATAACTCTTCATAAGCTCTTACAAGACTGTATGAGTTCCAATAGAGTGCTTTCGGAAATCCTTTCACATTCAAAAATTATCAAATCTCCCTTTGACCATTGGAGTCAAACATCATCTTCAGGTCAAGAGATGGCAAGTGTTGGGCATCGGCAAGCATATCTGTACGTCCGAAACCTGTCAAATGGTCAGGATATTAATGTAAATTTATTTGACACCGGAAATGATCTGGTTTTTTCAATTTGTTTTGCCAGAGCCTCACTTAATTCACGCATGATTGTGGACTCTAAGCTTTTACGTATTGCATTAGTCAAGCTGCTTCCTCTGTAGTTATCACAGAAGACTGTTTATTTTCATATGGACTGGGATGCTCCAAAGCCTCAGGATGGTCGGGGGTGGGTGCCTTGCGCTGCGGGTTGGCCACCCCTCCGCACACCTCTTCAAATGCTCCCATATGACCGGGCGTCTTACATAGCCTCTCCTGAGGAAGTCCTACTCACTGCCTTCACGTGGCGGAGGTGTTTTTCACCAAAGTGAGAGGGCGAAAGCGGATGCCCGGCCCTCTTCACCGGGTTGACTGTCCATTGGATGACAGTCTAGGGGAGATGGCTAAACCCTGACTCCAAACCTCCAACGACTGGCGTATGAAGCTCACTGGAGCTCACCGGCAGACGTATGGATAAAGGGCTTGTTGGATGTCCTGGATGTCTGGCCCCATTCAAAAAGGCGTATGAACCGAACTCCGGTCACCGGCTGCCAATGGATAGTGGACTCCCTACTCCACTCCTACTGCCTTGTAGGTCACACTTGGTTGTGTAAAGGCTAGAGCTGCACTATCAAACAAAAGGCCGAGTGGTTCTGGGGACATCACTCGTACCAAATTCCCATGAAACTTCATAAACTCTCTTCATCAGATCGCTGCGCCTGGGTAGCGATGATTTGAGAAGTTCATGAAGCCGGCTCATCCTTCCGTAGGAGATAGCCGAAGCAAAGTAAAAAGTAAAGTAAGATGCTCAACTATCTCTGTAGTGGGTATATCTCGGATCCTCCAATGCTAACAAATACAGTTTCCTATCAGGATGCGGCTCCCACTCACAAATATCGCACCAAAATTTGAGTGATTTGGTGGTAATACTAGTTTACATAGCACAAGTATAGCTGAGAACATACAGTACAAATATCTAACTTATACTGATATATATTAGCACAGACAAAGCATTTATTCATTGCTGAAAAATCCAAAGCCATGGCGAAACAGCTATTCAGTGTTTCATAGTTTCTGGAGAATTTTAGTTATTGACTTGAGATAAGAACTACTTCAAAATGTCGTATTATGAAAAAAGTTCTTGAAGAAAATGATAATTCTGCAGAAAATTTACGCGTGACTACAAGGGGACTTTATAAAAATCTTAAAAAACAGTCACTGAATTCCAAAGAATTGACCTAAACTTTATGATTTATCACTATAATGATTCCAGTAGTGCAACTTTGGGATAACCATTGCATGCCAGTTCACAGCGATGATCTATTTAACACTGACTCTTCATGAATACAATCTTTAAAAAATCTACAGACCCTTTCATATTCAACACGATTAAGCACCAGAGGTGTCGGTGGCAGGGCGGTAGATTGCTCGCCAACCACTCAGGTGGTTCGGAGTTCGGTCCCCGGCCGACGCACCCCCTAACCTCACTGAGGCAGTAATAAGACTGGTAAAGAGGGGACGCTGGGCATGAGGCTATCAACCCTATCCCGTAAAAGTAAACACCACTGCAACCGAAACTTTAAAGCTCTAGTCTGAAGCCCTATGTTCCACTGCGAACGTAACAGACTAAAAAAGCCTCAGAAACTTAGAATACACCACTAACAACCACTGTCTCTACCGCTTGGAGTGGACAATGTAGGCTGGTGTGATTAAAAAAACCTTTACCTGAGTTATTGCAACAATGCCGCCAGTAGTTAAATTCTTTTCATACAAAAACTGAGGGATTTGAGTAGTCTTGCCAGATCCTGTTGAACCAACGATAACACAATAATCATTTTTCACAATAGCGTCCACTACTGCATCTTTGTGCTTCCAGACAGGCAATGTTTGTCTAATGCGCAGTAAGTCACTATGACTTGAAGATTCCTTTGAAACCCCTATGAACAAAAGGTTCATATATGATAAAGTTATGACCAATGATGAACAAAAGTAATGTGTGAGCAAAATAGGAGGCCGGTGTACACAATATGTCTCTAAAAGCCTACCCAGTAGATTTTATGACATCACAAGTATCAGAAAGTATGGGAGCGTTCCAAACAAGTTTTGGTCGTAACACATTTATAACGACTCTGTACAATGGTGAAAGTTTTTTTTAAATCCATTTGTCAAACTGGTCAAGTACATAAATAGACATTATCCGAAAAATAAGATACAGACGCTTCATCTTGTGATTCACAGAGTTATTATTAATAAATGAGAAAAAGTACGAATTACAGGTTAAATGGAGAAATCGATTACACAATTTCGTCTAATTAAAGAATTCAAACACATCTATCCATTAGGAAACTTGGAAAAGAAAGATAAATGCAACAGGATAATATGAGATCAGCTTTTATTATTTCGAGGAGTCTTCTCAACTGACTACAACTTGAACAAAACAAAAATTTAAGCTACTACAATAGAAATTTGAACGTATTTTCTCAAAGACAAGAAGTAATTGATAGGAACAAGGAGTAAGATAAGATTGGAATGTTGTAAGAAAGTGAGAGTAAAGGACTCACTGGCATTAAGCAGTGTGTTTGCGCAGCATTTATTGGACACGAATTGCTGTGTAAAATCTGACGGCATTGAAAATAATCAACAGGTAAAAGAAACTTATTTTGCTACACTTTGCCGAGGCAATCACCATCAAATGATTAAAGCCAAATGTATGCAGAAAGAGACAGTGGTGAAGCTTTCACAACCTCAGTGATTAACCTTCAATAACAAAGTATAAAATTTTATTATGTCATGCATTCTACAATATCTTCTCTTCTGTTTAGAAAATTCTATTGTTTTATCTGAAAGTTACCCACCTTTTTCACCATTTTGTGAAAACATTGTCTGTAGTCAAGTAGCCTAGGATACTGTGATACTGTTTCTAGTTAAACTTCATTTCTATCGAGAAATTTTAAGCTCTGTTCTCAAGAGTATTGGCCTAATTATCCTACAATTAATCAATCCTTCTACTACTGGCATCATTTTAGACTTATCTTACTCCTAGTTCCTATTAACTACTCCTTGTCATTGAGGAAAAAGTTCAAATCTTCATTGTGGTGATTAATACTTTTGTATTGCTCAGGTTGTAGGCAGTTGAGAAGACTCCTCGAAATAATAAAAGATGACCTCATATTATCCTGGTGCATTTGTCATTGTGGCTTTTTCTAAATCTAGTCTTATTACTTCACCCTAAAGGTTTACTTTGCGCATGACAATGTATAAACTGAACTGAGTGACCTCTTATCTATTCGTTTAGAAATATCATTTCAGACGAATACGTAAGGCTCAAAAACACAAGTAAAACGATAAACAAGACCACAAACTCATGTATACAGTTCACTCAGTTTTGCAAGTGGCTTATTTCTTTCGTCTAGCGCTTCGTGTCTATTACTTGAGATTTCTTGATTTCCCTACACTTACGGAATGCTATGAAAGTGATCACACTTCAATAACTTGGATTTTTTCACGGCCTGTAGAGTGAACTTTTATTTTTCAAAATGACATTAGTTAATGCAATATGATCTGTGCTATATGACACAAGTGTATGATATCAAGTGAAACTATCCAGTAGGATTAACAGCTCAGTACATTTATTCACCTGGACTTTTCCCACTCCTTGCGTTCCGAGTGGGACAAAGGGCTTGAATTTTGAAGCCACAGTAGCAGTGATGTCAACCTTACGAAGTGGGGTTACTAGCTTCGTGATCAACCTTCCTCCCTTTGTACCCGAGCTTACGATCTGATAGGCAAGGTTCAGGAGTTTGTCAGTCGGTAGTCGAAATCTGACCTCTTCTTACCCCTGTATGTGAAGTTACTGAAGAACTCTTGAAGAAATTAATTGTATTTAGATCAAATATGCGACCCAAACATGAAAAATGTGTTAGTTTCGCGGCTGAATGTTATCGATAATCACTTAACAGAACTGTCATCATTTCAGAGTAGGTTCAGTATGTGATTCCGAGATAATGACTGCTAAATTACAGAAAAGTCAATAACACATATATCTGTGACTAAAAACAACTGATATTTGTATTATGACAGGTGATTCAAAAATATGGAAGAGCCACAAAAGCATATTTCACCACGTGACAGCCAGACTAAATTGCTATACACATCATACAGAGCAAAAGATCGAATAACTGAAGTGGTATCAAACTTACTACATTTACCCACCAAAATGATGTAATTATGCATGTTTAGAATGAGCAAATAACTGATTTAGTCGTCATGCGGAGGTCATTATGAGTAGATGGAATTGTCAAAACTTTCAAAGGAATACATTTATGTAGAAGCATATGTGAACTTTGTTAACATGAGAAGCATTAGGGGAATATGATAGATACTTCTAATGTTAGGCTTAGCATCAAATAAGAAGCTAAATGAGTTATTACGCATTTATTCTATCAGTTCTGTAAGCTGCTTATTTGGGATTTCAGGGATATGGGTGATACTCTCCGGATCGGATGGAGATATAGTTCTAACTATGGGGAAGGAGAAGTACCATATCACACTGCACGTCCTACCGGACCAAAATGGGTGACTGTGCATCGTAGCTAAGTAATTCGCTGTGTACATCCACTACCATTCGTAACTTGTTGTTATGAGAATCTACTTACTTTTGGCGGAAAGAAATGTTAAACCTTGACTAGTTATGGTTCCGGACTGCGAACATGAATAAGTAATTATACGCGCACGGATATATGTATTCAAGATTAGTTTAACCTTACAGTACAAAGAAATTTTGTTTGATGGACAGATGTTAATACGCACAGACAAAAAATCTGGTCACTAGATACACATTGATAAGATCTCTTCTGCAAGACAAGGTGAAAGGTGCTTAACACTGTTAACATGTTAGACGCAATACAAAACCCCAAACCTTTCATCTCATGAGGGTGGCGCTTTGGGGCGCATTTGGCGCTCAGTCAGATGACCTTCGATTGGTACAAATGGCCACCAATTGCTGTAAATAGAAGGAATTATTTGTCTTAATTATTAGGCGAACACACTTTGGAGTGATTCAGACAAATCTTTTACGGATAACCGTAAGGAACGCCACGGAGAGAGACGTCATGCGGCTATGTTCTGTTGGCATTGTGGAGCTTTCAGAAAAACTACAGATAACTGTGACACGGTGATGTCCAAACCAAACTATCAAACGAAAAATACTGCTAAGGGACTTTTCAATCCCTTGGTAGATTCTGATAGCACCAAGTATGCTAATTGGATGATAAATGTCTTACTCGATCAGAAAAACGGCACGTGAGTGACCGGCTGTAGCGAAAAAGAATTCAGACAGATGAGTATGTATAACCTCGTGATACTCACGCGAATTCCCTTGTTCACTGTATTGTTTGGGTATCGTGAACGGTTTCCATCGGCAATACGGCGTGGACAAAATAACGACCTCTGAGGATGCTAAAACATCCGTTAAACTGTAGTCCTACAACGTCTAACTATGGCTAACGGCACGAATCAGAAAACAACAAAGGTCCCTGTTATACCAATAATCTTCACCTTGCCTACCTCTAGACTCTCAAATATTTGAATAAGGAGAAGATGCAGAACAAGGAAAGCTCCCAGTCAGTTACATTAAAAGACAGCCTCTTCTGAACCGCTGTTAGTACACAGAGGATGTTGTAGCGGTTAATAATTCCCCAAAATTATTGACAACAGCAATCATCACTCAACACTGGATGCTGACCCTCACTGTTTAAGTCGACTTGTTTAGCTGAAGGCTTCCGGTCAAGCATCCATGCCATTTGGTACTCCGTCGTGCACGATCACTAGCCAGCTAAGCATTCACCTCAGTCCACAAAATGTTTCCGAAATATATCTCGTAGTTTGGACGATCAAATACTGTCTTTTGCTTTGCCTTTGGTTCACGAGGAACGAATATTATAGAAGTTGTTGGTATTTGATCTTGCGTTAGTATACTCCGCACAATTTGCGAACGTTGATACCGTAATTTTTTCATTACTTAAAAATAACTGATCTCTCAAATTTCACTTGCTTTTAATATCAGCACATCATTCTGTTATAAAGAATGTGTGTGTATGAAGTCGGAGGCTTCTGTTACTTGGGCCTATTAGTATATGAGGTAGGGCACAATGCCTAGATTTGCGATACACTTCGTGCAAACTGCAAACACTTTGTGAAACACGTTGGTTACGCGGCGAGTCCTCTAACCCCATTTGCGCTCAAAGTCTGTCGCCAAGATGTTTCTGCAGTGCTCCTACTGCTTTCGCTATCTATGGTCCAGTGAAAAGAACATCTGAAAATATGCTAACAGTTCTCTAGTTTTCTTATTTTGGTTATGATTATTAGACTGGAATTATCTGCGCTCCTACTTACAACGTTGTGAGATGTCACTGAAGCCCTAAGTTGTTTTATAAAACAGCAGTTCTACTCAAAACGAATTAAAGGTACCATAGGGAATGTGCCTGAGCACCTGAGATCACCTCAGTATACTTCACTGCAGAAACTCTGTGAGACGGTCATCATGATTACCTCGCCTTGTTTGGATAGAATGCTTCACTACTCAGCTAGGTATTCAGTGCAGGGAATTCACATGGCTTTCCAGGAATATAGAAACTTTTTACATTTTGGAAGGCTGTACTCTTATTCTCCATGTTGTTACTCAGCTGACTTCATTCTGGATAAGAACAAAAATAAAATGCAAAACAATCACACTGCATCCCTGTTGTTACGTCTGATATTGCACCTTCAAATACCTTAATTGCACTTTATACATCATTCTAAATTATCACGTTAATTAGACCCTTTTACATTTTGTTGGAATGCACATTTCGCTAACAACGAGCCAGCTTGTATCCAGCCATTGTTCTCTTGGTATTTAGATGGTGGATGGCCGCATAAATGAAGATTAACAACATAATTACCTGACGTAATCTGTTAAATAGAACAAAAATCATTCAAAATCTTCAACTATTTTGGTTTTAATACAAATATATTTAGGACACCTTGGCTTGTTTCTGATTCCGGAATGAATAACGCGAGTCGTATCTTCTTCTAGAGTTATTCACACAGGGGTCACAACACTGGTTTTTATTGAGGTTACAGCCGGTGAAATGTACATTCATGAGCACCCTGGTCAATCATATGCCAGAGAAGTTTCACAGTTTGTACCTCTAGTTTATGATACCGCAATTTTTAATAACAGAAAGATAGATTTGGTTAACGTCTCCTCTTATAGGTACACCACAATAGCTTATTTATTATTTCAGCGTTTCTCATTTCAGTCAAGGATTCAGATGGAGTTTTTATGAAGCATCTATGAGTTCTCAACTCTTTTGACCTTGGTCTTTATCATAAGGTTAAGGGGACAAAGATGCCGCAGCCATCCGTCTCGTACATTCTACACATCATCTTTTGGAATTACCAGTGTAGAAGTAGCGTTGCAAGCAGAAAACCCCCCACCTGAAATGTTTCCGACGACTGCCGTGTTTTGCGTCCGGTAGGAAAGCCTATGATATCCTCCGGTGCATTTTCCTAGTCTCTACTCACTAAACAGCAGGACTTAGTTTGGACGAAATATAGGGTTAGTTCTGCTGAAAGCCATCTAGTTGACTAATAAGGTAAAAACGCTCAAATATGGCCATCTTAGCAAGGGACTGCAGTACTCATGTAGGGAAGACGAGCAAATCCAATAAGTATATTTAGTAATCTTTGGATTTCATGTAAGGGACTAAAGAAATTCCTCACTTCAGTTGAACCTCTTTCATTGTGTCTTCAGCAATCAGTTTGTCTGACTGTACTGATTGAATCATATCCCGGAAAAGTGAATTTTCAAGGGACAAGAGCGTAGTTGCTGCTTTGTGGTGTGATTGTGCCTGTATGCCATAGCAAACTCACACTAGAACAGATGTAACTATGATATTCTCCCTTTACTGGTTGGGATGGTGTTAAGAGCAACCTGGCCACCAGGCCAGGTGGGCCAGGCCGAAGAGTCGTAGACGGTGTCAATAAAACTCAAACCAAGCACGTATTTTATGTGATGAAAATAGTGTCAGGCATGAACTAACTAAACCTCTTTGCACTAGTAAACCAATCACTTTTTCCACCCATATAACGTCAAGCTTTATTGCCATTGTTCTTCTTATATTTACAATCCTCACAATTTTCCATTCTTATTTATTTATTTTCTCGAAAGTGTAAACATTCTGTATTATAAATACTGTTTTTGGAATAAGACAGATTATTACTATTGAATAGCTACACAACAGTCATGAGCTTCATTTCAAGCCAAAGCCAACGGCCAACGATCTAGAGGTCGTTTAAGCAGCGTGACCGACTGGCTTCCTAGACTTCATACCGACAAAGCAGCTATGGCGGTTATCCTTTGCATTTCTGTTTAAATGACCACCTGCGCACAGAAAACACTAACTTCAGGCACAAGGAGTGACACTACTTTGCCCAACATCCATCACTCATCAATCCATCTTTGATCTACATGCAGGCTAGGGAGCGGAACTCAGTGATATGCCTACGGGCTATAAAATGGTGACAATAAATTACTGACCAAATTGCATGGGTTATTTTTTGCAACAAGTGATTTCGGGATGTTCCATATGGTGGTTGATCATCCCACCTTATAAAAAGGGGGACCAATCTTCCCATGTTAACTACGGTGAGATCGGCATGACATCTAAAGCTCTAAGTTACATGCCCCGTATAGACGCGGCATCGTTAAGGAGAAGGAAAATTGTGGAAACCTAAGGGGCTTTAGTCCCTAATGAACGTGTTTTGATCACATTTTCGCCCTCTGACAGGTTGTGAGGGGAAGGTGTGCCTACTGGTGCCGACTGTCCGATATCTTGATCTTAACATGCCATCTGACCTGTCAATCGAGGGGTGTTTCAGTAATGTCGAACTTCTAACAGGGCACCAAGAAAATATGTCGTACTAACCAATGAACTCTAATTAAATTCATGCGGCCACGCAAAAACTTATGCAGAGTTCTCAGGTGACGTACCAAATGTCACCATTTTACGTAGGGCAGGTGTAAGTGTAGTAATGGAGGTGATTCCAACCGACCTCGAAGTCTCAGGGATTGACTTATTGACGGTGAAGTGTCTTTTCCATATACAGCGTGCAGAAACATTCTGGCAAATGCAATCTTCCGAACATTTAGAAACAAACTTTATCAGATATAAAATGACGTAGCAAAACTGGTCTCTGCCGGCTCGTGGATGACGGAAAAAGAAGTAAAATGGTCAAACATTTTGACCACACAACTTGTTCAGGGAGTTTAGTTAGCCTCAAGGAGGAAGGAATCTTAACTAGGGTACGGAGGACTCTCTTAGCACCAACCGTCGTGGAATGGCTTTGAGAATTAGCCATTAGAATTGGAAGCTATGAAAGGGTTAGCTGTCTGCTGAGATAGGTTTCTGTATTCGACTTACCATATCAGTTGGTATGTGGTCAGTGATTGTAAGGTTACATATATAAGAAGGGGAATGGATCAAATAAGTTGTATGTTGCATCAGATGGAATGGCTAGGACATGTGTTACGGGCGGGAGGTTGGCTCATTCCCTGGCGAACAATGTTGGATGATACGGATGCAGGCGTGCAAATAGTTAGGAGTATCCACACCAGAAATGCCGCCAATTCATCTGGCTATTGTTTTAAACCATTCAAGGAAGTGCCAAATGTTCACCAGCAGTCGTCAGGATGCTGAGAACAAATGTTTGGGGACTATTCGATACATAGATTCACATGTCTAGTCGATATGAAACAAACTAAAATAAACGAGACAATCGGATGTTCGCTCTCAATGAGAAGAGCGTCTGTTTCGCCTCCACTCCACTGTGATGACTGTCTTGTGAGTGAGCCAGCCTAAAAATGGTCTGAACACAGAATAAGGAATTTTCATCCGCAAATATTCATCTGGGGCTCAATAAGCTATATGGTAATCAGCTGGACATCAGGACAAGCAGTATTAAGAGCCATTTGGAAGATTTGAAGATTTACGCAATATACAGTACTGCTTCGGATCACAACACTCCAGTCTTCTCTCAACCAGAAGGCAACAGGGTCACGGTGGAAACTCATGACTCCAACAGACGGGGAACAAATTTAAATAAACAAGAATGTTCACTGATGTCTCAACATTTACACACGTTGACGTCATTTCTTCTTAGGATTTCATATGTGCCACCATATGTTTATTGAAAAGGTTACCGGATGACATTCATTCTGACGAGGATGTGGGTATTGACGGATTAGGTGGACCGTTTTAAGGCTTCCACCATTAACTTAGAAGTGATGGTTTCAAATCAATCATATGGTCTCGAAACTGATGAAGAGGTAGAACCAGTAACTTTGAAGATGCTAGGAAACTGTTGATTATTGGAACGTGAGGTATATGAACAGGTTACCCGCTTCAAAATATAAGAACATAGAACAGTTTCCCATAAGCGCTGGCATTCACTGAAATGTCCTTCATTTAAGAGGAGGACGAACGGGTGCGACTTGGGGAAGGAAATTTGGGTTAGGATTTAGTATGAAGCACTTTCTCCGAATTGAATTTCTTCTGTAAATCTTGGTCAGGACAGCTTATTATCGATTTCACCGTAATAACATAACTGCATACGCAAACCGACTAGCTCAGGCAAAATGTGAAAATTCGAACATATTCTTAGCTGGAGTTACAGAGGCGAAATGACGCGTCCTGGTAGAAGCCCTAGGGAAGGTAGTTAACCGATGTGCCTTCTTTAGATATAAGGGAGAACAGGCATAGGAACGATGCTCAAATAGCAGAAGAAGTGAGATATGACATACAATTTAAATGGGTCTCTGAGAGCAGATAGAATGAAAGGGGACTTTCCAAACTGCTAAATGGAGGGTTAGTGATGTACTTCAGGCACTAGGACGACGAGCACACTGAGAGCGTGGCCGTCATAATTCCACTAACGCCATTGAAGACTTTCATGTGTAGAGGACCAATATCACCCAGGGTAATGACAGCAAGATTCAACATAAAAGGAAGAAAAATTAAAGCTATACAGCGCTAGGCTCCCACAAACTGCACTAGCGAAGGAGAATTTTGAGAGATAACTACAGGTGGGTGGCGAAATCAAACCTTAGTGGGTGATATAAATGTCAAATTGGGAGCAAACAGCACTAGAAGAGACTACATCATGAGTCAGTGAATGAGGATGGCATATTCCTCATAAATTAGTGCACCTTCAGTGTGATGATGATTTGAAGCAGAGTGTACAAGCACAGAGATACAAATAAGGTGATATTGCCTGTTAACTTTTCTGTGGTCTCAGCAGACCAGGTACTTTGGGAGTCACAGTATAGACACTTGCGTTTATACACCATCGGCATCTTTTCATCCCTTAGAGTTGCGTCATCAAGGAAGAACACTGAAACTTTTCGAAAGAGATGTATTGAAGCTTTAAGAGGAATGAAGAGGTAAGTTATGGAAAAGCTTTCTATGAACACTCGAGAGCTAACAGAGAAGAGACGGAAGGAATTCTCTTTTCTCATTTATCTACGCAAAATTTCAGCTCCAGTTCAGGTGGATTACGATGTCACAGACAATATCAGAAAAGCTAGAAAGATCACTAGTAGTCTGAAATTACTGTGGAAATCTGTTGCAATCAGCACAAGATTCGGATTTTCAGCACTAACGTCAAGTCAACGCTTCTGTATGGTTCAGAAACTTACCCTGCTCGTCATCAAAATCACTTCCAACAGGATGCAGACTTTTGTCAGAAGCTGCCTTCGCCCTATACTGAAGATTAGATAACCGGCAAAGAAATAACCGAGTGGATAACGTTTTGGCGTTTGAAACTATGGACACTAGGTTCGAGCCTCAGTGGGAACATAATCACCCCCTGGGGAATGCAGGTGCATCCAGCTAACGAGTCACAAATAGGACGAAATGCGCATCCTGGATTCCACTGCTAGTCACCATCCACCAATTCAAATAACCGAAAAGTTTGCAAAATGGACGTGACATATACTGAGTGACAGGAACTTGAGTGAACCTCGAATGAGAAAAGAGTCGGGTGTGGGTCTGAGAGTGACATGGTGGAGACCATATGAGATGAAAGCTTACGGTCAGTCGTGGGGCTAGATGCAAAAACTGCTGAGAACAGCGTGTAGTGAAGATGCGCTGTTGAAGCCCTATGTTCCACTTGAAAGCCAAGAAAGCAATAAAGATACCTCTTTAAAATTCGCTCCTAGTGAATGTTTGCAGGGGACTATTGCAACCACATTCGATATATTTGACCTATTGATCTGCAATCAGGTATAGTGCAGCTTATAATTTATATGCCCTAACACTATGACGCTTTAAACGTGGTCAAGAGCCTATTTGCCGAATAGACATATGCACTTAGTAACTCTTTAAGTTTATAATGAGAGGATCCTGGTATATGATGATGAATGACTTATATAGACTTCAGTAGAATCCTGATATTTATACATGAAATGTCTATAGAACGCTTTGACAGAGGCACAGGATATAACAAGGTGTTCAGAGCTCCATAACATTTGTGCCAAACATCATGTAGAGTAATAACAGCAAACCAATAGTCGCACTAGCAACCGTCACTATGCACCCGTTTAGTATGGGAAGAAAAGCGGTAAACATTTACTTATAGAACAAGCCCTCTTAATGCTTTACTGAAATCCCACGGGAATGAGTGGAATAAGAACGAATGCAGTAAGACGGCGTCACTGCCCACCATATACCGATGACATCAACTTCAAAAAGACTTCCTTATTTTCCGCAAATATCCCATTGCTAAGGAGGCACTTTCACCGCGATCATCACGTAAGCCATCTGATAAGACCAGCTCTGGATTGCAAATCTGTGCCTGATAAGACCTGAACTGCCTAACAAAAGTAGATCTTTCACATTATTATTTTACTGAATATGATGCCGAATAAAAGATACAAATCTTAAAAGCCAGTCTTCCTTCAGTTATGGAAACCATGTAAGGTAAATAGGAAATCACAATCCTGAATGATCTGAATTTCGATCTGATCCAAATTTTGAATCCATTATTCAATTCTTGAGCTATTTAATACAGAGGCATCCTTAAAACAACTATGAATTACACTCGTTAGGTTGTTTTTTAAATGCTATATAATATTTAAATTACAAATTCCATTGAAAGTAAGCCAACATTAACACTAAATCTTCTTGAATGCCAGTACTTTGAACGTAGGACAATGAGACAAAGCCCCTACAAATTTGTAAATAGAATATATCATATAGAAGTACTTAAAATACACTGGTAAATTAAATCTAAGAGATGATCACAGGTAAAGTACAATCGACAACCGTTGACAGCAGTAAGACATCATCAGTAGTAGAATCAAACAAACGAGTATAATCCACGAACTGAAGGTTGTCTACAAGAATACAGACACTTTTAACGATAACTATACACTGCCATTAATTACAGAATCAGGTGACTAACCAAACGAAAAGTTCATTTCAGGTAAACAAGTTTTATTTCATAACAATTACAAAGTCAAAGCATTCAAGTTATTTTAATTTAGTGGATTTCTGGAATAGCATGTCAACAATACCACCAAGAGATTGTACTGCAGATAATGCCAGCGGATAATCTTTACCTTCACATTCTGGTTCTCTTAGCACCAAAACTCCGGAGCCTTGATCCAAAATTCCTTTAGTAAAACAGAACAAAAAATTAAATAACATAAATAAAATGTAGCGAAGAATATTAGTCAACGTCTCTGCACTTCTAAATAGCACATGAAATAATAGAGAACATACATAGAACAATACGCACTTTCAAACTTCGCTCTGCCGACAGCAAGCCCGGTAAAGTTCGACATGAGACTATCAACCCCACCATGTGAATAAGAATAATACCTATGCTATTGAAACTTCAGAGTTTGAGGCCTTATGTTCCACTGGGAACACGAAACATAAAATGAAATAAATAAGGGAGAGTTGCGTAATGCACTATTGTGTTTAAGACATATGTACCATATTCTAAATAGCTGAGGATTATACGTTGTATTTAAGCTGGTACAAGGAAAAATCCGGAACAAAAGCAACAATACTACACTACTTGCATACCAAGGCTAAAACACCATATAACACAGACGAAGTGTATTTAATTAGAAGCTTTCTAATGTTTGAATGTGGTGCCATAATAATAATAATAATAATAATATATTCTCATTTTTTACATGAGGGACGCCAGTTTACAGGCATCATCAACATGATAAATTACATATACGATTAGTAAGCATATTTAATAATAGTAATTTAATAAAATACATTTTTTCCAACCTGTGTAGGACACACCAATTGTACAGGCATGGATAAGTATTATTTACATTACATAAATTTGGTTCATGGTAAAATTATAAGGTTGCAGTCATTTTGTCTATGGGAGCAATATGATAACTAGTCATTCAATGGAACACATCAAGAAATATAGAAATATTGTCTTCGCATTAACAAAGAAAACCCAAGTATGTTTTGGATGGATTACAAATACTTGGGAAAAAAAAATAAAGTTTGAAGTAATTCCTCCATATAACTTTGGTGTGTACGGCATCAAGTCTTATTCTTGATTTATATCCAAATTTGATAATAATTTAAAATAAGTAATACACTTGTATACTTTTGTCAGCATTTTCTTCGTAACATCACAAGTGAATAGTACTCAAGGTAGGCTAATAATAATGACAGTCTGTATTTTCTTATAAACTGGCTTAGACATCTTATCCCCAGCCAGTGGATCAAGGTTTAAGTCCTACTTTGTTTATCAACGCTTGGCTAAATAGGTGATACCACTAGCTATTACACAATGCAAGTAGCTTACTACCGAGTGAATAGAAGTCTTTGAGTAAAACACCATAAGGTTTGAAGGTAAAACAGTAAACGACGATTCCTGCTGTATAATCATGATCATTTGACGAAAAAGAAATATAATTATGGTTTTCGAAGAGGGCTTAGAATGCTTATTATTATTCATCTAAAACAGGAAAAGAATAAGATATGCAACGAAAGGAAAAAAATTTTAAGCCATTATTCCTAACTTGAATATTAAAAATGACTATATCAAAACAAGTAGAGTGGGAAATGCTAATCAAACATTTTGGCATAGTTAGTTGATATCAGTTAGAGAACCATTGAAAACCAGCAAGGAATACTGGACAGCTGTTTCCTCTTAGTGAGGTCCATCCAGTCAAGTGTGAGGATGGATGTCCCACAGATGACATTAGTTGGTGATCACGCTAAATCACGAATTGGTAGAAGTTAGAATTCATGGACTGACCATTGAATCGGGTCCTAATGGCTGAATGGTATACGAGCTTGCCTTGTATACGGAAGGTTCTGGGTTCGAAACCCAGTGGGTGCGTACTACCGATGATTCTCATAACTAGGATGAAATAGTTGTCCAGTACTCCATGGTGGTTTCAATGGTTCTCTAACTGACATCAATCCGTGATTAACTCGTAAAAACAAATCTAATGTTTGTAACTAGATAGAGCATAAGTCATAAAGTGAGTTGGGTGTCTTAACACCTTTGTTGTATAAATCAGTCAGTAATGAAATATCACAATAATATGTGCATAATGACAAAAATACTAATGGAACATAAACGCTATCAACGTGAAGCCGTTATTCAACCAGCTTTTAGAAAACCAGCCAAATGCGGAAATGAACAGGTGTGCAATTTTTCCTTAAGTGAAATTTTGACAAGTTTTAGGAAGAATATATATATATAAACTTGCAATTGTCATTTTCTTATTGATGTTAGTCTTGAGTAGTCAAGTTATTGGAAGGTGGCACTGGAAGCCTAAATTTTAGCTTGCATGGTAGCATAATATTAGAATTTTAATTTTAGACTCTGGAGCGAACAAGACTTGCATGGACTGATTTAATCGCATGATTTTTGTAGCATCGACTGTGTCAGTTTCTCTCGCAACCTTTGTTAATTGGCTTAAATCTTGTTGATTTCTAAATAATATCCTCCGTTGACTTACGACGACTACACAAGGAAGTTGAGACTTTTTGGCATAAATCAATGTCTTCTGGTATAATTTGTTAATTTATATATTCTACCCATTCTCTTCGATTGTCCTCCTCTTCCTCCTTATTCTCCCCTATGCTTCTCAAAAAAGGACTAGTTCGTGATGTGCCATTGACCCAACTAACTGATAAGCATTTTATAAATCCTTGCAAGCAATTGGCTGAAGTTATAATTTCACATACTAAACATCCTCTTTATTCGCAAAAATTTCTGCCTTCGGGTAAAACCAGAAAATATTCCATAAGAAGTTATGCTGGTACGTCTATATCATATTTAGTGTGGGGATTGTGTGAAGAGACTAGTGTCAGAAAAGAGCTTATAAACCTACCTTATAATGAGGGAATAAGATAGCAAATTATTTTGGGCACTACCATTATACATATTACTTTTCTATCGAATTCACTATTTGCTTTTTTATTATTTTCCTATTTTATTTGTTTGGTAAAGAAGATAAATTGTTGCAATACGTTGAATGCTGAAAATTCCAATCTGTACAATTATTACTGTTTGGAATGAAGTGATTCCTATTTTTATAGCCTGATAATTTACCAGGAGATAACGGATCAACTATAATTACACTATTAATAACTTTTCGGCCTCAGGGTTATGCCCAGCTAAAAACGTAGTAGTGGTAAGAGAGTTTGAGCGAGACTGAGGCTTAACAATACAGGAGATCAGTAACACACACTATGCTTAAAACTATGATCAACTGCGTGAGAAATCTAAACTAACGCCTCAGGAAAAAGTGGAAGTAACAAAAAAAAAAACAATTATTAACAGCAAGAAAGAACTTACCATTATGTTCATTGTCTAAAATCATCTGTGAAAGCTTCTTCTCCACAGTTTCCTGACAAAAAAATGAAGACACATTGTAATTACTACATTTTAAATCAGTTATTTTTTGAAACAAATCACAATAATTACGGATTCTTGCAACTAACTTCTGAATACAAGTTAAGCAGAGATTGAACCTGCCGCTATAAACGACCAGGTAGGGCAGACGGTGAGTAGACTTCGGTCTTCCTCGCAAAATACTCTCATCCGACCACGCATCCACACCATTTGTAATGTAAGTCTTATTCATTGCTTTTACATAGCGGGGGTATTCTCACTAAAGTGACTCTTACAACCGGACTGGTAGATATCCAAGTCTACCTAAGAGAGCTGGAAAGTCCTGATTCCAAACTTTTGGTGTACATGGGCTTAAGAATCCGAAATGACAGAATAGCATATGAACCCGTTCCAGTCAGTAGAGATCATGGGAATGAAGTTTCGACGCTTCTCCACTGTCATATGGTTTCGAAGGCTCGGGGTGGTCCCATAAAACAACCGGCTGCTTTGGTCTGAGCTTCCGGGCAGTGTTCCAGTCATCGCGCAAACTGAGACTTTGTGTGGAGCATCTTTTGCTGTCTTTAATAATAGGCAAAGTTGTTCCAATGTGTCTCCACATTATCGTGAAATATCACCTACTGACTGACTGACTGGTTTCAACGTAGAACTTTGTACAGATGTACAACAGTTCGAGTTGCGACACTTCACTTAGCACACAGAGTAAGAGAAGAAAGTAAAAAGAGAGTCAAAACAGAGATAATACACAGAAATATGAGGCAAAAAGAATAAAGATATGGAATAACAAGACGGTTTCATTGGATATAATAAATCACAAGGAGGGGATGTATCTGTGCCCTGCATTGCGAACGATTTTGAGCCAGTCATATCACCAATTGTCTCCAACCATTGGTTCTTGCCGTCCCAAGGACTCTAACCACACTAGCAGTCTACACCTCCCTACGTGACTGGCTTAAACTAACTGTTGTGGATTTCATTGACTCATGAAGCCATTTTTTGGTTTGACCATCTCTAACTAGCTCTTTTCCAGCCTGATCCTATGTCAGTCAGCTAACACTGCCCGTCGAGGAAGGCGATGGTTAGGTATATCATACACTATCAACTCACAATAGTATAATTACATTAACTAGTAGGATATTAAAATAGAAACGGGAGACATATATGTAAAGAAAACCAAGCCACAGGTGACATTCACAAGAAATCAAAAACACTGGAGAAACACCTAGCTAAATAAATCTATTGTGCTTACCAAAGGAATATTGATAAGTTTAGCGATATGACCAATTTGAACACGGGAATACGGTTCAATAAGTTTAAGAAGATTCTGTCCAAACAATGTGTCATAAAATGTTTTCAGATGTCTGCTTATCACTGGGTCTCCAGATAATTCTGTTTTATACTTTTCTTGAAGCTAAAAAAAATAAAAATTAATAAAACAGTATTGTATACAGAAAGCAGCATTAATATTACAAATATAGTAAAGGTCTATTGAAGAAAGAGTTTAATGCAGAATAATGCGACAGAAACATTAAACCGGCTTTCCACCATATAATAGATTGAACGTCACATCACCTGACTGCAGGTGAACACAGAGAAGACGGAGGTGATGAAGATAACCAATCAACAGTAACAACAACCAGCACCAATCACCATCAACAGGAGAGATTTAACAAAGGTTGCCTCCTTCACTTATCTGGGAAGCATCGTTTCAACTACAGGTGGAACGGACGAAGATGTCAAAGTCAGAATCGGAAAGGCAAGACACGTCTTCATCAACCTGAAACCAGTTTGGAAATCTTCCGTACTCAGCACAAGGAACAAGATTTACATTTTCAACACCAATGTGAAGCCGGTTTTTCTACACGAGTCAGAAAATTGGCCAGCGTGTCACGTAAAGGATTTCCAACAATCGGTTACAGACTTTCATCAACAACTGCCTTCGCTCCATACTGAAGATCAAATGGTGAGAAAGAATAAGCAACAATAAACTATGGGAACAAACCAACCAGGAGCCAATCACTTAACAAATATGTAGGAGAAGGTGGAGGTGGATTGGGCATACATTGAGGAGGCCATCAAATGACATCGCACACCAGGATATAGCTCGAGTGGTTTCCAAATGAGAAGCGACGAGGGTGACATGGAGGAGATCGTGTCAGTAAGAGATGAGAGAGTTTGATCAAACGTGGACCCAGTTGGAGAGGACGGCAGGTAACAGAACAAAGTGGAGATCTGTTGTTGAAGCCCTATATCCCACTCGGAACACAAGGGAATCATAATAAAGTAATAATAATAAACATATCAAAGCCTGAAAACGCTACGTGGTTATCTAAACCCTAGCACATGGAGATGTGACTACTTAGACCAATGAATGAAACGAACATATAGTTGGCAAATTCCTATACAATATTATAAGTGACTGATAGTGAACTGTGCAGGCGGGTAGAAATTAGTAAGGGGGTATATTGAATATTGTATAGAATGAAGATAAAATTAAAAGGATGAATGTAAAGAAGAATTAATTAAGCATAAATTACCAGTAAGAAATCTCCAAGTGATCGTTCTTTGGCAGCTACTCCAACCTCTCGCATAGCATCAATATCACGACTTGTATACTTTAAAGCTAGTTTAGTTGTAAGAATACTTGGGATTTCATCAGCACTGAAATGTAGAAATAAAAGACAGATCAATATTCAAACGTGATAGGGTAAGCATTCCAGAAAGTTAAGCATCAATTTGCGAATTTCTCTCACTATTCATTATGATGGATAGTCACATAGCAAACACAAGTAACGAAGAAAATAATGTCAATTTATAGTTCAGGTAGTATCATAGTAGTGTATGGTTTTATTCAAGTTATCTATATTATTATTTCCCATAATCTCATTGATCGTGTCACTCATCGAAGGTGAGACATCAAACAAAGATAAGAAAAACAACAGCAAGAGATGAAGTATGAAATGAAACCCACTGCTACATGTATTAACTAACCCATAATGGCTGAAGCAGTGAAAATACTAAACCTAAAATCATCAATGAATACAAAGTTTGTTAAAAAGGGTTAATTAGTACAAGAACCTAGAATATATGTGCAGTATATCAAGTAAACTGAACCTTCTGAATTACTGAATTTTAACATAGGACTTTGCACAAAAGTACGCCAATTTAAGTTGTCACGCTTCATGTATTACACAAAGGAAGACAAAAGAGAAAAAAGGGCGATTTGGGAGGATGATAATAAGCAGAGATGTGAGGGAGAATGAATAATTACACCGAAAAATTGAGGGTTTAATCGATAGTAAGAGATTACAAAGAGTGAACGCATCTGCGTCACTGAAGATGGTTTTGAACCACATTACAAATAGTCACTAGACACTGGTTTCCAGTATCGCAAGGACCCCAACCACACAGTCTTCACCTCCCTAGGTGGCTCAAATCAACTGTCAAACACTTCAAGGACTGATACCAGGTTTTGGTTTGACCACCCCTAACTCTTTTCCAACGCAACCCTATGCGAGCTAGCATTGGACGTCGAGAAGGGCGATGACTCGACATGCGTAACACATGTCCCAGACATCTTAATCGATGGAACCTCGTTCCTTACCTAACACTCTACGCCTAACCTCAATATAACTCACCATATTATACCATTTAACACGGGAGACAGAACGCAAACATCTGTAGTCAGAGACAACTTGTCTTTTCATATCTTCCACTTTCAGTGGGCATATCTCACTGGACCTTCTACATAATTACTGAGAACAGAAGAATACAATGCTCTTTAGATTTGTCAATACACCAACTTACACACACTGTACTATTTTAAGAATAAATTATTAAAATCACAACTCAATAATCAGTGGCAATGAACCGTCAGCGTTATACAATAGTACATACCAGCTAAACATAGTTTCTCCTAGGAGACTAACACGTATATACACACATCCTGCGTATACTTCTTTTTCTTGCACATATGACTTGCATTTTATTTCAATTGGTCATTTTTTCACAAATTACTAAACTTGAGTACCAATGTTAAACGAATATAAGGTACATAATAACCCTGACATTTTAAAGGTCATGACTCCTTAAACTCAGCAGTGAATAAGGTTACAAAGTAAGTGCAGTTTCTGGTATTTATGGCCACTTCCTTAATGAGACATTCAACTAATAATACACAGCATGCAAAATAATACATTAGCAAAAAGATAAACCAAATAAAACCTCAAAGTATGATAGCAGAAATACTTTCAAGACTAGTAATTATGATTCGAAAAGTCAATAAAGAATATGACAAACCAGTTTAGCATTATTTTGGAGAGTAACATGTATTTAAGAGCATCGACAGCACGTTTGGAATTGATGGAATCAAAGCCTTCGAATGCTTCATAGAAGTAAGAAAAGGCAGTTTTGAAATCACGTTCATCAGCAGCGTGCAGAATCCCTGTAAATGAAATTTAGATAATTTTTTTAAGAAAAAGACTACAAACAGTATTTATTCATAAAATAAGAGGCATAATATTTATTCATTTAATGTGTGGCATTAGTTAATATCACTATTAAAAAAAGGGGAAGAAAGGCAATAGCGCGCAGCTCACAGTTGCTGAACTTCGTTTAAGTAAGGAGTAATTAAAAAGTAAAACAGAAGTGTGAAAATAGAACTGATAAAATTACCAAACACTATGAGACAAAAAGTGGAAAAAAGTGATAAAATTGAGAGGAAAGTGACAAGACATTTGAACCAGAGCGGTTAATTGTATTATCACTTTTAGAGTTTCCAATCATCCATTTTGGCTGTCGTCCCCGGACACACGCAAACTAACTTATATGCCTTATTCAGTAAACTTAGGAATTGGTCACTCATTGTTGTCTTCCGACGTAATCCCATTAAAAGTGAACTTTTACATTGGAGATGACCAATTGTTTTGCAGTCATGGAGTAGGAAAGAATGCACTGCTTTACAGTATGAGTGATCGTGTGAAGTGATCGTATATTTGATGGGAGAGCTACATGTCATAAAAGTTAATTCATTTGTTACCTAAAAGAACCGGAACCTAACTTTAAAACCTAAATCTAATATACAGTACATATACATATAATAATTATACAACGCCTTTAATGAGAGTCGGTTCTAAGTCCCTAATCTAATTCATTCATGAGATCACTGTTTGATTCACTTTTGTTTAAAAAATGCCAGAAACAGACATACAGACTAACCTAAGGTGGGATGACCAAATATTTTTCACTTAGAGGGTAACACTGCTTTTTCCGCCTCTATACGATAGCATTCCATATAAGATGGTTTCATAACATCTTACTATCGACTGGTATAGAATGCTTGTCAAGATTTCCGAAAAAGACATCTCTCTAGGTGGTTTGCATCACCTTCTACATCTGTTACCTAAATACACTAGCTTAACAGGAATTTTTCAAAGTTACAATTTCGAGTAATAGATGACAGACAAGTGCAATTCTTATCGGTCACATACATGTTCTCCTTCGGAATCATGTCAGTGAAATTCAACTCAAAAGGAGAAAAAGCTACAGTTAAGCAATGGTATGTGCCTAAAAACAGTGCATGGGTGATATGAATGCCAAATTAGGAGTAGACAACACAGGAGGAGAACTCATCATGGGCTAAGATAACCTTCGTGAAATGAATAAGAATGAAAATATCTTTGCCGAGTTCTGAGTCTTCTATGATTTGGTGAATGAAGGCAAAGTGTACAAACACAAGGATACACACAAAACCACATAGATCTCATCAGATGGACATACCGAATATCAGATTGCATCTCAATTTCAACAAATGGGAGGTGCAGCCTACCGGGAACAAAATCGAGAAGAGCAGATGTAGACTCAGACCTTCAAGATCAGGTTCAAGTTTAACACTAAAAAACTGAAGGATATAGGTACAAAGGACATTCACAACAGTCATCAGAAAACAGTCGGCGATACTAACAACGTCACTAAGGAAACCTGAGTGGAGAAACACTGGGACTTTCTGAAAGCGATATGTTAGGAGACCTGTATAAGCACTTTAAGTAAGAAGAGGCGAGACAAAGAATAACTCACTACGGACACCTGGAAGCTGATATACAAGAGGATGATGAAGCATATGAAACATTGCGGAGATGAACAATGGAAGGACAGTGCTAGGAAAGACAAAAGACGATCTTACGACACACTAGCAACTGAAGCAGAACAGGTTGCAGGTAAGATTGTTATCCGGGAAGAAATCAACTCAGATTAAGCCAATGAAAGATAATGAAGGAAACGCTGGATTGGTCATTTCAAGGGACTGTTAAACAGACTACCACCAGCGACTAATTCAAAAATGCTACCATCAGACACAGAACTACCAGTGAATACCAACCCCAACAAAATCAAAGTTCTGAAGGCTACATAGTTACTAAAAGCGCTGAAAGCAGAAGGGCCAGATGGAATATCATCACTGAAACAAGGAACCCAAGACCTCAGTGGATATACTCAAGCCACTGCTGCAGGTGTGGAAAGAAGGAAAGGTACCTGTCAACTGGAAGAAAGGTATCCTTGCCAAGCTCCCAAAGAAAGGCAACTTAAGCAAATTTAAGTACTGACACGGAATTGTACTCCTGTCTACTCCAAAGAAAATATTAACCAGCATAATCCTGGAGAGTCTAAAAGGTGCCCTAGATGGATAACTTGACCCGAAGCAGGCTAAATTCAAGAAAAACAAACCATGCTCGAATTACACTGTGATACTACGCATTATTGTTGAGAATAGCCTAGAAAGACAGCTAACTTATTACCTCAGCTTCATTGACTTTGAAAAACTCTTCGATAGCGTTGACCGTGAAGTAACTTGGCAATTTCTTCAAAACTACGGAGTGCTAACATTTATAAACCCCATTCAACAGCTGTATGATACCGCAAGCCAAGTGATTCACAACGGAAAGCTTAATGAAGCCTATGAAGTGAAGACAAGACTGCCTACTACCAAAGGTGATTTTCTCGAGTGTAGTGGACTTAATTATGCAATAGGCAGAGGGGAGCAAGAAGACAAGTACACATTGGGCTGAAAAAATGACCTTAGGTCAGGGCTTTGTGGGTGACTTATGCTTAGTGTCGCACAAACTTGAAGATCTACAGGCGAAAACACAACTTCAGGTGAACATTAAGAAACAGAGGTGATGAAGATGCCCGACCAAAAACAAATACCAATTACAATGGATAGGGGAAGTCTGAAAGAAGTTGTCTGTCGCTTAATTGGACAGATAGCACGGCCGAGGATGTCAACGGCAGAAAGAATCAGAAAGGCAAGGCAGGGATTTATACTTTTAAATCAGTGAGGAGATTTACAGAACTTAGCGCAAAGAACAGGATCCAACTTTTCAACAGTAATTTCAAGTCAATGCCACTACATTGCTCAGAAACTCCGCTCATCACCGTAGGCATTTTCAGCAGGCTGAACATTTTTATCAACACAAACATCTGCTTTGTGCTGAAGATCAGGAAATCAAAAAGGATAAGCAACTAGAAATTCTGACAGCAAACTAACCTATTGTCTAGGAAGTATGTGGAGGGAGGAGACGGATAGGACATGCGGCATTTAAACAGCATTTCATGTCAGGTCTTTAAATGGGGAGCGAGTAGTTGGGTATCTGAGGTTGACAAGGGGGAGATCATATGAAGAGGAAATAAAAGTCTGTGGGTAGTCGTGAAGCCAACTAGAAAAGATTAAATGAAATAGAGTACAGTGGAGATATGCTGAAGCCATATGCCCCATGAGGAGCTCAATGAAGGAATAATAATCTATGTATTAAAGAATTGGTGGTGGTTAGGAGTGAACACGCACGCTTCGTCAAACGTGAGACCAGTCAGTTATATGTACTTACATTCCAATGAGTGTTTTTCTATTGTTCCAAAGCTATTAAACCATGAAAGCATCCCAAGTACGAAGGGTATAGCTAAACATTATTTATTTGTATTTGCAATTACCCGTTGACATTTTTGGACCAAACTCAATTGTCTCATTTCATCGTACGAGCATCTTGATCGGATGCCTTGGTATCTAATTTAGATTCCACTGTAAACCACCATCAAGCAAATCAATAAAGCTATTCACTGATGCCTAAGCACAATCATGCTAAACGTCAGTGTTTTTCGAGTGCATTCTGCACAAAACATAACCAGTAATTCTTTGTGAACATTAAAGAGGATAGTTACACAGTTATAAATCACTTACCTGAAAGAAGATCAAGATTGGCTTGTAACCGTGGTGGGCAGTATATGCCATTTGCGGTAGTTCGTGCTGATGTGAGTGCAGCACGGGCTCGTTGTAGATTTCCTAACATGTAGTATACACGACTCTCCATTAGCTGCACCTCAACCAAGAGGGCTTTATCGTCCAGTTTTTTAAGCTCCCGCAACAAGCTAGAACCTGATAAAATTAAAAGGAAACATATTATCAAAGAAATTGAGATGCTTATCACTTAAAATATTCACACAACTAGAGAACAAATTCACTAAACTTAAATGAGTGTACAAGAGTGGAGTTCGTACACTTAACACTCATGCACTTTGAAATATATGAAGCACAGTTTGACTGAATTGGTTGGTTGGGAGGCAGATATTTCGATGGTTGCTCCACAAGTGAAAAAGATGGCAAAGTCACATACAAGAAAAATCCTAAATTACCTAGTTTTAATGCTTCTTCATAGCTTCCATTTTCGTAATAGAGACCCATAAGACGAGTTTCCAGTGCCTGACGAAGAAAAACGCGTCGTTCTTGATTGGCCCATTCGATGCAATCCCGACAGAGATCAACCTCCCGACCAGTACCCCCCTCAAGGTCCAAAAATAAGTCCACTAAAGTTCTAACAAGTCGGCCAGCCTTGGCTTTACTGATATGTTTGAGAAACGGACGAGTTATTAAAATAAGATCTGCTAATCCTGAAATGTAAGAAAGAAATACAAGATAACTTACAATAAGACTAAGTGAAATAAATATATAAAAACAGAAATTTCTCCATAGATGACCGTACATCTGAGCCCAAATACGCCATCAAGCGCACTGAAAAACAGACCAAACCAATAATTATATGATACTGACGATACATTCTGGCTTCGTAGACTTTGGGAGGTTGGGCGAGTTTCGAACCTGATGACGCACAATTTTGGGTAAGATCTTCCTTCACTTTGTTATTCAGTCTACACCGGCTCTCAGCTGATACTGTGATAACCCAATTTTCGCAACTTTAGGGCTAGCTTATTAAGCAGTTAACGTGAAAAAGTAAAGTTCGGGACATGTATTTTTAAAGATACAAGCACATAGACAAAAATCTGACAAATCTGTTCACCTCAGTGTACACTTTTGTGCCACAACAGCAAAATACTGAAAGTCCACGAAGTGATAATTCATAGTTTACTAACCGAAGATTAAAATTCAGAAGATTTTGATGTCAATGAACATCGTGATTACAACTAGAACACAGGTATGTGGTTCGGTAAGAAAGAAAACCCTCCAGTAAAGGAAAGCGATGACCAGGGAACTGACTGCATACTCCAGGAATAGATAAAAGTTGAGTTGAAGACGAAAATCATCGGGTAGTCGCTAAAGTACTACGGAACGTCTTGAGAGTCTATATTTATAAAACTCTTGGTATTAATTTTCCATCAAGTTTCCTAAATTTGGTGAATACTTGCTAAGTAACTATTCCTAGCCTTAAAAACTGAAAAGGTTCATAAAGAGACGTTAAGCCAGATAAATGCCTTAACTGAACGAATACCGGCTCAAGTGCAGACTAGTATTTATTCTTACGAGGTTAGAAAGCATGTGTTGGGGGGAGTATGTGTAACTTGCACTCAAAAGAAAGACATATGAATGGGGAAACATGGGTGCTCTGTAGCATGAAAGGGGATGAAACAAGCTAAATAGTAATAAATAAAACCAAAAACTTTCAAACCAACCTTTGGCATTTTTAGTGTCTGCCAGTAAATTTCCCAGTTCCAGTATGGCCTGTTCTTTTACCTTGATTTCTGCTTCGTCTGATCCAACATCACTTTTGACTAAGAAAATAAGGTAATCTGCTGTTTCTACCTATATTTTGATACTTTTCGATTAGCTGGTCACGACTTTCTTCGCCATCAACAGTTTGTGCAGCCGAAACCATTACTCAGCCGTATTTTGAATATTCGCGTGACCTTGGAGCATTTAAACAAACCTGTTTTATTGAAACTAATAGCGACTCTTATTCAGATGAATTGATTATAAATACTTATTCGTTAATTCTACATGACTTGAAGAACAATGGTTTTCTTCGAGTCTCTATTTATACTGATTACTTGAGTTTATTCTGTTCATTTTCATCAGTATGAGCGTGGGCATAATTATAGGCATAAAATGAAAAATGACTGGCTTGTAATGTGATGCTTGAATACTATGAAAATGTTTCCAGTGGGCCTGTAATAATTCACATAGCAACTGATAATGCTTATTGCCACAGCTGGCTCCTTCTACCAGGAGGAAATTTTTGGCCATTATGGATAAGGACTGCTGTTTATGTTTTAGCACTTCTTTATCTGTTTGTTGGAATCGCCGTATCATCCGATGTTTTCATGTACTCTATTGAAAGAATTACTGCCAAAAAACGCAAAATTATAATTTATGATGAAGAACTAGGAAAGACGGTTGAAGATGAAGAATTTATCTGGAATGAAACAGTGGCAAATTTAACATTAATGGCTTTGGGGTCATCCGCTCCTGAAATTTTACTTGCATGCATTGAGGCAGTAAAAGGACTATCTGAAGATTCGCATGAAGTTCACAGTAGCTTAGGATTATTCACTATAATTGGATCAGCAACTTTCAATTTGCTAGTGATATCAGGCATATGTATTGTGTCCATAACCTCACCAACAGTGAAGAAAATTGCCAAATTCAGTGTATTTATGTTTACGAGTTTTTGTTCTCTATTTGCCTATGTATGGATGCTGCTAGTTGTTGCATACATCAGCCCGGAAGTTGTGGAGATTTGGGAATCTTTGTTAACTTTATCATTCTTTCCAATAATGGTGATATTTGCATATGCTCAAGATAATGAATGGTGGTTGAAGAAATTTTTTAAGGTAAAAAGAAGTGGAAATTTGCCTCAAAAACCAGAGAAAAATCCTGAGGTAAAAGGAACTGTGATTAAACTAGTTTATCTTCTTGGTTAATTTGTATGTAGAAAACTTATTTTATTGGTAGTCAAAGGTGTTTTATTGTATTATTTTAGATCTAGAAACTTGTTTAGAAGTAAATACATCCACAAGACTGATTTTCGATAATAATGATCAATGACATCTTGCTGAAATTTTGCTAGCTTCCCTTATGAATGGAAATTAATTTCTGCATCAATAACTTCATTTTACAGTTAGTTTATTTGTCTTTCGAGAAGCAGTTGGTAATTTGATTTAGCCTCTCAATAAATGGGGAATGCACCCTAAAAATGGGTTAGTCTTTCATCTCATATGTTAAATTTGGGCCTTTGGCTAAGGAAATTTTAACATTTAGATTTTAAGACATTTAGCAGCAGGAGTGGATGTTATGTTAAGATTTTCAAAGAAGGCCTTGTTCTATTTTGAAATATTTATATCAGGACTTTATGAAAGCTTTCTTTTGTTTGATTTCTAAAGTATATGAAGTCGATCTTAAACTTCAGTTTCCCATTTTGTAGACACTTTGTCAGTAAGTTCAGAACTCAGTGGAAGCATTACCTTTATAATGTACATATACACCTTAATAATGAGCTGCAGAAAAATATCTTTACTCACTGTAGATTAACTCTTGACACCCAGTAATAAACCAGAGTGTAATATAGTGCTACATCACTCTGTTTAGTAGTCACATTTCGAAAGCATTCATTGACCAGCAGTTGGAACTTAACAAGTAAGCATGTACTTTCATTTAGTCACCGGTTCATAATTAATAAGAATTTCCATGTTTGTTTTTATCGGTATTAGAATAATCAACATAAGCATGTCCAGTTGCTAAAATACAGTCAGAATCTTACATTACTGGTGTACAGTGAAGCTGACACAATGAATTTAGGTGCTTCGATTCATTTAAGGGAGGTTGACATTACCACTTTTAATTTTCACCACTAGCTCTTTTGAAATCTGGAAGCAGAATCAATTTATTTATCAAGAACTAATTGATATTCCTCTGGGTCTATAACTTCCCAGTCATAGTAAATTAGGTGTCATGTAGGGAAATCCCTTTTGCAATAAATCACATTTTTTCGAGTTTATCTTAACGAAATTTTACTGAAACAATCGAAGTAAATTAATTATTTGCTACTTTTTGGCGTCTGAAAAAAGATACTATGCAATGTGTACTAGATATTTCTTATTCTCACTGAGGAATGCAGGTACATCCGGATGACGAGTCCCAAATAGGACGAAATGCGCATACTGGATCCCACCACTAGTCACCATCCACAAATTAATTTCTTATTCTTGATGCTAATTTAGAACATATTTTGGTCCTTTAAATTTTATATTCAATCATTTTTCCCTATTATTTTATAAGCTGGTTATTTATTTCAGCAACAAATGACTGATAACAGAAGTTTTGAACATTCAGCAGATGTAACAACTATTCAGTCAGAAAATACAGAAAACCGAAGGAAAATACAACCAAGTGAATTTCGATTACGGTATGTTTTTTAAAGAAAATATTAGAGATTAATAAACTGGAAAACTGATATGATTCACTTCAGTAGTTTTATTTTTCATAGAGCCTTCATGAGATATTTTTTAAAATTTTCTTCATGACTCAGTGGGTATTTTCGGTGATTTCAGTATTATTTTTGTAAAGTGTAAAGCGGTTACTCACATTTCCTACTCATCTGAAATTCAGTTGAAGAAAGCACTTAGTTACAATGTCATTTTCATTATCTAAGTAGGTAATATATAATGACAGTCTAAAGTAAAATATTCAAGAGTTTGTTTGTAGGGATTTGATTAGTTTTAAGTTTGCCCACGGATTGATATGAATTAGAGAATCGTTGAAAACCAGGGGGTGGTGAACATCTGTTTCGTCCTAGTTAAGGACTCATTGACACTATGCACACACCGGGATTCGAACCCACTGTTTTCCGGCTACAAGTCAAGCTTCTAGACCATTCAAGTTACTGGGACCTGACCCAATGATCGGTGAATTCTAACTACTAACTTCACTTTGTGATTTTATCGTGACCGGCAGTAATTTTGGATGTAAATGTTCTAATTGGTTTCCATCTATGATTAGACTTAAAACAAATATAATCCGAACAAGTTAACTCTTGAAAATAAATCTGATACTCACTAGTGACTGGCTATAGCGAGAGGTTGCCTTGAGTTCTACTAAGAAGTTGTGACCAGTGGGATCCACTTAGTCGGTAGTGAGGTCAAATACTTGCTGATGATATTGGCCGATGTTTGCGAAAAATCACAAATTGATAGAAGTCGAAATTCATGGGCCATTAAGTCAAGGTCCCAGTGGCTGAAATGCCTACGAGTTTGACGTGTAACCGGGAGGTCCTGAGTTCGAAACCTGGTGGGTGAATACTGCTGAGAAGTCCCAAACTAGGATGAAACAGCTGTGCAGTACTCCCTGGTTTTCAATGCTTCTCTAACTGACATCGATCCATGATCAGACTTACCGTTAAATAGACAACGTCAAAAAGATAAATCAGCGGTATTTGACAGCAAATTTCAGGTAACATAGTACAAAGGATCACAATTTCTATCAGTGTAGATCACAGATAAGAAGTAGAGAGGATATATAGATCTCTGCAGGTTAGGGCTATAGAACACATTCCTAAGTGGCTGCAAAAACAAATAATGTCATCTAATACAATTAGTCCAGGAAATTGATGTCCAATGTCATCTATCGCAAAGCACGTCACACAGATAGACCATACGGTTGATTTCTATAGTGCCTGTAAACCCATATATTAACAGGTTTGGGTTATACATTTCAGCCATGGTTATAAAGAGGATTAAACCCATCTACAGTCAAGGTTCATTTTACTTAATAATATTTTCACCTTTAACCTTACCCCCCACACCCTTGTTTCTAACCTTATTTTTCTTACCTCTTATCTGTAATCGTGAACCATAAATATAATAAATGGGTGGGAATATTCTAGAATAATTTCCGGTCAAGGGTCATATTAATAAAATTACAATTAGGAATTACAATGCCATAATAAAACAGGGGGTCGGATAAAACTCAAACAAATTAGCATCATAATTACTGAGAAGATTGATATATTGTGCAATTAGGGGTTAGAAATGTAGGAAAAACAAAACAGACAGGATGTTGAGATAAAAAATCTAGTAGGATCATAACTAATGTGACGAATAATTGTTTATGCAATTATCCTTATGGAGAGTATCTGTTGCTTTACAGTGTTTAAATAAAATAGGAGTACAAATTTATCGATTTCCAGTATGGAGAATGTTATGACTAATTTGTCACTGAAGGCTGTGCTCAAAGACTATCAACCAGTAGAAAGCTTCTGTCACTGATTAGTAACAACACTTTTGAGTTTAGCTATAGTTTTATTACTTTAATAAGGTGCCATTTTCAGCTTAGAGAACAGTGTCCAAAAGTTTGATTATCTATTGGAAATCATTGTAGTGTGCTAAATTAAATCCCTGCAGACCTACACTTAAATATTAATCTAGTACTCTCTAGTGGCTGGCTGTATTCAGGGAGGTAATTACCTGGGTTCCAGTGAGAAGTCGTGACCAGCGGGGTAACGCAGGTCAAGTGGGAGGATAAACACTAGTCGATGACATTCGCTAGTCATCCCTCTGTATCGTGAATTGGCAGAAGATATAATTCATGGGCCATTGGATCCGGACCCAGTGGCTGAAAGGTCTACGAGCTTGACTTGTAACCGAAAGGTCCTGGATTCGAACTTCAGTGGGTGCCTACTGCCTATGAGTCCCAGACTAAGAGGAAACAGCTGCCCGGTACTCCCAGATTTTTCAATGGTCCTCTAATCGATGTCAGTTCATGTCGAAATCCTGTGAAGAGGCTTAATAAGAAAAATGGCTTATGGTTGAGCTTGACTAGGAACTGATTTAGACTGGACATGTTGTAAGATCGATAATAAACTAATAATTCAGTGATAATGTGCTTATTATCGTACATGTAAACCTTGAATTTATCAAGACGATCCTGTGGCTGCACACTGATGAGCAATAAATTTATCTCATTTCTGGGTTATGCAGAGAATTGGATTAGTTCCAACGTGAATTTTATCACGAACTAATATCAGTTAGAAAATCGTTGAAAACCAGTAAGCATTGAACGGCTGTTTCATCCGGATTTAGGACTCTTCAGAAGCACACGCCCACGGCCTCACCAGGGATCAAACCCACGACTTTCAGTTTACAAAGCCGGTCGGGCAGGAACTCAGTAAACCGTGAACAAATAAGAAGAATATTGTGATTCAGAGTTACTCAGTTTTTACCGCCGTTAAGATAAAAAAATTCCATATAATCTTAAGGTTAAATTTATCAAAATTATCTAAAATTTCGCAAAATAGTCATTTTTGATGTTTTACTTTTATTTACCTTAATCAGTATGGAAAGACGAAGTTCTGAATCTGTCATTCGCAGGAAGTTAATGAGTGAACAAAGGTAAGCGGTTAATTAGTTAGTATCTTTAAAAAAATTAATATTATATTCATGTAAATTAGTAAACGAAACACGATTTTTACATTTTTAAGATTATCATTTATTTATTTGAGTTGGTAAAACAGGGAACAGCTGACATTGAATTGTAAAAGGTATTTGTTTAAACGACTGAGAACTCATTCATACAGTCACTTACTGTATTCTCGTTGAATTAAGTTTAAAGACACTGATTCTGTCAATGATAACATTTTTGTGAATTAGTTAAAATAACACTGTGAATTTCAAAGCACTGAACATCCATTTCATTCTCATTCATGATGCGTCAGTATTGTTCACATTACGGTTCCTTGTTGATTCTAATACAAAAATGTCGATTTTTGAGGACAGCAGTCTCCTTTTTGTGTATAGAGTTGAATTTCACTGACCTGTGGTCTTCATATTTTGTTATTTCATGTCAGAAAGTAACCTACAGTTCGTATTTGATCCTGAAGGGGATGGTAGCTACTGATTATTGGAGACTAACCAAGTAGCTGTGCAAAACTGTCCAGATGATGTTAGTTTGTAACAAAAGTGACTTTAGGTTGTTGCTATTGAGGTAAAGTGTGTGTTCATTCAACTAAAGGTATTTGATGCTAATGTATTATATTAAATGAATTTCTCCACATACTTGAACCTGCAAAAAGCAAATTTGAAAGACATTCAATACACCGTATAATGATGGATACACAAATGTATATTATCATGGAAATGTATCATTTATATGTCCAAAAGTTTTGAAAGTACTGCAAATTCATAATTTTAAAGATATGCATATACCTCAAATCTTTATCAACCTCATTCAACAGCTGGCTATTTGACAATGTCACGTGTCAAGTGATCGACGACGGAAAAGTAGGTAGGGCGTTTGAAGTGAATACAGGAGTAAAACAAGGTTGACTGGGTGCTTATTATCACCGATGATGTTCCCAATTGTGGTGGACTGGATTATGCATCAGACTGCTCACTGGGAGCGAGGAGACAGGAGTTCGCTGGACCACCGATAAGAAGACTCTGGAAGATCTGGATTTCGCAGATGATATATATCTGATGTCACAGGGACTCGAAGACTTGCAAGTGAAAACCTACAAACTGGCAGAAGTGGCTGGTAGTGAAAATAGGGCTGAAGTTGAACATAGAGAATACGGAGGTGATGAAGATAACCAATCAACCAACAGCAACAATCACTATCAAAGGGAGAGATATGACAGATGTTACTTCCTTCACTTATCTAGGAAGCATCGTTTCAACCACAGGGATGAAGGGATGAAGATGTCAAAGCCATCGTGTCAAAATCGAAAAAGCGAGATACGCCTTTATAAACCACTCCTCCTCACTATGCAGAACAAGATAAGGATTTTCAGCAAAAATGTGAAGTCAATCAGTCCTTCTATATGGATCAGAGAGTTGGCCAGCGTATCACGAAAAGGATTTCTAAAAAGTTACAAACTTTTCTCAAAAGGTGCAACCTTCTCTGGCTCCATACTGAGGATCAAATGGCCAACTGGTGAGCCAGAAAGAATTAGCAATAAGAAACTCTGGCCGGGAACAAACCAAACAAGAGCCGACTGCTCATCAAATATGTAGGGGAAAATGGAGATGGACTGGGCGAACGTTGAGGAGGCTGTCGAATGACATTGCGCACAACGCAGGCCGTGACTCGAGTAGAATCCCAATGGGAAATGACGATTGGGTCGCCAGTGTGATTGTGACATGGGGAAGGTCGTACGAGTTGGAGGAGATGAGAGGACGGCAGAAAATAGAAGAAAGTGGCGATGCATTGTTGAAGTCCTATGTTGCACTCGGAACCCAAGAGAATAATAACAAATAATAATATATCGTGAATTTCTTAGAAATCTAGTGGTTTCATAGCTTTTCCAATCCTCAGGTACATATATGGTAAAATAGACAAGTGATTATTTTGTAAAATCAAGTTTTTTAAAGACGTATAAAGTTGTTTTTTGTAATTATTATGACTCCAACTATGAACTTAGGTAGCTTTACTGCAGAAATGTTGGTCTCTGCGTCAGTGATTCAGTAGTTGAATACTCGCCAACCATACATGCGGTTCGGGGTTGGATTTCAGGTTGACGCACTCCCTAACAGGCTAGCCCATTATAAGCCTGGAAAAGAGTAAAGGCTAATTAGGAGGTTAGAACTCCCACCTCTTGAAAATAACACCATCGTCACTGAAACTTCATAGCTGAACCCTGAAGCCCTATCTTGCATTTGGAATGCAAAGGAATGAATAAATCAGTTCAGTTTCAGTTCAAGAAGCACGATAATCGAACCACTGAAGTATACATAACGAAAGCAATTTCCCCTTAGAAAATATTAGATTCCGAAAATGTACATAATGTTATCAAAATATCATTGATATGGATTCCTAAAACATTCTAATATAATTTGCAAACGATAATTCAAAGTTATGGTTTGTGTAAATGATTAATTTAAAATTCCTTGCTTACACTGTAGTAATTGAAATCCTTTTAGCTTCTACTTATAAGGACTGTGATTTGAAAATATGAAGCTTTCTAACTTTTCACTTCAGAGTGCATTGGTATCATCGTACCTAAGGTTATAGCCGTACCATTTAGTGGAGCTGAACCTTACTGACTCACCATTTAAAGTGCACAAGATAATAATAATAATTTGCTTTATTCCAGAAACAGTACTAGTGGTACAGTGTGGAATTTTCAGCACATATCTACAATATTTGCATCTAATTTTACCGACGTTTAAAATAAGTATTAAACAAACAAACAAAAAAAAAGTAAATCTGAAGACACCAACAGCAAAAAAAAACCAAAAAAAAACCCAGAAAAAACAGGATAAACACAAAATAATTATGAATGCGAAAAAGTACCAAAGTCTACCAAGGTCTAATGCAGTGTTTGTGGTGGTAGTGTGAGTAATCCTGAATAATACAAAATTTTTTGAGGTGGTGACTATGGCATTCACAAACAATGATTGTCAGTTTAATATTGCCGAAAAGTATAGAAAATAAGAAGATGAAATCCAAGTAACTGACGTAGATGAACCAATCATAGTTACTATATTAAACTGCAAAGTTGTTAATATGGTAGTTAGCTTGTCTACAGCATGACCACCTGTTATACTGGATGTACACATAACTGAGTTTTATGCAAGGACAAGACTGTTTCACATTCACAGACTGATTAGAAAAAGCACATCATTAAAAATCAATGTGAGACTTTCGCCTAACATTTTCCCTCATTTCCATACTTTCCCAGTAGAACTTAAGGCTTCAAGCTTGAGCTTTGAATTTTCATTTTCATTGATGTCTTCTTACAAGATGGAGTTGCTAGCTCGCGCCCAAAGTTCCTTCTTTGTCGGGTTTACACCCGGCTAAGGGAGGTAAAAGTGTACTCCTGTAGGGATTAGAACCCTGAGCCACGTGCATGGTTGGTGAGGATTCTACAGCTGTACCAGTTTCGCACACTTTCACATATACATATACATTGTGTATTTAGTCCTTTCAATGGCAAAACAGTTTTATAAAATGGGATAATAATTGAGTGCAGAAGGAAATCCTGGGTTGTAGGAGAGTTACAGCTAGTGGCCTCTGAAACTAAGGCTTCTACGATTTGATCACGCATTGATATCAGTTAGAGAACCATTTAAAATCCACCACTGGACAGATGTTTCATCCTAGGCAGTACGCACCCACTGGGGTTCAAACCCAGGACCTTGCGGTTATAAGGCAAGCTCGTATATTCAGCCACTAGGACCCGATTTTATGGGTCGTAAATTCTAACTTCTAGTAATTCGTGATTTAGCGCGACCCCAACTGATGTCGTCGGTGGAACATCCATCCTCACACGTGACTGGATGGACCTCACTGGTCACGACTTCTCACTAGAACTCCAGGAAACTCAATCCTGTAGCAAGTCACTAGAGAGCATCAGATTAATTTCCTTTAGTTGGTTTGTCAGAGTTAGTTTTGATTTTTCAAGTTGATCACTGATTGATATCAGTTACAGAACCACTGTTTACCAGGGAGTGCTGGACAGCTGTTTTATCCTAGTTTGGGAATCATAGGCAGTACGCTTTTCGTATTTCTAAAGGAAGAATTTTAATGATTTCTCTAAACTTTTTAGTCTCATCTAAGGAATATACTCACAACCCTTCAAAAATCTTCTACTATCTACTATCTAACTAAACCTAGGTTTCTTGTCAAATGAAAATCACCGATAAGCTGTAACTGATAATGTTTCCTACCAATGACTAACTGAAAAAGTTATTTCAAAACATTTTGTAATATTCACTTTTAAAAAATAGCTATTTTATTAATTTTCTTTCAGAAAACTCTCAGGTTTATCAGAATTATATTGACTTTTGCCTATTTTTTGTCTCTAATTTTATGTTTTACATGTCTATATAGACGTACATTTTCTAGAGGGAGTCTTTTCAGGTAAGTATGCCACAATTTCTCATATAAATCTGTATAATAATATTGTATTCTTTAAAACTAACTGGTTAAAATCAACTTCACATCGTTTATTTAACATCATTTCTGTATACTACATTGTGTAGCGAAATAAACAGTGATTGTATCTGAAAATATTTAGAATAATCGAGAAAATAATAAATTCATGGATAATCCCCATCCAGGCATTAATGAAAACAAAACACGTAGTTCAGCGAAGAGTCTCTTTTCGGCGAATTCATTTTCTTAGCTGTACAATCCCGTATATATATATATGGTTGTTTTGTATGTGTGTGTACATTAAATTTGTCAAACAAAAGCACAATTGGTTATGGTTATTTTAACTAAACAGGTGAACATTAGTAATTGAAGTTACGTAATACAAAATCAGTCAAGAAAATTAGGTGTTAATGAAATTTGGGGTAATAACAAAATTGTCATAAACAGTTGTTAAAAAGAAGTTATGTAATAATATGAATAGTTTGATGATTGAGTTTGACTCAGGATACACATAGGAACAAAGTAGAGAATACGAAATTACGTAAGAGTTCTAAATGAATACAAGAATTATAATAATAAGAATAATAAATATTTCTATCTACAAATCAGTCGGTAATCAATCATTCCACCACACGTGTTGTTTGCCAGTAGGTTAGTGAACACTAGGCAACTTTTATCACAAAGAAGTTCCAGTGAATTAGTCAAAATACGAGCTTATCCCTTGGGCACTGTGGTAGTATGTAATTCCACACAGTGAAACAGCATTTTTTACTGGATGATGAATTGGAAATTCAGGAAGGAAAGCTTCCAATGTTAGATTCTGGCATAAAAAGGAAATAAGATGGGAAGTTAAACACTAGTGTTTATAGGACAGCCACACATTCAAACTGATATTTGGATTTCCTATCATCCTACCCTGTGCCAGTATAAATAGAATTGGTGACATGTTTAAGTAATAGGGAAGAAAAATTAATTGGTACCAAGGAAGATCTAAGACAGGAAGTGAGGCATATAAGAGAAGCTTTGAAACTTAATAATTATCCAGATAAATTAATCAGGGAGTGTGTAGGAAAATGTAACAATAAAATAAATAATGATAGTAGTGATAATGATAATAATAATACTATTAATGACGACATGCATGTCAAATATGCGCAAGACAACACCAACAATAAGGAATCTAAATCATCAGTAGTAATTCCATACAAGGAAGGAACCTCGGAAACTTTATTCAGAATTCTTAATAAGGCAGGAATAAAAGTGGCATTGAAACCAACCACAAACTCAATTAGAAACAAGCTTTGTCGGCTAAAGGATCCTGTAGAGCCTTGAAAACAAAACAATTTAATTTATCTAATATCCTGCTGGAATGATTGTCAGGTCAAATACATAGGTCAAACTAGTAGAACAGGGACAGTCAGACTAGCTGAACATAAAAACTTAGCAAAATCTAGATTGGTTGATCCAAATAAGATAAGAAATCTAGAGAATAGTTCAGCTATAGCACTACATGCAGTTACACACAACCACACAATTGGATGGAATAGGATGACAGTTTTAAAATCTAATGTCACAGGTTGGAGGCATAGGAATGATTCAACATCTGTCCACCCGGACATCTGAAAAATACTACTACCTCTACGACAAATAGGAGAGGACAAAGGAAACTATAAAACTCAAGTTTCAAAGTCGTGTGATTCCAATTGATATGATTATGAACAATAAATTTTGTTTGAAACGTCATCCAGTAAATAATACTGTTTCACTGTGTCATGCTTCCTATAAACAATCTAATATGGAATTACTTACTACCATAGTGCCCAAGTTGTACACATATATTAATATGACTTATGGTCTTCCTGTACGGAAACTTATCAACAGTTTCACTCGACTTTCATAAACTGAAGCAAGATATGAAAATCATCGTATTTTCAACATTCGATGCTTAAAAAAATGAAATCATTCCTAAATATCTACGTCTAAGAGCTTCAGTTCCAACGGACAGAGTTAGAAGCAGAATAGAAAGCCTACAACGTTATCAAAAGACAGATGTCAATAAAGTGATTAGTCCTTGGACGTGGTGTTAATGACCAGTTAAGTCATGAGTTTACAAATGTATTTAGTCAGACAATAATGCATAATCCTTCTGATTTCTTTAGATTACAAGTTTCATAATAGTGATTTTGATGACAGGAAAAACATTTGGTAGAGAGCTTAGTCTACCAAGTGGTAAAGAAGCATAAGCAGCCAACCTATAATGAAGATTATGTTTGACATTTGAAAGAAGTCGACAAAAAGCCCCGTCTGACCTACATTTCGGGTTTACTGGCACTCATCAGCAAGGTGTATCTACAAACCCTCTGAAACTCGAACCTGTGTCATTCATTGTTGCAGTCAGAGACGTTACCGTTGAGCTATTCGGACTCACAACTTACCTCCTGTAGGGATGTAATGGACACACCGATTGATCACTAAGGAGTAACCAATGTTATTGCTAGTCTAGTCCTTGGTGTTGTTTCAGACTGAATTCTGTCAGTCCCGTTTGTAATGCGGCGAATCATCTGGTTAACTAACCACATTGCCAATGTGACTGATAGAATCCAGTCAGTAGCAACGCCAAGAGCTAGACTAGCATAACACTGGATCCACCCTAGTGATCAATCAATGTAGCAAGGATTATGTTTGACAGTGTTCATCATGGATATCTGTGCGTCGGTGGCACAGCGATTAGGACTCTCACCGACCATGCATATGGTCCGGGGCTCGATCCCCTGCCGACGCACACCTGATATCAATGTTTGGCCTGCAAATTTGGGCTACCGACATCACATGCTGAAAATTTCATACTTGTACTAAAATACGGTGTGGAATCAAGCTGTAATCACAACGATATACTTTGAAACGATATATATATATATCCCTAATGATTAATAGAAAGTAATATCAACCTCATGTCGAAATAAGGAAATATAATCATTTACTCCTTGTTTTGTTTTTTCTAAATTTCTATTAATTCGCTTAGTTGACAAAAAAAATTGGATCTAAATTCATTTGTGCTATTTCATCATCTATCAGATTTATTCCCTACAACCTACATTCCCCTACTAATCATTTATGGTATCAGTTAACATGTTAACAATTTATAATTATTACAGGAGAAAATCATTCATATTATTAGAGATTAATATGTAATTTGATATTTAGATTTAACCTGTAATTATTTTATTTCATTACTGGCTTATTTACCTGCTTACTTATTTGCTTACTTACTTACTGAATACTTCTATTTTTGTTTACGAATGAAGTTGAATTAGTCGAACTCAAAATATACATATTTTTAGGGATAAATGTACCGGCAGATTGGAGATTACTATGATGTGATTACAACTCATTCAGTTAATTAGCCTATACATACCACTAAATGAAGTGGTAGTTGAATTTAATTCAAAAATGAATTACTATTCTTATTATATTTTAAAACAAAGTGAGAACGAAAAATGGAATATCGGGGGCGGTGATATGCCATATCCCCTAGGATATGAGTAAAGATAAAGCATTTCTGATGCAATAGAAGCTACAAACACTAACATGTGCGTCGGTGGCACAGTGGTTAGGACTCTCGCCGACCATGCACATGGTCCGGGGCTCGATCCCCTGCCAACGCACACCCGATATCTGTGGTCGGCCTGTGAAATTTGGGCTACCGATATCCATGCTGAAAATTTCATACTTGTACTGAAAATACGGTGTGGCATCAAGCTGTAATCAAAAATTAAAAAAAAATTAAACAATAAAAGATGAAATCCTATATGTTCAACTATGAAGTCTGCTTTCTAGAAATGACTGCCAAACAACATTTGCTGCTACAAATTAGTGAATTTAAAGATACGCTTTAACATCAGTCAATATTGGAGGGATGTGCACTTGAATATGGGGTTATTACGAAGGCGATTGTTTGATGACTATTTTTTTTTTCACTTCACGTTCCCCGGTGGAACATAGGGCTTCAAGATAGTGGCTTGAAGTTTCTGTAACAGTGTTTATTTTTACAGGATGGGGTTGCTAGCCTCATGCCCAACCTTTCCTCTTGACCAGCATTATTTCTGGCTTAGAGAGGTAAAGGAGTGCGTTGGCCGTGGATCGAACCCCGTACCATATGCATGATCGGCGAGCGTCCTAACCGCTATGCCACCGACGCATGTTTGATGACTAGTCAAACACTATTCCTGGAATCACTTGTGTTGAATGCATCAGATTATTCCAGTAAAATGATAATTGATCAGTGATGTCCAGTATAATATAAATTTCAGGAGGCTGATTGATGAACAAAGAATATTCTTTCCGATAACTACTTTGTCAAGTTCTACAGTTATTGTCATTATTAGCGTTAATATTCTAGATAACATCGATTCAATAAGATTAACAGAGCACAAATATAATACTATGTTAGATAAGTTTATTTTAAATGTCACACAGCGATGCAATATTAACAACTGGATGAAGTTTCGAGCACAATTTATTGCTTATAATCATACCACTTAAGTCACACGGTTTCAAAATTTGTTATATATATATATATACTCTTTCTGTCTTTACAACTTCCCTTTATTGTTTGTTGTCACTTTCCACATCTCCTGTATAGGCGCTGAGACATTTCGATGCACTTGTGCCGTATTGAATCGATAACCAAAGCTTCAGAGATTAACCTCTCTCTCCACCTAACTATATTACATTTTAATACTCTCACTCTGTCCAAACCTATTTTGTCATCACACGCAGATGAATGCAATGCGATGGCTGAGCTTTTCTCTAGGATATATAACTTAGCAGGGTCAATTATTCTAGGTTTAGCTAATTTTTATTTTCTAATAAGCTAGTTGACCCCCATCTACTAGTTTGACCTATGTAATTGACCTCACAGTCATTACATGGTATTTGGTAAATTATATTATTTTTCCTAATTGGCCCTATTGTATCCTTCAGCTGACAAAGTTTATGATAGAAGAAGATATGTCAGTACTATCTGTACGGGGTGTTTGAACAAGATGGACCAATATCGAACTGTTGATGGTTTTTACTACACTTTTATTTATAAACACTGGTGTGTGTTCCCGAACACGAAGAACTAAGTTCCTAGAGCTACTTCCGGTATGACTGGCTCCACAGAATCTTTTGAACTGATACATACAAGAGTGGGTGGCTAGACTAGGCACTTTGTCTTTCATCTGGGGAAAGTTGTAAATTACCTACATTAAAAGTTCTCTAAATTAGTTTCTATACCTTGTGGGTTATTACTTCAATTGGTAAATCACCTTTAATTTGATGGCGAGTAGCTGGATTCGAAGTGAAGAATGATTCGATGACAGAATCGAATCCCAGATTCGCAAGTTGTTCGTTTCAACTTCACCGATCACTCCTCAGTCTCATGAAAAGTGAAATTAAATAAAGTGAAACCACATTACTACTTAAAAATAATATAGTAATATAAGAGTTAAACTTGTCTAAAATAGAAACATTACTAGAGGTAACGAGTGATGAGGAAAGATAAATGAAAATAAACAGTTGTTACCAATGAAAACCTTTAGTTTGCCCTACCTACTATGCATTGGGTAGGAAGCAGTGAAAACGAATTAAAAAGACTCCAACAAAGATGGGTTTTATCTGATTTCACCGGTTTCTAGTCAGCTAAGTGGAATCTAGGAAACAAGAACACTGAATTATTATAATAACACAAAATAATTAGACCAATTGGTTGAAAATGTGGTCATAATTCTAGCACGCCATCTAAACTGTATATTCACCATACAAACTGCTTACTAGTAAGAACAGACACGAATGGAAATTATGAAATAACAGATCATGAGTATTCTTGTTAGAATAAATCAATGAACGGATAGATATTGTGTAGCTAAAGTTGATTAACGGATTCTAAAGGAAAAATAAATAATGAGAGACTCAAGAAACTGTTAATAGGCAGACTGACTGATTATGATATTAATTCTGTAGAACCCTCCAGTCTACACCAACTGTCAAATATAACTAAATGTGGATTGCTGGTTGGCTGAGAAGATTCTACCTGTTGCTCACATACTTTTCGCTTGCTTGATAAAAGCTACATTGTCTTTCCTGAACATTCAAATCATATCCGTATCCTGAATAAGTCTTTGGCGTTTGATTTAACCTCTTCTATCCACTTGAAACTATAAACATTGTACATTATTATTCGAATCTGTTTCTTGAGAGAAAAGTTGTTTTCAGTAACTTCTTCAGACCCTTTGTTATAAATTCATGAATATTAGAATACAAATACCCAGTAAAGGCAAATGAAAATCATGTCAGAAAGTGTACTAGGGCACAAGTGTAATACAATAAGATGTAGTTTTTTTATATAATTTCTATCTGCCTTTACTGCCTATTCGTATTCTAATATTCATAGATTTATAACTAGAGTCTGAAGAAGAAGTTATTGGAGACAATTGTTCTCTAGAAAAATTTCACTAGTTATTATCAAAGTTGGATGTCTTCTAGATACGTCTAATAACACCCTAGATAAAATTTATTTTGATAAAGTCTCGCAGGATTATACAGTGATATTTACTGATGGAATTTCGAGCACAATGTATAGCTCATATTCATATTAAGTTACTCACACAACTTTCCAACTTCGCTTACATGATTCCATTATTTTTTGATCTCTTGATTTGACTGTTAATTGTATTTTCTATTATCTCTGGTGTTGGTGATGAGTGATACTTATTGCATGTAATGGGTGTAGATTCTATGAACAATGGTTTAGTAATCAACCTCTCCCTCCATCTACCTATATAACTTTTTAGGATTATGGCTCCATCCCACCCTATTGTGTGGTTGTGTGTTAATGCATGCAGTGTCATTGGGAATATTGGTGATCCCACTTCCACACTGGCGTTCATAAAAAGCCGACTCATTCTAATAGATATTTAGACTTTAATTAATCTCACCCGTTTCTGTGAAGACAGGCAGTTGCACCGCATGCGTTAACAATCAACTGTCTAACAGGGTGAGACAAAGTTGCACTTCTAAAAACTAACATAAACAGATGGATTCACAGGTTGATTACTGAACCCTCGTTCATTGAATATACACCCATCACATGCAATAGGTATAACTCATCACCAAAACCAGAAATATGGAAAATACAACTACCAATCAAATCAAGAGATGAAAAAATAATGGCATTATATAAACGTAGTTGGATCACAGATGATTCAAGACTGTACTTTAAATGAATTTATGGGTTTCTGTCACTGTTCTTATCTAGTACAATCTGTGATGTCTTAAAACCTACTCTCGTAGAAACTCACATTATTCTTGTCGCGACAGTTAACAGTGAAAAGTTCTTTCTTCACGTTAATTGTAGCCTTATCTTTCTCATGCATCTTTTCGCAGCAGAATGCTTTCATTAGTGTACGCAGAGGAATTTTTTCATTCTCACTCCCACACACATCCTAAAGTATTTTTGACTGACTTTTTCATATGTAAGGTTTTTAACTTGATAGTAAATATAATGTCGATTTACCAAAACTGCTTAGTACGCAGAATAAACCTTTAAAACCCAACTTTGTATCATATTAAATGTGGTTACTTTGTTTTCTAGAAGCTCTTTTCATCTAGTTTGGTGATTTCACTTTATGGTCTCTCCTCACTCTAAAACCTGCTTTCAATACCTAGATAGATTCTGTTTTTAATGGGTATCAGTTGGAGAACGACTGAATACCAAGGGGCACTGGATAGCTGTTTCGTCCAAGTTTGGGATTCTTTATCAATGCCTTCCAGGCATCGAACTCAGAACCTTTAGTCCACGAGACAGACCAGCTGATTAATCAGCCACCGGGTTGGAACCCAATAAGTAATGAGGCGGATAGAGTATTAAGTACTTCTGTTTCTATACCTGATGTTGATTTTTCATGAAATCTGCATTGAAATCCCCACTATATTCAATAAATTCATCCTCTTGATCTCACTAACGAAGATAACAAAGATCTGCTTATGCAATCCGTCCTATGGGCTTTATAAATCCGACAATATAATTGATCTCAGCTTTCGTCTTTCTCCATGATTAATTCATCTAAGTGTTCTTCTTCAGAAAATTCACCCAACTGCGTTGATTTCAACTACACCACATTTATATTATCTTATATACCATGCAATAAAATAATAATTTCCTAGAAGTAATTTGTATATTTTTGTTTTGTGTTACACTCATCATACGTTATAAATTGTTAAGCAGTTGATCAGAAGTCATAGAAACCCAAGATGATTAGCTAATTAGACGAGTAACACGATCCTGTAGTAAGTAATACCTAATGTAACTGAATAAACTAAGAGTGGAACTTGGACACAGTGTTAGAATGAGTAAGTTTATTTGATATAACACACAGTGATACAGTATTGAAAACTGGAAAACGTTTCGGAAAAATCCTTATTGTTCATAACTATATATAAATGTATTCACACGATTTCCTGACTTGCATTTTTGAGCCTTATCTAGTCAGGTTATCAAAACGTTGGAATTTAGTGGGATCTAGAATGACTGAATCTGTTAATCTGACCATTACGTGCATTTCATCGCATGCGACAATGTCGGATAGAGTAAAAGTATTAAAAAGCAACATCCTAGGTGGACAGAGGAATTAACCACTGAATCTGTGTTCATCCAGTCAGTACTAAACGCGTTGAATAGAAAGGATGCAGCACCTATCTGGGATATACGGGAAATTGCATTGAACAAACTGAGAGAGTGAAGCTATGTGAAGCAAATCAAGAAGTCATGTGAATAAAGCTTCATTATTACGTGCAACAGATTCCACTCAAGAAGTTATTCATTCATGAACACTGTATGACTGTGTATCATCGTTGTATCAATTAAACATATCTGATTTGCATTTCCATCATATAATAATGCCCAAATTCTCCTCTTATTATAAATAACAGTTGATATCTTTATTTACCTGAGCATCCATTCGAAGTTAATCTTCATGATGTGAATTGCTTCACATCACTGCATTTCAACAATTGTTGACATGATTTTTGGTCTAAACAGGTGTAAGTGGCTTCGTTGAAGTAAACAGAGAATGCTAAAGGAATCTTTAGAAACTTACCTACACCCCCCTCAAATCAATAAACAGTCAATTATCACAATAATACAGTTCGTAATTATCAACCATTGTTACACAGTTGAAGTGTCAGTGCTATTTCTCTAGTCATGTGGATAACCAAAGGTCGATGAGCATGGTTCTGATAAACCGTTTTCATTCACGGTTATCACTGCAGTGCCTGAATTTTACACTAATACTAACAGTTCGTTGTATTTTCTCTCTTTCATATTAAATGAATCTATCTTAGAGCTAATATTCATCACTAGAACTCTACGACTATATACAAATTTCTAGAATAATCCGACCCTTGTTTGATATCTTTAGAGAATTCAAATTCGATGTTTGGTTGTGTCAATAAAAACTATTCACTTTAACCTTGGTTTGATGAGGCAAACACTAATGGATAATTTTCACCGGAATTATCAGTCAGGAAAACAGCTTGGAAATTCTATAAAAATTCTGGAAAAATTTTATCAGCAAAATGAATGTATGACCTCCGAGCGACCGGTTACTCATACTTTTTAAAGAATATTCAGACTACTAATGAGTAGCCTAAAGTATTCTTATAAATATTTATGCGCGAAACACAAAGAGCTTATATCTCAGTGGTAAAGATATTTTAATAACTATTATTATCAAGCGATGTTGACCCTTTTATCCTACGAGAGATTTATTCAGCTGTGCCACAGTATTTTTCCGGTTTTACATTTGACAAGAGTGAGGCGTGTAGTAATAGCGGACGAATTATTAAAAAGTTAATGCAAGTAATTCATGTCAACTGGAAGACCTGAACTCACATCCTTGTCACTTCCAGCTGTGTATATCAGTGACTGATCTACATATCTTCCTATGTGTTGACTTACAGTAAAATACGTTTCCTTAGGCTATTCAAATTTATTAGATTGAGTGTGCATAAATACCAGTTCACTCATTCTCTGATGTCTTTTGAATGACCAAGCGACATGTCACATCTAGTCAGCCTATATATTTTGCATAGCATACTTAAGATAATCTATATATGGTTTTCAGCTGACGAGTGAATTCATTTGTATGAAGGGTGATTACTGAAGGTGAACTGAAAGTTGGTGTCGTAGCATGATTCAAACCGGCTAGTTTGACTAGTTCAGTGTTCTATCAGTTGAATTAGGAGACTCCATTTGTTGCGTTTCATACATCACTAAATAAAAAAGGTTGGAAGTCAGGGGACGATTGCACTCTAGTCTGTGGGCTGAACATTATCGTGCTTGCTGCGAGACCTGACCTTCATGGTCTAAATCTTCCTCGACGTCACTTTTAGGCATTTTTGACAACTTCTCGTTTAATTTCAAACACTTGTGAGATTTTCTTTTCGAATCGGTATTTTAATGGGCATGAAAAAAATTAGTTATTTGGTGCAGTGAACTGACAGCTATTTTTCCTTATTATTTTATTTTGGTCATTGTAAATATGGTGTATGAAAATAAGTTGGTCACTCAGTGGGTCGATAAGAACCGAAAAATGCCGAAAATTATTTAAAGCCTGAAATTCACGTCAACTAGTCTGTAAGTGAGTTCTTGACATGAATAAAATCTGTTACTTAATGAAGATGAAATCATACATTCAAATGTTGACTAATTAATTCTTCAAGACAGACATCAAGAATGAACGTAGTCATAAAGCTTCTTAAGGTAGAGAACAAAAACAGATAGATTACTCTTTTTGGGGGAATATTTATAAGTTGAAAATTTACCTTTTTAAGTATAGCATTATGAATATGATTAAAGGATAGTTGTTGACTCAAGGCCATAGAGAGCGGTAATGTCAATACGAGTGACTGAAGATGTCCAACATTAATAGTAAATCTGTAAAAGTTGAACTATTAGACTTTATGATGGGGTAAAATGTATCAGTATTAGAGGTTGCATTGTTCCTAGAATCATTTTATAAGTGGAGTTATAATAATACCCTGAGAACCCTTCTCTGCGACACAAATTCTAATATCTGTGTGTTTGTTACGATATTAAAGCTACAACTTTTCTGAGCTTTACAATTTGCTAACATTGAGTACCATGAAGGCCATACCGATCATCTAATCAATTAAACTGAATAGGGTAGTTGAATCGTGTTACTTAATTGTTAAAGTTAATTGTGAAATTAAGTCTCCAATCCTGCTGTAACATAAGTATCCTTTTGGAGTCCCTTTTGTAACTCATCCGCCGAATAATAAGGGATTCTTGAATATTCTAAAGGATTATATCTAGTTGGTTCAGCAGAAAACTCTTACCATTTCCTTAGCTGAAGTGTGATAGAAAATCACTAGTCATTGTGTCTTAGAGAGAGAGTTTATCAAATAGCAAAGATAAGTTTCATAAACAAGTGTGTATCCCTGTTGAACGCTCCAGTCTAACAGCACTTATCAAATATGCAGTCATGACTAGCAGTAATCTGATTTCCACTACTGAAGATGTGTCATCTATCTGATGAAGAAGTCATTCGGAGAAGTGAACTGTAAATGTAATAAAGGAGGAATTGCCTTCCTAAATGTGCACAAATTTATGTAAGACAAATGAGACTGACACTGCTACCCGATTAACACTTTCTGTATTACTTAATTATTAACTAAAAATTTACAATTCTAATGAAACATCTTTGGAAGCATTACTTTTGTTACAATGAAAATTTACTATATTTTTATGCGAATGTAAAGCTTAAGAATAGTACCCCTGAAAAGAGTAAATCTTCGCTGAACCCCTTTTATTCCCTTACGTTCCCAGCGGAATATAGGGCTTCAAGCTAGAGGCTTAAAGTTTTGGTAGCAGTCGTATTTGTCTTTTTTACGGGATGGGGTTGCTAGTCTCATGACCCTAACCTTCCCTCTTTACCAGTCTTACTACTGACTTAGCGAGGTAAAGGAGTGCGTTGGCCGGGAATCGAATCCCGAACCACCTACCTGCCACCGAAGCCATATAACTCAGTGGGGATTTCTAAGTTGCTTAAATACAATACAGCCGATATAGAATACAGATACGTATATTTACAACATTTAATTTAAAAGTTTTAAGCATTTGAAGTGGTTTAATGATGTCTAAACCTACAAAATTACACGCTTCAATAAATTTAGTTTTCCACTAATTACTGACTTCCGAGACTTACTGGTTTGTTTGTTTTTTGAAAACATCATTGGCTAAAGTTATGCAATGGATTCATCAGTGCATTAAATAAATTTTAAAGATTTATTCATGAATTGAGTCTATCAATTTTCTTAGAAATAATTAATTGAATTAAAACAAAACTCTATGCACATATTGGTTCATCTTTCGTAATGAGTATTTTTTTTTAAGTTTAAAAATAAAGACGGTAACAAGGAATTAGGAATTAATTTAATAATATCTACAAGAAAGAAAATAACTCTACTTACTAGAAACAGGCACAAAGTTAAAGTATGGCAACCCATGGAATGCGAACGCACGAGTGACCTTGAGCCAGCCAATCAGGGAATTTAGTGGTTTCTGCATAAAAATGACGTTTATTTACAGAAGAATGATAGAATACATTAAACAAGATATTTTTCTCTGACAGGACTTAAAAATAGCACTCAATTATAATGAGGAGTATCAGATTTTAGGTTAGACCAGTTTCTGTACATGTATTCAACGAGGTGACTGAAGATGAGCTTTCTTTGTGACACGCTGTTATCATGTTTTGTAGTCTTCCCTAAAAGCTCTCGATTAAATTACTATGGTTTTCAGTAAGAGGATCAATGGTTACTAACTAGGAAAATGTGGGTAATAAAATTAATTAAAATAAATAATACCAACCCCAAACCCCATCCTAATCCTAACCCTAGCAAGCTATTAATACATTGTTCAAAGAGTACTTAAAAACGTGATCGGGGTGAAATTTACACCTTAATGCGTGAATGGTGTTCACATTGGAGCTGTAGTAATGATAAGTCCCTTTATCCAACAACTAGTATGCCTTCAAGTTCATTGGGATGTTCGCATTCTTGGACCGTTATACTTTAACTTGGCCCAGAAACACCTGATAATCAGATTGAGGGGCAAGACGTGCTGACCTCACTAGGCTTAAGTTTGTATTTGTATAGTATTAGACTGGTTAGTTCATCATACTCTCTTTACTGGGTGATTTCATCTAAAATTAACTTAAGAGTATTTAGAGTTAGGGCCAATCAAGTCGGTTGCACAGTGACTAGGACTCTCGCCGACCATGCACATGGTCCGGCGTTTGATCCCCTGCCGACGCACACCCGCTAGGAAAGTATGCTCTGGTAATGCCATTACAAGGCATCTCCTTGAGATGGAAATGGCAAGAACCTGTGAAATTATCAATAGATAAAAAAGCTCAGTTCTCCTCACGTTTGCCGAAGCAATCTCTACCAAACGCCTGAAATCCACTTTAGGTGTTCAGAAAAAAACAGTTATCAGTCTTTTCTTACCCTGGTAACTGCATATCTTTACCCTCTTTTTCATTCGATTATATAATCTTCGGCTTTAACCTCGTCCTCTTTAACATAGTGTAATTTTGCTTGTCTCTTGTTTCTATGATTTGAGTTGAACTCAGTACATTGTCACTCGATTTATTAGTTACTCTTATCTCTCATCTTACGCGCCTCTCGTCTCTACTGCGTAACTCCTCTATCACAGTATGCACACACTGATTTTTGTTTAAACTTGAACTCTCTGGGTAAAAACTATATCTGTGTAATTTTCTGAACACTGTTCAATTAAGTTTTGGACCTCCTGTCAGCTGACATTATGCAAAATTTGAAAATATGTTCAAACCTTTCTGTTCATAAGCTTACTAATTTATTTAGGCTGTAAGCAGCTGATGAGAAGCTAATGAAATAAATAATGGTACCATATAATTATGCAGAAACCACTGTTGTTCTTGCTTTATTCAATTACAATAAATTAAGAAAAGCCTAATATGGTGAGTGACATACCAGTTGAATGAATACATTCGCCCTAATATTTTAGGTTAGTTTTAACTATTCTGGTTGTTAGTGGCTAGCAGGCGAATCCATGAGCTAGTTTGTTGTAGCACTTCTAACTAAGTCGCTAAGGTTGGTTGTGCTTGAACTGTGACCTACTGGATTCCACTGCTAGTCACCGTTAATCAGAATAACTTCATTTTAATCTTTAGACATCGTCCAACTGTTCGTACTAGTAGGCGACATGTCAGAAGAGACAGAGCATTACAGTCCAAAATAATCGATCAATGGGAAACACAAAATCAACGTAGAAAAATGGAGTTAACCAGTCTACATTTCTTTTCACTAGTATACTTATTCTCCTTTCCAATGAAAGTATGATGCTTCGGAAGTAGAATTTAGCTGACATTCGTCAAAATCAAATATTCCCATCAATGAACTATATCCGTTTTATCTGTTTACTTTTCAAATGTTACTTGCAAACTTTATACATTTGGTGACTGAACTGCACGAGATCTGGATAATACTCAGAAATCATTTTTCAGAAAAAGTTTAGAAGTATACTGTTTAACCAGGATAACTCCACTAGATCATAATACTGAATCAACAGAAACACTAGCAAGTACTCTCTAATGTACGAAACTATTTCTCAAATATATATTTTTCCTTTTACTTCAGATTTCTTCATAAAGATTTGAACAGGCTATCTGGTTTCAGTAATTGTAAAAGAAGACAAACTATAACACCAGATGAGACACAACAAGGTAAATCTGCTTTATTTCATAAATGTTTTTTATATTTCTAGAATTATTATTAGTAGTAATCATTTCAACTTCATTTAAAACAATGGGGACCTTTAGTTTAGGTGGATTCTTGTTGGTGTTAATGTGTTGTATGGTTTATTTAAGAATACTGGCGACTGCCATATTCTTTATGGATATTTGAGAATGTGAAAATGCAATGAATATATCATTTATAACCTATTATCTTCATTTATTTTTATTATTATGTAAGTTGTCTTCAGAGGATGTCAGTGACTGTCACCAGGGCTGTCCTTGATATCTGAGATGTTCTTCACCAACTTGGCGATAAAATCTCTGACTGTGGGAAGAAGTAGAGGAGACCTAATATTAGACGAAATGTGAATTTTCCAAAAGGTCATAGATATTACTTATTACCATTTGTCAGTTGACTCAGAAACTAAAAGGGCCATAGTTTACTGTCAGTTAGCAGCAAAGAAACAAGGAAAGTGTGGGAAACAGTGATGTGAAAAATAATAAATAATCCTACGTAATCGAGGAAACGTACAACCCACTGATTAAATGATGAACAGTCATTTGCATGGAAATGATACGGAACAAGAGCACAGGGAATTGAAAGCAATTCATGAGAAATGTTTACTTAGAATTCATTAAATAACAGATAGAAAAAAAAGATAATGAAGACTAAGGCCATGGTAGTAAAAACCCTAAGAAAGCATATCTGTACACAAAATTTCGTTTCCGCCTTATAGACAACCAGAGCTTCAATGCATAACGAAGATGAAAGCAAAATCATTTTGACTGGCTTCATCTTACATATGATACTGAATGAAGTCTCTGCCGACATTGTCTAATTAGAAGTAATGATGGGATGTCTAAATGAGCCACTAGGTGTTCTATGTTCATCTTTCTATAACCATAGTGGCAGGTGTTCGTAAGAACGTCTAGAAGATACCTCACTGGTACAACTAAGGTACTTGACCCCACAGGAGTCAGTGGACTGATAAATGGTGAACAAGTGTGTGCGTAAAAAGTTAAGGCGAAGAGATTTAGTAGAAAAGTTCTTCAAGTTACTAATGATAGGCGTCTTTAGAAGACTTCACTTATTAAATCTTCTTCGAATTTAAAATTTGCAATTGATTGTTTCTTCGGCACAACTAAGTTTCGTGGAGCATAGATTTTTGATGCAAGAAAGGGGATGTGATTTCTTTAAATTTTTTATTGGGAGTTTGTCAGTTTCCTACTGTATTTGTAACTTGTGGTAAATTGATCTTTTTACAATACTTATCCGTTCGGCTTAAAAGTTATATTTCAAAACATTTTGAAGGCATTGTAAAAGAGATATCAGCAAAATCTTATTCGTTATTCTCACTTGTCGAAATTTAAAATTATTCATAAAATGTTAGTTATTTGTAGAGTAAAACAATAATAGTAAATCCTATACCATAGATTTTGTTTAACTGAAATAATGGACAATATGTAATTTGGGGGTAACGCATGTTCTTTTTCTCTCTGCCACGAAAGAAGTTGAAATACACACACTTGCTTGTCTGTCTGGTTATTTATTTTCGCATTTTATCCAATAAAAACGCAGGTTTAACGAGCGAACTTTGGGTAGAAATAGCAGGGACTAGTTTCTGATTGTTTTAGAAGCCAAGAAATAAAGATCAATTTGAGATGTATTCAGTTTGAAAAACATTTTATGGCTTAGAGCAATTGGTTCCCTTTCGGTAGGAAAAATACGAAGACGTAATCTAACTGAAGTGTGTAGTGTATGTGCGTAACATATTTCAGGACATTCTGATCGCACATGTACTTGTCACCCATGCTTATATAGAAGGCAACAAAGTGTAAAGGATCAGAATTCTTATCAATACGGGTCAAAGTATCTACAGTAGGTAGGAAAATGGGATAAAACAGAGCGGTGCTGAAAGTACTGTTGAATGAAATGAAACTTGTATTATTATAAAGTTACTTAAAATAATCTCAGAGTGTTTAAAAAATCCAAAAAAGAGTTCAAGCACAATAGGATTATTTTCAGTAATTTTATAATGATATAGTCTGACTCGAAGCTCAAATCATTCCAGGAAATTCGTTAGATCTGTGGTTCAGATATTTATAAAATGAACTTTTGTTCTAAAATTGGATTACCAAATCAGGTTCAGAGTAGTAAGAAATAATTTTTGAACACATGAAACAGGTTTAAGCCATTTTATGGCTTAGGCTTCAACAAATTTAAGTATGTGACTCAGAATTGTTTTATACATATGGGTTTAAAGACATTACAGAACTCAAGCTTATGATCCATCTGTATGTTGCACTTCGCGATAGATGACGTTGGACATTTATTTCTGAAACTGATTTTATTAGATGTTATTATTTGTTCCTGCAGCCATTTAGGGATGTGTTTTGCAGCTTTGACCTACAGAGATCGATAGGTCCTCCCTACGTACGTGCAACCACACATAACAGTGAGTTGAGTAACAGTGGGATGTGACACCACCGTTCGAATTCTCTGAGGGTTTACAGGAAAAAATCAATCTCTCTTCTCTTCATGAAAATGATTTTAGCTGCATAGCAGGTTCTGTTAGCTGGCTGTCTGAGTTTTCATGTAGTGGTCAGACTTTGGTGGTCGCCTTTGAACTGCAAAGATGTATAAACATCCCTTTCGGGAGTTAACATTATTTATGAAGCTCTTTGTCTGACCCTTTTCCAGCCTTCAATTAATTTAAGGGGATATTTATTATCTAGTAATATGTTAGTGAAGTTTTGTATTTCTTCTCCAGTGATATCCTCTGTACATATGTGTGCAATGCACCTGAAGAAGTGTTTAACTGAAGTCTTTTTACACTGGACAAAAACTATGGCGATTTAGGAAATGCATTATTCAGGTGGGCCTCCTGTAGACAGATCGTTTTATTTACTCATCCTTTCGGCGAGCTGTAAGTACATTTAAAAATGGCAAGCAGTCGTTACTTTCTTCGGCGTATGTCAGTGACATGCTATTTTGTACTGTAATTATCCGGCTAAGAATATCTGTGCCATCACAAATAACTATAACGTCATTCACGTACCACCTGCAAAAGTAAACTTTCCCAACTGAGTCCACAGCTAGATTCTCACTACTTGACGTGTTGAACCTAAGGGACTTCTCATGAGACCACCATTTATCTGGTGGAGGTGAACACCTACAAACTCAAGTTTAATACTGCTAGTATATATAAGTATTAGCTCCAACAACAATTTCCATATCTTATCAGAATATCCAAAATGTGTTGCACAAATACATTACGCGTTTCAGTTAAATCTCGTTTTCTCACTCTTTCACAGAAGTTAAATGTATTGAGAAGGCATGGCTGTTCGAATGCTATGTGACTTTCACTTTGCAAATATATTTAACATCCCTAAAAGGAGTTGAGTAGATTAGCATAATCAAACTAACTGTACATTAAATATTTTTTAATTTTGTAAACTTTATTGTTAAACCGGTGGGTATTATTATCATTATTATTTGATTTCTCACAACTTTGAAGGACTTCATAATGAAGGCAAAGTATTCTTCAACGCGCATACATACACAGTACACTATGGTGTTGAAGAAGTGATTTTATCCGTCATCTATCTAAGGTGAGCAATACAGTTTAAGTGTTGGCAGATAATGGTTGCCTATAAATCTGACTTTCTTTGCGTTCCTCTAATTTTAGTGTTGTAAAACTGAAGGTAAACTTTATCTATCCCACCCAAACTAAAATAAGTACCAGATAAATACTGAATGGTAATAGTATTTAGTACTCTTAGGTTTTTTAACTTTTAAGTCAAATTTCTACATGTCACAGTGTTAATGCTATGAATAAACAGGATGTAATAGAAATGACGCTACTATACGGATCAGAGGCTTGGCACCACATCATGAAGGGCACTTCTAACAAACTACAGCCCTTCATCAACAGCTGTCTTCGTTCAATACTCAAGATTAGATGGCCACAAAATACCAGCAACGGGGATCTCTGGGGACAAACCAACTGGGAACCAACTGTGCTACAAATATGCAGGAAGAAATGGAGGTGGATTGGTCATACCCTGAGAAAACCATCAAGTGACATCACTAGACAAGCCATCACTCGAGTGGAACCCGAATGGGAAGCGGCGAGTTGGTCGTCAGCTCGATGTTGACATGGAGGAGGTTATGCGAAGAAAAGATGAAAGCATATGGGCGGATGTGTAGCCATTTTAAAACGTTAGTAGAGAACCGGACGCAATGAAGATGTGCAAATATAGGAGACAATAATAATACAAATAATAGTGGAAATGATATAAAACAGGAGTATAAAAGAACAATGGTTATTATAGACTAAGTGGTAACGAAAAGCATTCTAAATTGGCTTTAAAGTAAAAATGGGACGAGGAAAGGATCAGACCAACTTACACTTTAAAAAGAAAATTACGTGGTTAACAATGTAACCCACCTATAAAATTCACTTAACTGTGTGATATCTGATCACTTGCTAAAAACATATGGCATCCATGAAAGAGGAATACGACTGGATACCCAGTGTTATCCGCACAGTTTATGGTAGTTAATTATTTAGTCGGCACACTACCGGAGATTGCATTCAGTCTCCGTATATAAACATATATATATATATATATCATTCCTTTGCGTTTCAAGTGGATCACAGGGCTTCACGCTTCGAACTTCAGAAGAAACGGTGTTGTTTATGTGCTGTGGTATTCATAGTCTAAATCCCAATTTACTGTACTTTATCGGCTCACTACTGTCTAGTAGACTAGGCGGGACTCATGAGTGAGCTGGTCAGAAATCGAGCCTTGACCTCTGGAGTAACTGGCGAGTAGTATTCCACCACTTAGCCATATATTTAAATATATCGCAAAATAGGTCTCAAAAATTATTTCGGTACCATGGTTCGAGAACGCAACTCTTTGAAAATATGCTACCATCATGATAAATAGATCGACTTTATATCCGTATAAGTAAAAACATTTTTTTAGATAAGACTTTCCTTTGAAACCAGATAGTTCTCGTCATACGAAAAACAAACAACTGTTTATTGCTTCTTAGCACTTTGTGTTTCTAAATAATCCTGAAAATAGCTTACTAGATGTTTTTAAATTGGTTAATATCCTGTTTTCATAAGGACATAAGGCTCGAGAAGTAGAAATCTTTAGACGTTCGCAATGTATAATCATAAAGATAAAACGCGTTTTCTTTGTCAGTAATCAGAATAAAACAAATGAAATTTAAGAATAGGATTGCTACATATTCTACACATGTATTATTAACATTTGAACCCTGAAGTCATTCTATACAAGACAGAATTATAGGGATTCAATGAATCGGTAATATCTCCTTATCATTCGAATAATGAAGGGTTCTAAAAATAGTAAATTGATTAAATATTATGTTTTGTGAATAACATTTGATAAGGAAAAAATCTATCCTATGACAAACTCGTTCAATTCAAAAAGATATGGCCTCATTAACTTGAAACTGTGTTCTAAATCTTTTATTACTGAAGAAAACTGATTAATTAGTTAATTAACAACTGTATAGATAGATATTTAGGGTTATTTGTAATAATGAAGCCTTTATTACAAATATTCTGAGTAAATAGAAAATATCTTACTATTCATATTGATTTACTTTACTCTAGATCCTATTCAAGTAGAGACTTTCATGACAAGGTTTCTAGAGAGTCTCTTTTTGAAAATTTACAGTATGAAGCTGTTATAGAAGAAGTAAGTTCACAGCTTTTTTAATAAAATGCCTTGATATTGATTTCGTGAACTTCATAGGAGTTAGTGTGAAGCATATTTCACTCTGTTTTTAGTTAACAGTATGGATTTCGGTACAATTAATTCTTAAATACAGTCTCCACAGTAATCTGTCTGAGATATAACGTTAAATTCAATTACCTAATTATGAAGGTATTAGATTTAAGACTAAGTAGTACACGTTCAACAATCAGAAAAGATATAAGAGTCCACAGGTTAGTAGAGGCAATTCTTCCTGTCAGACATAACTGTAAATCGATTTATCTCTGAAACTCAAATGAAATGGCATTTTTATTTGTTGAAACCAATATTTATGGCTCATTATATAAAAAAACTAAGGGTATGAATTACATTAGAGAGCAATAATGACCAATATTACATTATTTTGGATAAAAGCAGTAAAAGCCTACGCTACAGTAATCAAATGTGTATCAACAAACGAATGTCATTGGTACTTCATAATAAAAAAGGATGAATATATCAGTAAAACGTCTACAGTTTTGGTGAAGAATAACTTTTAAATTGAAAAAGAAAGAGTGTTAACTTTAATTTTAATATATAATGCATTATCTTAATATTGAGGAGATGGGCAACTTTTGTATCATATCAGGAGATCAGAAAAAAGAGGTATTCGGTAACTTAGGTACCATTTGACAAGTCAGCAGAATATTCAATGTAGACTAGAAGCATATTTTATATATCACCTCACGCGTAGAATTATTCGATTTTACAATCCTGGCCCTATTTAGGCAGTTAGTTGGGGTTCTAGTGGAAAGCTGTGACCAGTAGGGTGCAAAAGGTGAAAGGTGAGGACAGTCATTCACCTAACACACTGCCAAGTGGTCGCACTATATCGTGAATTGGCAGAAGTTTGAATTCATGGACTGGCTATTGGATCGGATCCCAGTGACTTAATGGTATACGAGCTCGCCTTGTAAACCAGAAGGTCCTGGGTTCGAATCCCGGTGGGTGCGTACTGATGAAGAGTCCCAAACTAGGATGAAACAGCTGTCCAGTACTCCCAGGCTTTCCAATGGTTCTCTAACTAATGTCAGCGCATGATGAAAATCCTGTAACCAATCAAATCCCTACAAACCAACACTTGAATATCATAGTCTAGATTTCGAGTGGCTTTTAAGGGGATTTAATACCATGGCTAAATATTTAGATAATTCGTAAGTAGGTGAATTTCTAAATTCAGCTATAGGCCTAATAGGGTATCTTGACTTATGAACTTTAACAACACCATATATCCTACTGGGGTAGGAATAAAAGTGGCTGGCATTCAAACCAACCACAAACTCAATTAGAAACAAGATTTGTCTGTTAAGGCATCCTGTGGAGCCTTTATCTAATACCCTGCAATGATTGTCAGGTCAGATACATACGTCAGACTAGTAAAACTGGGGCGGTCAGACTAGCCGAACATTAAGCCTAGCAAAATCTAGGTTGGTTGACCTGAATGAGATAAGAAATCTAGATAATAGTTCAGCTATACCACTCACTACATGCAGTTACACATAACCATACAATAGGATGGGATAGGATGACAGTCTTAAAATCTAATGTCACAGTGTGGAGGGAGAAATTGATAACAGAAGCTTTGTTTATCGAATCAACTGCAAAAAATACATGTAATAGGAATGATTCAACACCTGTCCATCCGAATATCTGGAAAATTCTACTACCTCTGCGACAAATAGGAGAGGACAAAGAAAACTATAAAACTCAAGTTTCGAAGTCGTGTGATTATAACTGACGATATGATTATGAACAATACGTTTTGTTCGAAACCTTGTCATCCAGTAAATAATACTGTTTCACTGTGTGATGCATCTAATGAACAAACTAATATGGAACTACTTACTACCACAGTGCCCAAGTTTTTCACACATAGTTATTTAAGCCAAACTGTCAAAGTATAAACTGGTAGGTCTGTATCTGATCAACTATAATTGACTAAATCTTGTTACTTTAGAACAACACAGTTCTCGTCACACTATGAAGAAAAATTTACAGAATAAGATGACTAAACCATGATTATTATTTGTTAATAATTTAATTACGCGAATTTTGGCTAAACAGTTCTTATAAATACCATGAATTACACTTCTTCCAAAATTACACTTGTGGGATCTTTCAATCCTAAGACATCAACATTACTAGGTGAACAAACATTACGAGTATTCCTTCATCCTTATCACTAAACATAAGCACAGGATAGTTTCGGTTGTGTCAAAATTTTCAGAAGCTCCAGGTGGAGGAAAATTTGCGCCTCACCGAATTTTAGAATGATGAAAGCCGTGAAAACCAAAATTTATGGTTACTGATATTTTGAAAGTTAACACTATTGTCATACCTGCGAACAATAAGGCAAACATTTGAGATTGAATTAAGCAGCATACAAATTAAAAGAATGTCATTCTGAATCTGTTGTATAATTGGTTATTGCTTTACAAGCAGTATTATGAAACCATGGCAAGTGAAGCAGAACAAGCTGCAGGCAAAGGAAACCTCGCAACACTCTACCAAACAACTAGGTACCTATCGGGCAAAAGTTTGACAGAAATTAGGCCTGTGAAGGATGACAATGGAAAGTCACTCACCAAAGAAGTGTAGCAAAGGAAACACTGGGCTGAACACTTCAAAAGACTCCTAGATCGACCACCACCTATAACGCGCCCAACAATACCAACAACGGAGACAAAGCCACCAGTGAACACCAACCCCCCAACGAAATCAGAAGTCCTGAAGGCAATCAAGATGCTAAAAGCTGGAAAAGCAGCAGGACCAGATGGAATCCCAGCAGAAGCATTGATAGTGGATCCAGAGACCTATTATCGCCAATGATTTTCCTGATAGCAGTAGATTGGATAATGCAACAAACAGCGGGCAATGAGGAAACAGGCGTAAAATGGACTCACACAAAAAACTTGGAGGATCTGGACTTTGCCGATGATATATGTCTGATTTCCCACAAACTGGAAGATATGCGAGTGAAAAGCAACAAGTTGGCAGAAGAAGCATCAAAGATAGGACTTCAGGTGAACATAGATAAAACAGAGGTAATGAAGATTCCTGGGCAACACCACCAACAGCAACAACAACAACAGACAACAATCAGCATAAATGGAAGGAACCTGAAAGAAACAACCTCCTTTACATACCGCCATGGGAAGCATCGTTTCAACTACAGGCGGACTGACGAGGATATCAAAGCAAGACAAGCTTTCATTACTCTCAAGTCTGTGTGGAGGTCAACAGTACTCAGCAACAAAAATAAGATCCGGATTTTCAACCCCAATGTGAAGTCAGTGCTACTATACGGTTCAGGGAATTGGCCAGCGCGTCATAAAGAGCATCTTCATTAACAGTTGTCTTTGCTCAATACTCAAGATCAGATGGCCGGCCAGAACAGATCAGCAACAGAGATCTCTGGAAATGAGCGAACCAACCAGGAACCGATTGTGAAACAAATAGGCAGGAAGAAATGGAGGTGGACTGGTTGGCCATACTCTGAGGATACCATCAAGTGACATTACACGCCAAGCCATCACTCGAGTGGAACTCGAATGGGAAGCGGCAAGTCGATTGTCATTGCGAGGGTGACATGGAAGAGGTCATGTGTAGAGTAGACGAAAACGTGTGGGCAGACTTGGAGCCAGGTGAATACTCCAGCAGAGAACGGAACGCAATGGAGACGCACGGCTGAAGCTCTTGGTTCCTCTTAGAATCAAAGGAAACAATAGTAATAAGAATAATTACAAGCACTACTTTTCAGTTGTGAAGTTATATCGTTCAGTGATATTTTTACAGCATTTGACTACATTAATCACGATTTCCAGTGTTTCATTAATTGGCTTAGAATAGTATCTATTCTGAGTCGGTGGCACAGTGGTAGAATGCTCATCGACTACGCATGTGGTCCGGGTTCGATCTCTGGCCGACGCACTCCTTTACCTCGCTAAACCAGTACCAAGACTGGTAAAATGGAAGGTTGGGCATGAGGCTAGCAACCCTATCCCGTAGAAAAATAAACATCATTGCTACCGACACTTTAAGTCTCCAGCTTGAAGCCCTATGTTCCATTGGGAATGTAAAGGCGTTAAAAAAGAAAGTATCTATTCTATTTAAGCTAACTGTAAATTAAATATGTAAGATATCACTTTTCTAATGTGTAAAAGAAATTTTTAAAAAGGATATATTAAATTAGTTAGATAACTAGCTAAGTTTAATTTTTCACATACAATCATAACAAAATTCTTTACGAGTCCGATGTTTTTCCTCTCTGCGCGTAAACAACAAACAAGTCAGCAAACGAATACAGTAAGAAGTAATCACGTAGCCTTTTTTGAACGGCTCTTGAAAAAAGACAGCCCATGATGAATTCCTTTTGGATATACAAAACAAATCTGTTAATGATAACAAGTCAAGACACATACGTTTAGGGAAATAAATAAATTAACAAGACTACAACTAACTCAGATGAGCAACACAACCATTTTGAAGATAACTACTTAGGAATTCAAAACTCAGTTGAAGTGCGTCAAGAAACCTGAAAGACATCTTTACTCTAACAGAATAAGTTTATAAAAAGAATCCAGAGGAAGCTAAAACTTATAAACAAACTTCAATCAATCGAAGGGAAAATCAAAATTGAATTAAATAATCAATAAGACTCCTCGCGCAAGAGATGGTTGTCGTGGCCCAAGTGGTCTAGTGGATAACGCTTTGGTGTTTGAAACTATGGGCACTGAGTTCGAGCCTCAGTGGGAACACTATCACTCACCAGGGAATGCAGGTATATCCAGATGACGAGTCCCAAATAGGACGAAATGCACGTTATCCTGGATTCCACTGCTAGTCACCATTCACCAGGTGACTTCAGACTTCAAAATACACTGCAGATGATAATTAGAAAATTAGCAAAACATTTATTTCCGTGAAAGCTTTCAGCTTTAAAAATTCATTGTTATCTGAAAGGATTCTGTTTAAAGACTGTAAATACTGCACTTTCGTCTTAAACACCGAATCTATTCGCTGATTAAGTATTTCTGTTCCGAAAATACTTTCATAGCATTTAATTAGTAATAGTTATTACATCAAGAAGATATATTAGGGAGATACTGAGGAATAAGTCACAATCCACTAGTAACAAATGAATTAAAGGAATAACGACGTCGGTTTTACAAACTAAAAAGAATTCACTCTCGTTCGCGATTCTCCTTTGTATACAACACTCAAAAAGGAAAGTAATTTGAAGAAATAATTTAATGCATATTAAACAAAAGAACAGACACGGAACAAAGAATACTCTTTTCGATAAATTCATCATCAGGTTCTACAGTTATATATACATTATAATGAATGAATGAATTAGTGTTATGAAAAACATTAATGTTGTTTAAATAACATCAAATCCATAATATTGATAAATTACAGCTGAACAGCATCAACATAAAATAAACTGAATGTCAGAAGAATTAGGAAAGGTAATCGTACAAATTCATGAGTTTATAGTCTCTACTGAGGGCCATGGCAGTAGTAGGGGCTGGCCTTATTCTAGCCGGTTAAATGGCTATCAGAGAATCTATAAGTTCTGTACTCACGTATAGCCATCAATATCTTAATACAAAAATATAAGACTGTAATCACCTAACAAAGAGACATCCTGAACAATTAAAAAGGTTGAGAGATAGTAACGATTTTTGAAAATCTTATCCTAGTACAGGTGCTGGTATAGTTCTTTTGGATCAAAAAGACTATGTAGAGGAAGAAAGTGAAGGATATACTGTCAGACAAAAATAAATTTTCTGAACCTCCCAGCGAAAGAAACCAGAAACAATTCATCACTTCTCGTAAGCATCTTTCAAATACTTAGGAGTTTTTGTTGTGTTAAAACGGGATCTACACAGTTCAGTCTTGGAAAAACTGAACAGTCTTTCTCCCCCCAGCATCTAGTTTACTTCGGAAGTAGAATCAGGCGTCTGTAGACTACCATTTCTAGACCGCCTAGTTAAAAAGGGGGAGGGGAACGGATATTTTAATATATCTATATCCAAGAAGAAAACACACTCCACTAAATATTTAGACTTCAGGTCATCACACTCCATCAGCTCAAAGGTATCAGTTGTTTCAAGTCTTCTTAGACGATCATACTCTCTGATAACTGATGAGAAGGAAAAAAGAAGAATAAATATCAAACATTACTGAGACTCTCAAACAAAATAACTACCCAAAAGACTTCATGAACGAAATCAACACCGACATTAAATATGGTCGAAAACGTATTGCGAAGACATGGACCCCAAAAGTTGTCATCCCATATAGATCAGAGGCGTCAGACGATATCGGAAGAGTACTCAATGAGCATGACACAGGAGTTTTCTTCAAAACATCAGACACACACACTGCAAAGCAACCTTGTCCATGTAAAATACCAAATCCCTAAAGATTCTCTATCTAAGTGTGTCTACAAGATGAAATGCTTGGAATGTGATGCGATATGCGTCAAACAAACATAGCGAGAAATCAAAATCAGAAGAAATGAACTCTGTAGGGCATCTGCTCGACCACCGAGAAATCCAGTTAGTGAACTAGGAAAGCTTGAAAATTCATCAGCCATAGGTCTACACACCATAGGATCAGACCACAAAATTGATTTTGACAATATTGAAATAATCTGGAAACATTTCAGAAATCACGAAGAACGTCTGATATCGTCGGAAGCACTTCATATCAAATGGAATCCAAATTGTCTGAATAGGAATGATGGACTGAAACAGAATTTGACCTGGTTACAACACCTCCCTCCCCCAATGAATTGACGAAATCAACATTAATGTGATAAACAATTTCATTATGTAAACACACACTGCATTTATAATTTTACACACTTATCAAATCCAACAATCTACACCTGTTTTTTGTTATCTTTACCAATTGGCCAGCTTGACATCGCAAAAATTACCCCATGTTGATGAACGATGATGAAGTTGTTATATATATATATATGCTGAGATTTTGTAAATTCTGGTTTAATAATGCTTTGATAAAGCTATCAGGAGCACTAAATAGCGAAACGTCAGTAAAACCAATATCATTTTGTTTTCCATTCATTGAGAAATACAAAAGCGTTTATTATAATACACAAGGTGTTTTTATATCCTCTTTAGATACTAATCAGAATTATATTACTCAACGGAAAAGTTGAATTTTTGATTTAGGAGATATGACTTTTAAGCTAATTTTATAAATTTAGTTACTTGCTACTTTATAAAGATTTAAGTAACGTGTTTCCTTCTCCATTGTACCGAAGTGTAACTTATTAGGCATCATACATTTTTCATTTTGTTAGCGAGTATAGTATGACAGGAATGTTTTATTTTTTTTCAGAAATAATAAAAATCGAATACTTTAAAACAAAAAATTCTACCTATACAGAAATTTTTAACAGTGATAAAGCCCTACAAATTATTCTTTCTTTTGCAGAACACTTCAAAAGAGTCAACCAGTCCGAATGATGAAATAAATGAAGTAAACAATAATAATAATGGCAGCAAACATGATGTAACTGATAAGGAGGGTTTAACTGTATTTTTTGAAGTTAGACCTGGTACTGCTCTCCCTGGATTACACTATATGCCTACTCCTAAAGGATATATTGTGAGTATATTTATACATTATAATTCATGAGACTAAAATTTAGTGAAACGATCGATATTGCGTAGTTCATTGTTAATTTCTTTTAATTACAGCTTGATTCTATACCGTATCTTTTGGTACAGGTTTGGAATTTTCAGCATGTGATATCGGTAGCCCAAATTTTGCAGGCCGACTATAGATATCAGATGTGAGTCGGCAGGGGGTCGAACCCCGGACCATGTGCATGGTTGGCGAGAGTCATAACCACTGTTCCACCGACGCACATGAGGGGTTCATCCTGTTACACCAAGCTAACTACATCATAAAGCAGCAGCAGTAAGACTTCATTGACCATTGGATTCCATTCCAGTGGCTGTCTAGTCAGAAGACTGTCTTCGTGACCAGTAGGTCATGGTTGCTTAGAACCATAAGGCGTTTGGTGAGTATTAAACGATAAATAAGGAGCGAACCCTAAATCAATGAAGGTATCACTCAAAAGATGAATTAATGTTGAACATTGCACATGTATTTTGTGCACCCGTAGTTCAGTAGTACAGCGCTCGCCAACCATGCACATGGATACGGTTTGATTCCCAGCCGACGTGCTCCTAGACCTCACTTAGTTCATAATAAGCCTGGTAAAGTGGAAAGGTCGGGTTTGAGTCTAGCATACGCATCCTGTAAAACAAAACTGCCACCTCTACTGAAACATTAGAATTCAAGCTTAAATCCTTATGTTTCACTTGGAAAGCAAATGAATGACAAAAACATTTATTTCAGGATTTCACCATGAATTGACATCAGTTAGGGGACCATTGGAAGACCTGCAGAGAGTATTGGACAGCCAGCGTTTTCGTCCTAGTTTCGGGCTCATCATCAGTGTTCACCCACCGGGGTTCGAACCCAGGACCTTATGGTTACAAGGTGATCTCGTAGACCATTAAGCCACTGGAACTCGATCGAATGACCACCTCATGAATTACAACTTCTGCAAATTCATGATATGGCACGTCCACTAACCAATGTCATTGGCGAGTATTTGTCCTCACACCAGACTTGCTGTATCCTACTGGTCATGACTTCCCACTGGAACCCAGGTAACTACCTACTTAGTGTCAGTTCATGATGAAATCCTGAAACCAATCAAATCCCTACAAACCAACACAAGAAAAACATTCATATCATACGAAGGCTTTCATATAACACAGACAAATAGCATGCCTATAACACAAATGTGTTCACATTGCTGAGTGACCGAAATAATCATATGAATGTATTTCTTAATAATAATAATAATAGCTTTATTCCAAACAGTATTTTTGGTACAGGTATGGAATTTTCAGCGTGCATTACAATATTGCATCTAATTACCTCATAAATTTTTATAAGATTTTAAAAATAAAAAGCAACAACAACAAAAAGAAAAAAGAGAAATAAAAGAAATAAAAAAGAACAGCATTGCATTCACATATTTAAACAATGCACCACAGGATATGAAATATAAAATTAGTGTATAATAGAATATGTGAGCAACAATATAATAGCAACAAAGAAAGGAGAACAAAAACTAATGGGAACTATTTGTTAGAGTGCCGCAGTAAGTTGATCGTGTCATACCTAACGGATTTCTCATCACATAACAGCTGTGCCAGATAAGGTATTGTGGAGTTTTTGTACTTGGTAGTCCTGGTATATAGCCTCCTATATTTGCTTCTAGTTCTACCAGATGAAATGCAAGGAGAAAGCTGCGTATAGAGAGGGTGTTCGGGGTCCGGACGAGCCCCCAACCTCCAAAGCCTCAGGATGGTCGGGGTGGGTGCCTTGCGCTGCCGGTTGGCCACCCCCCGCACACCTCTTGAAATGCTCCCATATGACCGGGCGTCTTACATAGCCTCTCCTGAGGAAGTCCTACTCACTGCCTTCACGTGGTGGAGGTGTTTTTCACCAAAGTGAGAGGGCGAAAGCGGATGCCCGGCGCTCTTCACCGGGTTGACTGTCCATTGGATGACAGTCTAGGGGAGATGGCTAAACCCTGATTCCAAACCTCCAACGACTGGCGTATGAAGCTCACTGGAGCTCACCGGCAGACGTATGGACAAAGGGCTTGTTGGATGTCCTGGATGTCTGGTCCCATTCAAAAAGGCGTATGAACCGAACTCCGGTCACCGGCTGCCAATGGATAGTGGACTCCCTACTCCACTCCTACTGCTTTGTAGGTCACACTTGGTTGTGTAAAGGCTAGAGCTGCACTCTCAAACAAAAGGCCGAGCGATTCTGGGGACATCACTCGTACCAAATTCCCATGAAACTTCATGAACTCTCTTACAAACGATGGTTCGAGATGTTCATGAAGCCGGCTCATCCTTCCGTAGGAGATAGCCGAAGTAAAGTAAAAGTAAGTGTTCGGGGTCTGAAAATATAGAATTCGCTAGTTTCTTACATGACATTATATGTCTATCCACAGTGGTGTTAACCAGTTGGTTTAACGAAATCCCACTTCCCCTACTAACGGCTTTTAGTGCCCTACGCAGCAAAGCAAAGTCTTTCTTAAGTAGTCCAGGAAAGATTAATGGGGAGCAGTAAAGAGGGATGGTTAGAATAAAAGAGTTGACAGAATGAGAAAGCAAAGACTGCTTTCGAATAATCTATTTACACTGAGTGTCACTTCCATTGTTTGCAAGGATCAAAATGTCTTGAATTTAAAAAACACTGAACAATGAACTGCAATTCATTTTGAATAATTATATTCACAACTGAGAACCTGTCGATTCATGGCTTTATCCTGGATTTAGATGTTGGTGTGCATCACTAAAAATCATGGAAGTAAGACTAAGCGACTGATTAGTGCTCTATGACTTTTAGCTCGTGACAGAAGTAACGCCGAATATAATGCTAATTTGTACACGAATATTTGAGTAAATTTTGCTTCTGTTGATTTCATTACTTTCAGTAGTGAAAGTAAGAGTAATATATTACTTTTTCTAAGTATAATTTCAGTTTACGTGCATAGAAATTCTTTTTATGAATTCTGCAGTCACCACTGTCATTTTATAATTTGCAAGAGGCAGTTAGATATTTGGTTGATCATGAACCACAGAAAGAGTGTTATGAATTTCACATCTATCTAATCAGTTGGCGGAACGGATGAAGATGTCAAAGCCAGAATAGGAAAGGCAATGTATGCATTCGTCAACCTGAAACCAGTTTGGAAATATTCTGCACTTGGCCAGAATAAAGAATAAGATTAGGATTTCTAACACAAATGTGAAGTCAGTCACTTTTTCTATATGGGTCAGAAACTTGACACGCGCGTCGCGAAAAGGATTTCCACCAGGTAACAGACTTTCATCAACAGCTGCATTCGCTGACTCAATAATCAAGACCAACTGGCTACCCGGAGAAAATTAGCAACAAGAAACTCTGGCTAGAAACAAACCAACCAAGGGCTGATTGCTCAACAAATATGTAGGAGAAAATGGAGGTGGATTGGGCATACGTTGAGGAGGCCATCGAATGACATCGCGCGCAATGCAAGTCATCCCCCGAGTAGAATCCGAATGGGAAGCGACGAGTGAGTTGTCAGTCCTACGATGCCATAGAGGAGATCATGCTAGTAGGAGATAAGGGATTATATGCAACTGTAGACCCATATGAAGAGGACAACATCAAATAGAACGAAGTGGAGATGTTTTGTTGAAGCCTTATGTTCCACTCAGAACCCAAGGGAACAATAATAATATTATAATAATTAATTGGATTAGATTATTCTGCGTTTAATATTAGCACACTAGTTTTATCATACTGGTCTTTATATCTCTTACAAAATCAGACTAAATTTTTTTTTACAGCATTTCGGAAAGTCTGACACAGAACGACAAATTACTGTTAAACTGAATACAAACATAACAGAAGAATATACACGAGAACAAGTGGAATTTTATGTCGTTTTAAATGTAGATTCTGATAAGAAACTGGAGACAATAGCAAAAGCAAATACTCATTTTTCAGTTGCATCACCAAGTGATTTGGGTAATCCTTCTGTGGCTCGAGTTCTATTAGTTCCTGAAGAAGGTAACTGCACTTGTCATTTATAATTAATATCTAGCGTGTTTATGCGCAAGACTTTTATTTTAATTTATTTTACTTATCAGTCTTTGTTGGCTGTGACTGAATTAAACGTAATACAAGGGTTCCACTTCCTTGTATATCATGGCGATTTCCTAACTCAGCCACTATCGAAGTTGAGTTTAAACTGAGCATAGTGTACGGATAGCTACCTTGTGGCGTTACTGATATTCAATGTTTCTAAAAACTACTCGATGTAACTATAAGGATGAAAAAAGGATTACTTCATGGGCTTTTCCTTCAATTCGGATTACTCGTAAGTAAAAGGTTGTCCATGGCAGCAGTTGTTTCGATTCTGTGGTCTAATTAAGAGTAACTCTAATTACTAGCAATAAGTTGAGAGTGGGACAGACCAATTTTTTAAAGCTCATATTCACAGCGGAAATAATTTCAAGAAGAAAATATAAATATCATTAAACTGACAAAATCCATAATAAATCTTGATCAAATTGCCATAAATGTCTCAATTTAAACATCATAAAATTAAAACAAAAATTTAATTTCGGTAATATTTAATATAAAAAGTAATTAAAATGTTGAATAGATAACTTTGTCACTTGTAATTAATCTCGATTATCTTAACTCTTGTTTATCTTGTTTATTATCCTCACCATGGTGATAACTTTTATTTTTAAAATTTTAATTATTAGATTTTAGTTAGTATTCTTTTTGCACTGAAAAAAGGAATTCGACCAGAATAATATTATGCTTTCCAAAAACTAAACGCCCAAGAACATGTAGAATATTAGGAATGGTTTCCATGACTCCATTATGGATAAGATTTTATTTTGATAAATCACACAGTGTTGTACAGTAATATTAACTGATGACGTTTCGAGCATAAACTACTGCTCATAATCATATCATATCATAATCATATCAACTTAATATGATTATGAGCAATAGTTTATGCTCGAAACGTCATCAGTTAATATTACTGTACAACACTGTGTGATTTATCGAAATAAAATCTTATCCATAATGAAGTTATGCTCTACCACAGTGCCCAAGTTTTATACTTATATCAATAATGGTTTCCATGGTAGAGAAAAAAAATGCGAAATTCAAATTTACTAAAGTTGGTTTGTCAGGGTTAGTTTTGTTTTTACGATTTGATCAAGGATTGATATCAGTTAGAGAAGCATTGAGAACCAGCAAGGAGTACTGAACAGCGCTTTCATCCTAGTTTAGGAATCATCGGCAGTACGCGTCCACTGGGGTTCGAACCCAGGACCTTCCGGTTCGAACTCAAATTAGAAATTCAAATACAAGAATCTATATGAATACCTTAGAATGTTAATTGGTTAGTGTAATCTAGCTGAATAATAATGTTAGGAACACAATATTCAGCGGAGGGACTCTTTTCAACGAATTTATTATCGTATATATATGGTTTTTAAGAAATTATATCCGGTGGTGGAATTAGATCAAGGTGTGAATACATGAAATAATAATACTAGTATGAAATGCAATTAAAATGTTTGTGATTATAACCATAGTTAAATGTCAAGTAGGAAAACAATTAGTGTCATATATTGAATAATTCATAAGGTGTATAGATGTTGGGAAGGGGTGCATAATTATAGGATTAATAGGCGATTATAAAATGTTACACAACATGGTGTGCAATTTGACACGATAGGATTCAATATTGTAAAAATAATTTTGGATTTAGAATGATAAGTGAGACAAGCGGAAACAATTCAGAATAATAATAATAGTAATAATAATCGTGGTAATGAGGGAAAGGTACATAGGTTAACTAAATAAACAAATAAATAAATATCTATCCCTCTACGGCAAGGCAGAAGTAGGAGTTGTACACACTTCTTTTGTACACAAAGATCTGGCTTAAAGCAATGAATGGTCAAGGCCTCCGCTGTCCTTAGAAGTCTGTAACGAAAACGCGGCAAGTTAGCATAGATTCGGTAGATGATTTTAAAATAATGGTCAGGGTTGGTAGAGTGACAGGAATCGATCAGGTGTTCTCGAAAAGAGCTTTGCACACACTTCCTTTCTTCCTTGTAAAACCATGCAGCTGGAACATGTTCTCGTAACATGACATGTGGAAAGCGTCCTCTGGCTACGGCCAATGTACCTTGCTCCACAAGAGCAGGTGAACTGATAGATGCACATGGAGGCGGCCAGACGCGGGGACTTATCTTTTACATAGATGGAGAACAACTTGCGACTGGCGAACGTCTCCTGTAATTTTGCTGCAAAGAACGTTTTACTGACTGCTTTAGAGAGATGGTTTTTGAGAATATCTGAAGCTTGATCACCTTTGGATTCGAAGTTCATGAATAAGATTTTCTTTGGAAGTGAGTCAGTGACCAGTTTGGACTGTTTATCTTTCCTGTTTCAGTGAATAAATCGGTTCTGATAACCATTTTCTGCTAGCATGGCTTATAGGAAGGCAAGTTCTGAATCAGCGCAGTCAGAACTACAAGTGTTTCTTATACAAAGCAGAGCGAATGAATTAAGTTCTTTTTTTCGCTGGAGATAGGCACCCAACTATAAAAATTAATAAATTGTCCATTCCATGTACGTTTCTAGTGTATGGATCTTTTGAGAGATCCGTCGCTGCGTCTACTAAGGTTCACATCAAAAATAATAATGTTTCATAACGTGATTGCAGTGTATAGTATCAGATACAGTAAGTGCGACTATACGGATTTGAATAATTGTAATAGAATGTGGCGAAAATGTGATATTTTAATACTATCTACTTTTTGGGACAAGTATAGAAATCCCCAAAGTGTAATCAAAACAAGATGATTTGGAGTGAATAATTGTTTTCGAGAAATTCTTCCTCAGGCTCGACAGTTATAAAACCATGACTATAATAATACAAACAGTCATTAAAGGCATATGAAAATCATATCAGAAACTGTATTGTTGTGGTATATGTATAATATGGAGTGATAGTTCGGTATTTAATATTGTCAAATGAATGTACATAAAATGTGCAGTCATCTTAGAACATAAGGTGAAGTTTGAATAGTTGGAGGATTTCATCATGAGCTGACATCAGTTAGAGAACTATTGGAAAACCTGGGAGTACTGTTTTTGGGAGTCTTCATCAGTACGCACCCACCGGGTTTCGAACCCAAGACTTTTCTGGTTACTAGGCGAACCCATGCGTACCACTGAAGAGTCCCAGTCACTAGGACGAAACAGCTCTCCGGTACTCCCAGGTTTTCCAATGGTTCTCTAACTGATATCAGATCATGATGAAATCCTTCAACCAATCAAACCATATCCATACAAAAAAACCAATACTTGAAAGTGTGAACAAACGAAAAGGTGACATACTAATGTTTTTCTATTCAACAAGATATAAGTTTCATTGGGGATTGGGGGGGTGAGTTATATTCAATGGTAAGCGACGAAAGTGATTATCACAAAATAATCGCAAACAAATACCAAAACATGGGGAACACTGTAAGTTCAAGCAACGACTGACTGACAAATATCAAGTGTAGTGATAAAATAAAATAGAGGTTAAATTGTGAACTGTAAAAAAATACAAGAGCCTTAGTGTTAATTACAAAATGTTGACACATAATATAGGTAATAATGGAGTAAAGTGAACAAGGTGAAAAAGAATAAGAAGGCATAACATGACATGGAAGTGTGGATGATTATGTTCCTGCTGACCTTATAGGAGGCCGAGGTAAACAAGAAGGATGAATGTTCTTCTTTTGCACATATAGGTCAGGTTTTTCCTCATCAATCTATATAGCTGCGCTATAGCTAAGGGACGTAATCGTGTGTCTTTAGGCAAATTGTTTGGTACTCGATATACAACCCTAAATGACTCATCTATTTTGATGTGGTGTTCACTATCTACTAGATGAGACAAAATAGCAGTATTTATTGATTTGTTTACACTTTCTCCATGCCAAAGAGGAACAGGTTCACGAGTGTATGAAGATAAATTCCCCTGAGTACGACTTATATAACTGGCTCAACATGAGCATTTGCATTTGTATACACACATTAATGTGACGATCTTTGGTGATTTATCTTTGGTGCACTGTGTCAGTAATGGTCTGGTTGGGAAACTGATGGTTAGTTCTGAAGTAATGAAAGTTCTTCCAACTGATCTGATCAACCTACGGCTTAATATATTACTGCATGTATCACCTTTGAGCTGTACTCTAAAATAACGCTTTTTCTTATTCACCGTACAACGCTGAGTTTTATTAGTTCTTTTGGAAATATTCTTCTTTACAAAATTAGTAGGATAACCATTTTGTAGCAGGGTATTTTTATGATCTTCGATTTCATATTCAATACAATCTTCAGTACATATGCACCTAATTCTATCACTAAATAGGTTAAATTGTGAACTGTAATCAAACGCGGTGGCACAGCGGTTAGGACTTTCACCGACCATGCACATGGTCTGGGGTTCGATCCCCTGCCGACGCACACCCGATAATAATGGTCGGCCTGTTAAATTTGGGCTACCGACATCACATGCTGAAAATTCCATACTTGTAACAAAAATACGGTGTGGAATCAAGCTATAATCAAAAATTTAAAAAATAGCTTAATGTAAATTACAAAAGGTTGACACATAACAAAGGTAATAATGGAGTAAAGTGAACTTAGTGAAAAGGAATACGTATAGAGGAATAAAAATAACAAGTATATTTGATATACAGTTATAATCTACCCTTGGGTTGAATGCCTTCTGTTGGCTATAACTGTTATGCACTCATTGTCAGATAATCGGGATTCACTCAAATAATTCAAAGTACACATTTTGAGATTCTATGGAATGCATGGAGAAAATGACTTTGTAAAATTGAGATAACATCTGAGAGAGAGAAAAAAAAGAACGCACTAATATTAACACATAAAATCTGTAGATGAATACTTCGATTGCCAATTAATAATTATGTACGTAACACATAAAATGACACTTAACAAACAATTGGTTTAGTTGTTTTAGTCAATTAATGAACATTCATTTCTAGCTGAGTAGTTTTACTTTATTACAACCTTAGTCTGAAAAGCTTAAAGAAAGCCCCATTTACTGCCACATCTTTGATAACTCTGACTTTCTAAATTTATTGTATGTCGAAAGTGCTCTCTGCTAGTGATTAATACAAACTGAGAAACTATGGTTCAAGGACATCTGCTGATGAAATAACACATGATAAATTAAGAATATAGGGGTGCAAAATTGTTATTTAAGGGACTCTTAAACTACCTATTCTATTGATGGCTGATCCTTCAAAACTTGAGAGAAGTTCTAGTGGATCTCCCCAAGGCAAATAGTTACTTTTGGAATCTGGTACTTTAGGAAACCAGTTAGTTACGTTGCTTGAATGACTTCAAGGTCAAATACGGTTAGCTTCAACTAGAGATAACTCTCATGACTGTTGTGTGGCCATCTGTCCTGCTGACTGTTTAAACTGGCCTACTGAACCAAACTGCTCTTAACATTGCTCAAAATAGTGGAGGGATAATATAACACTTACGGCTGCCCATGGTCATATTTATTAACGTTGGTTTGAAGGGACTTTAGAGATGTGAAATGATAATAGAACTCAGTAGACGGTCTCTTGTTCTTTGAAAGCCCAACTGTCCTCAATCTGATCCAATCAGTACTGATAGACAAATTGAAAGCTGAAGGCGAAATAACTGAGAAACAACTGTATTGATGAACTTCTTTGAACTCCTACAGTACAGCTATCTCATGATTAGAATAAAAAAACACTTAGAATGCCACTTATGGATAGCAAATAAATAGTCTGTATTTCATTCATTACAATTTCAGTTTTTCACCAAGATTTTTATGAGTAGTCTACAATGCCTGTTTTATTTACACATATATTATCTCACTACTATAACTTCTTCGTTTTATTTAGCAATCAGTCATTTTGAATTACAATCAAGCCATTACTATCCAAATCCTAAAACACCTATAATAAGTGTTGTGATAATACGACAAAGAAACTGTGAAATTAAAGAAACTATACATGTTGTCACAAGGTAAAATTTATACAAATTATATTTATATATAATTATTTGACTAATTGTTTCACTGAATTTTAAAAGTAGCCTTTAATTTATGATCGATTCTATGCTGTACGTTCTATGGCTGATCACATCACTGCCTAATTTCATCTGACAAACCAATAAAGGCATGTATTAGGAATTCGTGTGTCACATCTACACTCGATCGAAGGTGCACAAACAGTGCAAAATCCATAGTCTCACTATCGTACGGGTTTAAAGGAGTGGACAGTTATCCGGTTCTTCTCGTTCCTCCGAGATTTCTTTATCAGTCTCTATAAGCAAAATAAGAGATTATTAAGCTTGGAAGTAAATTACTTACCAAACTATAAATATTCTGGAATTCATCCAAGTTTTTTCTTTTCTGCAGTAATGATTGACAAACAGATATGTTTGGCGTAGTTAAGTGTTTAACAGAGCGGAATGAATAGTTTTCAAGTGTATTTGAAAAAAAAACAGTTTGTGAATACTAGTATAATAGTGAATGAAAAAAAATGGAAAGGAAAGCCATGCTGAAGAAAATCGATCAGACAGGCATTAAAAATTTGAGTTGAGATGACTTGATATATTTAATTTAAGCACCTTTAAAGGCAACATTTTTACGCATGCTACTTTCTAAAAACAATAAAATTTGAAAGTGTTTATCAACCTGTGGATTTCTCAGAAAAGATGAGTTTAGCTTAATATGAAATCTATGATAAAATGAATACGTTTCTGTAAACCAACTGACGAGGATACCAAAGCAAGAATCGGAAAAGCAAGACAAGCTTTCACTACTCCCAAGTCTGTGTGGAGGTCAACAACTCTCAGCATGAAAAATGGAAAAAATCCGGATTTTCAACTCCAGAGACTTGCACTGCGCGTCATAAAGAGCATCTCAAACAAACTACAGACCTTCATTAACAGTTGTCTTCGCTCAATACTCAAGACCAGATGGCCAGAAAAGATCAGCAACAGGGATCTCTGGGAGCGAACCAACCCAGCAGGAACCGATTGTGAAACAAATAGGCAGGAAGAAATGGAGATGGATTGGCCATACTCTGAGGAAACCATCAAGTGACATCACTAGACAAGCCATTGCTCGAGTGGAACCCGAAAGGGAAGCGGCGAGTTGGTCGTCAGTGCAAGGGTGACTTGGAGGAGGTTATGTGAAGGGGAGATGAAGACGTGTGGGCAGACTTGGAGCCAGGTGAAGACTCTAGCAGAGAACCGAACGCAATGGAGACATACGGCTGAATCCCTATGTTCCTCTAGGAATTAAAGGAAACAAGAATAATAATAATAAACCACCATCAGTTAACGTGGTACGTTAATGATAATGAAAAGTGTCTGCAGTTTACGGTACTTCGAACTCCTTATCTAAAATTACTAAAGACCGAATAAGCTACTGAAATGATTGACTAATAGTGGATTCGTAGCAGATATGTTTAAGAAAATTTACACCGAGTTGAAAGATTTGTTAACTATAGAGTGATTGCAGTGACATCAATTTCACACGTAAGACAATGTTAGTCGAAGAACTTACGAAGTCAAGGAGCATTTAACAGGTGCTCCTTCTCCTTTAATAACTCTACGGCACTGTAAAGTAATGAGGTAACTAGTAGTATAAAAAGCAATTTTATCAATAGGTTAACTGAACGTGTTACTGCTTGCCCAATGAATCAAATAGTCAGAGAGATGTTCATTGATGGGAAAATATGAAAAACTGGCACTATTCAAGAAAAGGGGGTGCAAAATTCGTCACTGAACTATCACATTTGTGATAGACACCCGCCCTTTGTTCATTTTTACTTATAGGCGAAATTCATTTTAATGAGGTGTTCTAATGTCTGACCATCTACAAGTCATCAGAAATTGAATTTACGAGGCATGTAGTATGAAAGTATACCAGCAAGGATCTCTAACATCAACCTGGCACCCAAATGATGATACGAAAATCAATTGCATTGTTTCATTGGTGAAGTCTAATTGTTTAAAGCCATTGTCTACAATAAGATGAAATTGAAAGTAAAGTCTTGTACTTGGTGGAATGACAAATTTCAGTATTATTCATGAAATAGCAGGGGATTTGTTGAATCACTTAGAGTAGCCCAGAGTGTTAATGTCTGTGACTGCGGCACTGGGTGACGCTAATCCAGATCTCTGACTGGGTATCATTTCCGACATGGTTGCAGATGTACACATGCTAGCGAGTATCAATAAGGGTAAAACCTAAGTCCACGGCTCTATGCCAACTATCTCCAGCTACATAACACCAACGGAACCTTTACTTTTTCATTCGATCAACAAATTCTTCTGAGCATAACTCTTATACAGCATAATTCCATTGTGGATAAAATTTATTTCAATAAAGTCTCACAGTGTTATACAGTAATGATATTTATTGATGATGTTTCGAGGACAATTTATTACTCATAATCATATCAAGTTACTCACACAAATGTCTAACTTGGTTTACAAGTTTCCACTATTTTTCATCTCCTTATTTGATTGGTAGTTGTATTTTTCATATCTCTGAAGTCGGTGATGGGTCATTCCTATTGCATGAGCTGGCTGTAAATCCGACGAACAAGGGTTCAGTAATCAACCACTCTATCCATCTGACTATATTACTTTTTAGAATTTCAACCCTCCTCCACCCTATTGTGTGGTTGTGTGATAATGCATACAGTGCAGCTGCTGATGGTTTTTTCTAAATTACTTATCTTCGTGGGGGTCAATCCCTCTAACCTTAACCAAATTCGTATGTTCCGGCAATCTGACTACCCCCGATCTACGGGTTTGACCTGTGTGTATAAGACATCTGCAGTTTTACCGAATAAGGAAGGGACTTCTGAGACCCTACTTAGGATTATTTAAAAGCAGAAATTAGAGTGTCATTTAAACCTACAAAATTACTCAGGTAGAACAAGCTCTGTAGGTCAAAGGACCATGCTGAACCAATTAGACAAAATAATAAAATTCACAAAATACCTTGAAATGACTGTGAGGTCAACTATATAGGTCAAACCAGTAGAACGGGGTGTTCAGACTGCTAGAACATACGAGTTTAGTTAAGGTTAGAAGGACTGACCCTATTAAGATAAGTAATTTAGAAAAAAACCTCAGCGGTTGCATTGCATGCATTAATACACAATCACACAATAGGGTGGGCGAGGGTTAAAATTGTGTAACATTGTGTGAAATTTGAGAACATAGAATTTAAAGTAACAAAACAAAGTTGATCTAGAATGACAAGTGGAACAAGTGAAATAATACCGGGTACAATTCAGAGCGGGAACAGTAAAAGTTACAATTGACATAATAAAGGAAGAGTATATAAAGTGAATAAACAAAACGAAAAATAGGTTCAGCCAAAATATGATTAGTGATTACCATATTTTAGCATAGAGGGATTAAGACCATGAAAAATGGAGAGGTTGAACGAACTTTTTCTGTATATAGAGATCTGGCCTTTCTGCTTCGAAGACCGAAGCTTCAGCAATACAGATGAGTCGGATAAGTAGTGATATGGACGATTTAGACAACAGTAACTTGTAATTAAAGATGAAGTAGTGAGAAAAATAATAAAATAATTAGGGAAATTATAGTTTTGCAGGGAAGGCGAAGTAGTCTGGTTTATACACCCACGCAATGGTGGTGAAGGTAAGGAAAGTGGCTGTACAAATTTTTTCTGAACACACATGTTTGACTTCTTCAGGTGGATTCCTTTGACTTCAGCTGTACGTAGAAGACGAACTAGTGAAACGAAATTAATACTGATTGGAATGCCATGAACAGATTGAAATGCTTATTAATACCAACTTTATACTTACTATCTACGAGGTGTGCTAAAACAGAGCTACGAATAGATCTTGCTTAACCATGTGAGGTGATGTTTGGAAATACGATGATGAACCTGCCTAATTGTATGCCCAATGCAGCTGGCTCCACGGCTGCAGTCAAACTGGTAGATACATATCGAGGAGGTGATATCGGGTAGTTTATCCTTACTTATTGAAAGTAAAATAGGGATGATAGTGAAGAGACAACGTGCCTCTACTGCACTCAAAGCTCTTTTAACCACATTCTTTAGGTGCCGTGTTACTATTTCGCTAATGTTGTCACCGAGGAACTGCAGTTTTATGAACAATGGCGTTTTGGAGCCGTTGCCATATTGACTCGCCTTGGTGGTAAATTCATATTTTTCTCAATTAACTTGTCTGGATAACCATTTCTACTAAGTAATCCTCTAATAATCTTAAGCTCCTCATTGAGGGTGTCATTTGATTAGATTATCTTAGCTCTGTGAACCAGACACTCTACCAGGTCACCTTTATATTTCAAAGGTGCAAAACTCAAAAAGTGAGTGCATTGACTTGTTGTTGTAGGTTTCCTATACACACTCCTTCTTAGTGTGCCATCATCTTTCCTGGACAGGAAGACGTCTAGGAATGAGATACTGTCATTACTTTATTTCTCTTTGGTGAAGTTTATTGCTGAATGTGCATCATTGGACTTGTCGAGGATGTTCATTGCTTCATTGCCGTTTTTCATAGGCAGAAATGTATCACCTATGTAATAACAGTAGAATTCTAACTCACTGATTACACTCTTCAGCGAACTATCCTTTAAATTAGCAAGGAAAACATAAGCTTAAACTGGACCTAATGGGGAACCCTTAGCCCCACCACCAGTTTGTCAATAGTATTCCTTATTGAATAAGAAATGAAAACTCATAGTGGATACAGAAATGCCAATGTCTATGTTTCGCTTAGTAATCTTATCACACATAAAATCCAGCGTCTTGATCAACGGTACATCAGTGAACAAGGTGGATACATCAAAAGACATCATAAACTTGCCATTCACATTAAGATCTCTTATTTTTTCGATAGATTCAAAACTCTCTTTACACTGTTTTACCGACTCGTTATGCAGAGGTTTCAGGAATGACCCATCACCAACTTCATAGATATGAAAAATACAGCTACCAGTCAGATCAAGCGATGAAAAGTAATGGAATTATGCAAACGAAGTTAGACATTTATGTGAGTAACTTGATATAATTATGAGTAATAAATTGTGCTGGGGACGTCATCCGTAAATATTACTGTATAACACTGTGAGACCTTATCAAAATAAAATTTATCCATAATGGAGTTATACTGTACCACACTGCCCAAGTTCTTTTCTTATATCAATGTTATACAGTATAGTTACTCATTCTGTTGATGCGTAAATATTTTAATAATATTGCATCATGGAAAGATATTCCATATTTGTATTTTCACTTTAATAAACACTTTGATATAAACTAGAGATGGCAATGCAAAAGGTTGGAAAGGAGATCAATGTCAATCTGGAGATTATGAAGCCATTGATGAGAATGTTTTATTCAGTATTGGTGAAAAGAGAAAAGCAATTGAGATTAAAATAAAACCAGACAGAGAGGTAGGTTTATGCAGAGATGTCAAGTAATTTTTTTGTCTTCACCCCGAACGATTGTTTATTTTATTCCCTTCAAAGTACTTGAAATAACGTTTTTAATTAGATTATAAGACTGCTTACGAAGAAATATTATCGTCGTTACTTCAAAAGTAATAATTCGTCTTTCTTTTAAAATTTCAAAAAGGCTTCATTCATCTGTCACATTTTAGAGTTGTTAATCCTTGTCTGCAAAGTGTTCCAACTTCCCTACTTATCGGCTGAAAGCATTAGACAGCGTTCACTTCACCCTTCTTCAGAGTTATAAGACATTTCCATTAGAAGTGGAAGATATAATGAGGCTTGACATCTTTGTTTAAAAGTGTCTGCATTCTATATTTTGTGTTATGTGGTATAACATGATGAGTAACAATTAAGTTAAACATACAGTGTTAGATAAGGAGAGAAAGCCAGTCAACGGTGTTTTGTAAATGTAATAACTAGGATTGCTGAGACATATTCTCAAATATCCAAATCACTGAGATGCTGGACCTATCGCTAGTTCCAGAAGATTAAGCCTAATACTGTAACCGACGCGGAACAACAGAAAACGTTTAGGCAACGCGGTGTATTCCTCAAGCGATAACGAAACAGATCCACAGTGGTTAGTCTGTGTTAAAGTTTCTGATCGTACTTCTACAATATTCTGTCAACCAGCACACGATCAAGCAGTGACAACCTTCTTGTCACACGCCAATGGAGATCAATTCGGATAAACAACACCAACATTGACACATATGTTTCTCACACCAAGCCATTGTCTTCCTCGTCGAGCATTCTTACCTGACTGACACAAAACTGTGTTGGAAAAGTTACAGAGATAGTTAAACCAAAATATAAGCAATACAGAATTCAATAAATTCAATTTTGTTTTTGGGCTTTTAAAGATTTGACATTTAGTTTATTACTTCATTTGATTCCTGACTCACTTTCGATTGAGGGATGCCAAAATGCAGTGAATAATGTCCATCTCATTGAACTTTTATGAAGAAAGAGAAACAAGATGGTAACCAGACCACTTTCTGAAGAATCATCCACTTTTATATACTGAATATTTATAAAAGTAATAGTCAGAAAACTGACAGCAACCCGTGATACACTATAAAAAGATATTACTTCGTTTAAATTCAGTTTTATGAGGGGTTAGGTTTCAAGGTAAACTTTAACTACATGACATCGGTAATCAAGTCTAATGCAATGAAATAAGCCAACGCAATCAAAACAAAGAAAGAAAGACCAGCTTTGCAGTATAAAATGATATCATTCTATTTCACAGGTTCTCGTCAGCTGCAAACTACCTGAAATTACAATGGTTATAAACGAGAATGATAAGAACATACTTCAATGTTTGAATAGTAGTGGAGAAAACATTATGAAATCAACGCATCCAAAATATAGGCATTACAATTTCGGTTTAAGTAACCTTTGATTTATATGCTTTCAAAACAGAAAAGGAGAGGGAGGAGAAGATAGAAAACAGAAAAATCGAATAAATAGTGTTAGCATGTAGGTTTACATAGGAACTCAAAGTTGAAAACTTGTTCAGTGAGTTGAAATCACTAATATGGTTGACTAATCAATGTAATCAAAATACAGTTGTCAAGGGAGTGGGAGATTGATTACACTCTCTTTCTGTATGCATAAGTTTGGTTTGGTATGTTTGATTTGCAATCGCTTCAGCAGATCGTAGTAAATTTGCTGTCTTTTATGTGCTTAATATTTTGAAAGATTTAGAAATCTCGACGAAATGACCCATATCCGCAAGGTGTTTGGTAATTGCACTTTGTGAATATCTGCTTTCTTTTAGACATAAGTTTCTTGGGATATGCTCTGAAAACCAGATAGAAGTCCTTCTTTCTGTCCTTCCAATGTACTTGCTCCCACAAGTGCACGTTAATTGATAAACACATTTAGAGGTACTTATCCAGTTTGGATTGGCTTACATAGCATGTGGTGCTGTATAGCGTTACGAACTTAGCTGCAGAGAAGCATCTTTTTATTACTCCTTTCATTCTCTTGCCAATCGTTTTTGACACTACTTCTCCTTTGAATGGGAGATAAATGAACAATTACTTTTTTTCAACAGCTGGATCTTTCGTTTTCTCGTCTTTTTCTTTGCTATATTTTGGATAAATCGTTTTGGATACCCATTTTCCCCTAAGCATTTTTCAGCAAAGCTTAATTCTTCTTAGGCTAGCATAACTTCCTGGCTCTGTGTTAAAGTGTCATTGCTAATCCACGCTTATATCTCATAGGACAGAATCTGTTGTAATGGAGATATTTCCAGGTTTCTTTTCTGTAAATGGACTTTGCAGTTGTTCCATCGTTTCTTCTGAGATTTTTGATTGCAATCTGAGAAATATTCTACAAAAAATTAAATTTAGTTTACCTAATCGTATACCACTTAAACTGTATAGTATTAGAGAATAAAACTTGCGAAATGATATTCTTTGTGGACGTTCGGTATGAATGGTATTCATAAGTTATTGAATGATAAGCAGTAAATGCTAAAAATCCCATGTTCAGTTGAACATCCCCATATTTAATAGCTTAAAAGCTTTCGCTTGATCGATTGATTTATTCAGAATGTTTAATGATTTAAAAATGGGAACCTTTCTTCCATTTTCTTTCAAATAGTCCAGTAGAAATTAGGCTTGTGACACAAATCATTTACAGATAGGAATGATTGAATGTTTTTTATGCTTCTCGTGTTCTTGTTCTCTTTTAGAGTCAGAAGTACTTTTTCGTAGAACTTCATGATTCAGAGGATAAAACAAAAATTGGTAATCATACAGAAGCTATATGTTTCATTAGACCAAGTATGTTTAACTGTGTACTATTGGTATATACATTCTCATATATTCGTTGTGAAATAAATGAGGTCGACGTTTTTGTTAGTTTGAGTTAAAGTATTAGATCTCGGATACTGTTGAATGATATCCATTTGAATGTGACAAAGAGATTTTTCTCATTGATATAAGTATAAAACTTGGGCACTGTGGTAGAGTGCAACTCCATTATGGATAAGATTTTATTTTGATAAATCACACAGTGTTATACAGCAATATTAACTGATGACGTTTCGAGCACAAATTATTGCTCTTAATCATATCAAGTTACTCACACACTAGCGTTTATAAAAAACCAACGCATTCTAATAGATATTTAGACTTTTATTCATCTCATTCGTTAACTGTTAAGGTAGGCTTAGTTAAGTGTTTAACAAACCGAGCAGTAGCTCTAAGTAGCACAAGAAAAGACCTAAATGATGTAATAAAACAGATAGAAGAGGCGTTGGTGTTAAATAACTATCCCATAAAATTCATTAGGAAGATCGAAAAAAGTCAAGAGCAAAATAAAAATAATTATGAAACTAGTAATGATAACACAAATAAGAGAGAATATAAGTCATCTACTGTTATACCATATAGGGAGGGGACATCTGAGACCTTACGTAGGACTCTAAATAAAGCAGGAATTAGGGTGGCATTCAAACCTACAAACTCACTCAGAGACAAGCTCTGTAGCCTAAAAGACCCGGTGGACCCAATTAAACAAAATAATATAATTTGCAAAATACCTTGTAATGACTGTGAGGTCAACTATATAGGTCAAACTAGTAGATCGGGGGTAGTCAGATTGTCGGAACATAAGAATTTAACTAAGCTAAGAATGGTTGACCCAGAGAGGATAAGTAATTTAGAAAAAAGCTCAGCAATTGCACTACATGCAATAACACACAACCACAAAATAGGGTGGGAGAGGGTTAAGATTCTAAGAAGTAATCTATGTAGGTGGAGAGAGAGATTGATCACTGAATCCTGGTTCATTGAATCTACACCCAACACATGCAACAGAAATGACTCAATGCAAATACCAGAAATATGGAAGATATTATTACCCCCAGTCAAATCAGAAGAGGATAATAAATAATCTAAAACTTCTATTTCAATTCACGTACATTATAACATTCTAACAAGTTACTTATTATGACTATAAAAACACTCGTCTTATTTCCCATCTAACTGTATTCGATCTATAACACTCATATTGATTTTTATTCAAATATCTAGTCAATTCCATACATATATATTAATGAAGGAAAAAGTTGTGTGAGTAACTTGATATTATTAAGAGCAATAATTTGTGCTCGAAACGTCATCAGTTAATATTACTGTATAACACTGTGTGATTTATGAAAATAAAACCTTATCCATAATGGAGATTTTTCTCATGTCTAAGTAACGTCTGAACTAAACTGACTTGACTTTTTTCCTAAACCACTGAAACTATATCATAGGAATAGGCCAAGAAGAGGGTTGAATGACAAAAAACTCTGATAGATGTTGACTCACAGTATGCGGTGGATTAGAGTTTATTATTTGCCAGCGTTCATCCACAAGGTATATGTATGACATCATGTTTTGAATTTCAGAGGTATGAAACATCAGTCTCCTTAGGGATGCGAAAGTGTCTTGAGGATGGACGTCATTCAACTGGAGACCAAGTTCTTGGGAATCTTATTGACAGGCTTCTCGTAATATCTCAAAAAAATTAAAATACATTACTCTCCTCAGTCAGATCTTATTAGATATCTTGATGACCATAATATTTACCTGATCGCAATCTCCCTAATTACTATCAAGAGAGCAGCATATGACACACTGACCCTAAAACTGAAGACATTATTTGACATTCTTCGAACGAATCTCACCTCCAAGTCACTTGAACTTAAAACATATTCAGATTTAGGTCTTAAAGTGTTCATCCCCTCAAAAAAGTAAAAGCTTGATAAAGGTTTCACGAACTTAATAGGCCTTCAATAGCGTCGATCGAGAAGTGCTTTGGCAAATACTTCGCTACTACTGGGTGCAACCGACAATTATACATTTTATCCAACAGCTGTACAACAATGCTGCATGCCAAGTAATCCACAATGGGAAACTTACGGAATCCTTCGAAGTGAGGACAGGAGTAAGACAAGGCTGCCTACTGTCGCCAATGATTTTCCTGGTTGCAGTAGACTGGATAATGCGAAAAATAGCGGGCAATGAGGAAACAGGCGTAAAATGGACTCACACAAAAAACTTGGAGGATCTGGACTTCGCCGATGATATATGTCTGATTTCCCACAAACTGGAAGATATGCAGTTTAAAAGCAACAAGTTGGTAGAAGAAGCATCAAAGATAGGACTTCAGGTGAACATAGAGAAGACAGAGGTAGGTGATGAATATTCCTGGGCAACACCACCAACAGCAACAGCAACGGACAACAATCAGCCGGCATAAATGGAAGGAACCTGAAAGAAACAACCTCCTTTACCTACCTGCCTGGGAAGCATCGTCTCAACTACAGGCAGAACTGATGAGGATATCAAAGCGAGGATCGGGAAAGCAAGGCAAGCTTTCATTTTTCTCAGGTCTGTGTGGAAGTCAACAGTACTCGCCATGAAATATCAGAATCGGATTTTCAACTCCTATGTGAAGTCAGTGCCAATTACTATACAGATCAGAAACTTGGCACCGCGTCACGAAGGGCACTTCGAACAAACTACAGACCTTCAATAAAAGTTGTCTTCACTCAATACTCAAGATCAGATGGCCAGGAAAGATCAGCAACAGAGATCTCTGGCAATGAGCGAACCAACTAGGAACCAGTTGTGAAACAAATAGGCAGAAGGAAATGGAGATGGATTGGCCATACTCTGAGGAAACCATCAAGTGAGTGACATCACTAGACAAGCCATTGCTCGAGTGGAACCCGAAAGGGAAGCGGCGATTTGGTCGTCAGTGCAAGGGTGACTTGGAGGATGTCATTTGAAGAGGATATGAAAACACGTGAGCAGACATGGAGCCAGGTGAAGACTCTAGCAGAGAACCGAACGCAATGGGGACGCACGGCTGAAGCCCTATGTTCCTCTAGAAATTAAAGGAAACAATAATAATAAGAAGAAGAAAGGTTTCACAACTGTAGCGTGATTCACTGGAAAAGTCCCTATTTGAAAGATAGACTCTTATTATTAATACGTCTAACTTAATATTTCGCAAGTTATTAGCTTCTAATCATTCATAATGTCGCTTTTGTTAAAAACCTTGTCAACTCAAATCAACAGATATTACGCTTAGAAGTTGATTTCCATCACAGAGTCCGATATCAACAAAAATGCAAAGGAATTTACTGAATCAAGTTCCCTTTTGTTTTCATTAATCAGTCCTCATTTTCTTAATGAATGTAGAAAGTTCATTTTGTTTTGAACACTTTTCAACCGTCCGTCATCTATCATGTCTTCAGTAAGCGCTTTTTAAGTTAAAAGAAGAAATTGTGAAAAAAGAGCGCTAAATGTTAGTCGATAAGAATATAAATGTTAATTCAATCCATCACGAAATGAAAGATGAGATTCTGTTTTACGAACTAAACCGAATAGTTTTTGGAAGTCAAAGAGAAGTTTGATTTCACATAATAAAAATAAAAATATTTTTCTACAGGACAAAAAAGGAACTTTGAAATAAATCAACTAATAGTGGAAATAAAATTAGATTTAGCATTTCCTTTTATTCTTTTTTTTAATTGCTCTTTTCGGTTTGATTCCAGTTGAAATTATCGAAGGAAATGAAGGAGATAATGATTCAGAAATTGGATGGACGGAACAGTTTCGTATGTGAGCGAATAACATGATAATAATAATAGTAATTCAGTAACTGTATTTTTCCTACATTATTAATGTTATTCTCTTGGGTTCCGAGTGGAAAATAAGGCTTCAACAACACTTTTCTACTTTGTTTGTTTGGTGCTGTCCTCTTCAGGCGGCTGCCTCCACGATTGCCCGCATTCTCTCATTTCCTCCAACTTGCACAATCTCCTTCATGTCATCCTCGCACTGACGACCCACTTGTTGCTTCCGAGTGGAATGTGCTTTTTGATATGAGGTTATTAGGCAAAAGGAAACTATGCTGAACATAAATTCTACCTCAGAGAGATTCATGACTGAGTTATTAATCTTAATAATAGGGCTTTGGATATTAGGTAATAGTTTTTGTATATTCAAAAGAAAATGGTATTAGATAGTTGGAGGCAATTGGTAGAAAGCCTTGGACACCACCTAGGTTTCTTGCTAGTTGGCACTCGTCAGCAAGTCGTATCTGCAATCTTAAAGGAGTTCATGTCCCTCCCTCTGCAGTTCGAATCCGCGTCACCCAGTGCTGAAGTCAGAGACGTTACCACTGAGCTATTCAAGCTCGCGATTGACCTCCTGTTGGACTGTAGTGGGTAGTTTGATTGGACACTAGTAACTAGTGTGACGTGTCTAACCCTTTCTTTGGTGAGGACTGAATTCTGTCAGTCAGTTTTGCAATGTGGCCACCATGTTAGGTGGCTCGCTATCACGGTGCACATTGATTTGATGATATTAGATAGTTGGAGGCAATCGGCCACAGGAAGCCTTGGACCTAGGTTTCGTGCTAGCTGGCACTCGTCAGCAAGGCGTATCTCCAACGTAGTGAGCTTTTGAGAAGACGATTGGTGAAAAAAGTATTAGTTTATCCGTGGTTATGCCTTATCTGATGTTCACGACGTAACATGATAGTTAGAGTGTTTGTAAAAGACCTAAATAATCACTGTACTACTTCACTCGTATGGTTCTTTAGCACAACTCATTATTTCTTTGATTAAAAGATGACATCCAGCAGATTCAGAGACACTGGATAGTCTTAGATACATTTTGAGGGTGAACTGATCATAGAGTTGGTGTAAGTTGTGTAACTTAGTCAACGTGAATAAAACATTCACCATACATAGGTCCATATACATACATACATCCATATAAACGTAATAATATGAATGTGAGTTTGTTAGTATTGAAGTAATGTTTCGTATTTCAACGTTGAGATAATCTTTAGTGATCAAGATATGGCTAGTTGTGAGCGTATCACCATTGAGAAGATGGAACTGATAACCATTACATTCTAAGCCGATGTCGACAGTGTAATATGCTCTCCTTACAACCTGATCATCTTGAAGGTGATACTTTATATGTTCATAGATGTGCACTGCTGAAGAATACGTGTCTAGGACAAAACAGATGCTCAAAGGACTTTGATTTCCATTTGTGATGTCAATTTATGAAGAAATTAACCCTAAAATAAGCGTGTTAACAGACAGTCACAAAATCAGTTGCCTGAAAATTTTAGAGAATGAAGAGAAGACATATCAAAAGAATAGAATGATGGTTACGCTATGAAATGTATTGACTCTGTTGTAATTGGAAATTAACAAAGTGGATGAAAATACTTTTTTTTGATAGATACACATAGTTTTCTCTTGTCCATCATAATTTTCGAGAAAGAATCCTAGCGATAATATAAAGAAGTCAATATTGTGACAGAGTTAAGAATCTGATTAATCTACCTACTTTATAATACTTTATTCTACGTTCAGTGTTAGTATAAATAGAACTGCAGGTCATGTGACACTTTGATAAGAGGTTTTTTTGGTTACTTATTGGTCATTACACATATTTAACGTGAAGGCTCTTCAACAGTGTCACTCAAGTAGAATGGCAATTCAGAGAAATTCGCAAAAATGTTACTGATTTTTCCACCTACGTGTCACCCACCAGTTTGGGAGATGTAAAAATTGGAATCAAAATTTGGTTAAGAAGCAATGCAGTTACCAAGCTTATTAGCACTTTTAAGATATAAATATATATTTTTCAATTAGCAGAAATATACACCAAAGATGGGTCTAAGAAAAAGCTCTTTGTTTTGCTTCCAATGATGTGAAACATTAAAAAACATGAACTTTTTAGAGCAAAAGGAACAATGAAATATATATAGAAGCTCTTACGGAAACAGACATTGTTTATTTGTTTCCTTCAGCTGACCTAGGATTTTCTTAAGTACTTTTCAGTTTATACTGCATTGTAAATAATAAATGAGTAACATTCATTTTCTTCCTTTCGAGAGGAAAAACAATCCTAACAAAGAAATAACGAAGATTGGTGCAGAATAACATGGATCCATTTCACTTCGTTCTCATTGGTTCTCATCAGCTGCATACAACCTATAATCTTTAATAAATAAAAGTCAGAGTAAAATCTAACATACTTTTGTCATCGACAGGCATATTATAAGAGTATCATGATGAGGTAAAACACCAGGGCGACGAGGCAGCTGAAGTGTAAATATATATTTTTCATCCTAGTTTGGGAATCACCGGCAGTATGCATCCACCAACAGGGTTCGAACCGAGCACCTTCCGGTTACAAGAAAAGCGAGCTCATAGACCATTCAGCCACTGGGACGCGATTCAACGGTCAGTTCATGAATTCTAACTTCTACCAATTTGTGATTTAGCACGACCACCAACCAATATCATCGGTGGGACATCCATCCTCACACTTGACTGGATGGACCACACTGGTAACGTTTTCTCACTAGAACTTCAGGAAACTCCGTCCTGTAGCAGGTCACTGGCGAGCATCAGACTAATTTTCTATGGTTGGTCTGTAAGGCTTATACTGACCACGGATTGATATCAGTTAGACAACCACTGGAAACCAGCAAGGAGTACTGGACAGCTGTTTCATCGTAGTTAGGGAACCATCGGCAGTACGCACCCACTGGGGCATTGGTTGGTGGTCGGGCTAAATCACGAATTGGAAGATGGTAGAATTCATGGACTGGCCATTGAATCGAGTCTCAGTGGCTGAATGGTATACGAGCTTTCATTGTAACCGGAAGCTCCTGGGTTCGAACCCTGTTGGTGGATGCATACTGTCGATGATTCCCAAACTAGGGTGAAACAGCTGTCCAGTATTCCTTAGTGGTTTTCAACGGTTCTCTAACTGATATCAATCCCTGGTCAAGCCCGAAAAACAAATCTAATCCTGACAAACCAACTCTTGAAAATATGTATGTATTGTAAGCGAAAAGTTTCTAGAAAATTAACTGGCAAGTTTGTTTTAAGGGTGGTTTTTTTCCTTCACGTTCTCCAGTGGAACATAGAGCTTCAAGTTTGTGGCTTGAAGTCTCTGTAGCAGTGTTAATTTTACAGGAGGAGGTTGTTAGCCTCATGCCCAACCTTTTCTCTTCACCAGCTTTTACTACGGGCTTAGCGAGTTGAAAGAGTGCCTCGGCAGGGGATCGAACCCGGACCATGTGCATGGTCGGCGAGCATCCAAACCGCTATACCACCAATGCACAAACAAAAATTAGTAGGAGTTACATATTTAGGTAAGAGAAGATAAAAATTTGGTGTGCAAGTGATGTTATATGGCGAGTAGGGCTCATAATGTTAAGTAAAATTATCTCTTATGGAATTCAAACAACTGAAACGAGGCAAGGAAGACTTGAAAAGATAAGTTAATGAGGTTAGAAGACATTATGAGTTCTACTCACCGTATAACATCATCGCCTTTTCATCTAGCCTCTTGCACACTAAATTTTGATCTCCTCTTATCTATGTAACTCTTACCAATTTTTGTTGCCACCCTAACAACAAACTTATCAGTTAATTTTCTAGAACCTTCCTTCCTTTACCTCATCATGACACTTATAATATGCTTGTTGATGAACAAAGTATGTTAGACTTTACTCTGACTTTTATTTATTAAAGATTATAGGTTGTATGAAGCTGATAAGAACCAGTGAGAACGAAATGAAATGGATCCATGTTATTCTACACCAATGTTTATTCTTTCTTTGCTCAAATTTATGAAAGGGAATTCTTGTAAGAAAAAAGATCATGTGTTACCACAAAATACTATGTCATTCAATATTTCTGCGTCTGTTGAACTTTGTCATATTTGACATTCCTGAAATAATAAGTTTCTCACAAAATAGAATTATGTCATTAAACTGTTGTATATTTTCTCATTTCTGAGAATGAAGCGATGATAAAAATGTTTCTAAGTTTTTACTGAGTCACAACAAGTGAAACATTGTATTATTCACATAATGAATATCCTAATAAATTTGTTATATCTTTGAGTAATATATTGACTTAGGAGCAGTAGATTTATCCGATAGATCGAGGTAGTATTATCTACCCACCTTAGAATTTGTTGCTAGACACTGACAGTTAGATAATATTAGGTAAAACAACGTAAAATATAAAAGCGTTTCAGGCTGGATCACGGACAGATTTCAATTAGAGAACGATTGAAAACCCAGGAGCACTGAAAAGAAGTTAGAATTGGTAGGCGATTAAATTCCGTCCCATTGACTGCACGGTCAACTAACTCACCTCGTGACGTGAAGATCTTCAGTTCAGCCCTCGGTGGAGTCATGAGTTAGTACTGCTGAAGAATCCCGGAGTAGGACAGAACATCTGTCGAGTATTCCTTGGTTTTCAACAGTTCTCTAAGAAATATTATTTCTTGTACGAAATAGGAGCATTTGTATACAAAAAGACGCTTACCACATTAAATCAGGCAGATGGTGAGAAATTATATCAATGCAACTTTTAATTTGTTTTATTAAAGGGCTGTTTGTTTACTTCCAAACTATAATGAAAATGGAGATCAAATACCGTCGACAGTTGCTCAATACATGGTGCATGCTGTTACCTTTGTTTGGAAATTAATTTGTGCATTCCTCCCTCCTAGGTAAAGTTTGTATTTTTAGCGTTTTCATATATAGTAAACTAATAGATATTAGCATAGGTAAGTCATACTGGAGCTTTTTTTTTTACAAAATCCTTCACTTGCTAGCTTCACTATCCTAACAAATCTATTTTTATGTTAGGCGTTTGTTGTCTACCGGCTTTCGCAGGTCATAAGGAAAAAAGCCTATTTGTTTCCATGTTTACTTCAGCTAAGACTCATCAGCTACAGTCAGTGTAAGAAACATAATTCGGATCTTCGACACTAGTGTCAAGTCAGTGCTTCCATATGCTTTAGAGACTTCATGAGTCAAGAAAAGGAATTCAAAGGGGCTGCATACCCTTATCAATAGCTGCCTTCATTCCATGGTGAAGACTAAACAGCCAGAAAGGATAGGCAACAAAAGACTCTGGCAACGGACCAATCGGGAGCCTATCGCCCAACAAATATATTGGAGGGAGTGGAGATGGATTAGGCGCTCAGTGAGGTGGCCGCTGATTAATATCACATCCCCAGCCCTCGAGAGGGAACCTAACGCGAAACGACGGCTTCTGCGTGCAGCCAACTGTGACATGGAGGAGATCATAACAGGAGGAGCTGAAAACGTTTGAGTAGTCATGGACGGAACAGAGTGAAATGGTGCTGTGTTGCCGAAGCCTTATCTTCCACTAGGAATAATAGTAATTATCAGCTGCTGAATGGTTATCGAAAGATGTGACAGTCGTGCATAATATTGAGATCTACTAAATAAAATGAATCTGGAAAAAGTTGGCTACGAGAAATTCTCTTTTAATCTCCTGAAATCCGATTTATGTGTTCTGAAAGAAGCAGTTATCAGTCTTTCTTTCCCTGGTAACTGGATGTCATTATCCTCTCTTTCATTTGATAACATAATTTCTGGCTTTAACTTCACACCTTCGACACAGTATAATTTGGATTGTCTCTTATTTCTGTGGTGAGCACATCTTTACCCAATTTATTAGTTACTCGTCATCTGACGCACCTCCCATCTTTATTACGCAACTCTCTTACAACTGTATGCATAAATTTACTTTGATTAAACTTGAACTCTCTGGGTAAATACTAAATCACTGCGGTTTTATGAGCACTTTTTATAAAGTTTAGGACTTCCTGTCAACTGACATAATGTAAAATTTGAAACTCCATTATGGAAGTATGTTAGAGTTGTTCTGTACATAAACTTAATAATTTCTTTAGGCCAGTGACATAAGTGATGGTACCATATTACTCTGCACAAACTGTAAATATTACTGTATAACACTGTGACTATCAAAATAAAATTTTATCCATAATGGAGTTATACTCTACCACAGTGCCTAAGTTTTATACTTATATTAACTGTTATTCTTGATTTATTCAAATTCATAAAAAGGAATAAATGTTTGATGAAACTGATTTTTTGTTAGTTGATGTACTATTGTTAGGATATACACTTAGATGGATATATAACCGTATAGGGTGCTTTCTTTTTCTTCTAGATCCCTTTATACTCACAAACTATCGGCAGTAAACGCTTGCATCCTTAGGTGTTAATTGTTGAAAGTCAATGAAAAGATTGCTGTGTATGATGTATCTCCTTGCTTTTTGGAAGTGAGTAGACCCTACAGTTTCTCTGAAATTTCAGTATATATATCGCTCAGTGGAACAACTAGTATTTGAGACAGAAAACTGTTTAATTGAGCTTGGTAAAACTGCTTATTCACTAGAAGACTTTGTTTTAATAATTTAATAATTTATTTTCTGATTGTCTAACTTTAAGATGATGTCCACAGGTAACAGGTCTGAAAATTATTTTCATTGCTTTAACTTAATGGTCAACCTAAATAATGACTGATATTCATTTAAGAACGCCATATTCAGCGAAGAGACTCTTTTCAACGAATTTATTATCAAGCTGTACAATCGTATATATATAGTTTTTAAGAAATTAAATCCAGTGAAGGTGTGAATGAATAAAATAATAATAATGGTATGAAATGCAATTAAAATATTTGTGATTGTAATCATAGTTAGATGTCAAGTAGCAAAACAATTAATGTCATATACAGAATAATTCACAAGGTGTATAGATGCTGGAAAAAGGTGCATAATTATAGGATTTGTAGGCTAATATATATTTATATATATATATATAATTCAATATTGTAAAAACCTTTTGGATTTAGAATGACAATTGGGACAAGCGGAAACAATTCAGAGTGAGAATAGTAGTAATAATCTTGGTAATACTGGAAAAGGAAACTAAATAAACAAAATAAATAAACAAATAAATGTTTATCCTTTTACGGTCAAGGCAGAGGTAGGAGCTGTACTACTTCTTTTGTACACAAACGTCTGGCTTAAAGTCATGAATGGTCAAGGCCTCGGATGACTTTAGAAGTCTGTAATGGAGAAAACGCGGGAAGTCAGCATGGATTCGATAGATGATCTTAAAATCATGGTCAGAGTTAGCAGAGTGACAGGAGTTGATCAGGTGTTCTAGAATACAGCTTTGCACACATTTCATTTCTCCCTTGTAAAACCATGCAGCTGGAATATGTTCTCGTATCCGTGTGGAAAGCATCATCTGGCTACGGCCAATGTACCTTGCTCCACAAGAGCAGGTGAACTGATAGATGCACATGGAGGCGGCCTGACGCGGCGGCTTATCTTTTGTAGAGAACAACTTGCTGCTGGTGAACGTCATTTGTAATTTTGCTGCAAAGAATGTATTACTGACTACTTTAGAAAGGTGGTTTTTGAGAACATCTGAAGCTTGATCACCTTTGAATTTCAAGTTCATGAATAAGGGTTTCTTTGGAAATGAGTCGGTGACCAGTTTGGACTGCTTATCTTTCATTTTACTGTCAATATAATTGTGTTCTGAATGCTACAATGGGAATTATTAAATTACTGATAATTATTTACATAAACTGTGCATTGAATTATAAACTTTGTCGAATTATACTCATATTAATATGTTGCAGTCTTCTCAATATGTCATGGCTTCCTAATATATTTCAGTAGATTTCGTGTAGGTTACTGAAGTAATAGGAGCCCATAATGGCTTAAATTATATGTGAAGTTCTTTATTCCTTAAAAGACTGATTAGTGAGCAAAGAATATTCTTTTCGATAACTTCTTCATCTAATTGAACATTTATATATTCAGTTATATTGGTAGTTGTTCTAGGAATTTAGTTTTTTCGTGCTTGGGACCATCTACCACTACTGCTAAGTAAATGTGTAGTAAAGACCATTGACACTTCGATATTGCACCACCTGGTTAAAAAATGTCATAATACTAGCGCCAAAGAATCCTTTTCTACCATCTATTGGGTACCCTAAAAATTATCGAACGCCTAGAGATTCTGAAAACTCCAAAATGTGGAGGCCACTGAATGCAACTTGTGTATACAAGAAATAAGTCCTATAAATTCATAAACTTTATATTCTTCTTTTACTTAATTTGCTTAATTAATTCAATTTAGTGTTATGTTGATGCATATTATCACTTAAAGACGGCTTTGAACTGTCATTTATCAATCTTATTGATATGATGTCGTTTAAAACATGAATAACATTCATAAAAACAATTCCTTAACTATTGTGTGTACATAACTGTATGGCCTGTTGAAGAAATTATTGAAGAGAATATTCCCTGTTCATTAAACTCAGTTGATTGAAATTTATTATGGGCATACTTAATCAATTAAAATCTCCTCTTTCAATTCATAGTTACAGGTCACTTTTCTGAAGTTTAGCAACCTGATCTAATCCACATCGTGTAAAGTTCTAGACTGATAGTTCAGTTAATTTAATTTACAAAGTGGATCATGACAAAAGTCAATGGTGTGCATTTGTTATTCAAAATACGATATTCTCAATTCCCAAGAGTTGATTTGTAAGGATTAGATTTGTTTTTTACAGTTTGACGACGGATTGATATCAGTTAGAGAACCATTGAAACCATCAGGGACTACTGGATGGCTGTTCCATCTTAGTTTTGAGGATCATTGGCAGTACGCACCCACCACCAAGGTTCAAATCCAGGACCTCCCAATTACAAGGTAAGCTAATATACCACTCAGTCACTGAGACCCGATTCAGTGGTCAGTCCATGAATTCTAACTTCTACCAATTTGTGATTTTTGCACGACCACCAACCAATATTATCAGTGGGAAGTCCATCCTCAATTTCAATTTCATAAGATATTTATCTACTATATCTATGTAGATATATAGGTATATGCTCACGCATAAACATGTGATTATTCTAGAGAAAAAACAGACAAATGGAGTAGAAGATAAAATTTAATTCATTTTAACTTTCAACCGATAATATCAAGTAAATTAGCAATTAAGGCAGAAGAAAATAATGACTCTAAACAATAACATCAACCAGGAAACTTTAATGGAATTAATTCCCCAGAGTATTTAGAATATTTATATCTTCATTGAAATGTTTACTAATTTGTTAGATCAGTTTTTAAATAATAGAGAAGATTTGTAGCTCAGGTGGATGATTTTGATTTGGTTTTTGTTCTTTGAGCCGGTTGATTTAATTGCGAAGTTTTAACTTTTCAACTAGACAACATCTTCAGCGCGAGCTTTAATATAAAGTGAACTTGTTTGAATTCTATCTGTGAAGGATTTAACTGTATCTCTTAACAATCATTGTCATGATTGCTTGTTAATCTACATCCGTATCGATCATTTTTAGTGACCTGGAATTTGAACTTTCTTGTCATGTGATTTATTTTTTATTTTCTGGTAAATTTGGTCTATTATTGATATGACATGGTAATTGTCAGCTAGGCGTTCCTTCGAGGTTGCATATATGCCTTACTGACGAGCGTCAACTAACACGAAACCTAGGTCAAGCCAAGCTTCCTGCCGATTACCTCCAACCATCTAATACCAACAATTCACAGTACACCGTGATAGCGAGCCACCTAGAATGGTGGCCACATTTCAAACGTGACTGATAGAATTCGGTCTGCACCAAACAAAGGACTAGACACATCACACTAGTTACTAAATAGTGTCCAATCAAAATTTGGCGTATAGTAATGTATTTGTTAATGGCAGATTCGTTTAAGAACCGAGTTTCGAGATGTTTCCTCGATTCTACATTGTCTTTAATTATCTATATACATCTATATGAAAGGATACATATCGTGCTATTTCACAGCTAATTTATGTTTTTGGATTCTGAATCGAGGAGAGTGCTCACTTTGACCCATGTAGGGTTTATTGCAGTTCACACGATTTATTTTGTAAGTGGTGTTGACCTTATCTTCTTTTTCTTTTGGATATTTGGTCTGCACAGTATCGAATGAAGTGATTGTGCTGGCTGGCTTGTGTGCTATATCTGTTTCAAACCATGTTAGTACTCTAGCCATTATTTCAGAGATATTATTTATATATGGTAAGATGAATTTTCCTGTGATCTTTGATGATGGTTTCTTGTTGGTATTACGACTTGGGTTTAAAAAGTTTTGATGAAATTGTGTGGCTGTTCATCCTTTTTGAAGACAGTTAGTGGGTATTTTTCCTCTATTCTAATCTGCGGCCGAGTACTACGGTGTGTTTGGACTTTTTTATACAATGTCTTCACACAATTTTTTTGTGAATCATTGGGTTATTGCTATTGTAGTTGAGTATTTGATCTGTGTGTGTGTGTTGATTTTCTGTGTACTTGTGTTTCTAAATTTCCTGTGTTAGTTCTGTGGATTAAGACATCTAAAATGGGATTTTGTTGCCTGATTCTTGTCCTCTTGTGAATTTAATGTCTTCAATTATGTTGTTGGTTAATTTGTGGGTGTATTCCAAATCATTTCTTTCAATTATTACGAATGTATCATCAATAGAACATACATATAAGTCACGAAGTCAAGCTCATTGATAATTCAGTGACCTGAGCTGGAATTCAGCTTCGTCAACTCAATAGGGTGCAGCAGGTCAGGTGTGAGGAAAAATACTCTCCGAAGACACTGGCTTGTGGTCGCGTTGTTTCATGAATTGGCAGAAGTTAGAATTGATGGGACATTGGATTGGGTCCCAGTGGCTTCATGGTCTACGATCTCACTAGCCTTGTAACCAGAAGGTCCTGGGTTCGAACCTCGGTGGATGCGTACTGATGAAGAGTCCCAAACTAGAGCGAAACAGCCGTCCAGTACTTCCAGGTTTTCCAATAGTTCTCTAACCAATGTCAGCTCATGATGAAATCCTGTAATAAGTTTTATTTATTATCGTCTGTAGGATATTTTATATAAGAAAAGTGAGAAACAGTTTTTTATTGCTTTGAACATTGCAGTCAAGTGTTATGTGCTAGTCTAATAATTATCTGCTTAATTCATATGTGAAGTTAGGCAATAATCCGGTTAATAACCACTTATGACCTAAAATAACATTATGATGGCATTGTTAAAAATAGGCTTATTGATACATATGTTAGCCTTGCAGAATAAATATTCATTAATAAAATTCGATAATGATTGCTCTATTGTGTGAAACTGCTATAAATATGCGTGTTTCCCATGAGATTTGATTGTCCTCAAATAGATTTTGAAGGCGACAGTAAGAAGAAACTGGTCATTCTTATTTTGATTTTCGCTGTTCATTTCATGTTGAAAAAAACGTCTTGGAAATAATCAGTCGCCTGGAAAATCCTTGTTGAAAAAAACAGCAGGTTTGGGATATTCATACTCTCAGTTAGTTGAAATAATAGAGAAGATTTGTGGCTCAGGTGGATGATATGGAATTAGTTGTGTTCTCTGAGCTGGTTCATTTAATTGAGAGGCTTAAATCGTCCCTCTAGACAATATGTGGAACGCAGGTCTTGGTGTACAATGGACTTTTTCAAATTCTCCATGAATGTTGTAATTGTATCTCCTGGCAACCACTGTCGTGACTTTGTTAACTCACGTCTCTTTTGATCATATTTTTAATAACTTGGAATTCGGACTTTCTTGCCACGTGATTTACTTTTTATTACCTGGTAAATCTGGTCTGTTGTAATGTGTTTGTTAATTGCTGATTCATTTGAGTACCAGGCTTCTAGGAATTCCCTGACAGTATTTTTGGTGTTTCCTCTATTTAAAATTTCTATATTGTCCCAACCAGATTGGTGTCCGTAATTATCTACATTCACTGATACAAAAGAATATATATCTCGTCTTTTTACAGCCAGTTTGTAAATCTAAATTAGATTCGAAATAATAAAATAGACAGGAAGTTCGGATATGAAACTATGGTAGTGTAAATAGGGATTAAGGAAAACTTAAAATAACATGAATAAACAGGAAGTTTGGATAAGAAAGCCAATGGGTAATTCTTATAATAGTGACTACCCCACTGACTTACTTATCCAAACTTCCTGTTTATTCATGTTATTTTAAGTTTTTCTTAATCACGGAATATACACATTTGATCATAGGGAATAAAAAGACAGTTGCAGCGAAGAAAATTTTCTTTTCGACGAAGTCATCATCTAGGCTGTACATTCGTGTATTTATATCAAATGGATGGGAAAGTTCCAGTTCCTGTTTATTTTGTCATTTTACTATTTCTACGTATTTAATCCCTGATTGCATAAACAATTATTCATCACACTAGTTTTTTATCCAAACATCCTGTATATTTTGTTATTTTTACATTTCTAACCCCCAATTGCACAATGTCAATCTTCCTAGTTATTATGCTACTTTGTTTGAGTTTTACCCATCCCCCTGTTTATTATGGCATTCTAATTCCTAATTGTAATTTTTATTAATTTAACCCCTAACCAGAAATTATTCTGGAACTTTTCCATCTATTTGATATAAATGCACGAATGTACAGCCTAGGTGATGACTTCGTCGAAAAGAAAATTTTCTTCGCAGCAACTGTCTTTTTCTTAATCCCTATCTACACTACCATATTTTCATATACGAACTTCCTGTCTATTTTATTATTTCTACATATTTAATCCGTAACTACGTAAACAATTATTCCTCACATTAGATATGATCCCACTCGATTTTTTATCCAAATATCCTGTCTATCGTTGTTTTTTCTAGTTTCGAAATGTAGGTGTCTGCAAAAACACTGCTGTGCTCAAAACTGCTTTTGTTATTTTTGAAGTGAGAAACGTTATTTTTAGTGGTTGAAGGTATATTACTTATTCTTTTGATGTTGCTTAAGGTTATTGTGTAAATAACTTACTATCTCAACCGTATATTTGTTAAATAAAGCAATTATAGACCTATAAACTATATTTTTTTTTATCATGAAACTTCTTTTATCTGTTAATGTTAGTGCCTCAACAGAGAATACAAAAGACACTTTTCACTTAAAATTATCTCTGTCACATATAACACTTAACAAAGTCCACATCAGTATTACATCATCACTTGTAGCGAAACAGTTATGATGGAGCATTAAGGTTCGAAAGAATTGCTAACGCATGTATTCTGAAAGTGAACTTCTTGACAAATCATCATCAACTAGAGAACCATTGAAAACCAGGGAGCATTGAACAGTTGTTTGATTCTAGTTTGGACACTGCTTTAAAGTCTCAGACCAGGAGCAAATAACTGTCAAGAACCCCGTGTTATTCAACGGTTAACTAACAGATGTCTTCACGTGTAGAAATCTATTTTAAAATCAACAAAATCTCTACTCAAACGTCGTGTTCTCATCTTGATCTATGAAGCTGGCCTTCCCCTACAGTTTTACACTCTTCAACCCAGTGGTTTCAATGTACACCTAACTTCGGAGAACATCCAACTAGATACTCGCATTAATCAAATCTCATCGCCTGATTCTTGAGCGTGTTAAACTCTTTTTATTGCTTCTAAAGTAGAATTTAATCTCACCAGAAAAATAAATCAAAACTAGTTGAAATAGATTATATGAATACTGAAATATAAAGATATATCCTAAAATAAATAAAAAAGGGAATCGAAGAGAATGTTTTAAAATTAAGGTCGAAGAATATTAAAAAAAAAGGTCAAGGAGTTTGAAAGAAAATTTATAAAAATTAAATAACCGCCAAAGATACAGCAGAATGAAACAATAATAAGGAATAAATTTAGTGAAAAACAATCAATATCTAATGAAAAGACGATGTTACAGCTGTACGCATTTTTACCTTTTTTTGCCTGAACATGCCTAACTCCGATACTATATAATGAAAATGTTCTTTTTGAGAGTGATAAATGTATCGTTAGGAAAAGATAGAGCAAAGTTGTTTACGAATCATTATTATTCTCTTGGGTTCTGAGTGGAACATAGGGCTTCAACAACACATCTCCACTTTGTCCTTTCTTATTCTGTCCTCTTCAACTGGTTAGCCACATGACTGCACGTAACCTCTCATCTCCTTTAACTCACACGATCTCCTCCATGTCATCCTCACACAGACAACCCATTCGTCGCTTTCCATTCGGATTCCACTCGAGCAATGGCCTACATTGCACCCGATGTCATTCGACGGCCTCCTCAACGAATGCCCGATCCATCTCCATTTTCTGCTATATATTTGTTAATCATTCGGCTCTCGGTTGATTCGTTCCCAGCCAGAGTTTCTTGTTGCTAGTTCTTTTTGGTCGGCCGGCCATTTGATCATCGGTATGGAAAGAGAAAAGGCAGCTGTTGACAAAAGTTTGTAACTTGTTGGAAACCCTTTTCGTGACACACAGTTTCTCATCCGTATAGAAGGACAGACATAATATTGGTGTTGAAAATCCGAATCATGTTTTTCATGCTAGATGAGTGAGAGCAGAAGATTTCCAAATTGGTTTCGGGTTGATTAAGCTGTATCTTGCCTTTCCGATTCTGGCCGGCCGACTTTGACATCTTCATCCGTTCCCGCTGCCTCTGGTTGAAACGATGTTGCCTAGATAATTGAAGGAGGTAACCTCTGTCAAATCTCTCCTGTTGATGATGATTGCTACTGGTTGCTGTTGTTGTTGAGGTTCATTGGTTGTCTTCATCACCTCTGTCTTCTCTATGTTCACCTGGAATCCTGCCTTTGCCGCCAGCTTCTTCAGCCACTTTGTTGGTTTTCGCCTTTAAGTCTTCGAGTTTGTGTGACATAGAATATAAATAATCTGCGAAATACAGATCTTCTAGAGTCTTCTCTTCGGTAGCCCAGCGTACTTCTGTCTTCTCACTCTCAGTGCACAAAATGACGCATAAACCAGTCCACCACAATTAAGAATATCACCGGTGATAATAAGCAAGCAGCACTGTCTTACTCTTATATGCACTTCGAACGCCTCGCTGAGTTTTCCGTTGTGGATCTCCACCACCTGACACATGGCATTTTCATATAACCAGCTGTTGAATGAGGCTGATAAGGATTTGGGCACTGCACGCCATAGTGTTGAAGAAATTTCCAAATAACTTCTCGGTCAACACTGGATGTTTAAGGCCTTTTCGAAGTCGATGAAGTTGAGGTAGGGATTTGAATGCCATTCTATGCTTTGTTCAGTGATGATACGAAGAGTTGCAATTTGATCAGCACATGATTCGCCCTTCCTGAATCCAGCTTGTTCCGGTTGGCGGGGTCCTGTATCCAGTGCATCCTTTATTCTCGCCAGGCTGATGCAACTTAGTATTTTACTTGGAGTGGACAAGGGTATTATTCCACGCCAGTTCTTGCAGAGGCGTAAGTCGCCCTTCTTTGGCAGTTCGACTAGGTAGCCCTTCTTCCAATCGGTAGGCACCTTTCCTTCTTTCCAAACTTTTTGCAGTAATGGAGTGAGAATGTCTGCTGTAATCTCTAGGGCTGTCTTCAAAGCTTCCGAGTGGGGGAATTCCGTCTGGTCCTGCTGAATTCCCGACTGGATTTCAGTAGCTTGATCGCATTTAGTATTTCTGCTTTCATTCGAGGATTTGTGCCTACTGGCAGGCAGTTCTGTGCATGCTGTAGGTGATGGTATTTGTGGGCGAGTTGCAGCTGATGGTTGATTCAAGAGTCCTTTAAAGTGATCATCCCATTGTTTTATTTGTTTCTCCTCCTTGGTAGTTAGACTATCTTGAACATCTTTTATTGGTAAAATCATCTGGGTGATCTCTTCCTGGATAGAGACGAATGATTACTTTGAGGAAACTAAGTATCATTTTGAAATTATTTCGTAAATTTCAAGTGTATCTGCCTTTTATGAACACTGAAATCCTCAGAAAATCATAATCAGCTCAGTATTCGTTATTACTTAAACTGAAGATATAAGAAGCTATTGATTAGTAAAGTTTACTGAGTGTGAAATAAGAATATTGGGTAGCTACTAGGATACAGCCCTAGTTGTCGAAAGTTCGAAATCACGTTTCACTGGATTAGAAATCAGCGACTAAGTGGCAAAATTACTGTCTCAAAACTGACTCTTCTTGGCCTGATGAACTCTAGAGTTTTCTGAGATTACAAAATTCTCTGTACATTTCGTCACAGACTGACAAGAATGACAGAAATACTGAAACCCAAGAATATTCAATTCACACAGACTGGTGCTTTTTAGAATACAGTTTTACAAACTTGGTTGAAATTCATGAGTGGAAAGTTTGAATCTCGAGTCAATTTTAGTACTCACAAATAGTTGTAGATGGAACACTAAAATATCTACAAAAGGGTTTCAAACAATTTTTATGAACAAACAATTTTCATACAAACTGCGATCAAGATTTGACCGAATAGTTCCAAAATAATTGGGTATCGAGTGAGAAGCAGACATTTGTGAAAATCATTAACTTAACTCTCATTCATTTTTCATTGAACCCTATCAATTAGATTACGTCACCCAACCTACTTTTGTAACTTTATTTTTAGTTGCTAACCGATTAACGCCTTCTAAATTACTTAATTTGTTGTCAAAAAATTAACAATTGCATTAACACATCTTTGGAAATATTCCTTTTGTTGCCAAGAAAAATTACTATAAATTTGCGGTTTGTACAGCTCGAGAATGATATCGTCGAAAAGAATAACTCTTTATTGAACGCCTTTTCTTTTCTATGAAAATTATATTTGTAAAATCTGAGTGAAATTGAAATGGGTAATACCAACGTTTCATTTGGCAAACTGGTTTGAACTTCTTCAGGGAAATTAATCGAAATTAGCATAACAGAGGTATCTATATAACAAGGAAATCTTTTGTTTTTAAAAACTTTGTCCAATCATAGGAGTCATGACACAGGTATGAACATGTATAATAAACAAAATTGTATGAGCTGTGATCAAAATTTGACCCCAAACTCATAAATATTACGAGTTGATCACGGATTGTTATCAGTTAGTTTACTTTTATTAAACACTTTAAACAAAGTGTACTTTTGAATAAGGCATTTAGAAGACAAATTTTGCGAGATGATATCATTTCGTAGTTTCTTTACAACCGCTTTACAACTAACATGGTTAACAATAATAAAATAAAGTTCATGACAATTACTCAGTTATTTAAAAAAAAAGTACATACTAATGACCAAAACTATAGAAAATCATATATAAATAGGTCAAGTAGTCCATGGTAGGCGAAGGTTGAAGTCTATCGTTTTTGTACACACAGTTTAGGCTGTATATGATTAATCCACAGTGCTTCCATCACCTTCAATAACCTTGAATTAGAGTTATGTGAAAAAATTCTAAAACAGTCATTAATATTGATTTTGTGACCTGACATTAATAAGTATTTTGTAATGGATGATGCTGGATTTCTATTCAGATTAATCACATTGGGATTTTCTATATGATTTAGTAACCATTTTGGAACATATTCTTTTCGACGACATTGGAACATTCTGTTGGTTCTACCTATATAGGTGTCACCGCAGCTGCAGGTGAATTTGTAGATACAGTTTTAAGTAGAGTCTACAGAATTTTATCCTTTAATCGTAGGTACAGGGATGGAAAATGTTCGGCAAGTGAGAAAAAGAGATGCTGTGTAGAATGTGCGTTTGATGGCTGACCGAAGTCTTTGAGCTGTCAACTGCATAATCTGGTCATCCTTGAATGGTAGGTTAATAAAGATAACTTTCTTTGGTACAGAAGCTATCTTTTCGAGATGTGGTCTTTCCTTAGTGTGACGAGTGATAAAGTTTCCTGGAGAACCATTAGCTAATAAAACTGAATGTATATGTCGAAACTCATCCATCACTGTGTCACTCGTGCATATTTTTCGGGCCCTTGAGAAAACACTTTTCACTAGGGAACGTTCATACTGGATAGGAACAAAAGTAGTGAAATGAAGATATTGTCCACTTCATGTCTGTTTGCGGAAAACAGATTGCTGAATCGTTCCATCATCTCTTCTGGTCATTGTAAATGATTCATCACTCATACCCGAAATATGGAAAATATTACTACCAATCAAATCAAGTGAAAATCAATGGAACTATATAAATTAATTTAGGAAATCGTGTGATTACCTTGATATGATTATGAGCAATAAATTGTTCTCGAAACGTCATCAGTAAACATTACTGTGAGACTTTATCAAAACAAAATTTACCCATAATGGAATTACACTCTACCACAGTGCACAAGTTTTATTCTTTTATCATTGTAAATGTACTTTTCATCAGAATTTTAGTGATTACATTTGACTAAACGTTCGTGGTCGTAGATAACTGAATATGAAAAATATATATATATATTTGTATATGCGGGGTACAATGATGTGTGCGTGTGCATGTGTGATGGGTAAGCAGTTGTAAATCATTTGTTAGCCTTTTCATAAGTAGATATAGACAATCGAAGATTTAGACGAAGTACGATTAATTAGTGATAAATATACATTTTTATTTATTAATCAGGATTTGCGTCGCATCAGCTAAAATCACACCATCCCGTCTGTTCAAACTATTGGGATTCACCCATTTATGTAGGGCTTCTGCAGTCAATCTCTCTTTATACGAACCAAAATGTTTCTGTAGAACCTCAGTCTTATCAGAGTCGATCTTGTGTCACTTTCCTATCGGGTTTTATGCAGTCGCTAATGTGTTTTCTAGGTTCTTTAAGTCTGCCGACACCTTTGGAACCACCTTTAGATATTTTTTATGCTCTTTGACTTTTATATTTGCCTGTCTGGAAGTTTCTCCTACATATACGACCTCACATCCCCACAATTTATCTGGTGCACACAATCCTGTTGGTTGTCTTCTGTTTTATACTTAACCTTTACTAGTGATCACCGTTAAGTGTTAGTTGCACGAAAACACATTGTTATGTCATGATTGTTAAGGATTTTATTTTCAGAAAGTATTGAACATGAAGTTAACATTAATGGATTGCTTATTGTATAAGTTCTCGAGAGCGACAAATTTATTTGATGTAATTTCCAAAGTAAACAAATTAAATTTTAGAAAAATTGACCATCTTATTTTTTATTTGTTTCATGTCTTAGAAAATATTTAGGTGCCTACCCAACGTTCATTACATCATTAATATTAATTGGACTACAGACTGCATTAGTTGAAGAGGTGAGTTTAACTATCTACGGGGTTATTTGATCGAAAAGATATTAATTGTAATCAGTTATAGAAGTTTTCATCATGATATGACATCAGTTAGAGAACTACTGGAAAACCAGATGGGAGTGCTGGACATCTGTTTTGCCAGCCTAGTTCGGGACTATTCAGAAGCACGCATCCACACTGCGGGGTCCGAACCCAGGACCTTCTGCTTACAAGGCAAGCTCGTAGACCATCCAGCCACTGGAAACCGATCCAATTGCCAGCCCATGAATTCTAACTTGTGCCAGTTTATGACATAGCGCGACCACTTCACAATGTCTTCGATGAGTTACTGCCTTGCCTTCAACCTGCTGTACCCTACTGGTCACGGATTCCCACTAGAACCCCATGTAACTGTCTGAATAGGGTCAGTCGCTAGTGAGCATCAGATCAGTTTTCAAAAATTGGCTTTTGTAAGGATTTTGTCTGTACTTGAAAGTTATGAAAGAATTAACTATTTTCAGATGTATTCTTTTTCACATCCAATGAAAAACAACTAAAATAGACAAGCAAAGGTGTAACACCCAAAAACAAACAAAAACATGAAAGTCACTTCCATCAAGTTACAGTGTAATACTCATAATAGACTTCACCTCTGCCTATTATCAGTAATATATATATATAAAGCAGATACCATGAAAACGTCTTTCAGCTAATTCTGACAAATACACCTGACAGAGAGACTTTCCATAATTCCCTCTAATTTCGAAAATCCCTCCTGTTATTTTACTGTTATCAACATTCATTTGAGGTATTTCTACGTAATTCTTTAAATTCAAACCAGAGATGCTTAGTTATCAAAGAGCGTATTTTAGTATGGTTTGTTATACTGCTATTATCAATGTATGAGATTTAGCTCAAAATAAATTCTAAGCTTCCAGTTAAAAGTAGGGATAAGGTGTATTTTGCAGAGTACGAAACACAGCAAAACTGTGTCATTCATCGTCTTCACTGTTACATTTTCCAAAAGCATGTGTTTTGTTAAATTAAATATCTTTTCGAGTTTAGCCATGAACTGAAATCAGTTAGAGAACCATTGAAAGCCAGCAAGAAGTACTGGACACCTGTTTCATCCTTGTTCAAGACTCATTCGCAGTATGCGCCCGAGGTTTCCTGTTGTCCTGGTGAGAGGTCGTGACCAGTGAGGTCCATCTAGTCGGGAGTGAGGATGGATTTCTCACCAATGAAATTGGTTGCTGATCGCACTAAAATCACGAATCGGTAGGAGTTGGAATTCATGGACTGACCATTGAATCACGTCTTAGTGGCTGAATAGTATGAGGGAAGGTCCCGGGTTCGAACCCTGTCGGTTGATGCGTACTGCCAATGTATGAAACAGCTGTCCAGTACTCCTTGTTGGTTTTCGATGCTTCTCTAATTGAAATCAATCCGTGGGCAAACTCGGAAAACAAATCTAATCCTTACAAATCAAATCTTGAAATTATCTTTTTATTAATTACTAAAATACTGAAAATCTTTTTTTTAATACAAGAACTTGGGCGATCTATTGAATAAGTACGCTTTCTTAGAAACGACACCCTTTCCAGGGCTTCTTAATACATCTTCATAAATGTTACATCACCTATTAAGAAACAGGTGCGAATAATCCCAAAAGTGTGGAAAACAAGCTTTACTACAGAAGTTCATAATATATCTATCAAAAGATAAGTGAATTATGAAGAAGTATAAATTCAGTAACACCTGAAGAATAACTTTTAAAATTCCAGTCTATTTCTTTCTGCTTACTGTACAAACTTAGTACTCAGGGAAACATTACATATACATATTATATGAAGCACTTGAGTAAGGCACAGTTTGATATGGAATTTCACAGTAGTTTCTATGAGAAATCAAAAATATTCTTACCATAAAAGGAATAATAATAGTAAGACAACTTAAATGAAAGCCTTTGTAATGCGCAGTACTGTTTGACATGACTAGTTCGAAAATCAACACATAAAAGGATAACAGTAACTATCTAGACCAAGCTAATGTTAACTGTAGACAGCGATTCAGGGATTTTGTAGCATATCCAAATTAAAGCAGCTCAAAAAGTCTCATCATTACAGGAACTGACTTGATACTCCTCACGTTACAGTTTCAGTACTTTGTCCACATTTATTTAGATGTTTCTTCTTTACGTTTCAGTTGTCTAATTTATTGGGTTGTACAGCAGGAATTAAAACTGCTGTTACTGGTATCAGTTTGGTTGCATTAGGTACATCATTACCTGATGTATTTGTCAGTAGGACCGCTGCTATCTGTGATAAAAATGCTGACAACAGTATTGGAAATATTACAGGTTAGTAACTTGACCTTATTTACAAAGATTCGATTATTATCTTATTGAGTTAATCCAAGTATTTCTCACAGATTTTTATTTAGATTGTGATTGAAGACATCAGCAAACAGATACATTAGTACAGCACTTTTATTCACGTTGTAGTGTATACGTGCAATCTGATTATGAATATAGGTTTTTTACTCACTCGTTTACGTTCGGGTGGTATACCGGACCAAATGAGTGGTTGGTAAGTATTATCTCGCACTACGAATACTAGTAAAAGTTAATAATTTACATGCAGCCTTAGTTCATCCTATTCACCAACAGAAATCGAATTCAGTTGCCTATAACTACTTGAAAAGAGAACAGTTTTTCCGCTTAAAGTGCTAGACGAACAAGATTCAATGATGGGCAGAAACTCTATGGATAAATGATTATTGCTTCGCTTTTATACGCCTAAAGTCATCAGCATCACACTCGCAGTAGTTAGTTCTCTAACTGATATCAATCCGTGATCAACTCGTAAAAACAAAACTAATCCTTAAAAAACAACTAAAGAAAATTAATCTGATGCTTGCTACAGGACTGATTTTCCTGGACTTCTAGTGAGCAGTCCTGACCAATGAAGTCCGTCCAGTCAAGTGTGAGGATGGATGTCCCAGCAAAGACTTTGGTTGGTGGTCACGCTGAAAATCGCAAATTGGTAGAAGTTAGGATTCATGCGCTGGCTATTGAATCTGGTCTCAGTGACTGAATGGTATACGAGCTTACCTTGTAACAGGAAGGCCCTCGGTTCGAACCCTTTCGGTGAGTGCATACTGAGGATGATTTATTGAAGCTTCGCTATGTAATGTTAATAGCATATGCTAATAGTATATCTATATTCAGGAAGGAAATCCACTCCAACAAATATGTAGACTTCGGATCATCACACCCCATCAGCGCAAAGGTATCATTTATTTCAAGTCTTCTTAGACGATCACACTCTTTGATAACTAATGGGAAAGAAAAAGAAAGAGAAATATTAAACATTACTGAGACTCTCATGCAAAATAACTACCCTAAAAACTTCACCAACGAAATCAACACCAACATTAAATATGGTCGAAAACGTATTGCGAAGACATGGACCCCAAAAGTTGTCATCCCATATAGATCAGAGACGTCAGACGATATCAGAAGAGTACTCAATGAGCATGACATCAGATTTTTCTTCAAAACATCAGACACACACATTACAGAGCAACCTTGTTCATGTAGAATACCAAATCCCTAAAGATTCTATATCTAAATGTGTTTATAAAATAAAATGCTTGGAATGTGACGCAATTCACATCGGACAAACATATCGAAAAATCAAAATCAGGAGAAATGAACTCTGTAGGGCATCTGCTCAACCACCGAGAAATCCAGTTAGTGAACTAGGATCAGGCCACAAACTTGATTTTGACAATATTGAAATAATCCGGAAAAATTCCAGAAATCACGAAGAACGTCTAATATCATCGGAAGTACTTCATATCAAATGGTATCCAAATTGTCTGAATAGGAATGATGGACTAAAACAGAATTTGACCTGGTTACAACACCTCCCTCCCCCATGAAATGACAAATCAACACGAATGTGATAAGCAATATCATTACGTAAACACACGTTGTTTTTATAACTTTACACACTTATCAAATCCAATAAACTACACCTGGTTTTGTTATCTTTACGGACTGGCCAACTTGACAAACACGTGAAAATGACCCCATACTGATGAACGATGATTCAGTTGTTATATAAAAGCTGAGATTTTGTGAATTCTAGTTTGACAATACTTTGATAAAGCTATTAGCAGCATTAAATAGCGAAACGTCAATGAAAACAATGTAGCTTTGTTTTTATTCATTGGGAAATACAAAAACAACCTTTATTATAATGAATATCATGTACCCATTGCACAGATTTTTTCAAACTGTTAAAAGTGAATTTCGTTTAGACACATAAAAGTTTGAAATATATTGTGTTATAATGTTCATTTGGGAGTAACGCCTTACTCAGTATAGCTTTTTACTTTCTTATTCTTTTTCTTTCCTGGATAACCCATTAGGTTCCAATAGTGTTAATGTATTTTTAGGTGTTGGACTGCCATGGTTAATTAGTGCAATAAATGCAAAAGTCAAAGGGAAACAATTTTGTATTTCATCGGAAAATATTTTAGAAGCAATATCTTTCTACTTAATATGTGCTTTTTTATGTTTAGGAATGCTGATAATTCGTAGAAAGGTAAATCTGTTTGATATTTTGTAATTTATATATTTTGAATGATAATTATACTTAACTTTCATAATCTTTTGTTATTTAGTTGACAAATGCAGTTTTGCAGTGTGTATTCCTAATCTCCTGTGTGTACAGACCACTGGTATCCACCTTTATTTTAAGTTATTAGGCAACAGATATCGACAGTGAGGACTTTAAAAGTAAAATTGAATTCTCAAGTACCTACTGTTCATATTTGTAAGTATCAGTTTGTTAAAAAGCCTACATAATTCCCCGGCTTCGTAGCTCAGTCAGTTGGAGGGTCGTGATAATAATGTGAATATCAAAGCTTCATTCCATTCTGAAGTGAGCGGATTAGGCCTACTTGGATAGAGGACTCCCTAGTGATTTCACCAGAGGATGATACTGCATGCTGTTCTAATCTCGCGAGCCAGCGCATAATTATGCAGTCAGTGGGTGTGCCATTATCTGAATGGTATACTGGGGCTTTCGCTCCTCGGTGGTACAGTCTTAGAAAACTCGCCAACCACACACGCGGTTGGTGGTCCAATTCCAGTCCGACATACTCTTAAATCTTGCTAAGCCGGTAGTAAGCCCATTAAAGAGGATATGTTGGGCATCAGACTGGAATCCTTACTCCGTAAAAAGTAAACGCCGCTACTAACGAAAATTCGAAACTCAATTTACAGTCCCTATGTTCCACTCGGAAAGTGAAGGAACAAAATAAATTTTTTAAGAAATACTTTTATTTCTCTTCCATGAAGTCATTTTAAGCATATCTCAACTTGCTGTCTATTTAGGCATAGATACTAATGCTATTATTGGATCACTATGATCCAAATTATAATAGAAACAATAAATCTTAAATTTTCTTAAACGGGGACACCTGACCTTTGATTATATACAGGTAAATAAATTTGTACATTCGTTCTGATTGCTGTAACGCAATTAGAAGCTGTCTTTAACTATAAAGTATCTACAAAATAAGTTCGCTTTCAGTTTTTGTACAACTGATTAGATGAATAGTCATAATAAAAGCGTCGAAACTACATCGCCCTAGATTAGTTTAAAGCCGTATTCAATATTATCCCGTGGACAACTAATTTAGGCACTTACCGGAACCATATAAAAGACCGATTTCTCACTGTTTCACTTCAAACACCATAATCATAGGATCCTGTTTATTTTGATTACTTTAAGCTAATTACTGTCATCATTTATTCTTCTTTATACGTTACTGCACCAAGCTGGGTGCCATGAGGATGGAGAAACTGAAAAATTATGTCATTAAAATTACCTCAAGAAGTCTACTAGACATAGAGTTCAGTCTAAGTATCATCATGCACCATTAAAATAACCACACCGGAGAGGGATTTTGAATAAATCTAACTTTACTCAATCGACTCAGTTTAAACTAGTATTAATGTCATGTGAAACGAAAATTTCTACTAAAAAGGAATTATATATTCTTCAAATTATATTTATATTTTCTATGGCTTTACAATGAAGGCAACATTGCATTCAACGATTCCATTTCTTGATGTGATGCTAATAGAAAAGAATGATGGAACTTTTGGGACATGAAAAAGAAGAATGAAGTTTTTTCATAGCTTAACCTATATCAGCAGAAAAAGGAAGTTTAGACTTTCCTCTTTCGTTGTTAGACAAGAAAGGCTGTACAAATTTCTGCAGTTTTGGAGATAGGTTTTATATAAAAACTAGACACTTCAACAGATTTATGCATAAAGGCATTAGCTTAAAAATGATTAGGCACAAACATATAGTACGTTAGTGACTCAGAGGTAGAATGCCCACTAGCCACTCAGGTGGTTTGGGGTTCGATCCTCGACCGACGCACTCCTAAACCTCATTTAGCTGGTAATAAGGCCAGCTAAGAAGAAAAGTTGGAAGTGCAACTAGTAATCCCACCTCATAAAAATAAAACCACTGTTACCGAAATTTCAAAGCTCTAGCCTGAAGCCCTATATTCTATTAGTGATGCAAAGGAATAAAATGAAATACTAATAAAAAACATATTGTTTTTGTAGATAAAAAGAAGGCATCCAAGAATGTCGAACTCGGCAGCAGCAGCAGCAACAGATGAGATCCTAAGATGTGAGGTAACTCTGATGATTACTGCTACCAGTCGTTGAATGGTGAATACATAGATAAGAGAATAACTTTCACTTTTAGCCACTTCTATTCACAAAAACAAGCAAAGACAGAAATGGAATATTTTGTGACTAAGTTTTTCACTGGATTCGTATTCTAATACTTCATCTTGTATAGCAGTCCTATAAAAAGAAAAATATGAATACGGGACTCAATTGAGGCTCCGTAATTCGAATGAGTACAGTCTAAATCCTTTAACGAGGACCAAATGGAAGGCAAGTCTGGTGCCAGCAGCCACGGTAACTCCAGCTCCAAAAGCGTATATTAAAGTTGCTGCAGTTAAAAAGTTCGTAGTTGAACCTGGATTGTGCGGCCACATGCCGTTGCTTGTTCGCGGTTTTGGTTACTATCAGAACTTGTGTTCGGCTTGGTGTAGTGGTTGTGCGGCGTTTCAGCCGTATCTGTGTAAATGGGCGCTGACGGAGATGGGTGAGCTTGTAATGCCCGCTGTCTGTTGGCATGCTTTCGGATGCCTTTAACCGGGTGTCGGGAGAGGACGGCATCTTTACTTTGAACAAATTTGAGTGCTCATGGCAGGCCTTTGTACCTAGAAATTCTTGCATGGAATAATGAAATAGGACTTCGGTTCTATTTTGTTTGTTTTCGGATCCGAAGTAATGGTTAAGAGGGACAGACGGGGGCATTTGTATGGCGGTGTTAGAGGTAAAATTCTGGGATAATCGCCATACAAGCTACAGCGAAAGCACTTGCCAAGAATGTTTTCATTGATCAGGAGCGAAAGTCAGAGTTTCGAAGACGATCAGATACCGTCGTAGTTCTGAACAAAAACTATATTCCATTGTGTCTTGACGCACTTATTTATTACATTACATATCTGTAATCTAAAAGAAAAGTTTTCCACATCAAGTGCGAGAAATATATGTGGTAAACTCTATCCAGAAAATAGAGGTATTGACCAAGCGAAATGGCCTCCCGGTGTTTAGATCCCTTATATTTAGCCAGGAAGCACTATTAGTCTATGTGTTTGGCATCCAACTATGCGTATCCTTCACTAGTGTATACTCACATACTTTTGTGCTAATGTGTTCTATTGCGGCTTTTGATACTAAGTAGATCACATATTGTGATCTGAATAATTCCAGTTTCTCTAGGAAACTGTGGTAAAAGTTCACCTCCTTAAATTGTGTATTTTACACATTGTGAATTTGAAGGAGGGAATCTCTTCTGTGGAATTCTGAAATTATTTTTTCATAAAGTATACTGGTAGTTTCAAGAATTTCCAGTCTTGGAATTGACACGCATGCTTTGTTTAATTCGTATATATATATGACTATATAAATTCTGATTGGTTACAGGATTTCATCATGAGCTGACATCGGTTAGAGAACCATTGGGAAACCTGCAGAGAGTACTGGACAGCTGTTTCGTCCGCCCTACTTTGAGACTCCTCATTAGTACACAACACTGCGGGGTTCGAACCCAGGACCTTATGACTGTTAATTGATTACATAACATATGCGGTTGCTTATCACGATTCATTTAATTTCAGTATTTAGATTTCGTCACAAACTACCATCAGCTAGAAAGATCAGTGATCCCTCCCAGTATAGGAAACAGATGTCGAGTGTTCCCTTGTCTTCGGTGATCTCTCTAACTGACGCTGTCTCATGATGAAATCTAAAAAGTAAAATTAAATTGGTCCACATCCCCTTAAACTCCACAATCCACATATATATTGATTCAAGTGGTCAACCTACATAAAGAACATAAACAAGATGACAGGAAATAGATAAATAGTTCAACGTGAAATTTTTACAAAATGGTAAACATGCGAGTAAACGTATACAGTCAAGTTGTTATGGTACAAGTAACAATATATTTATATATACATATAAATTAAAAGCAGCATAATTAGGGATAACTTTAACACCTCTGAATAATAAGTCAAACAGATCTATAGTAACAAGCACTGAACGTCACTCAGTTGAACTCGAGAAGTATATTAAACTGTAATGAACCAAGATTAATCCTCAGCCATATACCTTTTAGTTCTAAAATAAGATAGGAATACCAGAATTAAATAGAGGTGGGGTGATTACTATTAAAAGAGGTATAGACTGACTACTGTTCTTTTTGCACACAATGTTTACCTGGTTTTTCAACAGATTCAGGTTGCCGCTCACTGTGGAGGCTAAAAAGCTATCAACGAGAGAGAAATATCACTCAGTAACAAGTTGCCGAACTTCTTGGGACGCTCACCTGTCAACAGACATCTCTCAAATATACCTAATATACTTGTAGTATGTAGAAGCACATTTGGATTGGTAAACATAAGATTTCGTGATAACTAAAGTCAATGAATTGATGATATTAGATGGTTTGAGACAATCAGCAAGAAGCTTTTCTTGAACCAGGTCTTGTGTTAATTGGCACTCACCAATCAGCAAGGCACATCTGCAACCTCCTCCCTGGAATTCGAACCTGCGTCACCCAATGCTGCAGTCAGAAACGTTACCACTGAGCTATTCAGCTCTCGACTGACCTCTTGTAGCACTGTAGAGTATACTTCGATTGAACACTAGTAACTAGTGTGATATGTCTAGTGCTTTCTTTAATGTAGACTGAATTCTATCGGTCAAGTTTGCAATGTGGCCATCATTCTCGGTGGCTCACTATCACGGTGTACATCGATTCGATGATATTAGATGGTTGGAAGCAATCGGCAGGAAGCCTTCAAGGTTGCAGATACGCCTTGCTGACTGGTGGGTGCCAACTAACACAAAACCTGGGTCAAGCAAGACTTCCTGCTGATTGCCTCCAGTCATCGAATACCAACAATTCACAGTGCACCGTGATGGTGAGCCACCTAGAATGGTGACTACATTGCAAACCTGACTGACAGAATTCAGTCTGCATCGAACAAAGGACTAGATACACTACACTAGTCACTGACTAGTGTCCAATCTAAAGGGTTAATGAATAACAAATTAATTACTTTAAGAATTTTGAAAATAATTTCATTCAGCTTTAATATAAAAAGATTATCATGTTAAAGTGTTTTAAAAAAAAGTCCCTTAAGAGAGCTCATTTGTTAAAATCATCATCATTATTATCATCAACTTAGAATTAAAGGTGAAATTAATTAATTATTTAATTTACTGGTTAGCCTCTTTAAGGACATTTGATTGTCTCATTCAGCCAAGATGTGGTTTTTCTATTTAAATATTTATTTATTTTTTCATTTGACCTAATGATCTACATATTCTGATTTAATTAAATGCGTCAGAATGATAATAATCATTATTGTTTAAACCAATTTGCTAATAAGTTAAAATAAAATAAGGAATATTCCATCTAAACTTTCTTTCTAACACCGTCAGATTTAGAAATCATTTAAGTGTTCTCTTTATTTTCGGATTCATTTCTCTACACTCTTTTCCTCAAAATAATTCTCTCTCTATAGAATCAACAAAATTTCCTGACATATGCTTTTATTTCTCAATCTGTTAAACCCATAGAAGGTGAGATAAGTGAACTTTAAATCTATCCACAATTTGTTTTCTTCTTCTTCTACCCTTCTTTCTCACACTTTACATTTCTTTCAGTTCATTTTTATTCATTTATTTTTAAACAAAAGTCTACATACACAGTTTGAATAGAGGATATCGTTTTGAAGCAAATATCGATTGAATATTTACATACCATCTCAATCGTATGTATATATATTTATACATGGAACCAAATAGTGCTATTTATTCAACAGTTTCCAAACTGTTTTCTTATTCTTGTCTCAAAGTCAAGTAGGCAGGTAACAGTAGAACTTACTATATACATTCTCTTTTTAAAGACGACTGTTTCAAGGAAGTAAAATGATGAAAAGATTAAATTAAGGCTTCACAGATCAATTTCGGGAATGATTGACTTGCCCTATTCAGGTAGGTAGTTACCTGGGGTTCTAGTGAGAAGTCGTGACCAGTAGGGTGCAGCAGGTCGGGTGTGAGGACAAATACTCGCCCAAGACATTGACTAGGGTTCGCGCTATGTCGTGAATTGGCAGAAGTTAGAATTCATGGGCCATTGGATCGGGTCCCAGTGGCTTAATGGTATGCGAGCTCGCCTTTTAACCAGAAGGTCCTGGGTTCAAATCCCGGTGGATGCGTAGTGCTGAAGAGTCCCAAACTGGGATGAAACAGCCGTCCAGTACTCCTAAGTTTTCCAATGGTTCTCAAACTAATGTCAGCTCATGATGAAAATCCCATAATCAATCAAATTACTACAAACCAACACTTGAATGACTGAAAAACAAAATTATTTGATGACTGCAGACAGTAGACAGCTGATTGAGGACTATTCAGCAGTAGGCATTATAAGTACGTGCTTTTCAATGGTTTATAGTCATTTGGTTTGTTTTAAGTTTGACTACGGATTGATACCAACCGGGAGTATTAGACAGCTGTTTCATCCTAGTTTGGGAGTTATTGACAGTACGCATCCACTGGGGTTTTTGAACCTAGGACTTTCTGGGTACAGGGCAAGATATCCAACTGTCGATCAAAGGACGTGTGTACTGTGCAACAATTCTCTCCGTCCTCCTTTATGGCTGGCTGTAAGATTTGGCCACCGAAAGTGGTAGGCATCAAAGAGTAGCTGACTTTGATCATAGGTGACTGTGTTCTATCTCCTGTGTTAGATGGTAGGCTTAATAAGGGGAGAAATATTGAGGCCACACATCGATTATTAGGTAAGGAGGGGAAATCAATCGACAAGGTTATGAAGTTACACCGATTGAGATGGTTAGGACATGTTTTACGCGTGCTTAGCCTAGCCATCACCTCCCTTGACGGACAGTGTTAGCTGACTGACATAGGAGGGATCAGGTTGGAAAAGATGTATTGGTGGTCAAACCAAAAGGTGATATGAGTAAACGAAATTCACAACAGTTAGTTAAAGCCGGCCAACTAGGGGGGTGTAGACTGCCTAAATAGTTGGAGTTGTCGGGATGGTAAAACTAATGGCTGAATACAACTGGTGACATGGATCAAAATTGTTCCCAACCCCGCAGATGCACTCATTGCTTGTGATTTATAATATTCAATAAAATTCTATTGTTCTTCCATATTTCTGTTCTTTTTGCCCCACACATCTGTTTGTTATCTCTCTTTTGAAACACTTTACTCTCTTCTATTGCTTTGAGTGCTAATTGAAGTATGGGAACTCAAAGTGCTGCGCAAGTGGGCAGAGTTATGCATTGAAACCAGCCAGTCAGTCACAGGGCAAGATTGTAGACCACTCAGTCACTGGGACCCGATTCAATGGTTCATGAATTGCAGTTTCTTCCAATTCATGATTTTAGAGTGATCACCAACCAATGTCATCGAGAAGCATTTATCCACACACCGGATGAATTCTAACTTTTGTCATTTCATGATTTTAGCACGAGCGGCAGTACTCAAGTGTTTTCATTGGTTCTCTAACTCATACCAAGCCGTGATCAAACTTGAAAGAAATCAAATCCGAACAAACTAACTCTCGAAGATCAGTCCAGTTTCCACTAGTGACTCACTACAGGATGAAGTTGCTTGAAGCCTTGATTCAATGTCATGACCAGTTGGATCGATAAATTTGGATTTGTGGACCAATACTCGCTGACGACAATGACTCGCGTCCGCTTTATATATTTTGAGAATTGTCATAAGTTAGAATTGATAGGCCAGTGGATGAAGTGTCTAAGACCTCATCTTGTAACCTGAAGGTTCTCTGTTCGATTCCTGTTATGGTCATGAGTGTATACTGCTAAAGAGGCCCAAATTAGGACAGAACAGGCATGCAGTACTCTCTGATCTTCAATGCTTCTCTTACTGAATCTAGTTCAGAATCAATCTCAAAAGCAGTTTTTTAAACTCAGTAAAAGAAGTCATTCATTCTCAGTTAAATTCGTTTCAATTAGCAGTGATATAAAAGGGATAGAAGGTTTAAAATCCCCTAAGTATTTTGACATTCTAGTTGTCTGCTGTTCAAGGGCGATTTATGAATATCATCCTATCCATCAGTGAAGAACTGCCAGCTAGAAAAAAGTAGGCTTTCCCTGCAAGTATTCGGCTCGCAAAGTCATACGGTTCCTTTTATCTTATTGTACAGTTGTACTAAGAGCATTTTGCGTTTAATTGAACTTGTAATTTTTGGTGTCACAGGATTCAAATAGCTGGATAGTTTAATTCAGAAATGATTCAGCTCTGAAGATGTTGTCTAGAAAACGCAAAAAGCAGGACAAGAGTTAAAATGTTCTTTATTCTTGTAATTCAGTAACCTTGAACCTCATAAATGATTCCATCTCCTAATATTACAAGTGGTATTCAAAAGAACGCTGTTAACTTGGTTGACACTCTGTCAGGAATGTAGTGCCACTGCCCCTTCACTGTCAGTTATTGATCCCGATTTTATTTTAAAAAATGGTGCTTTCAAGCCTACGCCTCAACAGGTAACTTCCATGTCAGTTCAATGACAACTAATTCTTATCGGACAACGGTGGAAGTTTGCAAACATAATTTAAATGAAGTAGCGAACAATGAACTGTTTATGAAGTTGACTACTATTACTAAAGTATTCTATTTATTTTTCAGTTAGTACACACTTTTAGAAAGTAAAGTATAAGCAGTTTTAAATTTGATGAGGTTTTTAGTTTTGTTATAATGTCAGAAACAAAATACATTGATCCACTTGAATTATTTCTGTTTGACTTACGAAATTCAAATTCACATACGTCAACTTTTTTCTCAAGACACATCACCAACTTAGATTATTTCGAGAAAGGTGCTACTCAAACATAGATATAAGTAGTTTTTTAATGAGAAGAATAAACATAGGAAAAACATAAAACCATCACCATATTTAATGTATATTATTGATTGTTAGGAAATCAAACATGTCTATGCATTTTCTTTTATTCCTTTACGTTTCCAGTGGAAGATGGGGCTTGAAGATAGAGGCTTGAAGTTTCGGTAGCAGTGGTGTTTATTTTTACGGGATGGGGTTGCCAACCTCATGCCCAACTTTCCCTCTTTAGCAGTCTTATTACTAGCTTTTCAAGGTAAAGGAGTGCGTCGGCGCGGGGTCGAACTCCGGACCACATGCGTGGTTGGTAAGCATTCTACCACTGTGTCACCGACGCACGTCTATGGATAATGTTTATTAATTTTGTACTCTCATTTATACCTAAAAAGTGATTTAAATCACACAGATATCTTTGCTTCTTTGAATATATGATTCAGAATAGAATTCATGATGACAACTTCTTCACATTCCTGGATTCACTTACATCAGTCATTGCGTATATGCTTTTATTATCCAATCTTAGCTTCAATAAATAAAAGTTGTATTTGGTAAATTGGTCGAAAGTATACATTCTGGGGTGAGAACTTGACACTAAGTAACCATCACCTGAGGTTTACATTACGGCATTATTAAGTTTAAAGAAGTTCATAAAAAGCACCAGAAGAGGGAAGCAGAAAGATGCAACACAACTTCAAACCAGAAAACCAAACAGTAGAATACTTTGCAACCATCTTAATAGCGGCTGACAAACTCTGGGAAGTGATCATGGACTGGGTTAAATAAATCTTTTGGTTTAGTTGTTTCTATGTTTCCTAATTTATGCTCTTACCAAAGCTTAGATTCATGTAACTTTTGACGGTCCATGAAGCCCTGCAGCAATATTTCCATTCTCATAAGACATGACATGGAAACACTACCCTTGTTAGATGAAGTACTGCATTAGAGGCTACATTCTGATGACAAAATACGTTTCCTATTTGTATGAAGCAGACTAAATAATATACTGTTCCTGTTATCTAAGAATGAATTCATCGGAATCAGATATTCTGTTAACCCTGATGTAGTTCACCAACAAATTTAGAGTTAATAAGAAAAATAATGGCCAAAAACTGTGGGAATGAACTTACCAAGAGGCGACCACTAAACAAATATGTAGGAGAAAATGGAGATGGGTTGGGTATACCATGAGGAGACCGTCGAATGACATCTCGAACCAGGCCATCACTCGAGTGGAATCCGAATGGGAAGTGACGAGTGGGTTGTCCTAGGGTGACATGGAGGAGGTCATCAGAGTTGTAGGAGATGTGAGAGTATGGCCATCGTGAACTCAGCTGAAGAGGATGGCAGAAGATAGGACAAAGTGGAGATGTGTTGTTGAACCTCTATATTCCACTCGGAGCCCAAGGGAACAATAATAATAATGTAATGGCCAAAAACTGTCATGAGTAACTGTCATAGAGAGTTAAAAGTATCAAATATCTTTGGAGATCATTTTAACGTATTATCACTTTGAAATGATTTTCCATCATTAACGTGTCCATCTGATCTATAGATTTCAAATTAATCCCGTGCACAGATTTCACGGTTGCATGCTTCATAAGTAAACATTATTATATTAAGCCAACATCTATTCTTAATCTCAACAACCAACCATGCATATATATATTCTATGTAAATGTTTACCACGTCACTACTTAAGTTGTCAATTTGTTTACTTCTCCTTATCGACAAATGTCAGGCGCGAGATTTGAACAGAATAGAACTTAAACCTATTAAGATCACTAAAAATTCATTACGCTATTTCGAAATTAAGTAAAAACATGCCTAAATCACATTGTATAGTGAATTATTTAACGTTTACGATATTTTATAAGCTGAAATGAATACTACTTTATTCTGAGTTATTTTAGTAGTAGCTTCAGTTTATTTATTTACATTGTAATGATCCTTACATTTTGTCACATTCAAACAAAAATATTTATTCAGGGTGAAATTGGCGTCGCATTATTAGAAAGACAGATAACGAATTAGTCTTACAATAACGAGTTTCCAATAGCTGTTTCACTGCAAATAAAAACGGATATCTATCACCATCAATTATTCGATGATTGACAGATGCAAGCTTTTTGTGAAGCTATTTATTTATACGTTTCAATAAACCAAAAATAAAATGTAACAATTACCTCAAAATACGTTCAAATACATAAGTGAACTGATGAACATACTGATGTTTGACGTAATCCTTTACACGATGCATAAACGCATGTTGAAACATAAGGCCATTTAGCGCTTACTATGATGATCTTCTTTCTGTGGTACGCCTTACTAGTGGCTTCGAGTGCTAGGTAAGGCGGGGAAATCAGTCGACGAGGCTGTGACATTACATCGACTGAGATGGTTGGGATATGTGTTACGTATGCCTTGTCACTGCCTTCCTGGCTGACATAGGGCCAGGCTGGAAAAGAGCTAGCGGTGGTCAAACCCAAACATGGCACCGATCAGTGAAATCCACAACAGTTAATCTAAGCCACGTTGGAAGGTGTAGACTTACTGGTTGGGGTCGTCGGGACGGTAAAAACCAATGGTTGGAAACAATTTGTGACATGGCTCAAAATCGTTCTCAGTGGCGCAGATGCATCCACTCCATGTGACTTATGATTTCCAATGAAACTATTATGTTCTTCGTTATTACCATTACTTTGTTTCGCACCTCTGTTTACTGTCTCTAATATGCATTTCTCCTGCTTTCTTCTCTTGCTCTATGTGCTACATAGAGTGTGGCGACTTGAACTGCCGCACATATGTGCAAAGTTCTGTGTCGAAGACAGACAGACAGACTAGTGGCTGACGTCAGCAGGCCCCAAAAATGAAGCCTTTTTATTTACTTATATGTGCAAAATGGAGTAAACATATTTTTATACACATTGGTAGTATTTGCAGAAAAAATAAAAACGGGAATCTAGAGACATAATAATTGTTCATTGACACTTGGTAATATTAGTGAAAATAGTAAGGATTTAAAACCAGCGAAGTATTCAGGATTTAAAAACCTGTTCTCAACATATCACCTTACGGAAGTAAATCAGATTTCCTCATTGTTTTATGTTTATTCATGAACTGATACCATTTAGAGAAGCTGTTTCACCCTAGTTTGAGGCTCTTCACAAGTCTGCACCCAATGGATTTCGAATCCAGGACCTTACGAGTACAAGACAATTTCGCAGACCATTCAGTGACTGGGATTCAATTCAATAGCCCATGAATTCTAGCTTCTAATAATTCATGGTGTTTGCGCAACCACCAGCGAATGTTATCAGCGAGTATTTGCTCTAACTCCAGATGTCTTCATTGGATGGATCCTGCTGATCACAACTGCTCACTGAAACTCTAGGAAACCCTGTCGTATAGCTAGTTTCTAGCGATCATTGGATCAATTTTAAAGGGCTAATTTGTAGCGATTTGCTTCGTTTCAAGTTTGAACACGGTTTGATATCAGTTATACAACCATCATTATTCTGACTGATATCATGATAGCTATCAAGATATAACTCGTGTTTCAACATGTACTTAACTGTGTCAGTAAGTGGATCAGTTCTTGATGTGTTTAACAGACAACGTGTACGTATAAATAAATATAGGCAAAGAGGAGTAACTGTAGCATCAGTACGTCTGAGTCATTTCTAAATATGTGACCAAAAACGTTATTTAACTTACCAGAAATAAGATGAAACGATTGGACCATAACCACAAATCCTCAAATCCCATGAAGAGCTGATGATCTATTGTAGAAACCTGTAAGTGATATTATATCATGTCGGTACTATGAGCTATAATCTTTGATCAACATTATGTATTTCCTTCTCTTTTTACAGATTTATGATGGGGAATTAGGTGGGCCAATGTGTTCAAAACTGATATCAGGAATTTCGTTAATACTTTTATGGATTACATATGTCGTATTACTGTCACTGGAATCCTATAATGTAATAAATTGGGATTTAGTTAGAAAACAATCAACTTGTCTTTAAGGAACTAGAAGGAAAGCATTCAGACGTGTTATTAATTTTTATTATTGTACTATTGAATCCTCAAAGATTTTGATTTCCAGTTTTAACTTGTATCAGTATTCCGCAGATTAGTACTATAACGTAGAACAAGAAATACAATTTGATTTACAATTGATATTTACACTTTTTTGAACTCAACTAATGCAGATCCATTTTTGACAGTTACATATGCATGAGACATAACAATCAGCTAAACTATTAAGCGCATACAAGTCAAAATTTAGAATACCTTATCAGACTCTTTGTTGAATAATTTCGTAGATAACATTCTTTTGAATACAGATTAAATAAATCTACGTAGATTGAAACGGCGTGTAATGTCTGAAATTAAAGATAGTTTATATGAATTCATTTGTTTATTCACTATTTATTCAAACATACTTGGAGATTAATTTTATTTTTAGATTTTTTGAATATAATTTAACTTTTTAGTCAAATAGTGATGATAATAATAATAATTGTAACTATAATGTCTTTTCTTTCCGAGTTGACAGTATTGTTTCAGCAGTATGTCTCTATCGCACTGTTTTCCCTGCACCGCTTTCAGCTGACTATGGGACTTCCTGTAGGTATTCATTTTTTCTTCAGTGTTAGTCTCGGAAGCTTAACTCATCAAATTCCAGCTAGATTACCTTCGAGGGATCAGCATGTGATGTTACTCAATTGTCTCTTGAGTCAATGTGCAGTCCACCTCAATTTTCTTCTGCACATTTATTCAGCAATAGGTTTTTAGATGGTCTGTTGCATTCCCAGAGTCCCATAATGCTTATTCTTTCCTGATGTCCCTATTATTTTCAGTAATGAGTGAAAATAGCTGTTGAAGAAAGTCTGCAGCCTGTTGGATATGATTTTGGTAACGCAAGCGCCAGGTTATGAATGCGAATGTGAAATTTTCTCATAATTAGAAGACCTTAACTAATAAACGACTGTGAAATCAGACAACTAGACACGAATGTCCAATTTGATAATTTGTAGTCACAAACATATGACTTGATTCCATCATTGGACAATGGACTAACAAAGTTCATTCGACGGCTGCTAATATTACAAAAATAATAGACATTCGGTAAGTAATCTATAATCGAAACATCACAGGAAGGCATTAAGGGAACTTGGAAGGAATGAAAAATCACTTATAAGCCTGATTAACGCAATGGCACAGCACCGTTAGACAGAAGTGATTACGCGTCTATTGCATATAGCTGAGGCGACTAATATTCGAACTGATATGCCTAAGCCATACTTTCAGAAGTTTGTACAGGCAGTTTGCCTCCAATGGCCAGTTAAGACCTAATCACCTTACAATATTACCATCATCCCATATTGATTATTTTCAATCCCCAACTTATCAACCCCTATCTCCTTGTATGTTCATCAAAACATAATGTATTTACTTTCTTTACAATCCAGCATTACGAATTTAAACTATCTTTTTTGTAAAGGCGTGTATACTAGAGTAAAGCCTTATGAGAGCTAACTGAAAGCAATGTTGTTCGCTTTTATGTGTTCTTCATGAAAATTTTACTAAGCGACAGTTAAAAACAACTAATGGATTTCAGAAGTGCAACTTTAAGTATTTTAAAGTTATTCCTAATACCTTCTGTTATTATAATGTTGCACAAAACAGTAAACAGTACCGATATTGCTTCTCGTTGGATTAAAAGTTAATGTTATGTAGCAGAGCTTCAAAGAGATAACAGAAATGATATGCGACTTTCCATATTACAGTTTCTACGGTTTCTCTACTGATTTCCACAATTACGGCCTCATTCGGTATTTTGCAAAGCTCCTGTTGGGTCACTTTTTGCATACCATACTTTTACTAAATAAACAAGCGTTGTTTGCCTGGATCAATCTGAATTTAAATCCAATGATTCTCTGCGTCGGTGGCACAGCGGTTAGGACGCTCGCCGACCATGCACATGGTCCTGGGTTCGATCCGCGGTCGACGCACTCCTTTGCCTCGCGAAACCAGAAATAATGCTGGTAAAGAGGAAAAGTTGGACATAAGGCTAGCAACCCCATCCTGTAAAATAAACACTGCTACAGAAACTTCAAGCCACTAGCTTGAAGCCATATGTTCCCCTGGGGAACGTGAAGGAAAAAGAATTCTCAAACTTGCTTGTCTTTCATAAATTTTCTGTAACCAAATGCGCTCATAACTATCCAAAAGATTTTGTTTCAATAAATAAAACTAATGTGACGAACCGAAAGTCCTACTAACCTCATCAGTTGCTCTGGATTACACAGACAGACTTCCTTGAACCAGTTATATATGAAATTTAGTAGAATAAATGATTTTGACATATAGAGAGAAGGGTACTATTAAGACGACAAGCTTATTTCTGATTTTATTTCTGAGTTTTTAAGTTCCCAATACAAAGTATTCAAAATATTGTAGAATAATTAGAAATATCAAATAAATGTGCTCAGCAGGAAGACTTTAATCTGCTGAATGACCCAACAATATGTTTTAGGAATAAAAATTGCTCAGAAGGTGTACAGAATTACAATAAAGCAACAATCTAATTTTAAAAATTTGACATAACAACTGTTCAGAGTGATCTAAAAACCTATGAAGTGGGCTGATCTATTCGTTTCTGTTTGAAATAACAAATTTTTATTACGTAAATACTAGAATTTAATTGTATATCCTGAATTTCAAAGCTTAATCAATTCGGTAGATGTTGTTTATCACAGATAAGTTGACTTAAATTGAGAAATGTCACATTATTTTTCAAATGTTTATGACAATCGGCATGCATTACAAGTTTAATAAAAGCAGTTTAGAAAAGTGGGACATAGTTGTAGGTCTTTGTATCAGATTTTAACTAGGTCTACACGTTTGCCTCCGCCTACGAAAGGATATTTTACGTTACGATTAGTTCATAATTTTATGTTAAGTAAGAACAATAAACGTTGAAGAATGAACGGTATTCAATTTCATTTCGTGTAGTCCAAGTCTCACACGAACGCACTTATCTGAAAATACGTGTATAATTAGATATGTAGTTCAGTTGTACAGTCAACATACCAAATACTTATTTTCATATCCATAGAACAATATTTAAATGAGAGCAAAAGTTATCTAGTTCACTGTCTGAACACTCATCACAGATGCAAGTGTTTATCATTACTGAGTCGATAACTTTTACTGTGAGCTGGATCCAAATAAAATAAAATAATTTAGTGTAATTCTGATAAGGTGTGAATAAAATCCAAGATGACAGAGAGAGGAAGAGAGAGGGCAGTAGATATATTGAAGATACGGTATTCTGACGTGTGCTTCTGATAAAGTTTATCAGTAGTATATAAAGAGACGTTCATCGTCATGAAAATATCTGATAGCAAGGAGATATATTTGATATCACAGAAAGCGAATGATACAGCATTGTGAAGATACATGGGTGACGTGGAAACAACACAAAGAAACACAATATGTAGGGCAGAAGTAACACAACACGGAAGATCTGTTCAAGTGGTGCTTTAAAGAAAAGGTGTACACAATTGCCCTGTAAAACGATACCAAATTCCAAAAAACATTTCTTTACCAAGTCGCTCGTTTTCCACAGTTACAGTATGATTGAGAATGAAATATCAGTAAAATAATGAAGGGCAGTCTAAGAAAGAGGTTACTTCATTCACTTATCTAGGGAGCATTGTCTCACCTACAGGAGGAACGGACGAGGATGTCAAATCGAGAGTCAGGAAGGCGAGAAACACATTCATCAATCTAGAACCAATCTGAAAATCCTCATCACTCAGCATCAACAGCTAAATTCGGATTTTCAATACAAACTTCAAGTCAGTTCTTTCATACGGATCAGAAACTTGGCGGGTCACAAAGAATATTTCCAACAGCCTGTTGCGGACCTTTATCAACAACTGTCTCCATTCTATACTGAAGATCAGAGGGCCGGAAAGAATCACAAACAAGAAAATGTAGGAAGAAACAAAACAAGAACCAATCGCCCAACAAATATGCAGGAGAAAGTGGAGATGGATTGGACACTCGCTGAGGAGACCACTGGGTGACATCGTGCGTCAGGCCAATGCTCGAGTGGAACCCGAAAGGGAAGCGGCGAGTGGGACGTCCAAGGGTGACATGGGGGAGATCGTGTGAAGAAGAGTTGAAACGGTATTGACTAAAATGGATGCAAGTGAAAAGTACGGCAGAAGACAGAAGCAAGTGGAGACGTGCAGTTGAAGCCCTATGTTCCACTGGGAACCCAAGGTAACAATACAATACATATAGTCTTATAAATAAAACCACTATGTAACAAGTATAATGAAAGGTGAAAAGTGTTAGAAATATTACCAGGGTTAAGGATAGTAAGACGATGGAACAAACAATGCAATGCCATGCGAAGAAACAAACACTTCCCATTTCGATATTCAAAAGAAAGAAAAACTGAGTGGAGAAATATTCACTTTTCAATCAGATTCTCATTTAAATTTCTACTCTAATATAAGTAGCACTTTTAATACAATATAAACAAATTTATCAATCTAGTGATGATAATTTCACGCAGCCGTTTCATTTTATTAGTTTGAATAAAGAAAGAACGAACATGTTTTTTGGGGATAAGACGAGCTCGTTTTATCTCCTGGATTCTCTTCAACTGCGCACATCCTAAATAAATCAGTTATATTTTACAAAACTTCTAAACATACTTTTTACAATGATTTCAAGTCATAGATGGAAAGTATAAGCAAAAACATTCCAAATATAATGTAAGTAGACAATTATTTAGTGTATAGTAATTAAACAAAGGGCTGGTTCTCATTTTATTGCTGTTATATGGATGAAAACTTCATTCTTTGTGATATTGATTCTGATAGGAATACAATAATTACTGAATTCAATGAAGTACATTCGGCTATGAAATTCACATGCGAAGAGGAATCCCAAGACAGAATTGCCTTCCTGGGTGCCCTACTTACAAGAAAACCAGATGGTAGCATAAAAAAAATTTGTATAGAAAAAGCACTTGGACAGGACAATATGCACATTTTCACAGCTTCGTTCCTCTCAAGTACCAAAGAAATTTAGTAAAGACCCTCAGCCAAAGAGTTAGAGCTATATGCTCAAAAGAAATAATTGAAGATGAATTGAGCATTGTATATGATACTTTGATCGAAAACAGCTATCCCGAAAAATTTATCACGAAACACATGACAAAGAAAGCGGAAAAGGACTACCCACTGTCTGTAAACAAGAATCCACTTTATATACGACTACAATTCAAGGGCGATATACCAAGTGAGTTAATTACGAAGAAATTAAGAAAATCAGTTCAAAGAACTTTTAATGCTGACGAACTACACATCTTATTCTCTACACGACCGATGGTGCTACCTCGACTGAAAGATGAAGTACCTAGACTAGCCACTTCTAATTGTATCTACCAATTTAACTGCGCTTGTGGAGCGAGTTATATTGGCCGTTGCTCTAGGAACTTGATTTTTCGTGCTCACTCGAGAACATCTTTCACTATGGCTAAGTAAAGGCGTAGTGAAAACCATTAACATTTCGATATTGGACCATCTGGTGCAAACCGGCCACAAGGCCAGAGTGGAAAAATCCTTCTCCATAATCTACCGGGTGCCTAATAAATTGACAAAATCATCGAAGCACCGCATGCTCCAAACAGCAGAGGCTATTGCAATTCGCCTCGAACAACCAGTGCTCTGTGTTCGGAAGAAGCAAGTCCAACCCCTACTACTGCCCTGGCCTTCAGTAGAGATTATAAACTCATGAATTTGCAATATTATCTTTCCTAATTTTTTCTGACATTCTCTTGAGCTGTAATCTATCAATATTATTGATTCGATGTTATTTAAACAGCTTTAATGTTGTTCATAACACCAATTTATTCATTCACTATAATGTATATATAACTGTAGGGCCTGATGATGATGAAGTTATTGAAAAGAGTCCTCTTTGTTCAGTATCCATTCTTTCGAAAATTTTAATGGGCATTTTTAATCAGTTAAAATGATAAAATTACTCAAAAAAAATTAACGCTAAAATTAAAGGGCAGAAATAAGTGCAAAAATTAAACTGATGGATTGTACAATGCATAATTTTGGAAAATAAAAAGATAACTAAGAAATAAGTGAAAGTTCAAACTGATTACTTAATGGGCAATTAAGGATGAAGTGGTCAAAATAATAAAATAACCATGACAATGATAACTTGTAGAAGGCTTAGGGGGAGGGGGAAATTGTCAGTTTTTACACTTATGTAGCAATAACCAAGGTAGGGAGAGTGGCTGCACGAATTTCTTATGAACATGCAGATCTGGCTTCTTCAGGTGTACTCCGATGGCTTCAGCTGTTTGTAGAAAACGAACTAGTAAAACAAAATTAGCACTAGTCGGAATACCATAAATAAATTTAAATGCTTTATTAATACCAACTTTATGTTTACTATCTACGAGGTGTGCTAAAACAGAGCTACCAATAGGTCTTGTTTGTGCTTTGTGTAACCATGTAGGATGATTTTTGGAAATGCGATGATGGACTTGGCCAATTGTAAGCTTAATGTAAATGGTTATGAAAAAGCAGTCAAACTTGTAGATAGATATATAGAGAGGGCGAAATTAGGTAGTTTATTCTTATTTCTTGAACATAAAACTGGAGATGTTGGAAAAAAATAGTGTACCTCTATTGGAATGAATGCTTTTTTGAATGCATTCTCCAGGCGCTGTAATATTATTTCGTTGATGTTATATATTGATATAAAACTTGGGCACTGTGGTACGTACATATATATATATGTCCAAACCAAGTTCACTTTTAACAGTTTGAAAAAAATTTACGCATCTGGTATATGATATTCATTATAATAAAGGTTGCTTTTGTTTTTCGCAATGAATGAAAAACAAAATGATATTGTTTTTACTGACGTTTCGCTATTTAATGCTAATAGCTTTATCAAAGTGTTATTAAACCGGAATTTACAAAATCTCAGCATATATATAACAAAGAGTAAAGAGGTGATAAAATAGACTTAGGTCAAGTGAAAAGGACATATTGAAAGTTTTCTATAGTTTGGTTTGTAAGGATTAATTATGTTTTACGAGTTGATCACGGACTGATATCAGTTAGAGAACCATTGAAAACCAGGGAGTACTGGACAGCTACTGTTTCATCCTAGTTTGGGAATCATCACCAGTACGCACCCACTGGGATTCGAACCCAGGACCTTCCGGTTACAGGGCAAGCTCGCATACCATTCAGCCACTGGGACCCGATTCAATGGCTCATGAATTCTAACTTCTACCAATTCGTGATTTTAGCGCGACCCCAACTATTGTCGTTGGTGGAAATCCATCCACACGTGACTTTTAATTGGACCTCACTGGTCACGACTTCTCACTAGAACTGCAGGAAGCTCCAAATACCAATGAAGATCATTAAATTAAATAACAAAGGTAATAGTACATCTATTATGGTATCAAAACAAAGTTTACTAACTTGATCATCGTTCGTTAGTCTGAGGTCATTTTTCGTTGTCAAGTTGGTCAACTGGTAAAGATAACAAAACCAACTGTGGATTGTTGGATTTGATCAGTGTGTAAAATTATAAAGGCGGTGTGTGTTTACATAGTGAACTTGCATATCACATTCGTGTTGATTTTGTCACTTGGTGTGGGAGGGAGGTGTTGTAACCAGGTCAGATTCTGTTTTAGTCCATCATTCCTATTCAGGCAATTTGGATTCCACTTGATATGAAGTGCTTCTGATATTAGACGTTCTTCATGATTTCTGAAGTTTTTCTGGATTATCTCAATATTGTCAAAATCCTTTTCGTGGTCTGATTCTATAGCGTGATGATTTTTCAAGTTTTTCCAGTTCAGTTGGATTTCTTGGTGGTCGAACAGATGCTCTACGGTATTCATTAATTCTGATTTTGATTTCTCGAGATGTTTGTCCGATGTAAATCGCATCACATTCCAAGCATTTTTTTTATAGACACAATTAGATAGAGAATCTTTAGGGTCTGGTCTTTTATATGGACAAGATTGTTTCGTAGTGTGTCTGATGTTTTGAAGAGAACTCTAATGTCGAGCTGATTGAGTACTCTTCTGATATCATCTGACGTCTCTGCTCTATATGGGATGACGACTGTCGAGGCCCATGTTTTCGGAATGCGTTTTCGGCGAAACTGAATGTCTGTGTTGATTTTGTTGATGAAGTTCCATGGGCAGTTGTTTTGCTTAAGAGTTTCAGTAATGTTTGATATTTCTTGTTCTTTTTCTTTCTCATCAATTATCAGAGAGTGTGCTCGTCTAAGAAGACTTGAAACAACTGAAATCTTTGCGCTGATGGGGTGTGATGATTTGAAGTCCAAATATTTATTGGAGTGGGTTTTCTTCCTGAATATGGATATATTAAAATGTCCGTTTTCCCTTCTCTTAACTAGGCAGTCTAGAAATGGTAGTTCACCGACGTCTGATTCTGCTTCGGAAGTAAACTGGATTCTGGGAGATAGACAGTTTATTTTCTCCAGGAATGAATTGTGTAGATCTCGTTTTAGTACTACAAAAGTATCATCTACATATCTTAACCATATTTTAGGAGTGAGTATGCTTGAAAAGATGTTATTTTCGAATCTATTCATGAAAAGGTCGGTGACTATTGGGGAGACTGGTGAACCCATCGTTGATGTTATCATTAAGAAATTACACTTGTATAAACAAGTACCTCTTTGAAGCTGTTGCCCTATTAATCTATCTTGGGATTAAATCCATATTTTTATCAACGAACCTCATTTGTAACAAGTTTTTTGGTCGGTTATCACCTCCTTGAAATTTTAATACCGATTAATTATTGATAAAAAATGTATTGTCATTAGATTGATAAATACAGTTGTATTGTGCTATAAATGCTATGTACATTGGAGTAGATTTTAGATGGGGGTCTGATTGTTATTATTATTATTGTTCCCTGCACGTCTCCACTTGCTTCTGTCTTCTGCTGTACTTTTCACTTGCATCCATGCTAATCCATACTGTTTCAACTCCTCTTCACACGATCTCCTCCGTGTCACCCTTGAACGTCCCACTCGCCGCTCCCCTTTCGGGTTTCACTTGAGCTATGGCCTGACGCGTGATGTCTCCCATCGGCCTCCTCAGTGAGTGTCCAATCCATCTCCACTTTCTCCTGCATATTTGTTGGGTGATTGGTTCTTGTTTCGTTTGTTTGGGGGTCTGATTGATAAGTGAATATTTCTCCACTCACTTGTTTACCTTCTAGACAACAAATTACCAAAGCAGTAGAAGACAGACAACAAAATCTTTTGGCACATGCCTAAAATTATATCATCGAATTGAATTTTAATGGTTCTCCGAACTTACACTAATCCATGACCCAACCTAAAAATCAATAAAGAAGTGCTTACAAACTAACACTTTTAAAATAACTGTTTTGATTAAATGTGCTACTCAGTGAAGCAAAATGAATATTATTAGAACCTCCCGAATTAGAAAACGAAAAATCTCAGTCAGATTAGTCAAGTTTTTAACTGATCAAAATCATCCATTTGGGAATCACACCATTCCAAATGATAAATAACACATAAAGCAATGTGAACTAGTATACTTCCCAAAAGCATCGATGGCACAGTGTTAGAATGCTTACCAACCACGCGTGTGATCCGGGGTTCGATCCCCGGCCACCAACGCACTCCTTTACATCCCTATGCCAGTAATAAGACTGATAAAGAAGGAAGGTTCAGCATGAAGCTAGCAACCATATCCCGTAAAAATAAACAATACTGCTACCGAAATTTCAAAGCCGTAGCTTGAAGCTCTATGTTCCACTGGGAATGTAAAGGAATAAAAAGGCTGTGTGAGCTAGCCTACTTTCCCCCGAAGCTCACATTGAAATAATCCCTTCGCTTAATATTTGCGATAATTTCAAAACATGCAAGCAATAATGTATAGTCTTAGGGCTTTCCCTTAAGCGATGGGGAGGAGGAAATAACTTTATGCAAATTTCTCCGGTACATTGTTGGATTTCTTTCGATATACTTTGGAAAACAATTAGCTTAAACATTTAAAGCAACTAGCTCAGAGAGCACAATCAACTCAAAATGCTTTATATCCACTTCTTGTCTTATTTTCAGCAACAGTTTTGATGAGATATCTACAATTTATGGTTTATGTATCAGAAGGGAATAAAATATATCTAAAAGAAAGGGTTAGCAGAGTTAGATAAAATATATATATTCAGTCGGTTAATTTTCTTTGTTTATTCTCTCGCTGCCCTCTCCCCCGCCTCTCCTCAAACAGCTGGGGGAAATCAGAGAGAACGAACATAAGTCAGTGCATCTGAAATCTTTTGCTTAAGTTGGTTAATTAATGAACTGAATCAGAGTCAATAATATGCAAATGAAGTATGACCAGATTGTACTAAGTAGGTCAAAAAAGAAATAGAAATGTACAAATAGTGAAGATGAAGTGAATGAATAAGAATATAAAACAATAGAAATTCATGTTTAAACTTTTTTCCTACTAGTTCGTAATCAGATAAGACAGGAAAATACTGATTAGTCTTGTAGAAATATCAACCTAAATATATATGTACCTGAAAGGAACGGACAGAACACATGAATGAAGAGTTTGAGGAATGAGTTGAAAAAGAGAATATTTTATCTAGAGAATGGAATGAAATTTTTAAAAATGCTTTGAGAATAATAAGTTGTCAAAGAGAATTGTATTTAAGTATTGGTCGGCAGAGATTTGATTGTTTTCACGATTTCAGTATGAACTGAAATCGGTTAGAGGACCATTGTAAAAACCTGGTCCGTGAATTCTAACTTCTACCGACTCATGATCTGACGTGATCGCTAGCGAGTGTCATCGGCGAGTATTTGTCCTCATACCCGATCCGCTGTACCATGTTGGACCATTGAATCGGTTCCCAGTGGCTTAGTGGTCTTCGAGCTCGCCTTGTAGCCAGAAGGTCATGGGTTCGAACCTTGGAGGGTGCACACTGATGAAGAGTCCCAGACTAGAAGGAAACAGCCGTCAAGTACTCCCAGGGGGTTTCCCAACAGTCTTCTAGCAGATGTCAGTTCATGATGAAATCCAGAATTGTATTAATGAACTCAAGGTCCTTCAGCATTATTCAATCCTCATCTTCATATAGTACCAAGTACATTTTATTGGGACTATAATCTGCTCTCTCAGAGAAGCTGAGAAGACAGTGAAAGCAGTAAGTGTCTGAAATAGATACGAAAGATTAGTTCATTGACTAGGTCAAAGTAATCACAAGTTAATGGACTAGAAAGTATCTAAGCAGAGGGAAAAACAAATAATTTATGCCATAAAGTGGTTGTATTACACTTCGAAAGTTATTAGGAGAACAGAATACAGGATAATAAGCAATAAAATGAAAATATGTGGGTGAAATAACGTTTTTCTTCCATTCATTGACTTTGAAAGTGGAATATAAGACTCTAAGATTAGAAGCCTCAATAGCACTGGTATCGTTATTTTGCAGAATGGATTTGTTAGCCTCAAGAACAAACTTCTGCCTCACTAGGTTGTAAACTAGCTGAAATTTAAGAGTACGCTGGTCAGGAATAACATTTAGGTTGTGTTAGGTCAAATAATGAGTTTAAAGCTGTTATGATTAGGAAACAAAATACAGAAACTTCACACATTTATTCCCCTTTATGAATTTGAATAAAGTAAGAACAACAGTTTGGTACCATCATTTATTTCGTTGGCTTCTCATCACCTACTTCTAACCCAAAGTCACCATTCAGTTAATCTACAGAAACAATTCTAACATGCACAGAGAGTACATTTTTCATTAAAAAATCAGTACATGTATGGATTAGTAATAATAATCATTTTATCTGAAACTAATAATCCTACAGAATGGAATTGTTGGTGACTCATAATCAAATGAAAGAGAGAATAAAGATATCCAGTTACCAGGGCAAGGAAAAACTAATAACCACCTCTTTCTGAATTCATAAATTGGGTTTCACCCGCTTGATAGAGATTGCTTCAGCAAACTTGAGGATAATATTAGATGGCTGAAGGCAATCGGTGGAAAGCCTTGCTTGAACAAGGTTTCGTGCAAGCTGGCACTCATCAGCAAAGCGTATTTGCAACCTTGAAGGATCTCATGTCCCTTCTGAGATTCGAACCCACGTCAACCAGTGCTGCAGTCAGAGACGTTACCACTGAGCTATTCGGGCTCGCGATTGACCTCCTGTAGGACTGTAGTGGATATTTTTTTGATTTGACACTAATAACTAGTGTGATGCGTCTAGTCCTCTCTTTGGTGCAGACTGAATCCTATCAGTCAGATTGTAATGTGGCCACCATTCTAGGTAGCTGGCCATCATGATGTACATTGTTTGTGATGATATTAGATGGTTGGAGGCAATCGGCATTACAACCTGACTGGTAGGATTCAGTCTGCACCAAAGAGAGGACTAGATGCATCACACTAGTTACTAGTGTCAAATCAAAATAACTTGAGGATAATTGAACTCTTTTTCCGATTAATAATTCTGAACGAATTCGCGACGTCAACCTCATGATTTGTGTCAAGGAGATGCCTAGCAATGGCGCTTTTGAAAGTGTTTGTTCTCTTGAGACATAGGATTTTCGGTACATGTTCAGAAAATTTGAGGTATGGCCTTCCTTCTGTCCTCTCAATATAACTGCTTCCTCAGATGCATGTAAATTTGTATACACAGTTGAAGTTAAAATGAGAAGGATATGTGTTGACTCTTGATTGCACCAAAGATCATGCTGTCCGATAAACGGGATTGAGCTTAGCTGCAGGATAGGCTCTGGCTAGTGACTAATAGGAACTTTATAGGTCATACAACCTGCGGGACCGTCATATTTTACAAGACTGAAATCAGAAAACAAATAAAATCAGGAATTAACAATACAAATCAAAATTCTTTTTTTTAAGATAGTGAGATAGTTCAGATTACTTTTGTGCACATAGACTGTAATGATCAAAACCTAAATATTTCACTCTGAACACAGGGAACTGATCGATGCGTCCTTCTGTATAGCTTCTCGAACTTCAGTTAGTTGCTTAGAGTTAAAATTTACGCTGCAACAATATCAAACCACGGTGTGATGTGGTGAAATCTGTAGTACTTCTAAACAACAATGACTCAAACTGGAAATATAAAACTTGCTCATCAATGCTACCTGGAAGCTACACATTCCACAATTTTCTCAGATGCAAAATACGTCCTATGAATGAATATGAAGATCTCCAACAAGAAGTCAGAAAGAAAGATCTATCTGCAAGAGTAATACAGAGCAAAACACACTTCTCGCAGACAGTTCGCCGTCAAATCGTGTCTCAACTGCTTAACTTTGAATTCATTTAAACAAAATCACAATCGTAAAATCATCAACATCACCACGCATTAATGAATTGGAAAAAAATGGGAATCAATTGAAAATAAAGATAGATACTAATGATTAAGGTTAAAAGAAGGTAGAGAAGTATTAGAATGATGATATACAAGTCAGGCGAAAAGGATAGTAATTACAAAATTAGTTGAAATATATTTGAATAAGTAACATTAATGTAGATAGACTGACCATGTAGGGATTTTCAGATAAATTGTTCTGCTTCACAGACTCTGTTAACAATGTTTTATGATAGTTTCTGTCACGAGTAAGTCATTGGAAGAGAGAAAATCGTGCATTTTGAAATGTTAAGATTAGGTTAAATTTGTTGAATGACGAGATCTAAATAAATGAAAGGTAACTGCAATGCTAGCAGACCTCCAGGTAATGTTTCAAGTATGAATCATTTAATTCATTTACATACTATTTGTCATTATGCTTCCATTTTTTTATTATAAACTTTACCTTTCAACTTGTTTTATCGAAAGTCATATGAAATTAGAGTCACATTCGAAGTCACACCATACAACAAGTATATCTTCTAGTATCATGCTTTTTTCCTTCATTTATTTGCAATTGGATTGGAACACAGAACTCCAGGATGGAAGCCTTGAATTTTTACTAGCGATGTATTTTTACGAGTTGACGGTAGGGGGAAGAGGGTTGATAGTCCCATGCCCAACTCCTTCTCTTTCCCAAACTTACTACGGTCTAGGAAGCTACGTCATTTAAGACTGCATCGGCTGAGAGTCGAACTCTGGACCAAGTGAGCTGTTGTCGAACATTCTACCCCTGAGCAAATGACACAGTACCATGTTTAAAAGGCTGTTTTATTGGATTTGCCTTCCATTTCGGTCTGTCATCGATTTTTCATGAATATATATATATATATATATAGGACATAAGGTGCACCACGAATTTCACAGAATAGGACACGACTGAAATGAGTCTGAAAGTCTTTTGTGAATACTCAAAGGATGCAAGGAACAAATCGACTTGAATTCTTCCACAGTCGTTCTTTTCACTTTAGACTAAGTTTAAGAATTTAAAGAAATTTTATGAATGTATTTACATGATTTACAATTTTTTACATAGTAAGTACAGATTGACTATTTATTCCTTTTCTTTCTTTCTTGCCCTACTATGCTCAACAGTGTCCTGCTTAAAACTCTGGCTAACGAAAACCTCCATCATTATTTTGTTTCTTATTTCTCGTGTTTGCATTGTTTCAGTCTTTGTAAAAATGTGTCGTCTACTGGTATTTTTAACTCTCGCGGGTATTTAAAATGTTTGCAGCCTGCTAATTCACAATGATTCTACTAAACTTCTAGAAATGTATCCCAAAAACATGAGGTTACTGTTCCTGAGACTTTTCTCATAAACTGCCACTCGCTAGGAAATAAAACTAACTACTTATAGTCTTTAATGAAACAGTTATGTCTTTAGATCGCAAAATGTACTCCTGCACTTTCTTCTAATTGGCTTTCAAACAGATGTCATGCACCTCTCGAATGAGAGAAAGAAGAAATATCATAAAGGATTACTTCACGCTTCACATCAGAAGACACTGAGTGACACGACCTAATGTCAATTTCTATTTTACTTGGAAATGCTGGATGAAGAGAAAATGTTATGCAACAAATTTTTCTGAGATTTCTGTACATTTATTAATTAATGTCCGTCGGTGGCACAGTGTTTAGGAATCTCGCCAACCAAGCTCATGGTCCGGGATTCGACCACCTGCCGACGCACACCTGATATCAATGGTTGGCCTGTAAAATTTGGGCTACCGATATCCATGCTGAAAATTCCATACTTGTACTGAAAATATGGTGTGGCATTAAGCTGTAATCAAAAATAAAAAAATAAATAAAGCTATTACTGTTATGATACTCCGTGATTATACAGGTAAACACTAACAGACACTAACACTAACGTAACCTGGTAAAGTGTCTGGTTCATAGACCTAAGTTAATCTGTTCAGACGACTGCCTCAATGAGGAGCTTAAGATTATTAGAGAATTACTTAGAAAAAATCGTTATCCCGATAAATTCATTGAGAAAAACCTGAATTCAGCACCAAGGAGAGTCAGTATGGCTACAGTTCAGAAGAAACCAATGTTCATAAAATTGCATTGCCTCGGAGACATCAGCGAAATCATAACACAGCGCCTAAAGAATGCAGAGCTTACTATGTAGCAGAGGTACGTTGTCTCTTCACAACCACCCCTATTTTACTTTAGAGAAATAAGGATAAACTACCTAAATTCGCTCTTCTATGTGTATCTACCAGTTTGTTTGCAGCTGCGGAGCCAGGTACATTGGGCGTACCATTAGGCAGGTCCATCGTCGTATTTCCGAACATCATCCAGCATGGTTAAGCAAGAGACAAACAAGATCTATTCGAAGTTCAATTTTAGCACATCTTGTTGATACTGAGCATAAGGTTGATGTTGATACTGCATTTAAAATTATTTATCACATTCCGACTAATCTTAATTTCGCTCTACGAGTTCATCTTCTACAGACAGCTGAAGCAATCAAAATCCACCTTAAGAAGCCAAGTCTATGTGTTCAGAAGAAATTTGTACAGCCACTTTTTTTACCGTGGCCATCTCTAGAAGAATGCATGAACAGGACTACGTCGCCCCCTCCCCCTAAACCTTAAAAAGCTATAAAAAGTTATGATTATCCAAATTATTATATTTTTATTTATTTTGACCCCTTCATCTTTAATTACTTGTTATCCTTGTAAAATTAATGTATTCTATCCATTTCTACTTTTTAAATTTGTATTGATTTTCTCCGTTAATTATCAACCCATTGACATTTTGACATTTTAATTATTACTAACGGACATGTGTTTGTTCGGCGTCTAAATATAATCCACTACCAAGACATGTATATATATATATAGTTAGTAAGGTTAGATATTTTTGATTGGACACTTGTCAGCAACTTGTGTAATGTGTTTAGCCCTATCTTTGGTGCAAACTGAATTCTATCAGTCAGGTTTGCGAGCCCGAATAGCTTAGTGGTAACGTCTCTGATTGCGGCACTGAGTGACGCGCTTTTGAATCTGAGAAGGGATGTGAGTTCCTTCAAGGTTGCAGATACGCTTTATTGATGAGTGCCAACCTACGTCCAAGGCTTCCCACTGATTGCCTCTGTCCATCTAATATCAACATTAGATATTATTCCCTTTATCTTGCCTATATTTAAAAGAACTGATACAACTGTTACACCGTATTATTCCCTAATTTATTTGTTGGGAAATATAAATACAGAAGAGTGAAGGAGGATTTGTCTGACTGATCTAGTTATAAGTCAAGAAGAATTTCTGAAAATCAACGGTAGACACTAGGATACCTTTTTGGAATAAGCCTTTCATCATTTATTTATTAGCTGAGGATCAAATCGTCCATGATCACTAACTACTATCCTTTTACAATTTATTACTATCACTCATCATCCATCACCAAAATGAAAAAAGACGTGTACGTCTAAAGATTCCTAATCTTAAGGGACACTAAGCGTCTTAACTTTTAAAAGTTTATTGATATAAGTGTAAAACTTAGTCATTGAAGTAGAGTATAACTCCATTACAGATAAGAAATAAATTTTGATAAATCACACAGTGTTGCACAGTAATATTAACTGATGGCAAAGTTTCGAGCACAAACTGTTGCTCATAACTATATCAAGGCACTACTCACACAACCTTTTGCTTCATTTATAAACATGAGTAAAAATTGATGATTAGACATTTGAATAAAATTATTATGAGATAATGTACATTCAGAAATAATATTAGTGTTATCAATCAGGTGCAATCAGGTGGGAAATAAGATGTTTTTATAGTCAAAATAAGTAACTTGTTAGAATATTATAATGTATGTGAATTGAAATAGAATTTTAACATTATTTATTATCCTGCTCTGATTTGACTGACTGGTGGTAATATTATCTTCCATATCTCTGGTATTTGCATTGAGTCATTTCTGTTAAATGTGTTGGGTGTAGACTTGATGGACAAGGATTCAGTAATCAACCTCTCACTCCATCTACCTATATATTCCTTTTTAGAATTTTGACTCTGTCCCACTCCATTGTGTGGTTATGTGTTAATGAATGCAGTGCTACTGCTGACGTTTTTTCTAATTTACTTGCCTTCGTGGAATCAATCATTCTAACCTTAACTAAGTTCGTGTGTTCTGGCAGTCTGACTACCCCGATCTACTGGTTTGACCTATGTAGCTGAACTCAAAGTCATTGTAAGGTATTTTATAAATTATATTGTTTTGTTTAATTGGGTTCACCGTGTCTTTTAGCCTACAGAGCTTGTCGCTGAGTGAGTTTGTAGGTTTAAATGCCAATCTAATTCCTGCTTTATTTAGAATCCTACGTAGGGTCTCAGATGTCCCCTTCTTTTATGGTATAACTATAGATGCCTTATATTCTCTCTTACTTATGTTATAATTATTAGTTTCATAATGTATATAAATGAAGCAAAAAGTTTTGTGAGTGACTTTTAATGATTATGAGCAACAGTTTGTGCTCGAAACTTTGTCATCAGTTAATAAAAATGTATAACACTGTGTGATTAATCAAAATTAAATCTTATCTATAACGGAGTTTTACTAGTTTACTTGTCAAAGATATTTTGTGAAGTTATTAAAGTCTTAGGATTGACCGGAACTTGATGAATGTGGTAAATTCATCATCCTATATTTTTCTAGTTGTGTGAGACGTGACTTTCAGGTTCATAAATCGGGATTATTTATTATAATGATGCTAATTGGTTGACATACGTATTTGGATATCTCTCACATCAACCAGTAGTGCTTTCTAACCAGTTAGAAATGATCCAAACATCGGAAAACTGTTTCGCTGGTTTGGGGCCCAGATCACTGGTGTTGCAGCCGGTTTGACTCAACTTGGAGAGTCGAATCATTTCAAACCACTCGGTGTCTGGTTAGGTGCTTGATAGAACTCGTAACTCCTAAAATGAAACTGTATATTAATTTGCAAATTGCGAACATCATTTAACTTTGAAAATACTTACATTCAACTTTAGAATTAAAATTAACATGTTAAACATCTTTGAAACATTTACCCAAGGGAATTTAATTGTTAAAATCATCAGTTTAGTGTTAAGGGTGAAATTAATTAACTGACTGATTAGCATTTTAGGGACATTTGAATACAAGAACAAAACATTCAGCGAAGAGTCTCTTTTCGGGTGAATTCATTCACTTAGCTGTACCGTCGCATTTATGTCTAATTATTGTGTGTGTGTGTACATTAGGATTATCAAACAAAAATAAAAATTAGTTTGGGTTATTGTTTAAGCCATCAAAGTGTTTCAAAAATGTGGTGAATAATCAAATTGCAACTAGGGGGGGGGTGAAGATTGATAAGTGTCGATACGGGTTGCGTAATATGAAAGACACTCAGAAAAATAGGATGTTAATGAATGAGAATGGAGACAAGTATCCAAAACAAATTATATACTAGGTAGAAAGAATAGATAAAGGGTTGGTTAATAAAAAGATGTTACTAAAATGTTATACAAAAATTCAAGAAAGTATTAATTACAAAGCGAGATAATCTTCTGTAACTTTTTTAGATAAAACACGCATCGAATGACCTGTATATCTCACTCTACATGAGCAAGTAAATTGTTAGATACACAGAAGTCATCAAATAAGATAGTTTATCTTTGGAGTTGTTAAAGAACAATGGGCGGCTTGAGAATAACAGTCGTAGTGTAGCAACAGATAATGGTCTCTTCTCTTTAGGATACGGGCCAGCGGGTTGTCTTTGAACACCACATTCATGTATAGCATCTTATTCGGCACAGAGATGGGTTGTTCTTTGTTGGTCTATCTATAAAGCGCGATGAATAGCAATTCTCAAGCAATGTCTCCCTCAAAAGAGTGATGCCCTCTTCTACTGATTCGGAGCTGCATATTCTACGGATCCTAGTCTCAAGAAATATTATCAGGTTTCGCTTGAGATTGATGAGTAACCAACCGTAACAGTTTGTTATCTGGCCGTTCCACGTAGGCTTTCGATATATTGGTCTCTTCAGAGTCCCATTAGTCTTCGCTTTTAGTCGGACTTCCAGAAATGAGATTGTCCTCCTCGTTTATGCTTCAGTTGTAAATATGATGGCTGGAAGGCAGCTATTAAAGACCTGAAGGACAATATTTAGGCCACATTTGTTGGCACAGATGATAAAAGTATCATCAACGTACCTTATGTGCTGAGAGAAGGTGTTGATTGTCTGTTTTAAAGGACCATTTTCTAAACTTTTCATGCAAATATCTGTAAGTAACGGGCTTAAATATGAACCCATAGTCATACCATTTTGCTGCTTTTAAATAGTACCTTTGAATGTGAACTAAACGTTCAGAGTGCATCTAAGTAGAAGTTCTTTTAACTTGATCTTTGGTGTTCTAACATTCAAGTCACTGTATTTCAAGTACTTGCATAAGAGACAAACAGTCTCCATAATCGGGATATTTATGAAGAGAGATTCGATATTGAGTGATATCATGCAGTTGTCACCAACTTTCACATCTTTGACACAGTTGACGAATTCAAACGCGTCTCAAAGAGAGGATTTCCGAACTTGTTTTCTTGCACAGTGTAGAAATTATGCCAGCCTTTTTGCAGTTGGGTGGTATGGAGATCCAGACATGTCCAAAATAGGGCACAATGGAAGTCCCTGTTTGTGTGATTTTGGCAATCCTAATAGTCGGGGCATTATCGAACTGGTAGGTAGACATTTCCATAGATAAAACGATCACTTTTTGGCTTTCTCAGTATCCCAGTGATTTACATTTCTGCAACTTCTGTTTTGTCTTTCTCTTTATCAGGTGCAGCAAACTTGCTGTTGTCTGAAAGAATTGCTAACATTTTATCAGTATAGTCTTTTCTATCCATTAAGATTATGCCAGTACCTTCATCATGGCGTGTGATCATCAAGTGCTTGTTACCTTTCAGTTGGTTGAGCTGTTCTATGTGTTCTTTAGTCAATAGATTATTGCCCTTACACTTCACACTGATGTACTGAGGGCATGGCTCTAGAATTGTTGACTTAAAAAGTTTGAACTCCTCTTCAGAGACTTCATTCAGCCAGCATGTGCTTTCTTTCTTCATTTGACCAGATTATCTACATATTTTGATTTAAAAACACCCGAATTCTGGCTATCCACTTAGTCAAACTGGTGTTACGCTAAGTCATATTTGCAAAATTATAGAGCTCGAAATGAAATTTCACCACAGTTTAAATTGGAAACCGAAATTATTCAGATGTCATCATATGTCAACTTTGTCAAACGAATCAAGAAAGAGAACAAATGCACCTGATGCTGCATACTACTGTTTAATTGTTACGCATAGTTGTATACGGCCCACATTAACCAGCGGTGTTAGCTAGCAAAGATCATGGCAATCTAAACTTCGAACGGCCATTTCGTCAATTTGACTTATGTCATTATATTTCAATCATCCCCTGGTTTTTCTCTGAATACAAATCATGGTTCATAGACACTAGGCGGTAATGTCATATTACAGGAATACTATTGATTTTTTCGGTAGCTATTGGTAAGCAGACAATTTTGAACTGTTGATTGATGACTCGTCACAGTTCCATATTAGTTTGTTTATTAGATGTATCACACAGTGAAACAGTATTATTTACTGGATGACAAGGTTTCGAACAAAATTTATGGCGGTTCATAATCATATCAATATCGGTGGCACAGTGGTTAGGACTCTCGCCGACTATGCAAATGGTCCGGGGTTCGATCCCCTGCCGACGTTCACCCGATATCTATGGTCGGCCTGCGAAATTCGGGCTACCGATATCCATGCTGAAAATTCCATACTTGTACTGAAAATATGGTGTGGCATCAAGCTGTAATCAAAATAAAATAAAAATAAAATAAATTGTAATCACACGACTTTGAGACTTGAGTTTTAAAGTTCTCTTTGTCTTCTCCTATTTGTCGTAGGGGAAGTAGAATTTTACAGATGTCCGGGTGGACAGGTGTTGAATCATTCCTATTATATGTATTCTCTTCAGTTGATTTGATAAACAAAGCTTCTGTTATGAATCTCTTCCTCCACAATGTCACATTAGATTTTAAAACTGTCATCCTATCCCATCCTATTGTATGGTTGTGTGTAACTGCATGTAATGCTGTAGCTGAACTATTCTCTAGATTTCTTATCTTATTCGGGTCAACCAATCTAGATTTTGCTAAGTTTTTATGTTCAGCTAGTTTGACTGCCCCTGTTCTACTAGTTTGACCTATGTAATTTACCTGACAATCATTGCAGGTAGGGTGTTAGATAAACTAAATTGTTTTGTTTTAAAGGCTCTACAGGATCCTTTAACCGATAAAGCTTGTTTCGAATTGAGTTTATGGGTTTGAAGGCCAGCCACTTTTATTCCTGCCTGGAAAATTCTACTACCCATACGACAAATAGGAGAGAACTAGGAAAACTATAAGACTCAAGTTTCGAAGTCGTGTGATTATAATTGATGAGATGATTATGAACAATAAACTTTGTTCGAAACCTTGTCATCCAGTAAATAATAATACTGTGTCACTGTGTGATACAACTTATAAACAAACTAATATGGAATTACTTAGTACCCCAGTGCCCAAGTTTTACACATATACTAATATGACTCGTCACAGTGCTTGAAAACTTCTTGGTTACTTTCATGAGTTATTAAGGTTAAAGGTGACATTTTCGCAAACAACTACATCATACGATGCATAGCGATGTACAACGAATACATTCCCGTCCGATTTCATAGTTAAACATTCATTTCTTATTTAAAAAAGACTTCAAACACTTGTACTACGATTAATTTGTTTTAAACAATACGAACCTTAATATCCTTTTCGCGGGTAATTTAAACTTTCGGTTTTCTTCACTCGAAAGTATCAATGTATTTTGAAATTCTTTTCAGTTTATTCAAGTAGCTTCTAAAATTGCTTTTATCTCCTTCGTCATCTTTTAATCAGTGTTTTTTTGGAGGGGAAAGATTTTAACACGAATTTAATGTTCTAAATAACTGACAACAAAATCAAAGCGAAACTGGATGAAGTTAAAACTTTTGTTTACAAAACCCTTATTTTGTGTATCTCTGTCAGAAATGAAGTTTATTTTAAAAAATTAGTGAAATGAAATTTGCAACACTCTCTGTGTTTCTTAATTAGCCTTGTTTTTTGAGGATCTTTCGAAGATGTCAATTTCTTAGATTCTGTCCAAGCATAATGAATATTTTAAGATCTTTTAAAAATCGAGGAGAAAAAAATGAGCGAAAATTGGATTAATTCGTTTTTTTTCTAAATTTCATTTTCCTTCAAAATTTGTTTTTTTTCTTCACTTCTGATTTCATTTCAATGAGTCAATACGTTTTTCAAAGTGAACATTTACATTCTGTATGTTTTTTCCTAAAATGATATTTGATTTAATTAGGCCGAACATCTTTATCTCGTACATAGTGCAGACATTCCATGTCCCCTCGCAGACTTTTTCTTTTGTAGCAAGGAGCTTCATTCGTACTTAAGTTGATGTAGCAGCTTTGTTTACAGGAAGGGGTTGCTAGTCTGATGCCTGAGAAAAGGGGTTTTACATAAATATGTCAGTTACAGAGGAGCGACGTTTTAGGCTGCTCACTTTAGAATCAGGAAAACAAGAAATAAAGCAATCAGAACAACAAAGAAAGAAAAATTACAGCAGGAAAGGCAGCGACAACAACAACAACAAAAACCTTAGCAGTAATATCACTGTCAAATACAGTTATCAAAATTGATATCCAATCCACAGACTCGCTGACTTGGGTCAACTTGGGAATGTACATCCAATAATATATGCAATTATAGGTATTAGTTAGCGATAAACAGTCACAAAATGCCAAACAGTTAGTTATAGTTATTGATAGATAACAAGATTATATCCACAGATTCAATGTTCGAAGATAAACAAATTACAGTGAATTCCACAACTTCTTGGCCAGAAACATCAGAGAAATGAGCGTTTTACATAACTAAGCAAATGTAACATCTTTATCATTAATTTTCGCGATGTATGCTTGTTACATTTGAGAATCTACACTGTCGTTGTCTCATGGAAGAGAAACTATTTAATGCTAGTGATTGTCTGTTTTTGAGTTTCGCGCCAAATGAGATGTGGTATCACATTAAGGTAGCACTCCTCAACCATTAATCGGAAATTTAATCACCCTAGTTTAAAGTTAAGACCAGAAGTTTTAACGCTTACCCAATATGTATTATAACACAATATCATCTGAAAAACCATAAACTTCAAGACAGAACAGTATTAACACATTATGCAACTAAAGCTTTCGTCTTCGTCCGTACTGATATTTCATCAAGTATTTTCGTACTAAATTAAAAGTGAATTCAGGAGTTCCATTGCTTTCAATCCTAGAGTTCCTTTGATAAAGGATTGTTGCCTGTTTCATGTTTAGACAATATACTAACAGATATGGAAAATGAATGGAGATGGATGAAACCGCTAACACAAATGAACGCTATTTTGAAGCACTCACAGAGTTTTTTTAAAAGCCTTACAATAGGCTTTTTAATTTGAAGAATATCTTTTTGGATATAAATTATTTTCGAACAGTTTTTCTAGCATTTCTCATAGAGAGCTTTTGGCTTTACTTTTTTCCTGACAAAGTTTCTCAATTAAATTGATACCCATTCAACTAACACATTTCGAATGCGGGATAAATAGGGAAGAGGTACTTTAGATGCTGCTGTTATCTTACATCACAATACTGTTTCCTCTTTAGACAAAAAGAGCTAAATATGTCCGATGTACCCTAGTTGATTACAAATCCGCTTTTCATTGTGTACCCAGATGTCTTTTATAAATAAGCTATCCTTGACACAAACCGAGTACTGGGATGTTAATTGGTTACATTCTTGTTTGAATTAGTTGTGTTCTTCTCTGAGCTGGCTAATTTCATTGTGAAACTTTCGTCGTCCCTCTGCTAGACAGTATCTTCAGAGTAGTTTTTAGCATAAAATGGACTTATTTAATTAAATTCTCCATGAATGATTTAATTGTATCTCTTGGCAACCAATGTCGTGACTAGTTGTTGATTTACGTCTCTATTGGTCATTGTTATTGACTTTGGATTCGAACTTTTTTATCATGTGATTTACTTTTTACAAGCTGGTAAATTTGATCTATAATAATGTGTTTGTTAATTGATAATTCGCTTGAGTACCAGGCTTCTAGGAATTCCCTGGCAGTATTTTTGGTATCTCTTTTATTTGAAATTTCTATATAATCCCAATCAAATTGGTGTCTGTAATCATCTACACGCAATGATATGGAAGAATATATCTCGCCTTTTTACAGACAATTTGTGTTCTTAGATTCGTATTCGAAGGGGTTACCCACTTTGACTGATGCAATGTTTATTGCAGTGCATATAGTTTATTTTGTAGACAGTATTAGTTTTATCTTCTTTTCTGTCTGATCTTTCTGTTCACACAATATCGAATGAAGTAATTTTGCTGGCCGGTTTGTGTGCTATATATATTTAAAACGGTCTTAATATTCTAGCTGTTTATTCAGCGATATTTTTTATATGTGGTAGAATGAATTTTTCTGTGGTTTTTGATGCTGGCTTGCTGTTGGTGATATAACTCAAGTTTAAACACTTTTTGATCGAATTGTGAAGATATATATTTCTTTTTGAAGACGGTTGGTATGTATTTTTACTTCATGTTCTTTAACACTGGAATGCAACAGTGTGTTTGAACTCTTTTAAACAATGTCTGCATACAGTTTCTTCTGTGGTTAATTGGGTTATTACCACTTCAGTTGAGTATGTGGTATTTCTGCGCTGACTTTCCATATACTAATATTTCTAAATTTCCTGTGTTAGTTCTCTTGATTAAGACATCTAAGAATGGAATTTTGTTGCCTGATTCTTCTTCTCTTGTGAATTTGATGTCTTCAAATATGCTATTAAATTAATTTGTGGGTATATTCCAAATCATTTCTTTTAATTATTACATGACCTACCCAAATTTATGGTTTAATTATAGGTAGAGCTATTAATTCTAATCTTTTCAGAACGGCTTCAGTTATTAACCGTGATATGAGCGATCCTATTGGTGTTCCTTTTATCTGTTCTTATATTTGATTATTGATTTGGAAAAGTATGTCATAAGACATAATTCTATGAATTCTATCCAAGTTGAACATTGCGCTTTTTTGTTTTCATCGCTACAGAGTAGTTGTTGCACAGTTTCTTTTGCTAGTTTCGCACCAATTGAAGTATATCATGCTGTGAAATCCTTTGATATCGCAGCTCGGGGAACACAACTTATGCAATAATATCCACCTGAGTGACAAATCTCCATTATTACATTCTTGTTTGTCTAACAGAATACAGCATACTGTGTGTAAAGTCGAATCTTTCCTTGATTTTCCCTATGAAGCCCGTGTCCCTCAAGGTGTTGTGCTCTCTCTTTTTCTTTTCTCTTTCTTCCTACATGACTTGCCTCTTTCGAATGAAATCAACTTCATTAAATACACCGATAATCTGACTATCTCACCTCCAGTTACGTCTCAGCCTGACTGTTTCAGTCTGAATAGCTTTTGGTAGACAGAAGCCAGTGGTTTACTCTAATTGGCCTTACTTTAAATTCCTTAAAATGTCATGTAGTTAATTTCACATTCAGGCATAAACGTGACCTACACGAACTGGTTCCTTCACACGATGCTTATAGCACAGAGTGCGCTGAAAATGAAACTAAGTCAAGCTATTAAATACCTTGGAATAGTTCTTTCGTGGGACCTATCTTAGTCATCCCGTAAATTGTCGGTCTTAAAAAATGTTCTGTCTAACCTACTATATTAAGAAGCTAAGATAATCAGGAATTAAGCAACCTCTACTTTCATAGTTCGTCAACTCTTGCATTTTACTTATTGTTCTATATTGCCCTCCTTAGTCTTTCCTGGATTACTCAGAGAGAACTATGTAATATTATGAAGGGTATTGAAGGTTTTCAGTAGGGCAAGTGGTGGGTCACTAAGTCATCTCACCTGAACTCATATGAGAAGTGGTCCAAATCTATACTGTCTGACTCTCACTACCCTCTTTATTCACAACTCTTCCCTTGCATCTCATCAGGTGGGACTAGAAGTTATTATAAAAGATTGTATGCCCATACAGCTAAGTATAAAAACTCAACAATATCCTATTTGGTCCACTCACAGCCTATGTGATAGAGAAAGTGTGACACCTACGAATTAGTATGTTATTATGCAAAATGAGTGGCTCATTTTATCCTCTCCTATCTGTAATCTGTGTTGACACTACCTATTTCACTTAACTTATAGTTTTAGCTATTAACATTCTGATCACTATTTTACACTTTTTGTATGTTTTTGACTTTATTGTCACTGCTAATAACAAAAAAGCTGCCATTATCAATTCTGATTGCGTTTATCCTGCAATATTACTTCTTGTTTTTATTTTTGCTGTTGTCGAATAAATCAGATGCAATATTGTACTAAATACTGAGGATTTCACACTATATCGTAAGTACTGTTTTGGAGTAAAGCAAGTTGTTATTATTATTATTACTGAAACAATGATAAAAGTTATCGTAAACTTATGGTACACAGGACCAGTGTCATTTGGAACTTATCTTTGAGAATGATCTTAGTAGTAACAGTTATTTTGTTTCCATTGGTTTTTAAGTATTTTATTTTCTCTATTTCTTGTTAATTAGTTCATTCCAGTGCAGCTGAATATATCTGAAAATTTGAAATTTCACTGTCCTTTTGAAGAATTTATTTTTCATTCTCTTCGAATTGTAAGAACATGCAGCATTTCGAATAACTGTCTATGCAACATCTGAAAATTACTCTAATGCTCACTAGTGACCGACTGAAGAAGAATGAAATTGTCTGAAGTTCTGGTCAGAAATTATAAACAGTGGGATTCATCAGGTCTGGTATGAAGACAAATGAGCAAAGTTCAACGATAGCGTCCCAAGGGGTGCGAACGGACAAGTGACCTTCAGCCGACCAATCATAAAAAATACGTCATGAACAAAACATGACTTATATTTACAAGAAAATGCATGAAAAAAACATTAAACAGGGTATCTTTTTTCTGACATGACTTAAAAATACGTCCCAGTTATAAAGAAGAGTATGAGCTTCTAAGTCAAACGAGCTGTTCTTGTGAGCTGTCTATCTCTCTTATCCTGTTGTGCAGTCTTCTCCAAAAGCCCTCGGTTGAATTACTATGGTTTCCAGTAAGAGGATCGACGACTACTTACCAGGAAAATGTGGATAAGAAAACAAGTTGAAATAAATGACATAAACTCAAAATCTATTCCTAATCATAACTCTAACCTTAATCCTGACCCTAACCCTAAACTCAACACTAACCCTAATTATAACCCTTATCCTAACCGTAAACCCAGCCCTAATGCTAATTATGACCCTGATCCTAGACCTAACCCCAATACTTACCTTAAATCTAATCCTAACCCTAACGAGCTATTAAAACATTGTCCAAACAGTATTTCAAAACGGGATCTGAGTGACTTTTGCTGCTTTGTTGGTGAATAGCGTTGATATTTCAGCTATGATAATGACAGGTGCCGTTAGCCAACGACTAGCATGCGTTCACAGTCATTGAAGCGTTTGCACTCCTGGGACGCTATTGTTGAACTTTGCCGACAAATGTTCATCAATGACAATTGCTGGTGGTGGTACCATATATCACAAAATGACAGAAGTAGGATTTCATAAGATATCGCTTTCAGCTCAAATGGTTAAATAATAAACAGGCTCGCCTTATTACTTGAAGGTCCTGGGTCCATGAACTCAGTAAGCTTATGTTTGCATACTGTTGAAGAGTCCAAAGAAGGAAGACGAAACAATCATCCACTACTCCCTGGATTTCAGTGGTTCTCGAAACGATGTTACTCCTTTATCTAACTTGAAAATAACACTTATTTATCTGACAGTGGTTAATATTATTCTTGATATTCTTAAGTGAGAGATTAGACCTGCTTTATGATCTCTACACCAGTGTATGTAAATAAGATCTTTGATTTAGCTACATGAAATGTTTATTATTTCAGTAAAACTACTGTTGTTTAAGAAATGGTAATGATTTTCACTGAAATTTGAATGGTGCGCTCCTCATAAAGTTTATTCGGTCACATATTAAATACTAATGGACAATTCTCTGAAGTTTGAGCTTAGTAAAGATGAATATAGAAGTCTTCAGAAATTCGTTTTTATCCTAATGGCATGATAATGATTTAAATTGTGGCTAGTGTTTATGAGTGATTAGCTTGAGACCTTGACTGTGAAGCTACAAATACATATTGATCATATCTGTTTAAATTATGATACGTTCTGTTGATTTCGCCGTCAGAAAAAGGCAAACGAAAAGGCTTTGTGGCGCATAGTGAAGTAAGAAAAAAATTAGGCAAGAGGCGGTTTTTGATTGTTTACAAAACTTAAAACTGAATGATCAAACTTTTCTGCCTTTTCAAAAGTCACATGAATTTAATAACAGATTGCTTAATGTCATTATGTCATTAAAACAAAATCATGTTGACCATGGTAAATGTTTTCTGTCAAAAAAAGAGAATTATATTTACAGTTTGGTCCTGAGATAAAGAGAAGAATTGGATTTTTAGAGAGTAGTGTGTTAAAAAAATTAACGAAATTTTTCTTTTATCATTTAAAGCAACTCAGTATTTGTTAATTTTTGACAGAAGATTAAACGTTAGCAATTTTCGATTAAAATTTACAGCTTGTTTGACATTATTCATCTCAAGGGATTGCTTGAACCACAGATTTGCCTTCATTTCCATGCAGCAAAAACCATCTACTTTTCTCCATATCTTGTTACTTTGTATATACCAGTTATGCCCTTGTGCTGAGATATGAACTCACACAAAATATTTAAGTGGATTTCAACCTACAGCTGTGTACTTCAAGAAGAAAATGAAGGAGAAAAATGTTGTAGAGGAGTGGCTCTTCTTTCGGATAGAATTATAGATGGTTTATACTATGAATCGATATGAGAAGCTGGAAAGCCTTTGTGCCAACCATTTGTGCTTATTAACTACATCAGTTTGTCTGAACACACAATGACTCATCACGCTAACTACCAACCAGTAGGTGATGTGAAGTAGTTCATCCTTCTAAGCTGAGTCGATTGTATAACGTTACTAGTGAGGACAGCTCCAAAGAAGAGAAATGACTGTCCTGTATCTAGGTCACTCTCACCCTGCTAACATGCTATATGAATTGAATTAGGCGATTTCCAGCCGCTTATACCAATAGGCAGTTATGTACCGTCTTGATATTTTACAAATGTTTTCTTAGCCATTGATTACAACACCAGATAACTCATCGTAACCTGATTATTTTGAGATTCCTTGAAAACGTGGGTGAAATGTCATTTCTAAGAGCATATTAAGTAATAAAACTTCATATATGATCCGAAGTCCATAATGTGTTTTCATTTACTACATTTCTTCGTTTGTATCTCTCGATCTCATGGTTGCTGATTAACACTGCGTTATTGTAAATCATCGTAATCATCTCTGCTACTGTCACAAACTTAATGCATCACGAAAAGCATTTCCGATGACGAGCTGCAGACTTTTGTCAACAGTTGCCTTCACCCCATAATTAAGATCAAATGGCCAGGAAGGATAAACAACAAGGAACTATGGAACGAACCAGTCAAGAACGTTTTGCTCAGCAAATATGATGAGTAAAATGGAGATGGATTACAGGATTTCATCATGAGCTGATATCAGTTAAAGAACCTTTGGAAAACCTGGGATTACCGAACAACTCTTTCGTCCTAGTTAGGGACTCTTCATCGGCACCCAACCATCAAGTTTCAAACCCAGGACCTTCTGGCTACAAGGCCAGCTAATAGACCATTAGGCCACAGGGACCCGATCCGATCACCCATGAATTCAAACTTCTGCGAATTAGCGCGACCACTAGCCAATGTCGTCAGCGAGTATCTGTCCCCGCATCCGACTTGCTGTACCCCACTGGTCACGACCTATCTACGAGATCGCCTCATAATCGGAAGGTTCGAACCCCGCAGTGTGGGTGTATACTGATGAAGAATCTCTAACTAGGGCGAAAGAGGTATCCAGCACTCCTAGGTTTTCCAATGGTTCTCTAACTGATATCAGTCCACGATGAAATATTGTAACCAATCAAATCAAATCCCTGCAAACCAACACATGAAAATGGAGATGAGTTGGACAAGCGCTGAGGAGATCATTGAGTAGTGTCACATGCCAGGGCCGAATGGGAAGCAACAGGTTTTGCGTGTATTTTAGCCTGACATGGAGTAGATTGTATGAGGAGAAAATAAAAGCTAAAGAGGACTTCAGAGAACTGACTGAATTCGGGATATGTTGTTGAAGCTGTATGTTTCACTCGGAACCCAAAAGAATAATAATAATACTGTTTATACAGGAAAATTTAATCGTTTTTACCTGAGCAACATAATCGGCTCATTGAAAAGGAAACCTCTTCGTTTTTGATCGTTTTTAGACACATCACCCCATTAACTGACTGATTAAGAGTAGTAGCAGTAATAAACTCAAACATGTATATAATATTTGATATGCATATTATTGTATACATATAAACTTTAATAATTCACTTTTAATGCTACATCAATGAGGAAATATGCATCTATACTGTATTTATGAGAATAGAAAGGAAAAAAAGTGCTGGACAACTTCGAAGGAAACAGATGACAACAGTTAGAAGAAGAAGACGAAGAAAAAGAAACGTAGCACACAGAATAAAAAGTAAGCTACTTTACATTTTTTTTGCAAAAACTAAAGTTTATGAGCCAAGAAAAAAAGATCAGAAATAAAGATAACAAAAAATGAAAAGGAAACAGATGAACACCACCAAAACAAATCAGATAATGGTAATAATAATAATGAATGTCAGTAATGAATGGACGCATTTCGACGGATTTCATGAAGATTATGGTGTCAAAATGAATGCCTGAAAGAAAACTACAAGAATTACACAAATTGTGTGATATTAATGTGTTTTTTTAACAGTCATAAGCCATCAGCTTAGCAAGACAGAATATTTATTTGTTATTAAGGTTATCAATTACGTTGTTGAGGGAAACAATGTCTAATGCATACAGGTATGTATATATTTATATGATTTAAAACGTGATAAGATGAGAATATTTTATTATGAGAAGAAAATGTGCGACACTATTCAGTAGTATATCAGAGAGGTAAGAGAAAGTAAAGTGAAATGTTTGCTCATTGTTTATTCATTTCTGCTTTTCATGATTCTTTTAGCTGACCGTCAGATTCTGAAATCAACAAAAAAACAAACAATATTAGTATATAATATTCACGATCTGTTGATAATATTGTTAGCAATAAAGTTATAAGCTATAAAATAGTATCTTCTGACTGCGGAACAGTATGGCTATTCTCTTATGAGCAATAATTCATGTTCTTAAAGTTATTTAACAAAAATTAATTTAGTCTTATGAGTCACTTTGAAAAAAAATTATATATGTCTACTCTTCGGAATATTCAATAGACAAAAATTCATTAAATTAGGACAGTTTTCTTTACTGATCCCCGCAGACAGTAGAACAGAATTAACTTTTATACGGAACCAACAGCACTTAGAGTTTTCTGACTGAACTGCCAATGTAAAGATGTGGGATTTTTTTTGTAGTTTGAGAATAAATCTGCAGACAGAATTTATTTGAGTAGTAAATAACAATAAGTCACACTTTTAAAGTTCTCTGAGCTGGTTGGTTTAGTTGCGGAGCTTTCGTCGTCCTTCTGGACAACATCTTCAGCGCAATATTTAGCATAAAGTGAAATGATTTAAATTTTTCATGAGCGATATAATTGCGATATAAGTCACACAGTTAAGTTGCAGTGTATGTGACCAGCATGAAAAGCAGGGTCCACCAGGCTGAGTGTAGGGACAAATACTGGCCAGTAACATTGGCTAGCGGTCGCTCTACCTATCTATCTATCAATCAAAGATTGGCAGAAGTTAGAACTCATGATCCATCGGGTTCCGTCTTATTGTGCTATTGGTCTACTAGCTCACATTGTACCTCACCTCAATATCCTGGGTCTTATCCTTGGTGGTGTCATGGGTGTGAAGTGCTGAAGAGTCCCAGACTAGAACAAAATAGCAATCTAATACTCCCTGGATTTCAGTGATTCGCTTATTGAAGTCAGTTGGTGATCAATACTGAAATCATATGTAAACCTTGAGTTCTCTGTCTTTTTCTTTACAACAAATGATAAAAATGAAATGATCAGAAAATTGCATCATACATTATTATTATTATTGTTCCCCTGGGTTCCAAGTGGAACATAGGGCTTCAACAACACATCTCCAATCTCTTCTATTTTCTGCCACCCTCTTCAGCTGGATCCAGGGTTACCCAAACTCTCTCATCTCTTTCACCCTAGGACGACCCACTCATCGCTTCCCATTTGGATTCCACTTGAGCAATAGCGATGTCATTCGACGGTTTCCTTAATTTATGCCCTCGCCTAGCTTGCTAGTTTTCTAGCCGGTGCCAAGCCCGGGTAAAGAGGGACGGTTGGGAGTGAGTTTAGCAACCCCGCACCACTAAACCTATCAAACGGCTAGAGAAACTTCAACGCATAGAAAATATATTATGGAGATGCATCATATAAGTTGCTTAAATTTGTGATATGCCCTGCTGTAAGCATTTCGTGTCATGAATTGTCTTTTTCTGTTCTACTTTTTATCTTTAAGTCTAACCCACTAAGAGAGATTAGTAATGATAGATGTTTTAGGGGAGAAGTTTACTTCACACTTCTTATTAGGATCCATGATGCTACTTACAGAAAATGCATTTTAATGCTAATTTATACCTAATAAGCTAATTTCTTTTGTCATTATTTTATGACTTCCTTTACTGCTTCAAAACTCAATTTCTATTTTATCATATTTTGTATGCAATAAGAATTTGAGTTGTGTACCGATGATTCACTCGTAGAATGCCCACTGATTATGCTTGCGGTCCCATCTGAAGCACTTCTAAACCTCGAATAGACGATAGTAGGCCCGGTACAAATGGGAGGTTGAGGACGACGCTAACTACACTCGACTGTGTGAATGAACAACAACACCGTTACGGAGACTTCAAAACTCAACTTCAAAACCCTATTTTCCACTCGGAGTGCATATAGAATGTAAGAAGAATGTATTTTGATACTAATCAAGGTAAGCAAAATAATTAAAACACATAAATATATATACTCATATTTAAAAAATTTTTAGTACCATTTTTGATAGACCTACCTGGTTTTTTAGGTTTTCTAGCATCTTCTTCCTAAATGGAGACACATTAATGTAGACAGAAAATGTAATTGTTAGCAGAAAGTTTAATAGAACTATACGAAATTATACTGATAAAAACAAACTTATTTTCACTAAATGGGCGTAGACATTTATTTATTTCAATATTAGAAATAACAGGCATAGAAAAAACTGATTTGACGACTAAACTTTAGTTGGACAAAAGATAGATTACTATGCAGATGTGAATCTCAGACTGCAATAATCGTCTCTTACGGTAGTAAATCTTTCACAATGTTTAGTTATTCAGAAATTTTAAAACATTTTCATCATTTTACCAGATGATTTATCAAGTGTTTGATTTGTTTCGAGTTTGACCACGGGTTGATATCAACTAGAGAACCAATGAAAACTAGGGAGTACTGGATAGCTGTTTCGTCTTAATCTGAGACACTTCATCAGTATACATCCACCGGGATTCGAACCCAAGACCTTACGGTCACAGAGGGAACTCGTAAACCATTCAGTCAATGGTCAGTAAATTCCAATGTCTATCAATTCGTGATTTTAGCGCCACCACTAGCCAATATCACGGGAGAGTATTTCTCTTCTCAGTAGAACTCCAGGTGACCTCCTCCTGCAGCCATTCACCAGTGAGCATCAGACTAATTTTCGAGAGTTAGTTTGTAGGGATTCGCTTTGTTTCAAGTTTAATCGCGGATTAATATCAGTCAGAGAACCACTGAAAACATGGTAGTACCGCTGCTTTTGCTAAAATTGTGAACTGACAGAAGTTAGATTTCAAGGAGTCGTCAAACTGGGTCCCAGTGGCTGAGTGGCCTACGTGCCTGATTATTACAAAAATTTCTAAACTGTCGAAACTTTCGACTTCATACTAACATCTTTACCATTGGAGTAGAACGTCGTACAAAGATAAAGCAGTTCAAGCCTTGACATATCATAACATCACACAAAAAGAAATATGTGTGAGAGAAAGAATAGTTTCATAGACAGTAATGTGAATGGAATGAGTCTACAAGATCACACGGAATGGAAGCATTTGTATCGCTAATTACGATTTTGAGTCATGTCACCAGTAGTCTTCAGTTACTAGTTCTTGGCGTTTCAAGGACCTCACTCATCCAGTCTACACCTTACTACGTGAATCTCGACTCTATACACTTATCATCCACTTCTATATTACCATTAATGAAATGATAATTAAATGAAGCTACTGGTTATCTGTATAGTAAAGCAAATATACATAGTGGTGTGTGTAGTTTCAAGATTTTTTTTTATTCCTTCACGTTCCCAGTGGAACATAGGGCTTCAAGCTAGAGGCTCATGCCCAACCTTCTCTCTTTATCAGCTTTATTTCTGACTTAGCGAGGTAAAGGAGTGCGTCAGCCGGGGATCGAACCCCGGACCATATGCATGGTCGGCGAGCGTACTAACCGCTATGCCACCGACGCTACAGTTTTATATTCCCAAGTCTCATTTTAGCATTATTTTGATTGTGGTTTTAGACTATCTGAGTAGGCATTTAAACAACTGTGTTAACTATTGAAATGAGTACTCTAATTTTTCGCTGAGAAGGCTGAAGTTAAATTCACTGACATACATATATATGGTGAATTTTTTTTCATGAAACTGATGTTTGCTCCTTTCCCTTATAACTCCAGTGACTGTTTTATTACTCTAGGCATGCTTGATTTATACCGCACTTAAACATTTCTATGTCAATTTATATTATAAACGAGACAAGTGACAGAAAGTAAACAGAATGTGGACAAAGCTTGCTTTCCGACACTTATCATTTGCCAATCATTGTTTAATCGAAAGTCACTTCAAAACAATCGTTTTTTTTGCTTTCTTTAAGCATTTAGCTGATTTTGAGATACTTCAGTATGTCGTTCTACATTTGGACATAAAATGTTTTTTTCTTACTTTGAGAATTAGTCGATTTATTACTGTTTTTATTTCAATTGAATATTCAGTGTACATAGAGTACACAGAGTTTAGCTTCACACTGTACAAGTTTTAAGTATGTTAAGCAGTATAGATTTAAAAATGTCATTGATTAATTTACTCATTGTTTGTACCGCTAATATATTTTGTCTTAATCAACTAATAATTAAGTCGAATGGAAGTTTAGATACATAAAAATGTGCAGCACATCTTTGCCTTATGTATTTATCCTTTCATAGTTTGATAAATATTTCTTTTGGCACCAAAGACAAGCGACAACTGTTTATTTCACATAGTTTCTAAGCTCCGTTCAGCTACAGTATCGTCTGATATAATGTGGTTACCTGTATACTGACGACATATTAGGCAATTCCATATTAGTTTGTTTATTAGATATATCACACAGTGAAACAGTATTATTTACTGGATGACAAGGTTTCGAACACAATTTATTATTGTTCATAATCATATCAATTATAATCACACGACTTCGAAACTTGAGTTTTATAGTTTTCTTTGTCCTCTCCTATTTGTCGTAGGGGTAGTAGAATTTTCCAGATTTCCGGGTGGACAGGTGTTGAATCATTCCTATTACATGTATTTCTTGCAGTTGATTCGATAAACAAAGCTTCTGTTATCAATCTCTCCCTCAACCCTGTGACATTAGATTTCAAAACTGTCATCTTATCCCATCTTATTGTGTGGTTTTGTGTAACTGCATGTAGTGAGTGGTATAGCTGAACTATTCTCTAGATTTCTTATCTTATTCGGGTCAACCAATCTAGATTTTGCTAGGTTTTTATGTTCAGCTAGTCTGACTGCCCCTGTTCTACTAGTTTGACCTATGTATTTAACCTGACAATCATTGCAGGTAGGGTATTAGATAAACTAAATTGTTTTGTTTTAAAGGCTCTACAGGATCCTTTAACCGACAAAGCTTGTTTCTAATTGAGTTTGTGGGTTTGAATGCCACTTTCATTACTGCCTGCCTTGTTAAGAATTCTGCGTAAGGTTTCCGAGGTTCCTTCCTTGTATGGAATTACTACTGATGATTTAGATTCCTTATTGTTGGTGTCGTCTTGCGCATATTTGACATGCATGTCGTCATTAATAGTATTATTATTATCACTATCATTACTATCATTATTTATTTTATTTTTACATTTCCCTACATACTTTTTGACTAATTTATCAGGGTAATTAATAAGTTTTAAAGCTTCTCTTATACGCCTCACTTTCTGTCTTAGATTTTCCTTGGTACTACTTATTTTTTCTGCCGTATTACTTCAACATTTTACCAATCCTACTTTCACTTGACATAGGATGGGATGATCGGAAGTTCAAATATCTGTTTGAATAAGTGGGTTTCCTATAAACATTTATACCGGAAGCTTTGTTTATCAAATAAACTGCAAACACCTGTCCCAGATATCTGGAGAATTCTACAACCCCTACGACAAATAGGAGAGGACAAAGAAAACTATAAAACTCAAGTTTCGAAGTCATGTGATCATAATTGATGGTATGATTATGAACAATACACTTTGTTCGAAACGTCATCCAGTAAATGATACTGTTTCACAGTGTGATACATCTAATAAACAAATTAATATGGAATTACTTACTACTATAGTGCCCAAGTTTTACACATATATTGATATTTAGACACTTTTTAAGAGAGATTTCCCAATCTTCTATGCATGCTAGTTGTTTCAAAAGAACAGTTCGCATTTCATTACTGAAAAAAGTAACCTGAACATTCTTTATATTCTCTCTTTCACAATCTTTGATGGTTTTTACAACTAGACGCAACTTGATCTACGGAGATTGAAGTTTAGATTTTTATAATGTCTAATCCATGAACCTTTTGACAGTTTTTCAACCACTGAACATACGACTAGCCAGTAACCAGTGGGTCGAATTCTATTTTATATGAAATGTGTTCATCCGATGTAATTACAGACTTATATTTTTCTTTTCCAGTGAGTGAACTCTTCTGATTAAAACAAGATTAAGTGAATTGAAGCGTAATGGTGTCTGATGAAACATATATACTCATACACTGACTTTATCAAAGTTTGCAAGTCTCCATTTCATTTGTATTTAATGCAGTTTAAGCAGTTGAAATAATGAAGTTGAGACTTTTTTATGCAGTTGGAAAAATTATTTTTTCGAAACTATCAGGAAACCAAAAAAGTATTTTTTTAGAGTATTTGGCTGCTATAAAGACAGGCACACGTTGAACTGACAAAGAGATATTGGAAGATCTGGACTTCGTGGATGATTTGTGTGTAATTTCACAGAAATTCGAAGATCTACAAGCTGAAACTAACAATTCGACTGAAGAGGTAGCGAAGACAAGACTTCAGGTGAATACAAAAAGAGACAAAGACGATAAAGATACCTGACTACCGACGACAACAACAACAAGTACAAATCACCACCAACAGGAGAAATTTGAAGGGATTCACTTGACACATCTAGGCACTATCGTCGTGACTACAGGCGGGACACATGAGGTTATCAAAAGGAGGATTGAAAAAGCAAAGTAGACCTTCACAGCGGTTAGGAAGCCGGCCAACCATGCACATGGTCTGACGTTCGATCCCTGGCCAACGCACACTTGATATTAATGGTCGACCTGCTAAATTTGGGCTACCAATATCACATGCTGTAAACTCCATACATGTATCAAAAATACTGTGTAAAATCAAGCTATAATAAAATAATTTTAAAAAACCGGCGTGGAAATTAGCTTTGTTCGCATAAGGACAGTGCGCAGATTTGGTTCAAAGAATTGGCGCTAGTTTTACAGAAAGCATCTTGCTCGTTAGTGAAGATGAAATGGACACCTAGAAAGGATATGCAACCAATGAATTCTGACAACGAAGCAACCAAAAAGCTATCGTCTTACAAATCTGCGAAAGAAAATAGAGATGAATTAATCATATGCTGAGGAAGCCACTAAGTATTACGACGTGCGACGCAGACCCTCGAGAGTAACCTGAATAAGAAAAGACGAAATGGACATTCAAGGGTGATATGGCGGAGATAGTGTGAGGATGCGATGAAAGTTCAGGGGTAGTTATGGAGTCAGCTTCAGAGAACTACAGAGAACAGATTGAAACGGAGATTTGCTATTGAAGCTATATATTTCACGTGGAACCCAAAGGGAAGGGAACAGTCAAAAATAATTAATTAATATAAAGTAACTGAAAGTTTTGAGTAGAAATAAACAACCAAAGTAGTATTAATGATTCTGAGAAATTACTGAAATAAAAAGAGACACAAACTATCAAAGATCTCAGTTATTATCAGTCAGATTAGAAACAACAACAACACTCTGCATAAATTCATAAAGTAGGATAATAATACTTATAATGAGGTAATCAGATGCATTGGAATCTGTAAACTAAAAGCACGCAAGGATATTGAAATTAATTCTATACAGTGGGTGAATACTTATCGTACGTATACATTGTTCATGATTCTTTTCTTTTTTTAATCTTTTTATCCCTTTACTTTCCCAGGAGGACATAGGACCTCAAGCTAGAGCTTTGCAGTTTCAGTAGCCGAAGGGGTGTTTGTTTTTACCGGGTGAAGCTGCTTACCTCATCCTAAACTTTCCAGCCTTACTGGTCTTATCACCGGCCTCGTGAGGTAAAGGGGCGCGTCGCCCATGGATCGAACCTCGGTCCATAAACATGGTTGGCGAGCATTCTACCACTAAGCCATTGACACACCTCACCTAGATTACTAGCTCGCCAATTTTCTAGCTGGTCCCGAGCCCGGTTAAAAAGGGAGGGTTGGGGCGTGGTACTAGCAACTCCACACCCAAAACTTAACCAAACTGCTACAGAGACTTCAACGCGTAAATATAATAAAAATACTGAAAATATTATTCATGATAATGTAATTTAAATAAAGTTATCCATGAATTTTGAAAGACACATTGTGATTTTAACGAATTTATATCATCACTTAAAAGATCTAATCAGTATTCTTCACCCTAATACAAGAAATCAGGTGAAGTGTAAAGTATGATGTCACTAAAAAGTGTCAAAATATTTCAGTACTCTAAAAATTATTCACCTGAAACTAACCATTAGATATCTTATCCGATATAACATAGATAACAAATTATCAAGCAAACATATTTTTTTTAAATACGAATATGAATAAAGCAAGAACAAGAGTTTTCGCAGAATAAAATGGTACCATCACTTATTTCGTTGGCTTCTCATCAGCTGCTTACAGGCCAAAGTCATTATTAAATATATCTACAGAAATAATTTTAGCATACTTGCACAGAGTTCGTTTTTAAACAAAAATCAATCAATATATGCATACAGTAATAATATATGCATATATATAATAATATCAAACACTATTGTGAACAAACCAAACCTGATTTATGCGTTCAGGAAGAAACAGTTATCAGTCTTTCTTTGCCCTGGTAACTGGATATTTTCACCTCTCTTTCATGTGATTACGAAATGTCGAAAGTCTCCATTGTCTATGATAATTATTGTTCGGAATAATGTTTAATATTACATATATATGCATATGTTATTACTGTGTGCATATATTTATTGATTGATTTTTGTTTAAAAACGAACTCTGTGCAAGTATGTGAAAATTGTTTCTGTAGATATATTTAATAATGTCTTTGCCCTGTAAGCAGCTGACGAGAAGGCAACAAAATAAATGATTGTACCACTTTATTCTGCTAAAACTATTGCACTTGCTTTATTCAAATTCATTAAGGGGAATAACTGTATGAAAATACGAATAACTTACCTGATCTTTCCTTGGTGTTTTATCACTTGTTTGGTCCTAACAATGAATTAAAGAAGGCAGAAACACGCTACACAATAAATAATACATAGATGAGAATACATTTAACAAATAGATAATCTCACTGGTCACGACTTCTCGCTAGAACTGCAGGAAACTCCATCCTGTAGCAAGTCACAAGCGAGCATCGGATTAATTTTCTATAGTTTGGTTTGTAATGGTTAGTTTTGTTTTTACGAGTTTATCACAGATTGATATCAGTTAGAGAACCATTGAAAACCACGGAGTGCTGGACAGCTGTTTGATCCTAGTTTCGGGAATCATCACCAGTACACCTCCATCAACAGGGTTCGAACCCAGGACCTTCGAGTTACAAGGCAAACTCGTATACCATTCAGCAACTGGGACCCGATTCAATGGCCAACCCATGAATTCTAACTTCTACCAATCCGTGATTTAGCGCGAACCCAACCAATGTCATCGTAAAAACAAAACTTACTCTTACAAACCAACTATAGAAAATAGATCATCATTTACAAAGAAATCAAAAGCAAAACAAAAAGAACATTATTCATGCAAATAAGGACTTTGTGACTACATGTATAACAATAGGATGCATGCAGTGTTGAACTCTGTGATTACAAATTGCAACACACAGTTGACATTGGCGTTAAACAACAGTTTAACAACACCTATAGCGAATTTGTTTTCAACATACAGTTTTAGTGACTAAACGCTAACCAAGTGAGCTTGACCTGGATAGATACAATAATCTTAGATATTAGTATCCTCTTAAACTAACACAAAATAGGCTTCTGTCCTGGCCAGAATTTCAATGGGGTCATTTTGTAATGCTAAGCTAATCTAAGTGGACGAAAGAGGTAAGAAATAGTATGTATAGGGAAACCAAACAGAACATGCATTTTCTAGACTAGCTGACTGAATGAATGAGTTTCAACATAGAACTTTGTATAGAAGTGCATCAGTTCAAACTGCCACACTCCATAAAGCAAACAAAGAACTATAACAGCTACCTAAAACAGAAGGAGTAATAGTAATATATGACTGTAAAGCAAAGAGGACATGTTTGAAGGGGTTCTGCAAGCTTTAACCATACTGAGGTCTTACCTCAAAGAGGTAAGCTTGAGAGGCAGTATAAATGATTTGCTGGTCAACTGAAGTAAACACTTTATTGCTGTTATATCCTTATTCTCCAGCAGTACAACATCACCCGCAGACTCGCAACATAGTGTGAATGACTTACACTACGAGGTTAACTGTTTTTAGTCTAATCTCTATCCAAACTGCCTTTCTGATATCGTAATACCCTCAGGAATATCCGTTCCAACCAGTGCATCCAGTTGGATCGTTGTGATATGCAATCCAGGCATTCAGTATACATCACTATATCTTGAAACTATGTATTTCATACAAGTATATGACTGTTGATAAATACCACTAAAGAAGCATAAAAATCTCATTAAGTTTCTCATTACTACAAACGATAACAGGATCATAGATTATTCTTTCCATCGAAAATTCTGTCTAGCCAAAGAACTATCATCCTATTCTTGGTTGACTATATCAAAAAGTTAGTTTTACAGGTCAGAATTACTTTACATGCAGAAACATTCAAAGACATGACAAGCTCTCCTGGGAATTAGTCTTTTTCTCAAATACCATCTAAACTTTGTGTCACGAAAAAGCTGAATTTAAATTTGTGAATACTATAGACTATGTCTTACAGGAAAAGTAACGGTGGATGCTTTAGTGAGCAAAATATAAAATTTAATCATATAACTGTGTGTTAAATGAATTAGAAATAATTCCCTTGTGAAATTAATTACTAAACTTGAATATTACTACACCAGTGAAATGAAATATTTGCTCAAATGGGTGTAAAGTATGAAACTGCACATATGTGTGGAAGGAACTGTCATATTTATATGTATTAAGTATGTCTATTTTACGATCTCACTGTCTGAAAAAACACCTCACGACGACAGTTATTCCAGGCAAAACAAGTGAGTCTAGATGACACAGCTGTAATTGCTTCTTCAAAAAATTGACAAGTATGACTGATATAAAAGAAACTGGCACTGTTGGTATGAAAAATAGACGAATAGATAGACTTATGAAACGTGATTATTGGAGAAAGAAATCCAAAATTCTGAATTTCGGCCCTTTTCCATGTTTAAAACTTCTTCTCTAAGCCACTGTTCAATCTGATTATATTTAGAGGATGACTAAATAACCAATTAGTACTGCAAATCTGTTTTGTCCTAGTTTGGGGCTCTTCAGGGGAACCATCCACAGGGGTCCTAACTCAGAGCTTTCCGGTATCTGGCAGAGCTTGGAGATCATGAAGTCACTGGGATCTGATCCAATCATTCATGAAGTGGAACACCTGCTAATTCGCAATATATATATATAGAGCAATGTCAATCGGCTAGTGATCGTCCTCTTACCTGACTAGGTGCACCACACTGGCACGGCTTTTCACTAGAATTTTAGGTAACTTCCTGTAGGACGTCATTCAGTAGTGAGCATCGGATTAATTTTCAAGTGTTGGTTTCAAAGGAATTTGATTGGTTACATCAATGCCCGTCTATGAGATCACCTTGTAACCGAAGCGTTCTGTGTTCAAACCCCGTTGGGTGAGTACTGATAAAGAGTCACAAACCACGATAAAGCAGCTGTCTTGTATTCCCTGATTCTCCAGTGGTTCTCTAACAGATGTCAACTCGTCATCAAACCTATAACCTGTGTGTATCAGAAGAATGAAATGGACCTCAAAAAAGCTTCAAAAGAAACTACTGTTGGGATAAATTAGGGAAGGGAATATCATAATTTAATATTAGACGATATATTCATACGATAAGGGGAGAAGAAAAAGAATATTCCTTTTGCTTAATTAAATATTCATTATTTATTTAAATTACTTAATTAATATATTTATTTTTTATTTATTAAAAAGCTACTAGAAAGTAATTTTGCATAGATAAAACTTTATGGGATATATTTATCTCTTCACTGAGTATAACAGAATGAGGGTTATTTAGATAGTAGGACAAATTTGGGTATAATATACGCTAAAATGAATTATAGTAGATCAAATATGTTTATATATTCAAAATGCTTGAATGATATTAAGTAGTAGTGCAAGCCACGACGCCCATTTAGTCCTATTTCTGGTACAGGTCTGCTGGATTTACTTGCACCTACCTCACCCAAGTAAATGATAGTATTTTCCCACTACAATCGGGATCTAGTATCGATCGTTTCAAACGTCTAAACCATAAGGAGAAGCAACAAGAAACTCCAGTGACGAACCAACCGAGAGTTTTTAGCCTAACACATATGCCGAGGGAAAATACAGATGGACTGGCTGCATACTGAGATGATCGTCAAGTAACATGACTCATCAGGTGATAACTAGACAGATAAACAAAGGATTATCTTTTGTTGGTGATATAGTGATCGATTTCCAGTCTGAAAATTAACCAATTAGAATTGGCCTCCGCGAGATGAAGCCCACTAATTCATTGATGATGATTGTAAACTAACTGACATATTTGCATATAAACTATATACTACTAATTGATTGAGATGAGTAGTTGTATACCACATATATAAACTAGTAGTGCTTGCTAGCCAGATGAAGGCGATCTAAACACCGGACGGCCGTTTCTTTCGTTCGGGGACGGTTGGACTTAGCTCAGACAACCGAATAATTCGGTTCCCCCAACCAACAACGATACGGTAAAACTTCACCTCATGAACTGTGTAGATTGTTAATTGTGAATTTCATTTACTAAGTGACGTATCCTTGGTGATATTATGTAGCACACATTATTGCGCAAAATGTACTTTGCGATTCACGTCGTTGTATGTTCTCACTTAAATAGTGCGGGCCGGAGAAGCAGGCAACTGTCGTAAATTTTGTTGGCGTAGTGTAGCAGTATTAGTGATTAATGTGTCTAAATCCAACTCGGCATCCTTATCCTACTCTGTTTCAATCTCAGTCTTATTGCGCATTCAGGTTGCCTGTTCATAATACCAGGCCCCTGAGTGAAGCCTGAGTGAGAAATAACGACGAGGAGGAAGCGAAAGTACATGGGAAATCGTGAAGTGAGCTTAAAAATGTCGACAGAGGACAGAATGAAATAGAAATGTCCTACTGAATCCCTGTGCTCCACTAAAAAACAAACGGAATAATAATAATACTGAATATTAAAGCATTTACAATAACTTTATTACCATCTTTATGGAATTCCATTAAACCTACTCCATATATATCAAAATTTATATTTAATTCTGTCATAGAATATTCTGAAGATATTTGGTATAAAAGCATAAACAAGAAAAAGTGTGTATGACAGCGTATCATTACACTATTATGTATACATATATAATATATATATCACTAAGAAACAGAAAGATAAGCTTTTCTGATAAGAAGAAAATAAACTAGAAGGGTGTTGTTTAAAAAAAAAACTTCTCATGTATATTATCAGTTAAGTAATTTACAACCCTGATGTTCTATTATGTGTAACAATATAAATATACATATATATACTTATATAAGTAAGTGTATATATTGGTGTGTGATAATAAATACACTTGGGAATTTTTAGCATTCATCTAAACAATAGATTATCACTGACAACTAATTTACTGAGCTAGAACAACAACTTTCCTGCTTTTTTTTAATGACTATAGTAATCATAATAACAGTAACAATGATGATAATGTTATCAGTGAAACTGTTCTCTGTAGAATATTTCTTCCGATTAAATTAATATGTGGAATGATAGGAGTTAAGTTAGTGGTAGCAGATATGCGAAGTGGATGGTGAATTCTGGGGCAGAAAGTGAAAGAAGGTCGACAAACAGACTATTAGGAAATAGCTATTCTAAAATAGAAATGATATATTTTCAAGTATTGGTTTTGTAGGGATTTTGTTTAGCTGGTTAGAGCATTTCATCATGAGACGACATGAGTTACAGAACCATTGGAAGACCCTACAAAACTAATACTTGAAAACTGATTTAATGCTCACTAGTAACTGGCCCTATTAAAGCAGTTACCTGAGGTTCTAGTGAAAAGCTGTGAACAGTAAGGTATAGCAGGTTGAAGGTGAGGCGGTAACTCATCGAAAAAGACATTGCGAAGTGGCTGCGCTATGTCATGAATTGGCAGAAGTTAGAATTCATGTGCTGGCCATTGGATCGGGTCCCAGTGGCTTAATGATCCACGAGCTCACCTTGTAAACTGGAAGCCCTGGGTTTGGACCACGCAGTGTGAATGCGCGCTGATGAAGAGTCCCAAACTAGGACGGAGGAAACAGCTGTCCAGTACTCCCAGGATTTCCAAAGGTTTTACAACCGATGTCAGCTCATGAAGAAATGATAGACAGCATACAGACAGAAAAGTGATTAGACTTTCGGTTGTGAGTTATGTAGGTTTTATTCTAGGTGTTACTTCTCCACTTAAATAACGTCTACAAAGTTATTACCATTCTCTGAAGCAATAAAGTAGGACTTAAAACGTATTTCTTAAAATCTCACCTAGCCAGTAGTAAGGCTGGAAAAGAAAGAAGGCCAGAAGTAAGAGCAGCAATCCCATCCTGTAAGAATAACACGGGCCTACTGAAACTTAAAAACCTAAGGTTTGTAGACCTCTGTTCCATTTGTAATGTGAAAGGATGAAGAAAAGGAAGACAAAAGTACAAAATCCTACATCACATCTATCGATGAAGACTGATAACATAAAATATGATAAGAAGCATTCAATCAACTATTAATTCAGTTTGTTTCATATTATTTTCAGAAGTGAATTCATTTTATCTATAATTCTTATACATTTCAGACCAAAAGTGCGTCGGTGGTTCAGCCACAGAAAGCTTGACAATAATGCATGTGGTATGAGGTCCGATCTCCGGCCGATGCATTCCTTTAACTTGCGAAGCCGATAGTAAGGCAGATAAAGTGGGAAGGTTGGACATGAGGCCAGCAACCCCACCCCGTAAAAATAAATACCCCCTTGGCTACCGAAACTTCAAAGCTCTAGCTTGAAGTCCTATGTTCCACTCGGGACGTAAAGGAATGAAATAATAAAGGAAAAATCAGACGAAAAGCCAGAGATTTCAAGGTCCAATTATATTTCTTATATTTATACACTTGAATTTCTTGTTAACGAACCATATTCTACATAACCACATCCAACGAAACAAATGCAAATATAAGATGCAAGAAATACATCACCACTCCTTACAGTTAAATTTATCTTAGCTTTAGTCACTGACATCCGAACTATTGTGATACAAACCTAACTAAATAATGACTCATGGCGTCAGATGTACTCACCTGAATGACCATAAGGGTTTCCACACTATCTGTAGAAAATTTATGTTACTTAACTCTTCTAAAATACCGTCTCCGTATTGTTTAATGTAATTATAAAGAGTTCGCAGATATACAATTCGACTCAGATAGTGTAGTTTATATCTGGGCATTCTGATTTATCTCAACATGTATAAAATTCACACTGACAAATGATATCAGTCTCAGAGATACATCCGTCAAAAATCCCAGTAGTTCAAAGTTTCATTCAAAAGGTTTCATTTCAAGTTTGTGTTGTTCCCTCTCTGAAATTGAATCAAATTTAAACGGCAATAATTCCCCCAACATTGTTATTTTCCTTTCAAATAAAGTATTATGAAGTGTACTAGCCCTCATCAGAGTATTGAACATGCTAACTCATTTTAGTTCAGTGGATAAAATAAAATTTCCATTTCATTTGTAAGTTAAGTATAATCACTGTTTAGTTGTGGATATTAAAAATAAATGATAGTAGCTATTCAGCTTCTCATCAAATGATTACAGTCTAAAAAACGTCATTAGGCCTATATACAGAAAGATTTTAGCATACTTCCAAATTCTTCATGATATCAGTTGACAGGAGACTCAAACAAATTAATAAACAGTGATCAGAAATTACACTTATATTTATGTAGCTTATGCACATAAGGTTCAAGTTTAGACAAAAAGTAATTGCTTGGATACAATGGTAAAACAACTACGTGATAAAGACAGGAGGTGGGTAATACGATGAGTAACTAATAGGTTGAGTAACAATGTGGTGAATTCAACTCAAATCAATCCCTGGTTAAACTCGAAAAACAAATCAAATCCTTACAAATCAACCCTTGAAAATTAATCTGATGCTCGCCAGTGACTTGCTACAGGATGGAATTTCCTAGAGTTCTAGTGAGAAGTCGTGACCAGTGAGGTCCATCCAGTTGGGAGTGAGGATAAAGTTCCCACCGATGACATTGGTTGATGGTCGCGCTGAAAATTACGAATCGGTGGAAGTTAGAATTCATGGGCTAGCCAGGGTGGCTGAAGGGTCAGTGAGCTTACCTTGTAACCAGAAGGTCCTAGATAAGAGCCCTGTTAGTGGGCGCGTACTGCCGATGATTCCCAAACTAGGATGAAACAGGTGTCGAAAACTCGCTTCTGGTTTTCAACGGTTCTCTAACTGTTATCAGCCCGTGGTCAAACTCAAAAAACAAGAGACAGAGTTACATTATAGCAAAGAAGGAGAGGTTAACTTATGTTATCCCTAATTGCGTATATAAATTTACATGTATCTGGGATAGCAGTTATATGGGAAAAACAGAAAGAAGGGAACACGGGCGGTAATTTTGCTCGAAATATTACCAATAACAAAACTTATCATTGTGTGTAAACTATTGAAATGTAATTATACTTTATTTGATCAAATCCATAAGGCTCAAACTTTTTACTGATATTCAGAAGGGAATACTTCCTATTTTCTGAACATGTACCACGTGGATTACATCTCAATGAAACAAACGCTTCCAATAGTACCATTGCCAGGCATCTTATCCATACTGATCATCTGTCGGATAGTGTGAATTCCTTTAAATTACCAGTGCTAAACACCCGAAAACCGACTTTTGGTGCTCAGAAAAACCCAGTTTATGAGTATTTTCTTGCCTTGGTAACTGGAAGTCTTTGCTCTGTCTTATACGTGATTGCATAATGTTCAACTTTACCGTAATTCTCCTCACTATAGTTTAATTCTGTTTATCTTTTATTTTTTTGACTTGAGTTGAACTCACCACACTCTTACTCAATCTATTAGTTACTCATCGTCTTACCCACCTCCCGTTTTTCTCACGTAGTTGTTTCCCATTGTTTCCAAACCATTACTTTTTATCTAAGCTTGAACCTTATGTGCATAAGCTACATAAATATAAGTGTAATTTCTGAGCACTGTTTGTTAATTTGTTTGAGTCTTCTATCAAATCATATTATGTAGAATTTACAAGTATGTTGAAATCGTTCTGTATAAAGGCTTAACAATTTTTTTAGATTGTACTCAGCTGATGAAGTACTTTTCCTATGAAGTAAGCGGTGGTGTCGCCTCATAGTATTCTTGTTTTGTTCAAATTCATAAAGGAAGATAAGTGCATAGAGGTAGTAGCTCTTGATGTCGTTGTGTTCTCTGAACTGGATAGTTTATTTGCAAAGCTTTCATTGCCCTATTACGAAATCAAAATCATCCACCTGAGCTACAAATCTTCTCAATCATATCTAAATCTTACGAGCGGTAGTAGCTCTGTTAAATTATTTTTATTATTACTATTATGATTATTGCGTAATAGACTTGAATTACTACACTGATATGTACAACAGCCAATACAAGCGAATCACGTAAAGTACATTTAAAAAAATCACATTATTATGTGTAAAATGTTACAATCAAACAAATGCTAATTATCAATGCTTATACAAAACAACACATGCTAACAGAAGTTACGAAAAACAACGAGTGTTTTGTTAAACAGGTATCTGATAGACACAAAGACAACACTAATAAATTGTCTAATCTATATATATATATAACATTTCCATTCATGGATGTATTAAGACAACATGATCACAGGTCACTTTACATTAATATTACAACTTTTATCATTGCTGATACAATTATTAGTAGTAATGACTAACTGGTTTCGCAGTGACAGTCTTTTTAGCACTTTTGAATCCTTTGAATTGATGCTGAATTTTTAAAGCAGCCTTTTGTACTTCTGGATCATTTAAGTCAATATCAATTTGTTCAGTACTCATGATTTTTGTTTTGTTCTATAGACTTTTGTATGAGATGAAATTAGTCATTTGATTGTTGCAGCAAACAAATGGACCGAAATTGTTAAACGTAAAGAAAAGAAAATATGGACAAAAATACCATCAGTTAAAAAAAGAGTAGTAGATTGTTAATATTAGATGGTTGAAGGCTATAGGCAGGAAGCCTTGGACCTAGGATTCGTGCTAGTTCGTACTCACTCACCAGTCAGCAAGGCGTATCTGCGACCCCGAAGGAAATCATGTCCCTTCTGAGATTCGAACCTGCGTCACCCAGTGCTGCAGTCAGAGACGTTGCCACTGGGCCTTGCAGATGAGTGCCAACTAGAACGAAACCTAGGTCAAAGGCTTCCTGCCGATTGTTTCCAACCATTTTATATCATCAGATCAATGTACACCGTGATGGTGAGCTACCTATAATGGTGGCCACAATGCAAACCTGACTGGTAGAATTCAGTCTGCACTAAAGAAAGAACTAGACACGCCACACTAGTTACTAGTGTCCAATCAAAGTATTCCGTCAACGTAGATATAATATGGAATCATAAATGGGCAAAGTTAAACTTTAAGCACCACTAAGCACCAATCAGCAAATGACCTAGAACGCACCAGTCACATGAAGGAGGCATTTTTGGGTATGAAATGAATATATTTATGAAAAAATGCATAAAAGCTGCATAAAATTGTTTCACAGGATATCTTTCTCTCACATGTGATAGAACCATCTCCCAGTTTAGCATAGGAGTATCAACTGAAAAGTTACACCACATTCTATACATATATTCATCTAAATGAATATAAATGACAACCTCTTGAGATCCATTAATGACTCTTATCCTGTTTTTAACCTTCCCGAAAAACCTTCTTTAGAATTGGTGTGTCCCTGTAATGGGATCCAAAATATCATTAGAATGCTTGTGGTGCATATATCCAAGGGATAACAACAAGGAGTTATATATAACCTTTCCACTCATCAGTGTGTATTGTAGATTCTTGTTTCACAAGTCGAGTGGTAATAGGTATTAAGGTAGTTGACTTTCTATCTGCTATCCTCTCGGCGAATCCTTTCTGTATAGAGGTGTCATATAAGCCAATCACCCAAAAATTATTTGCTCGTTCACGACCATGGTAGCATTTTTTCTTTAATAAGGCAGTTTCATCTACATGTACGACGACACCTTCTCCTTACAAGTAAGCCTCTCCATTTTCCATGACGCGGTATCTCTGCAGCGCTGGTACCACTGAACTATTTTCAGTTTCAGCGGCTGCACGCCTCATAGGCTGTTTTAAAACCCAGTAATAACAAATATACAAAATCTGGATTAAAGACGAATGAGACATGGCAAAAAATGTTTCTACGAAATATAGGAATCATCATCAGTTTCCCTGACACTAACTCGTCTTAAACAAACTGCACAACGATGGATATATCCATCAACCGACCTGCTGAAGCTGAATAAATCTTTTTTCTCCTAATCAACCTCACATCCAAGTAATACTGGAAACCTTATCCTCACCAAATTGCAAGCGCAACTGCGTTAGAGCAGCATTTGACTCGAATCAGGTGGAATAGAAGCTTCAACTCAGGAGGATGAAACTCACTGGACCATTCAAGGTTAGCAGTACGGTTGCACTCCATTGGTAGTTAGTGGGGCTTAAAGTTTAACTTGGCCCATAACCGTATTAAATAAAGCAATAATTGTGATAAATATGACTATATCTTGGTGGTTTAACATTATTATACATGTAAAAAGGGAACTTTATGGCTCATTTCTTTCAGACTGTGCTTTATCGAGATTATGTTTGAATAGATAATAAAAGTGTGAATTAAGAGAAAACTGATAAAACAGAAATGTCCGACTAGAAATTGAATACTATCAAATGTGAATAGGTTGTTCAGGTTATTTAACCATGATACTACTAAGGTTAAAACAGCAAGATTTATCAAAATTCGTTTGGAAGCGAAACCTATTTTAAAAGAAAAATAAACTACAGACTCTAGCTAAATACTTAGAAAATGTACAGTTAAACCAATGAGAAGTTTGATCAGATCTTGTAAATAATAATAAATGTGATACTCAAAGTCAACTACTGCAAATGTATATAGAGGTTGTTCTAAAGTGATCCTTTCTAAGCAATTCAAATAACATCTTTAAATATGGTGAATGGAATGCTTCAAATAATGAACCTAATATAAGAAGATAATTCAGGTATTGTGGTGCACTAATCTGTTTTACGTCTAATACAGTGAGACATAAGTATTTAAGTACCCATAACGTTTGGAGGTAACAGCCATCAGAGATAAATACTACTGAAAACATTTCCATTAAATATGAATCATATATTTAATTTATACATTTATGCATATTTAACATTATGCAATAATTCACTTGTCGATGTAAAGCTTTTCTTTAGCACTCAATGCTTGCTACAGCAGAAATATCCCTACTTGAATGAACCCCAGTGAATGGCCGTATGTGTGCTGTCTGGCAAAACAAATCAGTTAGAAGAAAGGAACATTGCGACACCAATCGATTTCCTTTCATAGCCTCCGTTTATGCCACAACTAACTTCAGTCCGGACATAATAAAGGACTAATTCTATAAAAAGCCTTCTAGTTTGCTTTTGAAGATAAACTTCAATCACGCTCTGGTCCGTATATGTAAATACGTACGAATGAACAAACATAGGGAACAAGCAGTTGTGAAGCCGACACATCCTTTACTTAATTAGAACATAGTCCGTTTTTAAGGAAGAAGTAGCTAAACGCCTATCTACGAATAATAGCAAGACACATCCTAAGGAAGCGGGGCATAATATCCAGTCATCTGTAGGAACAGTGGTAGAGGTTGTTGACACCGTTAAACCAAATGTTAGTAAATGCCACTGGATTACAGTTGCTCCATCGAAACTAATTCTAGGCTCGGAACATGACGAGGAATGAAGGCTGCTCAAACACTAGCTGACTAAACGTTTCTGCAATATTCATGAGCAGTGGTGGGCATTTTTCATTCTTGCTCCAAATACTCCGATATATATATGTATATATATACACATAACAATTATCATAAGTTTAAACGTCTCAAGTTTTATTCATATTTCAGTAATTAAAGCTATAGAAAGTATTCAAGCGTTGGTTTGTAGGGATTCGATTGGTTACAGGATTTTCATCATGAGCTAACATTAGTTAGAGAAGCACTGGAAAACCTGGGAGTGCTGGACAGCTGTTTCGTCCTAGTTTGGGACTCTTCATCAGTACGCACCCACTGGGATTCATGGGTCACTGGATCGGATTGAGCCCCAGTGGCTAAATGGTATACAAGTTCGCACTGTAACCAGAAGGTCCTGGGTTCGAATCCCGGTGGGTGCGTCCTGTGAAGAGTCCCAAACTAGGACGAAACAGCTGTCCAGTACTCCCAGGTTTTCCGATGGTTCTCTAAATAGTGTCAGCTCATGATGAAAATCCTATAGAAAGTAGTTGAGTTACATCATTTCGTTTACTAAAGATAAAATAATTCTATAACAAGGAGAATTTTGTACAGTGTCTCCACCAGAAAATTTCCACGCTCTTAGTTTGAATCTGTTATACAATTAAAGAACGATGAGATTATAGAAAATATAGGACACAGAGTAATATAAGAGTAAGAGTTATCTGCCTTAGGAATGAAATAAATGAATAGATACTTTGCAGTGTTTCTCTCATAGTTATTAACTAACGCATTTGAAAGTGATAACCTCTTGAAAGTATATGTAATGATACACGCCTCAATAATATTTCTCACGTGAACTAACCAAATGGAAATATTTAATGAAATAATTTAATGTAAAACTAATCAAAAATGAATACACTTTAACCTGATCTTCTACAATCTCAATGATTTCACATGGTGTGTTTAAGGGGTTTTAATTTACCCTTGACTTAGTAACACAGTTTTTAGAGACTTATTGAGAAGTATACGGTAAAGAGTAAAACTAAGTTTGCAAATATACACCATCCTGGAATATAATGCTGGCAGATATATTTCTTGAAAAAATGCATAATTTTTAGGAAAATATCATTTAATATTTTATAATATTTTTTATTCTATCGGAAGTAGCGTGTACAGTCACAAGGTTATACACACATCACAAACCGGATAGATTTCATCTCAATACTGCTAAAAGGAAGTGGAGACACAGCTAACTTGCTGGACACAAAGTCGAGAAGGGGAGGAGATGCGGGCTCAAACCATCATATAGTTCAAGGGACCTTCAACATGAAGCTGAAATCCTTCAGAATAACTGGAGACATGCCAAAATTCAAGTTCAACATTCAGAAACTGAAGGACGAAACTACAAGGGATGCCTTCACTACAGATCAGATCAGAGCGAAGTCGGAGACACTACGTGGCATCACGGAGGAAACCTGTGTGGAAGAACATTGGAACTCTCTGAAGGTGATGTTCAAGGAAACGTGTACAACTGTTCTACGAAGAAGGAAGAGTCAAGACAAAGAATGGCTCTCAACGGATACCTGCCTGGAGGCTAATAGAAGAGAGGAGAATGGTGAAAGGGAAGATGACTGAATGCAAAAGTGGACAACAGAAGGATAATGTAAGTTCAGTGTACACTGCACTGAATAAAGAAGTGAAGAAGAGTGAGTTATGGAAAAGACAAAAGACAATTCTATGACATACTGGCTGTCAGCTGAAGCAGAACAGGCCACAGGCAAAAGAGACATCAGGACACCATATCAGAAAACCAAGTCTCTATCCGGCAGAGATCACTCAGGTGATGAAACCAATAAAAGATGCTCAGGGGAACCTGATCACGAAGGAGGAGAAACAAATCAAACAGTGGGCTGATCACTCTAAAGGACTCTTGAATCAACCACCACTGGCAACTCACCCAAAAATGCCACCAATAGAACACACGGAAATGCCAGTGGACACCACTCCTCCAACGGAAAAAGAAATCCTGAATGCGATCAAGCTACTGAAGTCAGGGAAGGCAGCAGGGCCAGACGGCATTCCTCATGAAGCGCTGAAAACGGAGCCAGAGGCTGCGGCAGATGTTCTCACTCCTTTACTGTAAAAGGTTTGGAAAGTAGGTAAGGTGTCTACTGATTGGAAGAGGGGCCAGCTCGTCAAACTGTCAAAGAAGGGCGACTTAGGCCCGTGCAAGAACTGGCGTGGAATAATGCTCCTGCCCACGCCAAGTAAAATACTGTGTCGCATCATCCTGGAGAGAATAAAGGAACTCCGCTAACCGAAACAAGCTGGATTCAGGAAACGCAAATCATGTACTGATCAAATTGCAACTCCACGCATCATCGTTATAACAAAACAAAGCATAGAATGGCAGTCAAACCTCTACCTCAACTTCATCGACTTCAAAAAGGCCTTCGACAGACAGTGTTGATCGAGAAGTAATTTGGAAACTGCTTCAGCACTACGGAGTGTAGTTCCTATGTCTTTATCAACCTCATTCAACAGCTGGCTATATCACAGTGCACGTGTCAGTGGATCCGCAACCGGAAACTCCCCGAGGCGTTCAAATTGAGTACAGGAGTAAGACAAGCTTGCTGTCTATTATCACCGGTGATATTCTTAATTATGGCGAACTGGATTATGCGTCAGACTGTTCACAGGGAGAAAGAAGACAGGAATACGTTGGACCGATCAGAAGACTCTAGATTTCGCGGATGATTTATGTCTAATAACGCACAAACTCGAATACATGCTAGCGAGAACTAACAAACTGGCCGAAGAAGAGAGAAGCGAAGACAAGACTCCAGATGAACATAGAGAAGACGGGGGTGATGAAGATAACCACTCAACAGCAAAAGCAACAATCATTAGTGGGAGAGATTTGACAGAGGTTACTTCCTTCACTTATCTAGGAAGCACGGTTTCGATCACAAGCCGAACAGATGAAGATGTCAAGGCCAGAATCGGAAAGGCAAGATACGCCTTCATCAACCTGAAACCCGTTGGGAAATCTTCCGCACTTCGCCTCAGCATAAAGAACAATATTCGGATTTTCAACACAAATGTGAAGTCATTCCTTCTATACAGGTCAGGAACTTGCACTGCGGGTCACGAAAAGAATTTCCAACAGGCTGGTACAGACTCTCATCAGCAGCTGCTTTCGCTGACGCCATACTGAAGATCAAATGACCAACCGGCCAGGAAGAATTAGCAACAAGAAACTAACCAAGAGTCGACTGCTCAACAAGTATATGGGAGAAAATGAAGATGGACGGAGCATTCGTTTAAGAGGCCGTCGAATGAAATCTCGCACCAGGCCATCGCTCATGTGGAACACAAATGAGAAACGTCGAGTGGGTCCGCGGTGCGAGGGTGACATGGAGGAGATTGTGTGTCGAGGAGGAGATGAGAGATTATGAGCAATCGTGGAAATAGCCAGCTGAATAGGACAGCAGAGAATAGAACAAAGTGGAGATGGATTGTTGAAGCCCTATGTTTCACTCGGAACCCAAGGTAGAAATAATAATAATATTTTATTGTAGACGTTTTAAATTTCTCGTTAGATATACAAAATAAACACAGCTACTTTTGGCAAAGTCTTATACAGAGTAGATGTCAAATTACTGTATTTTATACGTGCTTCAGTGGTTCAGTTGCCTAGATTCAAATCTAGGTCGATGTACTCGTCCGTTAGTAGACTCGGGAAAGATAGGGTTTGAGGTTAGCAGCCACATACTGTAAAGAAAACAAAATGTTTGATTGGTAGTAACTAGTGTCATGCGTCTAATCCTGAATTCTGTCAGTCAAGTGCGCAACGTGGAGACCATGTTCGGTGACTCACCATCACAGTGAGCACTGAATTGGTGTTAGAACATTGGAGGTGATTGACAGGAAACACTTGATCTAAGTTTCGTAATTGTTGGCACTCATCGGCAAGGCGTACCTGAAACCTTTAAGGAAATTATATCCCCTCTGAAATTCTAACACGTATCGCCAAGTGCTTTAGTCAGAGATATCACCATTGGGCTATTCAAAATATTCAGAATGCGCCGTTTCATGGACTAGACGCATGAAACTTGTAACCTACTACCTAACTGTCGATCAGAGTATTCGTTACAGTCCTACATGAGGTCAGTAGCGAGCCCGAACAGCTCAGCTAACGAGCACCAATCATCACGAAACCTAGGTCCAGAGGTTCCCACCCAATTACCTCTAGTTACCTAACACGAAAAAAGACCATCGCTATTGCAACCTCAAAAATCTTGAAGCCTTATGTTCTACTTGGAACACAAAGCGTGCCGTAGTTTGAAAATTATATTTTTTGAAATTCTGCACGGCGGCCTATCCTCTCAGTACACAGTATCGAATCATAGTACACTAGGATGTGTGTGTGTGTTAGTATCCTATTATTTAGCTTATTAACCACACAACACTTTAAACTGACTTATTTTGATCGATATTAAGGTTAGATTGAATACTATTCGGTGAGCTACATGCATTTTTGGAAAGTCTTCATTTTACACTTATGCAAAAATTTAGGTGTCCCGTAAAATACTTTTCCCCATACCATTCATTGATTCCTTAATTTTAAACACAGATTCAGTTTCACTCAAAGTTACCGGTAAAAAAAGGCGCAGAAAATTTAGAACTGTAATATGTAAAAGTGCAGTTTCCATGGCTAGATTTTCCAGTTTCTTGACAATCATTACTTGAATACCCCGGGTTACACTATGGGATTGATAATAGTGAGTCAAATATGTCCAGTATCGGTTTTTGACGAAATAATCTAATGACTGAATTAGTGTTTACCAATACATCTTACCTCTGAGTTAGTTTATGAACACTTAGTGAAGCGGATAGAAATTCTCAAATAGGACCTTGTATTGTAGCATAAAATGTCCACTCAGTGGACACTGCTGTAGGATGAGGCATACACTGAAAAATCTAATCATCTCTAGAGATGCAACTTCATAAGAGAACATTTCAGAGATGTTCAGTCTTCTCTTCATTTTAATTCCCTTCAGTGTTTTTCTAGTATAATTCGATCTTAGTAAACGCGGGCAGTTTGAACACACTGTGAAATAGACATTTTGAGCACACTAAATTCACTTCACCCAGCAAAGTTTCATTCTGATATGCATTTTGTTCAAACCTTCCTACATCAACTTATGGTTACATTTATGATCTGATCTGTAAGATGCCAAGGTGCACAAAATAGATTTCCGGGAACAAAAAGTGTGAACTTTCTATCACTGAAATTCAGTTAAGTAATAATATCAAAATATTTTGTAAGTAAGTAGAAGAGTCAATAATCGTTTTCCAATGAACTCAGTCCTCTCAATTTCGTGCAAAAGAAATAAAGTTCAGTGAATGAGTATAGATGTGGAGAGAAGCAAACTTCAGTACAGTGTGTGTGTGTGTGGGTGTGCGTGTAGCCCCGTTACTCTCATTTTCAGAACATAATCATTGGGTTTGAAATACATTCCATTAATCCAAAACAAAAGATCCTCGCAGCACTAACACTGTTTTTGACAGGGAATCGGCATTCTTTGTCTACCTTTTTGTCAAATAAAGTGATATTCACAGACAAGATGCTAAAACATTTAAGTGCTGCATTTCATGATACCTTTCTAATTTGTTTGAAAAAATGAGCAAATTTTAGTAAATTATTTCAATACTAACTAGCGACTGGCTTCGAAGAAGGATCGTGGAAACTCATATTACTTTGCCTCAGTGTAGAGTAGAATACGTTTTCCTTGAATACAACCTCTGTTGTAATTTCAAATCACAAGTAGTTATTCTGAACGTTGAATAATCTCCATAATTTCATGTATGACCACATTAATAGATACATATGGTTTGATTACCTACCCTTCACTTCTGTGGAAACTGTTAAAAGTAAACACTTTGTCTTTTATATTTGAAGTACAAGCACACATTAAGGGAAATTAAAGGAGAACTTACCTCTGAATCTGTATTTTCAGCAATACTTTTATCTTCAGTCAATATTTCGTTAGAATTTTCTGTTACTTCGTCAACTGTTGGTTCTTCTGGTTCTAAATTTTCTTCTGGAATTGAATGATTATCTGTTTTATTATTGTTATCAACTTTATCAGAAGATTTTTCTTCTTCTACAGAATTGTTACTTTGATTGTCGTCTATTTCAGGAGTTTTTGCAAGAGATGATTCTTTGAAGGTTTGATTTTCTTTTAATTCAAATCTTGAAGTTTCTGTTGATGATGAATCGTGATGATGTTGACTAGATTCACTGTCTGATTCGTTTATAATTTCATCTGTAGTATCAATAATAGATATGGCTCGTTTTATTTTAGTGATACTTTGACTACGTTTTCTGCCAAGATGATTTCTATAATTAGATTGGATTTTAATAGCTGCTTCAGTACTATTATTATTATTTATTTCTTCAGGTATTTTGGTAATCTGTTGATTGTCTAATGAACTTGAAGTATCTGATAAGATATCTTCTTGATTACTTGATTCAGAGGGTTCTGATTGTTTCTGAAATTAACAGTGGTAAATACACAGACAACTATATAGGGTAATATGGTGTATAAATGAAATTTTTAAAAAATAGCTATTTCTGAAAGTTTTATTAACTTCCTTCAAAGGTGTACTTGTTTTACACGTCTATATTTCTTCGGAAGACCCTATACTATATTATACTACCTCCTTTACCTACCTGGGAAGCATCGTTTCAACTACAGGTGGACGGAACTGACGAGGATATCAAAGCAAGGATCGGGAAAGGAAGACAAGCTTTCACTACTCTCAAGTCTGTGTGGAGGTCAACAGCACTACTCAGCATGAAAAATGAGATCCGGATTTTCAACTCCAATGTGAAATCAGTGCTATTATACGGATCAGAAACCTGGCGCGTCATAAAGAGCACCTGAAACAAAATACAGACCTTCATCAACAGCTGCCTTTGCTCAATACTCAAGATCAGATGGCCAGAAAAGATCAGCAACAGAGATATCTGGGAGCGAACCCACCTAGCAGGAACCGATTTTGCAACAAATAGGCAGGAAGAAATGGAGGTGGATTGACCATATTCTGAGAAAACCCTCAATTGTCATCACTAGACAAGCAATCGCTCGAGTGAAACCCGAAAGGGAAGCGGCGAGTTGGTTATCTAAGGGTAACTTGGAGGAGGTCATGTGAAGAGATGAAATCATGTGAGCAGACTTGGAGCCAGGTGAAAACTCTAGCAGAGAACCGAACGCAATGGAGACGCACGGCTGAAGCCCTATGTCCCTCTAGGAATTAAAGGAAATAATAATAATAATAATGAGGAATACTTAGTGTTCGCTATTATTCCAGTTGTGCATCGGTGGTCCAGCGCTCGCCAAACACTCATGTGGTCCTTGACTCGATTCTTGGCTGATGCACTCTTAAACCTCGTTAAACCGGTAGTAGGAAGGAAGGTTGGGCGTGAATTTAGCAGCCAACCCCTGTAAAATTAAAACTGCTGCTACTGGAACTTCAAAGCTCTAGCTTGAAGCCCTATGTTCGTTCCACTCGGAACGTGATGGAATAAAATAACAGAAATAATAATTATAAATAATTATTCCGACTCATAGATTGAATCAAAACTGAGTATATCGGTTTTAAAAAGACTCAACGTTTGAAATCGTACCAAATAAGGTCCAGAAGATACAAAAGTAGGAATTGATAGTATTGCACAAGACTTAAATTCACCAACATCCTAACGTTTGCATCAGGCAAACGGCTAAAAATAAGGACTATCACACCTACTGGTGAGTACACAAAAATAAGGCTACATAAACTTGGTCTTTTATTCACGTAATCACTTTAAAGAGACTCCTGAATTAAGGTATGTTTCACATGCGAGAAATTCTGTGTTTGTTTCTCAGCATATCCACCCCCACCAACAGAGCAGTGTGATAGTTTTGTACGTCAGTAGTTCAATGGTACAATGCTTACCAGCCCTGTCTCGGTCGACACCTAAACCTCTTTTAGCCGGTACTAAGCCTGATAAAGAGGGAAGGTTAAGTTCAAAACTGGCAACCTCACCACGTTAAGAAACACTACTGCTGGTGAACCTTAAATGCTAAGGTTTGAAGCCCTGTGCTTTACTTGTGACATAAAGGAAGGAAAACTAATTTGATGACGTAGGGTCTATAGCTGGAACAATAGTTGTATAACTCATTCCCTTAGAAATCTCCTCAGTGATAAGTTTGATTCATATGAACTGTGATCAAGATTTGACCGGATAGTTGCAAAATAACTGAGCGCTGAGTGAGAAGTAGACATTTATAAAATTGTTTGATTAATGTAAATTAGAGAACAAATCCAGTGCGATTGTGCACAGTTATACTATAAGTATTGCAAAATGTGCCTTTCAAATTTTAGCATATTAGTATTTTAAAGAACAGCCATAGTCCATAGTCACATTAAAAGATTCCATCAAATTTTCAATTTAAAGTTGTACTTAATTGCTTCTAAAAATATTCATGTCAAACAGTTTGTTATTACTGTTTCATATCTTCATTTTATATTTTAACTTAAACAAATATGTGTAATATTTACAGAACTCTTAAAAAATCACTTTTAAATCATTACAGTGATGCTTTTCATTTTAGCTAACTCTTTCAATCAGCAAATGTATATTAATACTACAATGAATAAAATTATTATGTCAGTTAACTTGCAGTAATTAAGGAAGGAGTTTTAATTTCTACTTCCTGGCACACTTTTTTCTGTTGCTATTTTTTATAGTATCATTAGCGAAAAATCCTAGACCACCATAAATTGTAGTATTAGAGTATTAAAATTACTGCGGCGTATGCTACTGAAAGGATTTAACAATAGTATGTATATATATATATATATAAAGAGATGTTAATCGGCACAAAAAACATCAGATGGTGGCGAGATAGGTTTGATGTCAGAGAAGGCGAATTATACAGCGTTGTGGAGATACATAGAAGACATGAAAGGAACACAAAAAAACAAAATATGAAAGTCAGAAGTAGCACACCACGAAAGGTTTGTGCAAATGATTCGTTGAAGAGAAAGGTGTGTATAATTTGGCTAAATACAAATACCTAATTGCTAATAAACTATTCTTCTTAGATAAATCAATAAGACGGCGTTATATATCCCAATCATGCAATGTATTTGATCACAGACGGACGTGTCATTGGAATATGCATGAAAATATGAGAAAATAGACTTAGGTCAGGTTAAAAGGACATATTGAAGGTCAGAATATCAATTAAGATCACCAAACCAAATAAGAGAGGTAACATCTATCCTGGTATCAAAATAAAGTTTACCAAGGAGGGTTTAGTGTGATGACAAATTGTTTTGAACGCATAAATGTGGTTTAAACTTTCTAATTGCTAGGGCTTCCACAAACTTTAGGATATCCTCCAAATACGTCCTATAGATAGGTTTAAAAGACATGTAAACATCTATTTTATGTCCTCTCTCTATAATATGTTTCGCAAAAGAGGGGCCAGGTCACATGTTCTCACCACTAGTAGGTTCTAGGGATTCTATTTTCTTCTGAAGCCATTTAGGAGCATGCTCTGATGTCCTTACCTGCAGAGATCGATAAGTCCTCCCTATGTATTTATGGCCACAAGTACATTCAAACTGTGTTGTCCAAATACATTACACAATCCAGACGAATTAAGTCTCCTTATTGCTTTGTCTAAATTCATAAAGGGAACTAATTGTTCAAAACGTTCCTTAACCAAGTCTTTCGTCTTCTACTGTTACACTAACACCTATGAAATAATTTTTAGTTAGTTAAACTTTACGTAACAACAGACAGCCATTATAGGTTATTTACGCTAAATACGCATACCGCCTTCCTGCTGAAATCACTGGACTACGAAAATTTCTATCCAATTAAATACATAGCAGACTTTCTTCACTTCTTACTGTCTTAATCCTTCAGTTTTCTACACATCTTAATATTTACTCATAAACATTTTTAACTGACCTACTCCTATTCATTTATCAAATACGATTAGGGAACTATACCATTAGGGATTGGTATCTACTCCAGCTAGGATAGCGTCGCATCACGTGATATACTGTCAGCTGCTAGTTTACTTGACGATCCAGTTCAAAGGCTAAATATTATGCAATAAAGTGACATGACAGTTCTGTACTGTGTGTAATCATTTTATTCAGAATGTAGATGTTCCTGTTATTGTTATTATTGTTATTAAAATAAGTTTGATTTACTGTCTATATTAAGGTAACTGAAAAACGATGTGTTAAGTTTAAATAACAACTTGAAGATTCATATTTTATTGTACTAAAAACACCCCTAATCATTTAAATTTTAAAGTGTTTACATTTTCTTATATCCTCATATTCTTTTTTCTAAACAGATTTCATTATCAAAAATGTAGATCTGTTGGTATTAGATGGTTAGAGGGAATCGGAAGGAAGCCTTTGTTGAATTAGGTTTCGTGCTAGTTGGCACTCATCAGTCAGCAAGGCGTATCTGAAAGCTTGAAGGGACTCATGTCCCTCTCTTCTGACGTCGAAGGCTTCCTGCCGATTGCCTCTAACCATCTAATATCAACAATTCAAAGTGTATCGTGATGGCGAGCCACCCAGTGGCATGGCGGCCACATTGCAAACTTGACTAACAGAATTTAATCTGCACCATACAAAGGACTAGACACATTATACTAGTTACTGACCAGTGTCCAATCACAAATATCTAACCTCACTAATTACATTATATTCATTTATCTTGGTAGTAGATCATATTTAGACGCGGGACAAACTCATATCTCTTAGTGTTTACCTGTATAATTACGGAGTACATAATAGTAATAGCTTTGTTTTGGTCAGCAGTTATGAAATTTATGGAATTCTCGGCCGAATTTACTGCATAATATTTTCTTTTCGTCCAGCATCTCCAAGTAAAATACTAATTGACAGTAGGTTGTGTGACTGAATGTCTTCTGATCTGAAGCGTAAAGCAATCATTTATGATATTTCTTCTTTGTCTCCTTCGAGAGATGCATGACATCTGTTCGCAAGCCAATTAGAAAAAAGTGCAAGAGTATATTTTGCGACTCAAAGAAATAACTGTTTGATTAATGACTGCAGGTAGTTAGTTTTATTTCCTAGGGAGTGGTAGTTCGTACTGAAAGTCTCAGAAGCAGTCGCCTCATGTATTGGGACACGCTGTCACCCAAGATTATTCATTCTTACAAGTTTAGTAGGACCATTACGAATCAGTGGGCTGCAAACATATTAAATAGCTATGAGAGTTAACAATACCAAGAGACGTCAGTGAAAGCTTAAAAAATAAAAAATCCCAGGTCAGAGAACACAAACAACACCAACATACATCCTCTTCATTAGTTCTTAATTTGTTAGAAGAATAAAACCGACAGACAATACCTATGAGCTATTAAAAATCTGAAATATAATTTTATTTTGTAAATAAGGACTAGAGTTAGAATCCAGAATGCGCATTTCGTCCCTTGTATGACTCTTAATCTATCGACATATCAACGAGGATAGGATATTTCAGTCCAGCATAACCAACCAACAGGAAACAGAAAACTAACTTAAGCAAACAAAGACTGATATCCATTGCACAAGAGTTGGCTCTTCTAGCCCAAGTAGCTGCTTGCTGGAAAGAGTAAATGCTGTGTTCGCGTCTCAGTGTGAAAACATCACTCACTTGGAATCCAGTTGCATCTAGACGACCAGTTCTGAAGAGGATAAAATGTGCATCCTAGATTTCACTACTAATCACCATCTACTAAATAACATCGTATTAATTCCCAGTCATTGTCAAAGTGTCAGTACTAGGAGTCAACTTGTCAACAGAGACCAAACACTTCTGCCCAATGTAATGACTCAGCGAGAGATTTATAATTAACTTAAATAAACTATAGCTTATTGATATACTTATACTGACAAATGACAATAAAGAATAAGCGTAGAATATTACTCATATGATTCTAAAAATTGATAATATCTGAATAATAGTAACAAGTATTCTTAACAAAGCAATAAGTTTTTACGAGTTGATCAAGGATTAATATCAATTAGAGAATCACTAAAAGCCAGGGAGTACTTACTGTACAGCTGTTTCCTCCTAGTTTGGGAATCATCGACAGTACCCACCCAGGGTTCGAACTCAGGACCTTCCGGTTACAAGGAAAGCTCGTATACCATTCAGCCACTGGGACCCAATTCAACGGACAGCCGATGAATTCTCACTTCTACCAATTCATGATTTAGCGCGACCCCAACCAATGTTGTCGGTGAGAAATCCATCCTCACACGTGACTGGATGGACCTCACTGGTCACGACTTCTCACTAGAACTCCAGGAAACTCCATCCTGTAGCAAGTCACTGGCAAGCATCAGATTAATTTTCTGTAGTTCGGTTTGTACGGGGTTAGTTATGTTTTTACGAGTTGATCGCGGGTTGATATCAGTAAGAGAACTATTGAAAACCAAGGAGTACTGAACAGCTTGCCTTGTAACGGGAAGGGCCTGAGTTCGAATCCCAGTGGGTGCGTACTGCCGATGATTCCCAAACTAGGATGAAACAGCTGTCCAGTACTCCAGCGCTGGTTTTCAATGGTTCTCTAACTGATATCAAGCCGTGATCAACTCGTAAAAACATAACTAACCCCTACAAACTAAACTGTATGAAAAGCAAAAAGTGTTCACATAATAATATTTTATACGTTATTATCCGTCAGAATTAAGCAAGCCCAAGATTATGAGCGTAAACTATTATGTCACAGTTAGTGAACAATTGCCTTAACTAAAAGTGCTCATCAACCAGAATGAAGTGATTGCAAATTCAAGGTGACTGATTGGATTCAATGAGCAACCATATTATAGAAACCACCAGAATAAGTAAACTGAATATAACTATGCATTTGTCAAATTTATAAATGTTCTCACACTCCCCTGGTCGTCACTTCTAACTAGAACTCAAAGCAACTTCGTCCTGCAGCCAGTTACTGGCGAATATCAGATTAATTTTCATAAGTTAATTTGTAGGGATTTGATATGTTTCAAGTATGACCACAGACTGATGGCCAAAGGACAACATTGCCTTCAGTTCTAGTGAGACGCCTTGACCAGTGTAGTCTACCAGGTCGGGTATGAGAACAAACATTTGCCAGTGACACTGACTAGTAGTCGCGCTAAAATCATAAATTGCTAGAAGTTAGAATTCATAGGCCACTTAATCGGCTTCCACTGGCTGAACTAGAAGATCCTGGCTTCGAACCCTGATCGGTCGGTCGGTCGGTTTTCGACATAGAACTTTGCACATATGTGCGGCAGTTCAAGTCGCCACACTCCCTTCATGTAGCACACAAAGCAAGAGAAGAAAGTAGAAGAAATGCATAATATAGACAGTAAGTAGAGGTGTGAGACAAAGATATAGTAATAACGGGGAACAAAACAGTTTCATTGGAAGTCATAAGTCACAAGGAGTGGATACATCTGCGCCAGCCATTGAGAACGATTTTGAGCCATGTCACCAATTGTTTCCAACCATTGGGTTTTACCATCCCGAGGACCCCAACCAGGAAGTCTACATCTTCCTACGTGGCTTAGACTAACTGTTGTGGATTTCATTGACTGGTGGCATGTTTTTGTTTGACCGCCGCTAGCTCTTTTCCAGCCTGGCCCTATATCAGCTAACATTGCCCGATGTCGAGGAAGGCGATGACTAGGCATACGTAATACATGTCCTAACCATCTCAATCGATGTAATTTCATAGTTTCGTCGATTGATTTCCCCGCCTTACTTAGCACTCGACGCCTAACCTCAATATTGCTTACCTTATTATACCACTTCACACGGGAGATAGAACGCAGGCACCTATGATCGAACACAGCTAATCTTTTCATGTCTTCTGCTCTCAATGGCCAGGTCTCACAGCCATAAAGGACGGAGCGGACTGTTGAGCAGTACACACGCCCTTTGGTCGATAGTCGGATATCACATCTACGCCAGAGACGGCGTAAACTGGCATATGCGAACCCTGATGGGTGTGTACTACTGAAGACTCCCACACATCTAACTTACAGTGATATTCTACTTCAATTTTCTCCTAACTATTTTAACTGGCCTGGATAAATTATTGTTGTTGTTGTTGTTTTTTTGTAAAAAGGGACATGTGAAATGATTAACAAAATAAACAAAAATCTAAAAAAAATAAAACTGCAACATTTATACCCTTTTTAAAAGTTTCTCTTCGTGATAATCTACGAAAATAAATCTTGCGCTTATTTATTATATTGCATTATCATTTGCCTACATGTGTGCATTTAATTTAAAATAAATATTTTCCATGCATACTTAGAAAGTTTTATTTAATAATAATAATAAGGGTAATGTTATTAAATTTAATTATTATGCATATATATATATACATATAGGGTAATTGTGTCGATAAAAGGTCTATTTTTGAGCACGAGATATCATCATTCTAAAGCATACTTGTTTACAATAGCATATAGGCTAAATCTGTAATGACTTCTCATTTAAAATTTTATTTTTTATTTTACTACTTTGTACACATATAAATATGCTTAACTTATCCGAAAATCTTTTTTCCATTCATTCTCTAAAAAGTATAAACTAGTAAGAGAGCTAACAATTGATACATCAGAGGGAGAGAGAAACAGAGAGAGACTGAGTAGTAATGATAACGGCTCTTAAATTTCTTCATTTCACTAGGGCGTGACAATAAATAAATAGTCTTAGTATAATTCTGTCTTCTCTGAACAATTTTTTTGTTGAAACATCGTCCTTTTTAAAGAAGGTGGTATTCATCTGAAGGGAAAATATGCTACCTTCCCTTGCATACCCTCTCAAATGTGTGGTTGTCATCACCAAAAATGTATAACAGATAGAAAGTGTTTTAGATATGTATAACTCTCCATTTCACGGAACAGCGAAGTGGTTAGTGAAGATTCTGGGTCCTTTGCACAGAATTATTGATGTCTTCGACCTTATTTCTAAAGTATCCGAGAATAATGTGAGGTATAAACCCATGTTATCCATAAATGTATCATCAGTATTCACTAATGTACCACTTATGGAAACAGTAGATTATGTTTGTCAAGAAATCGCCGAAAGGCAAATGAGACTTAGGAATCCCCTTGTGTAGCCTCAAAGAATTACTTCTTAAATGCACAATGAATGTTCACTTTGTCTTCAATAATTCATATTATCGACAAGTAGATGGAATAGCTATGGGTTCACCATTAGGCCTTATATTAGCTCACTTTTTTTTCTCGCAAAACTTGAAATCGAGAAATTGAAGGACATCATCAAGGAGTTTGATATGTATTACCGATATGTCGATGATACATTTATCTTAGCTGATGGGAATGTTAACATAGACGAATTGTTGCTGAAATTCAACAACATCCACCCTCCGCCTACCTTTACTTGTGAAGAGGAGCAGGAGAATAAACTACATTTCCTGGATGTCTTGCTAAGTAGGCGAGAAGATGGGTCACTTGGGAGAAGCGTGTATAGAAAAAGTGCATTCACAGGGCAATACACACACTACCTTAGTTACGTGCCCATTAAATATAAAAGGAATGTTGTATAATGTCTTACGAGCAGAGCAAGAAAGATATGTACCGATGGCCTCTTACAAAAGGAATTTGAATATATTCACGATTCCTTGATGGAGATGGGCTATCCGAGTAGTTTCATAAAGAAACATATGAAAATATCGGAGTAAAAGCCGAAGACTCCGACTGCACGTAAAAAACCTCTATTTATTAAGTTAAAATTTAATGGTGACTTATCAAGTGAGATTCTATTCCAAAGACTTTCAAGGATTATACGAGGAACATTTTATGTAGCACACCTATGTTTGTCATTCTCTAGCCGACGAATGTTTGGGACGCAAAGGAAGGATAAGCTTGATAGTTTTGCCATATCTATGTGCATTTATCAATTCAACTGCACCTGCGGTGACAGTTATATTGGGCGTGCTACTAGACAGCTTAGCTAACGTGTAAGTGAACATCTCCCATCGTGGTTTGGCAAAGGACAGACAAAAACAATTCGTAGCTCAATTTTGTCACACTTAATTGATAGTGGTCATGTAATCGAGAAAACGAGAGCCTTTAAAGTAATTCATCGTATCCCACCGAATCTTTCCAACAGACTTCGTATTCGTTTACTGCACACAACTGAGGCAGGTGATAGGCATTCGAACTATTAAACCTAAACTATGTATTCAAAAAAGTTCGTACAGCCATTATCCCTCCCTTGGCCTATTAAGACATAACCAACTAATGACTTCTACACTATCCTTTGTTTATATTTCCACCCCCTTTCTTATAATCCCTTAATCTTATCACATCTTCATTAAAAACGTGTCTCATTTCCTTCCCTTACAATCTAACATTACTTAATCGGTTCATTTGGTTTCACTAGCCTTTATCGACTACTTCCACCTGAATAGTTGTTTGTTTAATCATACTGTTTTTTCATTATTCGTGTTATCACAGATTGCCTCACTTCTTCATCCTTATTATTGATAAGAACATTTTTATTATTACTATTATTATTATTATTGTCATTACTACTATTATGACTATTTGCACAATTTATATTCACCATCGTATTATCCTATAGACAAAACACCATGATTGGTATATATTTGAATTTTTATTTGTAAACTTATATATATTAGAGTTAAGCCTGATGAGATCTAATTGAAAACAATATTGTTCTAGATAGAAAGTGATCAAAAACCTTATCATGTTTAATAATACGATTCGAAGGTATTTTATGACAGAAAATCATTAAAATAACACACTAATGACCTGAAATGCTCTAGCTCTATGAAGATGACAATAGATGGTTAAGGTTATTCAGTCCTGTGAAGAAATAGGCTTATTTATATCTGAGTTCATACTTTATTGATTTAGAATTCTAATTCTATTTCATACAGTCAGTTCCCTTTATTGCAGATTTCTTTACTGGTAACCATCGTGTAGTGAATATTCCCTTCAACATTTCCATGCGGGTATCTCATTACCATAGTCAAGAAGTTTATTATTTAGTAACTTGAATATATTCTCATAATTTATTCATCAGAACAAAAATAGTTAGAGCGAACAATTGTGGTTTCAATTAATTCTTCTTCTTTTATCTTCAGGCTCTACAATTATAAATCTATTAGTTTAAGCATATAATAGCCAGTAAAGGCAAATTAGAATCGTATCAGAAAGTGTATTGTGGAACAAGTATAAGTAAAATGCGATGGGACGATAATTAGTTAGTTTTGAATATGCATGGTCGGTGAGAACATGAGATAAAATGAAATAACTTAATGATGTGTTTATATATATATAATCAACAAAAGTACAGGTTTCGAGGGTGAGTGTAATCAGTGGTGTGTGAAACAGTATGAATACTACAGAAAATAAATCATGAAGATGAAGTATGTTCAAGCACTATGATCACCTTGGTCTAAAATAAGGTCAATAAATCCTTCATAAACATTAGCACTTTAAATTCATATAGCGCTTTTTCTTTTCTTCTTCTTTTCCTTTGTTTTATTGACAGATTTTCACTTATGACCTTCTACGATTCGATGACCTTTCTTATGATATCTATTTCCTCATATTTACAAAATCTTGTTCACTACGCTTCACTAAATTCATCATTATTAGTTGAAGGATTTCATCATGAGCTGAGATCGGTTACAGGACCATTGAAAAACTTACGGGGAGTGTTGGAAAGCTGTTTCATCCTAGTTTGGGACTCTTCATCAGTTCGAACCCAGGACCTTCTGGTTACAAGGTGAGCCTATAGACCACTCAGCCACTGGGACCCGATCCAATGGTCCTTGAGTTCTAGCTTCTGCCAATTCACGATATAGCTCGACCACTTAGCAATGTCTTCGATGAGTAATTGTCTTCACCTTCGAATTGCTGTACCCTACTGGTCACGAATTCCCACTAGAACCCTAGGTCACTACCTGAATAGGGCCAGTAGCTATCTAGCATCAGATCAATTCTTTCAAGTATTGGTTTGTTGGAATTTCATTTGATTGGTTGAAGGATTCATCATCAATACTAATTGATAATCGTTCACCAATAGTACCTTAAAGTTTACACCACATCATCGTTTTTATTTCACAGTCATTATTATTGTCGTTATTCTCTCCATTGAACTTACGTCTAGTCCACCCCATTGGTTGGTTTATTTTTTCCTAGTATTCACATCATCTCACACACCACTGATTACACTCACCCTGGAAACTTCTCCTTTTGTTGACCATTTTTATTCTTTAACCATTTAAACCAAAACTGACCAAAAAGTCCTCAGCTGAAAACTGATTCATCTCTAATATACATCATAATTTACTTCAAAATCTTTTAATTTGGTTTAGAAAACTTCTTTTTGTAGACATCATAATAGCCAACTATGTGTTGAAAAAGCGTAACTCCCTATGGTATACAACTCGCCATTCTCAAACGAAATAATCCATGGTAAGAACTAATAAAACTGACAACTTTAAAGTTTTTCAGATAAAATCATAGCAAAAACAAACATTTCAATTTCATAATGACAGAGATTCAGTAAAATAAGCCAATGAAACAGGAAAAACACGAAGACGAATTTACCGCTTAATTCACTTTTAAAGGTCTGAATTTTAAATTGATTTACTGGAATAATTGTGACACTGATGTGAAATAGAGCTATTCACTACTTATTCACTTATAGAGATGAGTAGTTGTTGGATAACGACAACTAAGCGATCTAATCAAGCAGATTACATATTCTGACGCAAAATAATCTCTCTTTTCAAAAGGAACCACGGTAAAAAAAATAATCATCTCAAACTGTGTAGATTGCCAATTAATTTGATGCGAAATGAAGTGAAATGAAACATCCGTACATAAAATAGTGTGAGTTATGTTCCTGAATAAATATTTCTTTTAAAGTCTAATTTTAAATCAAATGATACTTCCCATCTTATCTTCAACTGAATTTGTTCCCACTTTAATGAAAGAGTTAGACGCTTTCAGTAGGAATAATAACTATCACTTATTTTCTACCTAGTTTCCACTGTAACTCTCTACAAAGTATATCCATGTTTATTTTAAACTGACAAGTTCTTGTGAGGTATAGAAAGACGCCATTTACTTATGGAATAACCATGCACTACATTTTCTCCTTTATGTCCAAAGCTTTTTAGATATTTGGACAGAATTTTTTCAGTTACATATAGATATGTTTATGTATCTATGTACTTCAAAGACTCCTAATATAAATATCTTCAAATGCTGATTTATACAAGTATTGACCAAAGTTATTTGACATAAATTACCCATCCTACTAATGAAAAAGAAAACGACTATAAATGATTGGTATCAGCTAAGTGAAAAAATTACATCCAAATATTTAAAAATCTTTCAACATAAAGTAAAAGATGTAGTACATGGTTATTCAGTCAGTAAATGGCGTCTTTCTGTACCTCATACAATGCAAGAACTGTCGAGGCATTATGCTCCTGTCCATGTTAGGCAAAATACTAAGCCGCATCATCCTGGAGAGAATCAAACACGCCAATTTGGATGAAAAACTTCGATTGGAACAGGCTGGATTCGGGAGGAACAAGTCATGCATCGATGAAATCGCTACACTATGGATCATCATTGAACAGAGCTTGGAATGACAGTCAGCCCTATATCTCAACTTCAGTGACTTTGAAAAAGCCTTCGACAGAGTCCATCGAGAGGTGATTTGGCAACTACTTCGCTACTACGTGGTGCCGCCAACGATTATACATCTCATCCAACAGTTGTATGACAATGCTGCATGCCAAGTAGCTCACAACAGGAAACTCACGGAATCCTTCGAAGTGAAGACGGGAGTAAGACAAGCTATTTGCCTACTATCTCCAATGATTTTCCTGATTGCGGTTAACTGGATAAGGTGACAGACAGCAGGCAGCGAGGAAACAGGCATAAAATGGACCTACACAAAAAACTTGGAGGATCTGGACTTCGCCGATGATATATATACATATGTTTGATTCTCCACAAACTGGAAGATATGCAAGTGAAAAGCAACAAGCTGGCAGAAGAAGCATCAAAGATAGGAGGGACTTCAGGTGAACATAGAGAAAACAGAGGTGATGAAGATCCCTGGCCAATAGCAACAGACAACAATCAGTATAAATTGGAGAAATCTGAAAGAGGTAACCTACTTCACCTACCTGGGAAGCATCGTTTCAACTACAGGCGGAACTGACGAGGATATCAAAGCGAGGATCGGGAAAGCAAAGCAAACTTTCATTTATCTCAAGTCTGTGTGGAGGTCAACAGCACTCAGCGTCAAAAATAAGATCCGGATTTTCAACTACAATATGAAGTCAGTGCTACTATACGGATCAGAGACTTGCACTGTGCGTCATAGAGAGCATCTCAAACAAACTACAAACCTTCATTAACAGCTGTCTTTGGTCAATACTACTCAAGATCAGATGGCCAGAAAAGATCAGCAACAGAGAGGGATCTCTGGGAGTGAACCAACCAGGAACCGATCGTGCAACAAATATGCAGGAAGAAGAAGTGGATTTGTCATACTCTGAGAAAACCCTCAAATAACATCACACGCTAGGCTCTCTACCGAGTGAAATCCGAATGGGAAGTGGCAAGTTGATCGTCAGTGCGAGGGTGACATGGAAGAGGTCATGAGAAGAGGAGATGAAAGCATCTGGGCAGACGTGGAGCCAAGTGAAAATGTTGGTAGAAAACCTAACGCAATGGAGATGTGCGGTTGAAGCCCTATTTTCCTCTAGGAACTAAAGGAAGCAATAATAATAATAATTACTTAAAATGCTGTACTACTGTGCGCGCATTTGCAAATCACTCACAATCTTCATGCGAGTAAACGATGCCACCAGATGGTAGAGCCTGAATATCCAGTATTTAGGCCATGAGCAACCGTAAGAGTTACATATATGCGGAAATATACAGTCTAACAATCTATCGTTCAGTATTTTCCTATCTTTCATTATACATACAACTCAAAGTAAGAATATTTCAGTGAAACATTCTTTTCTCTCTTTCTTTCACTCTCTGACAAGATTTTAATTGAGTATGTCACATTTAAACAATGTATAAATATAAGTTATATTATATTACATTTACTGAGTCTCTCTATATATTACTTGAATGTCATTTAAGTAAGTAAGTGAAAGATATATTGTTGAAGGAGAATAACAACTTAAGACGACAGGAAATTGTAACTCTACATTTACATACATATATATATCTATCCTAAATAATTCTTCTTTCTGTATTTATAAAATAGAATGAATATCCTTTATTTTCCTTTCCTCTACTCTTCTCTTCTTTTTATACTGTTGGTATTTCAACTCATTAACTTCCTATTTACTATATTCTGTTTCTATTGTAAAAATTGGGTTAAGGTTTATGTACCAATAGTAGTAGTCGTAGTAGTAACAGTAGTAGTAGTAGGGGTGTTAGTGAAGGAATATTATTGTTTTATCTTTTTATCGTTATTGTTTAAGAAAAAAACTTATTGAAAAATGATAAAATAACACGAACAGTAGTTAACAATCTTGTTTCTATTTTTTTTATGACAATATACATATGTTAAGTAGAAAAGAAGAAAAAAAGAAAGCGCTAAATAAATAATTGAATAAATTATGCGGAGTATACACCAATAAATAAAAGTTGTACAGAGAAAATGTTTCACACTGTAATCTATGTAATAATGAATGTTTCCAAATTATAAGAGTTTTTCTTTAAAGTTACAACACTTTTGAATTTTAAGTGTAAGTAAGCTAATGTGAACGGGGAAATGATTTTTACGATAAGATAGTGAATAAATGGTGAAACTATCTGGGTTGGTAAACTGTTATTACTGTAGTGGGTCATAACGGAGACTGAAGTGAAAATTAAGGTCACGGTAGGAACCGAACAAGCAGCCTCTACGAAATGAGCTAGGTGACCCAACTTCTGACTAGGTCACTATCTCACTATTATCACATTTTTTGCATTTCTTTACTTTCTGAACGGAATATTGGGTTTCAGGGTGGAGCCTTGAAGCTTCAATAGCCATGGTGTTGCTTTTACAGAATGGGGTTGTTAACCTGATACTTACCGATCTCGCTTAACTTGGCTTACTACCAGAAAAAGAGGTTTAAGAGTGCTTCAACCAAGGATCGAGTTCAGGTCATGTACATGGTGCGTACTGCCTATGATTACCAAAACAGGATGAAACAGCTGTCCAGTACTCCCTAGTTTTCAATGGTTATCTAACTGACATCAATCCGTGGTAAAACTCAAAAAAACAAGTCGAATCCTTACAAACCAACTGTAGAAAATTAATCTGATGCTCACTAGTGACTTGCTACAGGACGGAGTTTCCTGCAGTTCTAGTGAAAAGTCGTGACCAGTGAGGTCCATCCAGTCAAGTTTACGGGTGGATTTCCCAATGATGATATTGGTTGGTGGTCACCCTAAATCACGAATTGGTAGAAGTTAGAATTCATGGGCTGGCCATTGAATCGAGCTTTCCTTGTAACCGGAAGGTCCTGAGTTCGAACCCACTTGGTGGTTGGGTACTGTCAATGATTCCCAAACTGGGATGAAACAGCTGTCCAGTACTCCCTGGCTTTTAGTGCTTCTCTAATTGATATTAATCCGTGATCAAACTCGCAAAAACAAATCTAATCCTCACAAACCAACTCTTGAAAAATATAACAGATGAAGATGGGTAGGAGAAAATAAATAGACAAAAATTATTAAGAATTTTGAGAATCTGCATCATAACGTAGAGTGAATACATTTGCGGCATTACGAATAATTGTAAGCCACTTCATTAACTCTCTCTGACAACTCATTCTCAGCATGCCGATGATTCGTACAAGGTAGTTCACACAACCCTCAATAGCTCAATCTTCAACTCGTAGACTTCATATATTAACAGCATTTCTTTATCTGGCGACTGCTAACTCTTTTTTCTCATTAAATCTACGTCAGCGAACATTACTCGTTTAGGGAAGGTGGTATGCCCAAGATATCTCGCTTGATGAGACTTTATAACCTCGTTGTTTCAATTCAGTCCTTTATATGACATTCTTAGCCTAACCTTAGTACTACTCACTATATTACTCCGCCTAACACATTAGAAATTAATGGATGGTACCTGTTGTTCAATCTTCTAATCTTTCCACATTTTCATCATTCCATATTAGTATGAAAATTTAGAGTTAATAGGAAGCACAATTATTTAGTAATGTTTGCATTTCGAATAACCAGTAAAAAATGAACACACAAACTGTCGAGATAAATTTTAAAGCAGTTCATATAGATTCTCTACCCAATAATTTATGGAGTCCTGAAGAATTCAGGCAAACTGTGCTTATAAAAACAGCTTGAATCAGTAATCAAAGACTTCATGGGTTATTTTTATTTCTTTACATCATTTTTAGTAATTAGGGATAACAAAAACATCTGTGAACAAAAGTTTACAGCTGTTTTACAGTTCCTATACCTTATGAAAAAATAGAGAACTCAAAATGGATTTGTAAACTGAATACTTGTATACCTAAATTAAAGCATACAAAAGTGTTTAGTGTCTTGCATATTTGGATGTCTCAATAGAGATATTATTGATTTGGTGTTTCATTTTTGTCATTTAAAATAAGTAATATCTGCAAAAACACAGTATTATTTTTAATGGATTCATCGATTTCAGAAGGAGGCTTCATGTGAATACTTTATAAATATATTCATTCGAGAAGTTATCATTCAGGAATTTACTAAGTTCAACAAATAAATGACTGATTAAATGTTAGTGATTATTCTTATTATTTCCTTCAATTCCTAGAGGAATATAGGGCTTCAACCTTACGTTTCCGTTGCGTTCGGTTTTCCGCCAACATTTTCACTTGGCTCCACGTCTGCCCACATGCTTTCATCTCCTCTTCTCATGACCTCCTCCATGTAACCCTCGCACTGACGACCAACTTGTCGCTTCCGATTAGAGTTTCACTCGAGCGATGGCCTGGCGTGTGATGTCATTTGATGGTTTTCTCAGAGTATGATAATTTGATCGGATAAATAAGAGGTGATAACACTTCTAAATGGATTACATTTTCATAGCACTTTAATGCAAGATAGAGGCTGCGAAAACATGAAATTTTAATTCGTGCCAACAAAACCATTAAACAAAATGATACTCTTAATCTTTTGGATGTTAACCAACTTAAATGAGTAGATAATACAGCTGATAAATTAGCACATCTTAATCTGGCATTGATGGTAAAGTTCTTAGATTTTGGTAGCTTTGTCAAAATCAAAATACCACAGGATCTCAGTCAAGACACTGTTTATGGATCAAAATGAGTGTATTCATACAGTAGAAAGGATTGCGCACAGAAACTCCTTATGGACGTACCAGTGAAGAATGGCTATCTAAAAAGATTTATGAGTAACTAATATATAGAAAACAAATTGGAAGTAATATCTAGGAGAGTTCTTTAAAAAAAATAAGTACATATTAAGCTGTCATTCAAGAGAGATAAGATCACTCAGCTGAAGAAACGCCACCGTTAAATGCAATTTCTATACAAATGAAATTGTACTTATAAAAACAATCATTACAATAGAACAAACAATAACAAAAGACGAACCATCGAATCTGGCCACATAAAAATGTATTTAACCAGTTTATGAGCATTCATGAAAGCAAATATAAAGGCATACCCATAGGTGTTTGTCGGTTCGTGTTGCTGAAAATTGACTTAAATTACTGCCACATACTCAAAGTAAGATCCAAAAAATCTTAATTACACATCATCTGTTGGACTTTGGATATGTCATTACTATGAATAAAGACATCATAGTCACCAATAGGCAGAATTAAATTAAGTGGTAGAACTTTGTGAAACTTGTGTTAAGAAACTGATTGAGACAGTTCTTTATGTGCAGGAGGAAATATTAATTAGTCGAAACTTCTGTTGTTAGCATATTCTTTATCATTATTTTTTTCGATTGCTTTTGTGTTATTATTACTATTCTAGTGTTCTATTACGTCATTTCGAATGTTGTATAAAATCTGAAATCATAGTTCAACATTTATCCTGGTTAAGGGAGTTTTCAAATTATATCTTGAATTGAATTTAGCAGCTTTACAAGCTGCCAGCCATAATCTTATTTGATTTTGAATATCAAATGTTGATGGAGTTTTCTTTAATATCAATATTTTCAAACTGCACCTTTGTATTTAATTCATCAACTCTGGATGAAATAGTACAGAAATTAAGACTAACAGGTAGGATTTGCATCTGAATGTCAGACATTTATACTACAATAATTAAAGACATATTTCTCCGGTGAATCTGGGAACTTCATATTATTACATCGGACATATAATCCTCAAATAAGCTACGTTCGGTCCTTGTTAGTTCAAATGAGAAATGCAGGCGTCTTCCAGAACTCCAGAATAACATATCCCGATACCTGCATTTTTTATTTGAACTAACAGAGACTGAACGTAGATTATTTGAGGATTATATGTCCGACTAAATAAAGACTCAGTGATGTAAGAATTAAGATATTGGAAAGTTGCACATCAACCGAATCTAATATGAAGTTCCCGGATTCACCGGAGAAATATGTCTTTAATTATTCTAGTATAACTCTGTCTGACATTCAGATGCATATCAATATTTTTCTAAAGTCTAAATGTTTATTATTTTTTAAATTATTTCTATCATGGTAGCTACATTAAATATTTGTGTTAATTTCTACTTTCACTCTGGCAAATTATCACTCAATTCTTATCAATCATATATTCGTTGAACGTAATAATTATATGTTATCACCATCCCCATATATTTAAATATATGGTCACCTTTCTAGCATATCTGTAAAGTGTTCGCATAACAAGTCATTCTGAAATCTATAAATTTATGAAATTCGGCTTCAGTATAATGAACAAATGCTTCTATGATTATTATTCCCTTGAGTTCTGAGTGGAGCATAGGGCTTCAACTACACATCTCCACTTTGTCGTATCTTCTGTCATCCTCTTCAGCTGGGTCCACGATTGCCCATAATCCTTCATCTCCTTCATGTCACCCTAGGACGACCCACACGTCTCCTTCCACTCGAGTTCCACATGTTATATGGCCTGCACTTCGTGCGATGTCATTCGACGGTCTCCTCAATGTATTCTCGATCCATCTCCATTTTCTCCTACATATTTATTAAGCAATCGGCTCTCGCTCTGTTGGTTTGTTGCCTGGCAGAGTTTCTTGTCACTAATTCTCTCTGGCCATCTGACCTTCAGTATGGAGTGAAGGCAGCTTCCAGATAATCCTAAATTCCGTATGTGATTCTCAGCCAATGCACTCTTAAACCCACTTAGCTAGTTTTAAGCCCAGTAAAGAAGGTAAGTTGGACGTGAGTCTAGTGACCCTACTCCGTAGAAAAACATACCAATGCTACTGAAACTTCAAAGTGCAAGCTTGAATTGCTATGTTTCATTTGGAACACAAAGAAATGCGAAAAGTTAATTCAATAACACTTTCTTATTTTATAATGCAATTCAAACAACCTTAGTATTCTAGATTCTCTCTAATTCTAATCAAAATTCAATTTTGTCACAAACCAATATTAATTAGAGAACCATTATAAACGATGAAACATTGAAAAGAGGTTTCATCCTAAGCATACAGTGACTATTCAGCATCTTGCACTAACAACCTTACTCTGGCGAACCTATTAACTATTCAGTCACCGGGTTAGAATCGTACGGTCCATGAATTCCAACTTTAGCGATTTTCTAACTGATGTCACCTTGTGATGTATTCTACAGTGAAATTAATCTAATCTCTACAAAAGGAAAACCACAGGAAAACTTGAATAAATATATGGAAGATTAACCGCCATCAACTCTAGCTTAAGCAATATATATATATATAGAGAGAGAGAGAGAGAAATTACTGTCTAAAGTCATGCAAACAAGTAGCCTAACTGAGTGACTGCTTCCAACGCAGAACTCTGCACGGATGTGCATCAGTTTCAGTTGCCACACTCACTCCTTGTAGCACACAAAGCAAAAGAATAGAGGAGAGAGAGGTTCAAAAGAGAGATAAACAGAAATAAGAAGCAAAAAGTAGTAATTTGGAAGAACAATAGAGTTGTATTGCATATGACAAATCACAAAGAGTGAATGCATCTGCGCCAGCCATTGAGAATAATTTTGAGCAATATCACCAATTGTCTCAAGCCATTGATTTTTACAATCCCGAGGATACCAACCAGTCAGAGGGTCTACACCTCCCTACATGACTATCTGGCTTAAACTAACTGTTGTGGATTTCACTGACTGATGAAGACATGTTTTAGTTTGACCACCACTAGCTGGCTCTTTTCCAATCTGATCCTATGTCAGCATCTAATATTGCCCGTCAAGGAAGGCGATGGCTAGATATGCATGCGTAACACATATCCCAACCATCTCAGTTGATGTAACTTCACAATCTCGTCTATTGATTTCCCCTTTTTACCTAGCACTCGATGCCTAACCTCAATATTGCTTATCTTATCATACCACCCAATACGGGAGATACAACGCAGGCACATGTGATCAATAACAACTAGCCTTTTCATGTCCTCCATTTTCAATGGCTATATCTCACAGCAAACCATAAATAAGGACGGAGAGAACTGACGAACAGTACACATGCCCTTTGGTCAACAGCCAGCCGGATATTACGTCTACGCCAGAGACGGCGTGAGTTGCCATATGCCAAAAGACCTTTCTGTATTCATACTGAAAGTTTGTCAGCGATCAACCCATTAGGACTGATGCAACTCCGTAAATAAGTGAAGTGGTCAACACGCTCTCCCAATTGACTCACTCCCTATATTTAAGGCAGAAGTCAATTTAGTCCAGCCCTGTATCACCATCTTACATTCGACAGAGGGAGCGAATCGCATGCCAAACATTCGTAGATTGCTACCCCTCAAGCTGTTCAAAAGACTCTGCATTTTGTCAGCGTCTTCATCTAGAAGGACTATATCATCTGCATATTCTAAGTCAACGAGATTATTCACTGACGGTAACAAGTCCATCCCTGAGTCTCTGAAGTCAGTTAGGGTTAAGTCCATTAGCACAACTATGATGAAATTAAACAGAAATGGGTATAATAGTCATCCCTGACGGACACTACTGGTTGTCATCACTTCAGATGACAACTCTCCGAAGGCTGCATGATCTCAAGTAGAGTGCCTTGATCAGTGCGACGTATTTTCTCGGCATTTCCCTCACAGCTATAGTACCTCTCGGTAGACAGAATAGAATGCCGCCATTAGGTCAAGAAGTATGAGGATTGTTGGACGCCCGTAAGTATGTCTATGCTCCAGAATTCGCCGAAAGGTGAAGACATGATCAATACAACCTTTTACTGGTCTACAGTCTGTCTGGTCCTCTTGTGTTTGTTCTTGTCGAGCACCGCTTAGTCTACGCACGATTACTGAGCCTAGAACTTTAGATACCATACTGGTCAAGCTAATTCTCACGTGATTATCACAGGAAGACTTGTATATCGGCATAATCAACAAGTACTATTAGGATTTGGTTGTCACTTGTTACAAAATCATAAGGTTTCTTAACGTGACTGTCAGATACGATATCCTGACGTTAGAATCCATGGATTTAGCATTTACTGAATAAGGAAAAATAGGAGTTCTAAATATCGATGAGTAATAACAAATGAAGACCATATCTTCGTTGCAAGCCACTACCAACACTTAACATTAGGCATATATTGCACTGGCTGCTGGAAGTGTCAAAGATGAATGCATAAAAATGATAAGTTATTAAGATTTACGGCAAAAATAAACGAAAACCAAACCCTCTGTTTCCCCACCCTAAGATTTTACAAGTTTTAAGTTCTTTTGCTGCATATATTACCAAATATAAAATAAGAATTTAACTTAAACAATTACTGCTCCTGTCCTGTATCAATGAGGTCGATTTGTAAAACGGCATACTACTCTTCTCATGCACACCATTTTGTTCATATCTACATTTTCTTCGCCCACAAACTATGTCACTTGAGGCCTTGAGACGGTAAATATCAATAGTCTAAGAGAAATGGTGATACAGCTCAACAACGTTCTGAATCTGTGATCTCCGGAACTTATCGAATCTTCAGTACTCCCCATGACATTATTATGTCTCCTGCGAATTCTTCTCGATTGTATTTCTTTTGCATTTCACTATTTTTTCTCTACCTTTATGTGTGTGCTTTTATGAAATAGGGACAATCTGAACTGTTGCACTGAAGTGCAACAGAAAAAAAATTCTACATTCAAAGTTCAATTATTTCAAGCCAATAGACTTTTTAAGAGTTAGTTTGTAAGGATTTGACTTGTCTCTAGCTTTGATCGCCGATTGATGCCGGTTAGAGAACCACTGGAAACCAGAGAGTATTGAATAACTGTATTTGAGTGTCAGTTTAACAAATGTGAAGAGGGTGTGAGAATTTACAAAAGCAACATATGAGAGTGATAATAGTGAATTAGTTACTAAAGCAAAAGCAAACTAAAAGTAAAAGTAAAATTCACACCCTCTTCATACTTGTCAAATTGACACTCAAATACCTTTATTCTCACTCACTAGCAATTTTAAATTAATCAAATTTCTATCTTTGTGCCGTTGAGTACCATGTAATTTAAAGCTTTTAACTTCCAAAGTCACTTCCAAGTGATTATATCAATTATGTCATCCCCTATTACCATATATTGAATTACTGTTTCGTCCTAGTTTGGGACTCATCACAGTATGCAGCTACTACCGAGGTTTTTAACCCAGAACCCTCCGATTCAACCACTGGGGAGACCTGATCCAATGATCCATAAATTCCATTAAAATATGTGTTGATCTAGTTAGCTAGCTAGCTTTGATGTATTCTCAGAGATTTTTCTAAACCATTAGAAGGGACCATAAAAAGTTAATAGCTTAAAAATGAATAAAGCAATAAAAGAGGGTGTTTTTGTAATTAAAATAACTAAAAGATGCAAATTAACTTACTAACTGAATAAAGATATTCGTAAAAATTAAATTTGTATTAATGTCTTTATAATTTATATAAAAATATTTACTAAAATTTTCATTGGTTAAAAAGAAACTGGAAAGAAAAAAGTCTTTTTCAGTAACCAATGAGAAGGCAACAGAAGTTGTTTGTTTTTTTTTATCAGAGAAAATATTTACATGGACAATTGTGTAAAGGTGTGTAGAACTGTACTCATCTATAATCTTTTTTTAAAAATTTAACTTATTATAAAAAATTTATATTTGTAAAGTCTCAGCGAGATTGAAATGAGTAATTCCAACGTTTCGTTCGGCAATCTGGTCCGAACTTCTTCAGGGAAATTAATCGAAATTAACATTACATAGGTTTATATATAAAAAGGAACATCATTTGTTTTTAAAAATTTGTCCAATCATGAGTCATACAAAAAGTACCAACAAGTATAATAAACAAAATATTTATGAGCTATGATCAAAATTTGACCTCGGACTTACAAATATCGGTCTACCTTTGTTAAACACTTTAAACAGAGTGTGTATGTGTGTGTGGGTAAACAGTTGCAAAACATTTCTTAACGTTTCCATTAGAAACGTTGGAATTACTCATTTCAATCTCGCTGAGACTTTACAAATATAAATTTTTTACAAATGTCTACTTCTCACTCGGCGCCCAAATATTTTAGAACTATTCTGTCAAATCTTGACGACAGTTCATTTGAATTATTTTGCAATCGAATTAAATTAACAAAGAAACTGTATAACTGGCACAATCATCGTGTTTTCACTCTCCGTTGTCTGCAACAGAATGCATATCCGAAATCCGTAGATGTCGAGTCACCTGACAACTCCAGTAGGTCGAATAAAGCAGCTCAATTTTCAGAAAGAAGGCAAAGCAATAAGTCCGACAGGGTGCTTATACTAAACTCGAATCCTAAACACCATAATTTTGAAAATACGTCTAATCATAAAATTCTAGATACTAGCAGTTTGAACAGACATGAAGGCGTGATGTTAGCTGATGCATAGGAAAATCCTTATTAATAAATAAAAATGGATATGTATCACTAATTATTAATACTTGTTCAAAATTCTCGACTGTCCATATCTTCTAATGGAAACGTTAAGAAATGTTTTGCAACTGTTTACCCACACACACATACACACTCTGTTTAAAGTGTTTAACAAAGGTAGACCGATATTTGTAAGTCCGAGGTCAAATTTTGATCATAGCTCATAAATATTTTGTTTATTATACTTGTTGGTACTTTTTGTATGACTCATGATTGGACAAATTTTTAAAAACAAATGATGTTCCTTTTTATATATAAACCTATGTAATGTTAATTTCGATTAATTTCCCTGAAGAAGTTCGGACCAGATTGCCGAACGAAACGTTGGAATTACTCATTTCAATCTCGCTGAGACTTTACAAATATAAATTTTTTACAAATGTCTACTTCTCACTCGGCGCCCAAATATTTTAGAACTATTCTGTCAAATCTTGACGACAGTTCATTTGAATTTAACTTATTACTTTAAATTGGGTATAATGGAGAGTAATCACACCTATTCCCTCCTGAAAGATACACTTTAAACCTTCTGTCTTTACATAATATGTGACGAATCTTGTTTGTTTGTAAAGTGGGCGTGAGTGAATTATAAATTTAAACTTAATAACATCAAATAATCAGCTTCCCTTAGATCTGAATTTTAAGGTGAGTCTAATAAACTGGTGAAAACAACTATGCGATTATTTTTATTATTTGCGTTATTTGTAAAACAGTTTATATCACACCCAGATGTTTCCTATAGAAGGTTTTATGTAATCAATAAAGGCAGATCAAAGACTTTTAATGAAAATGATGAACTTGAGATAAGTTACTCAATGATGATGCCAAGTTATAGAATCCAGAATTGTTGTTTTGATCTGTTTTTCACTTGTCTAAGTGATATACCTGTATTTCAGTAGATGACAGTTATTCTCCGTTGACATGAGTATGGACAAATAGTCAGAAACAGATGCTGTCGACCGAGAGGTTCTCTGGCGATGCTTGGCTGTAAAGGGAATGCCGAGAAAATACATTGCACTGATCAAGGCACTCTACTCGAACTCATGCAGCCAGGTGAGAGCCGACGGAAAGTTTTCAGCTGAATGGGTGACAACTAGTGGTGTCCGTCAGGGATGCCCACTATCACCATTTCTATTCAATTTCAACATAGATGCACTAATTGACTTAACTCTAACTGACTTCAGAGACTCAGGGATGGACTTGTTACCATCAGGGAATAATCTCTTTGACTTAAAATATGCAGGTGTTATAGTCCTTCCAGGTGAAGACGCTGACAAAATAGAGCAGAGTCTTCTGAACACCTTAAGGAGCAGCAATCTACGAATGTTTGGCATGCGATTCGCTCCTGCTATCAAATGTAAGATGATGTTACAGGACTGGACTACACTGACTCCTAGCTTGAAGATAGGGAGGGATGGAAGTGGTAGAGCGTGTTGAACACTTCACTTGTTTGGGAAGTTGCATCATCCAGTGCAAGCGGGTTGATCACTAGTGAAATCTCAAGACGGATTCTGAAGGCTCACGCCATCTCTGACGTAGACGTCATATCCGGCTTTCTATCGAGCAAAGGGCGTGTGTACTGCTCAGCGCAACAGATCGCTCTATACTCCTTTATAGCTGTAAGACAGGGCCAATGACAGCGAAAGAGACGAAAAGGTTAGCTGTTTCTGGTCACTGGTGTCTGCGTTCTATCTCCTGTGTTAGGTGGTAGATGTAATAATGTTAGGTTAGACTTAGATCGAGTGTTGTGAAGTTACACCGATTGAGATGGTTAGGACATGTGTTACGCATGCCTAGACATCGCCTTCTTCGACGGACAATGTTAGCTGACTGACATAGGATCAGGTTGTAAAAGAGCTAGTGCCGGTCTAACGAAAACATGGCTTCATCAGTCAATGAAATCCACAACAGTTAGTTTAATCCAGACAGTCATGTCGGCAGGTGTAGACTTCCTCGTTTGGTCATTAGGATGGTAAAAACTAATGAAAGCTGAAGACAATTGGTCATATGGCTCAAAATCTTTCTCAATCCTTGTGACTTATAATTCCCAATGAAACTGTTTTGTTCTTCGTTATTACTATTCCTTTGTCTCACACCTCTGTTTACTGTCTTTATTTTGCATTTCTTCCACTTTCTTCTTTTGCTTTGTGTGCTACATGGAGTGTGGCGACGTGAACTGCTACACATCGGTGCAAGGTTCTATGTTTAAAACAGACAAACAGACAGACAGAAATAGATTGTCTTCGTTATCCTTTAAGGAAACAGATGCTGTTGTTTTTTTTCAAAACCTTATTGTGAAGTTTAAGAAAGGTTTACAATATTACTGTATGGTCAGAGTATATCTCCCTCACAATTATCTGAAACGTAGATCTGCATTTATTTGTTGTGTCTTTCAGTTGACACGTTTATCTTATTTTCCAAATGTGTATTGCCATTCGTTTGAGAATGGTAAACAAGGGGACAATGGCATCTTTTAAAAAAAATAACCACATCTTCAAAAGTAACTAGATGACTTTTCATTTTGGTACCAATGATTAATTAATAGTTCAGCCAGCACTTCGAAAAATAAAGTAAGGTGTACGTGTAGTTTAGCTATTGAGTTCCTTAGTTCATTGCAAAGAATTTTTAGTTTAAAGATGAATTCACTTAGAGGTTGGTTTCGAGAAGTTCTGAAACTAAGTTTTGACAAGGGAGGTCCTAGAGATCAGATTTGAAGAAAAGGATCTACAATGAACAACAAGAGAGTTATGTTGCTGACTACATGTTTGAATGGACCGTTGGTGCGCACTGTGAATAATCCTCAACTGGAACGAAACAGAAACCTTCCGCTTCAGTCTGACTGATTTACTTCTGCATAGATAATAAAAAATTCTAATCATAGCTTCAAATTTAGTCGACTGATGGTATATTATGAATTATGAAAAAGAGAAGACACTCAGCGAAGAGACTCTTTTCGGCGAATTCATTCACATAGCTGTACAACTGAATTGAATACAATGAATTGATAATATGATTTGGTAGCTACTCACATCAAAAAGTTGTGTTTGTTGGCAAGTTCACATAAAATTTGTATTGCTCAACACCACTACTTAGATACTTCAACAATCTAGAAGAAAATTGGTCTCAAATCAACTATGCTCCTAATTGTATATATAATTTTGGATGTGTTTGTGGATAGAAATACTGCGGCTGCATTGAAAGGCGTTTTTCTACTCGCATGATGTAGCATTCGCTTAAATGGTTGATGACAGCTGAAGTCGAGGTACCCAAACGTTCAGTAATAAAGCATTTTATAAACTAAGGAAATGATATTCACGCGGTCAAATCATTGACTGTTGTCAGTAGTCAAACAAACAGAAAGATACCTGCCAATGTAAATGTTTGTGTAATTAGATTTTACAAACCTCATCTCTTAGTACAGAAAGAAATGGTAATCGCTTTGATTCCAAGATGATATTATTATTTTCGCTCACATCTCAGTTTAAGAACTGTAATTTATTTTGCAATCATAAATCTCCCAATGTATTTCTGCTAAGATACATATCATGACATGTAGAGCGTTCAACTGAAGAGTTCTACTGAAAAAAGGATGAATTCCTTCAGTCCTGATTTACTGACATTTGTAACACTTTTTAATCAAATCTCACAGTTTTGCCTGTCTCTTTAACATTATTTATGACGTCAAGCTGACTAACCAATTCTAATCTGTATACATTTTCTGCTTCTAAAGGAAATGGCAGTAAAATCTGACCTGGAAAATCATATTTTCTCAAATGAAGAATCTTACTACAAAAGAAGAAAGAATTAGAAAAAAATATGTTTGTTTGCTATTCTCCGCTTGTTCTACCTTCTCAAAATTATTTTTCTATTTAGAATTCAGCGTTAATGTTCCTTCTACTGCACGCATGTGATTCGTATTCACAATCATTAGTGTTCGTCAACTAAAAAAACCACTAATCAATCATGACAGTTGAATTCATTTCATTTCATCAATAAATGATGCTTATATCTCATATTTTTGTCAGTCAATATTTTCGGTTTATTTCTTATAAACTACCATTAACTAACTGTTATGATCTGATCTAATGATAGGAGAGAAGTTAATTTTCATGTAAACAATAACATCAACAACAAGATTTCGCACAAAAGCCGGAAGAAAAAAAGAAAATTATAACTTATAGAAGGTGAAAGTTCTTCCCATTGACAAAACTGCAGTAGTTTTATTTTCTTTCTTTTACTTCCCATCTCCTACCTTTCATCTTCTGCTCCTATTCCTCATCACCCTCCTCCTCTTACTCCACTTTTTTTCCTGTTTTGTTGTCTTTTTAAAAACCGAAATTCTTATCTTTTCCAGAGTTTTATATTTATATTTAGATAAATATTATTTGAAATGTAGGTCAACATTTTAGGGAATAGAAAAATAAAACAAATAAGGTTATATATTAATTGAGACCACTGGTGTTTCCCTCTTTTTCTCTCTCTCCCTTCCTGTCATATTCAAGGGATTATATTCCGAATATATTCAACTGAAACTATTCGCCGCTTAGCTGCAATCACGGCTTCTTGATGTTCTCAGTAAGTGCAATAATAAGAATACTAATGGCAGTGATGTGAGATTTTGTTGTAGCCCTACTCATTGGTATAATTCGGCATCATACTATTACGTCCCAATCTGACTGTTCCAATCTGAGCAGCTTTTTGTTAAACAGAAGCCAGTAGTTTAAGCTAAGTGGCTTTACGTTAAGTCCCTCAGAATTTCAAATGGTTAACTTCACCTTCAGGCATAAACGTGACCTACACGAACTGGTTCGTTCACACGATGCTTATAGAATACCTGGGAAGCATCGTTTCAACTACAGGCCAACGAAACTGAGGAGGATATCAAAGCAAGAATCGGAAAAGCAAGACAAGCTTTCACTACTCTCAAGTCAGTGTGGAGGTCAACAACACTCAGCATCAAAAATAAGATCCGGATTTTCAACTCCAATGTGAAGTCAGTCAGTGCTACTATACAGATCAGAGACTTGGCCAGCGCGTCATAAAGAGCATCTCAAACAAACTACAGACCTTCATTACCAGTTGTCTTAGCTCAATACTCAAGACCAGATGGCCAGAAAAGATCAGCAATAGTGAGGGATCTTTGGGAGCGAACCAACCAGGAACCGACTGTGAAACAAATATGCAGAAGGAAATGGAGATGGATTGGCCATACTCTGAATAAACCATCAAGTGACATCACACGCCGAGCCATTGCTCGAGTGGAACCCGAAAGGGAAGCGGCGAGTTGGTCGTCAGTGCAAGGGTGACTTGGAGGAGGTCATGTGAAGAGGAGGTGAAAACGTGTGGGCAGACATGGAGCCAGTTGAAGACTCTAGCAGAGAACCGAACGCAATGGAGATGCACGGCTGAAGCCCTATGTTCCTCTAGGAATTAAAGAATATAGGGCAGTGAAACTGAGTATTAAATACCTTGGAATAGTTCCTTCCTCGGATCTTTCTTAGTCATTCCATACATTGTTGTTTTTGGAAAATGTTCTGTCTAACCTAATATATCAGGAAGCTAAGGCAATCGAGTATCAGTCAACCTCTACTTTCCCAATTTGTTAACTCTTGCATTCTACCCATTGTCTTTCATTGTCCCCCTTAGATTTTTCTGGATTACTAGAAAAGGACTGTTTCCTACTGTGAATGGTGTGAAAGGTTTTCAGTTAGGGCAAGTGGTGTGCCAACTCGTGTGTCAACTCGTTAGTATTTTATTCGACAGACACCTGAACTCATGTGAAGAAGAGGTTAAATCCAATATTATCTGAGCCTCAACACTCTCTTTATTCATAAATCTTCCCTTGCATCGCATCAGGTGGGAGTAGAAGTTATTATAAAAGATTATATGCTCTCACAACTAAGTATCAAAACTGAAAGATACCGTATTTGGCCAGCTTGCGTTCTATGTGATAGAGAAAGTTTTAGGCGTGAAATGTTTAACATACTAAGTATTTAGTAAAATAAATAACTCTTTAATCTTCTCCTATTTGTAATTTTATGGTGACACTGTTTCAATTATCCTATAACCTTAGTTACTACGATTATTACCTTATACTTTTTGTAAATTTCTGTTTTTATCGTTGCTTCTAATACTAAAACGTCGCTATTATCAATTTTGGTTACCTATACTATATAATTTCCTTTTTGTTGTTAAGTAAATTAGATGCAGTACTGTACCGAATGCTGAGAATTCCACCCTGTATTATAATCAGTGTTTTGGAATAAAGTAAATCATTATGATTATTATTATTACTAAATTAAGCCATTGTAAAATAAGAAAGTCATAGAAACTGTAAAAAATTAAACAAGTTTTATTATAGGCAAGATTGTTCAATTCAAGTTTGTTACCTACACTTTAATTTTTGATGATTTTAATTTGAACTAGTCGAGATTAACTTTGACTGGCGTCATAGTACAGCGCCAAAATTAGTTGTATTAAAATTCATGAATCACTAGTTATGTTATCTTCTGGATATATGTTAGTTAATGAAGAAAAATTGAAAATCTATTTTTTTCAGAAACTAGTGTCTTTTATTACTTAAAGGTATTATTATAGTTGATCACGGACTGATATCAGTTAGAGAACCATTGAAAACCAGGGAGTACTGATATCAGTCCATGATCAACTCGTAAAAACATAACTAACCCTTACAAACCAAACTATAGAAAATTAATCTGATGCTTGCTAGTGACTTGCTACAGGATGGAGTTTCCTGGAGTTCTAGTGAGAAGTCGTGGCCAGTGAGCCATTGAATCGGATCCCAGTGACTGAATGGTATACGAGCTTGCCTTGTAACTGGAAGGTCCTCGGTTCGAACCCTGTTGGTGGGTGGGTACTGTCGATGATTCCCAAACTAGAATGAAACAGCTATCCAGTACTCCCTGGCTTTCAATGGTTCTCTAACTGATATCAGTCCGTGACCAACTTGTAAAAACATAACTAACCTTTACAAACCAAACTATAGAAAAGTATTATTATAGTTTAAGTTTTTATTTTCATAGTAATAGAAACTGTTTGGAAATAGCAGTGTTAGGGTATTGATAAGTGATTCAACTTAAGCGGTGTGCATATATATGAGAAGTTGTAATCAAGCAAATCAAATTACAGTGCTACGCATCATCACCGAACAGATAACGCAGTAGAAGTCAAATCTTTCTTCCTCAACTTCATCGACTTTGAAAATTCCTTTTGACAGTGTTGAGACTGTGAAGTATACTTACAAACTGCTTCAGTACTGTGGAGTACAGTACCCCAGAACTTTATCAACCAAATTCACCAGTTACAATAGAAAGCTCAGTGAAGCATTTGAAGTGTGGACAGGAGTAAGATAAAGCTGCCTACTATCACTGATAATTTTCCCAATTACGGTGGATTGGATTATATGTAATATAAAGCAATTTGAACAGCCTGCTGTGGATTTTCATCAACAGCAGCCTTTTCTGGCTCCAAGCTAAAAAGCAGGTGGTCAGAAAGGGTTAGCAACCAGGAATTTCGGTAACGAACAAGCCAAGAACCTAATGTCCAGCAAATATGCCAAAGAAAATGAAAATGGATCGGACACGCGGTGAAGGGACCTCTGAGTGATATCATGACCCAACCTCGAGTGGAACCTGGATGGGAAGCAACGAGTTGAGTGTGGGTCCGGGAGTGATATGGAGTAGGTCGTATGACAAAGTGGAGCTACCTAAAGGGGACTGCGGAGAACAGGGTGGGATGGAGGTGTGCTGTTGACGTCCTATGACCCACTCGGAACTCAGGATACTAATAATAACCGAGTTTGGTTTTTTTGAATCTAAAACTCTAGAATAAACTAAAATATCGATAAATTTGTTATCATTCTGCTTCACAGGTTCTCATCGGCTGCAAACTACCTGAAATTATAGTGGTTATAAAAAATAGCAATAACCTACTTCAATCTTTGAGTAGTAATGGAGAAACTATTGTAAAAACTACAATGATCGATCATTCATATTAGTGATTTCAGCTCACTGGGCAAATTTTCAGTCTCATGAACTACAACCTTTTTTGAGTTGTTATATGAACTCACAAGTTAGCACTGTTTATTAGGTTTTTCTGTCTTCTGTCTTCCACTCTCCACCCTCCATTTTTCTACTTTGAAAGTATATAAATTGGTGGCAACTTAAACTAAATATTGTAATACTTACTTTTCTGATGCATTAATTTTTATAATGTATTCTCTAATACTATTTAAACACTGAAATAGGTTATTATTTATAACAATTATAATTTCGGGTAGATTGCAGCCGATGAGAACCTGTGAAACAGAATGATATAATTTTATGTTTTCTTTATTAATTGGAATTTATCAAATGAAAAACCAAATGTATGGAAGCTAAAATACTTGATATTGCTTAAGTATTCCGCAACATATTATGCATCTACATAACTTTTTGTTGCGATTATATTTGTTAGTTCTGATTTTAAACAGGCTGACTATACAAAAACAACGACCAACACCAATCACGATCAATAGGAGAGATTTGACAGAAGTTACTTCCTTCACTTATCTAGGAAGCAATGTTTCAACTACAGGCTTCCGGAACGGATGAAGACTTCAGAGTAGGCGAGAATCGCAAAGGCAAGATACGCCTTCATCAACCTGAAACCAGTTTGAAAATCTTCAGCGGTTACTTCGCATTAAGAACAAGATTCGGATTTTCAACACAAATGTGCAGTCACTTCTACTATATGGATCAGAAACTTGGCACGCGCTTCACAAAAAGGATTTCCAACTAGTCACAGACTTTTATCAACATCTGCCTTCACTGGAACCATACTCAAGATCAAATGGCCAACCAGACAAAAGGAATTAGCAATAAGTAACTGTGGCAATGAACAAACCAACCAAGAGCAGATTGCCAAAAGAAAATGTAGGAGAAAATGGAGATGGATCGGGCATACGTTGAGGAGGTCTTCGGGTGACATCGTGCGTAATGTAGGCCATTGCTAGAGTGGAATCCGAATAGGAAGCGATGAGTGGGTCGTCAGTGCGAGGGTAACATGGAGGAGATCATGAGAGTTGGAGGAAATGAGAGATAATAAGCAATTGTGGACTAAGCTGAAGAGGGCAGCAGAAAATACAAGAAACTGGAGATGTGTTGTTGAGACCTTATGTTCCACTTGGAACTCAAGGGAATAATAATAATAATGATATATTTATATATCATATCTGGTGCACACTGAAGAGTGCTGTTCATTATATAAATTTTTAATACATTTTATTTCAAGTAATCATTTTACGAAATAACACACTGTAATATATGCCATCCAAAATGCTCACCTTAATAGTGCTTTTTCATTATAGATTCAATAACCAATCCTAGCTTCAGTTTGCTTTTTAAACTCTTAGACTAGCTCTTATCATTATTATTATCATTGTTTCCCTAGGTTCCAAGTGACACAGAGGAATTTAAAAGCATATCTCCGCTTTGTTCTATTTTCTGCTGTCATTTTTGGCTGGCCGCATAATCGCCCATAACCTCTTACTTCCCCCTCGCACTACCTCCTCCTTGTCACCCGTGGACCACCCACTCATCGTTTACCATTCGAGTTCCACTCGAGAGCTTGGTACGCAGTGTCACTCGACGGTCTCCTCAGCGGATACCCTCTCCATCTCCATTTTCTCCTACCTGTTTGTTGAGCAATAGGTTCCCATAGTTTCTGGTCGTTCGATTTTCACTATGTAGTGAAGGCAGCTGTTGATGGAAGTTTGCAGCCTTTCGAACTGGATATCTTTCATTTCTAAGAAAAATTGTCGCTAACTAATTTTATTGGTAATAAACTGTTGTTATCACTTTTATAGACGTTTTAGTTCTTGTGTTTTATTATTTTTCAACTATTTTTTTACACTCAACACTTATAAATTATCCTTATTCTCTTAGATTTTGCTCTAAATATAATATGATTTCTATAGGTAATGGTTTTGATAAAAGCATTTTGTAGAATAACTTTCAAGTATTATACCATTTGGTTTTTGTTTCTCAAAGGTGGGCTATTTGTTTATGAGAAGAAGAGTTTCCTACTGTCAATAAATGTAATTACCAATGAGATTATATATATATATATACTTTAGACTTTCGCGAAGCTATTCATATAATCAGGTAGAAACACTGATTATTAGGTGCTTAATTCATACACCTTCAGAAATGAAATACCGAATGATAAAACTAAAATACTTCGCCTTGACTGAAGTGTGAATTTTAGTGGTTCGATTGATACATGATCAGCCCATTATGACAAAAAACTGCTTGTTTGACTCCTAACATAATGCAAGGATTTGTCATGACCAAATAAACTGAATAGGTGAAGTTAAGCTTTAAGCACTAAAATGAAGCAGTGAACAAATGACCTTTAATGCATTGAACACATGACATAGGCGACTTTTATGTATTAATTACAGATATTTATGAGATTAATAGATAAAACGTGATGCGACTGTTACACAGAATACCTTTTTATGACATATGAAAAAAGTATTCCTCAATCTTGGATTGAAATGTCAAAAGCGTTATTATTTCACATTCTATACATGTACCCATCCAGGTCTCCTGACCCTAACGTAAAACTAGCTCTAAACTAACTCCTTTTTAAATCTAACTAACTGAAACATTTTCTCTAGTTTGGTTTGTAAGGGTTAGTTATGTTTTTATGAGTTGATCATGGATTGATATCAGTTAGAGAACCATTGAAAACCAGGGAGTACTGGACAGCTGCTGTTTCATCCTAGTTTTGGGAATCATCAGCAGTACGCACCCACCACTAGCAGGGTTCGAACCGAGGACCCTCCAGTTACAAGGCAAGCTCGTGTACCATTCAGCCACTGGGACCCAACGCAATGGACCAGTGAGGTCCAATTAAATGTCACGTGTGTAGATGGATGTCCCACCAACGACAATGGTTGGGGTCGCGCTAAATAACGAATTGGTAGAAGTTAGAATTCATGAGCCATATCAATCCGTGATCAACTCGTAAAATCATAACTGAAATATCTCCCTTATCAGGTTAACCTAACTCTAACCTGTCCTTAGCCCAAACCATAACTTAATCATTCATAAACCTAAGGGAAACCTACCAGATATCCCGTTTAATATTATCAAAACACTTCATTAAGTACATTTTATACATCATTATAATATAATTTACCCAGTTTCACTAACTTGCTGACCAGGCGTTCCAAGGTCCCTAGTGCGGTTGCACTCTGTTGGTACATACTGATGCATAAAGTTCAACTTGGCCAGTGAATAATATATATATATATATGACATACCAATGTTGTACAGTATTGACTATTTACAGCATAAATGTTTTAGGAGTTTTTATCAGTACTGAGAGCTGTACCATAACTTTTGGTCAGCTAGCAATATTTTTATTTATTTTACTTAATATATATAAATATGTACGATTAGAGAACTATTCACTCTTAGTCATCACAACATATATCAGATGGATTATTTATCAGTGAATAGCTCAGATGGTTAGTGTATTCACAATCAATTATTTATCGTTTTATCTTATTGCTAATTATATTTATTGACAGTAGAAAACTCTTCTCCTCATAAACAATTAGCCCACCTTTGAGAAATAAAAACCAAATGGTAGATATACTTGAAAGTTATTCTACAAAATGCTTTTATCGAAACCATTACCTATAGAAATCATATTATATTTAAAACAAAATCTAAGAGAATGAGGATAATTTATAAGTGTTTAGTGTAAAAAAATAATTGAAAAATAATAAAACACAAGAACTAAAACATCTATAAAAGTGATGACAACAGTTTATAACCAATAAAATTATTTAGCGACAATTTTTTCTTAGAAATGAAAGATAGCCAATCTGAAAGGCTGGAGACTTTCATCAACAGCTGCCTTCACTACATACTGAAGATCGAATGGCTAGAAACTATGGGAACAAATCAAGCAAGAACCTATTGCTCAACAAACAGATAGGAGAAAATGGAGATGGAGAGGGTAAACGCTGAGGAGACCGTCGAATGAAATTACATGCCAAGCCATCGACGTGAACGACGAGTGGGTGAGATGGAGATCATTTAGGGAGGAGGAGATGAGAGGTTAAGGGTGATCATGGGGTCAGCCAGAGGCCGCCAGAAAATAGAACAAAGTGGAGATGTGTTACTGAATTCCCATGTGTCACTTGGAACCCAAGGAAACAATAATAATTAGAGCTGGTCTAAGACTTTAAAAAGTAAACTGAAGCTAGGTTTGGTTATTCACTCCACAACAAAAAGGCACTATTAATGGTGAGCATTTAGGATGGCGTATATTACAGTGTGTTGTTAGGTAAAATAATTACTTGAAATAAAATGTATTTAAAATTTATATAATGAACAGCACTCTTCAATGTGCATCAGACTTAACAAACTAAGCAAAACAGAAAGCGTGAAGGATTCTAACATAAGTTACTGTCTTCAGAAGTGATCTACCCGTCTTATGTATGTCAACTGCATGAAATCAAAACAAATACATTTATCTTTTCAGTGTATAGGAAAAATTTCCCCCACTAAGAATTTGCAAACATTACGCCTTCAAAAATAAAATTAGTATCCAAATCCATCAGGAAATTAGATATAAAAAAAGCAGAAATTTACTACACAACCACTTACTTCAGTTTCTTGTTGTATGTTTTCTGATTGGCTTTCATTTTCTTTCTTTTCTTTTCTGAAAAAAAAGTGACTACGGTAATTTTCGCTAAAACCTTTTAACTTCTAAATTAACAAACTTTTATATTCAAGTTTTAGTTTGTACGAATTTGATTGACTGGTAACAGGATTTCATCATGAGCTGACATCAGTTGAAGAACCACTGAAGAATCCAGCAGTACTGGACAAATGTTTCGTCCAAGTTAAGGACTCTTTATCAGTACGCACCCACCGTCAGGGTTCGAACCCAGGACTTTCTGGTTACAATGCGAGCTCGTAGACCATTAAGCCATTGGGACCTGACTCAATGACCAGACCGTGAATTCCAACTTTTGACAATTCATAACATAACACGACCACTAGCCAATGTTTTCGGCGATTATTTGTCCTCACACCCGACCTGCTGTCCAGTACCCTCAGGTTTTCGAATGATTCTTTAACCGATGTCAGCTCACTATGAAATCCTGTAAAACCTTTTGCAAATCTCTTGTAAACTCTACAAGCTACTGAAAAACAAGTGAGTAGTTAAAGTAATACGGAGACAAAATAAACTGAACCAAATAACACATACGTTGCCTTATAGTCACTGCTTCTCTGCATTTGCTTATGATAAGTCTTTCGGGAAGAACCATCTTACTTCAGACTAATGAACCTTGATTCCTGCTCAAAGTGATTAGCGATACAACAGAGATTCATAATCTTCACAAATACAAATATGAAGAACATTTGAGATAAAATTAGGATTTTGTGATAGTGTCCATATTAAAAAAATAGTTCTAATAGACAGATAATGTCAGATGCATCAGATCCGCCACTAATCAAAATAAAGTTAAATTTATTTGACAAAAACGTGTGGATGTCTATAAGAAATTGAAGAATGGTGTATTGGTCATTGCATGTCTTTGCAAACATTTTAGACAGGGAGAACTTGTATTTCTTTGGTGATACTCTTCACATAGACGACGTAGCTCTAACCAATATTTTAGTCCATCTTCAAATATGTATGAACACCTAATAAAGTTTAACTGAAAAATAACTTTTTCAAATTCTTGAGGCTATAAGAAGAGGGTTATGCCCTTATCTGCGCTGTGATTGACTTAGATTGAAGTATATCCACAGAGAAGACGTTATCACATGTTGAGAAATCTACTCCCGTCATAGATCCGCAGAGACCATGTGTCAGTGGTCCAAAGTATACAAAATGGTAGAGACTTTATGGATGACACAGTTACTTTTTAAGTGAAGTAACAGTTGATAAATCCCACATTCACCATTCATTTTTCGTTTAATCATGATCCATCCAGCGTTGCTTTCAGAAGTTTCACTCATACACGTGAATAAAATATATTTTCTAGATCTTTCTTCTCTTGTATTCGTTATAACTTTCTTCATTAATTGAAAAGATGAGTGCTTTTTTCTAACAATTTTTAACCACTAGGAGCCTTAAATTGTTGCTGAGGAGTCCCAAACTAGGACGAAACAGCTGTCCAGTACTCCCAGGTTTTCCAGTGGTTCTCTAACCGATATCAGCTCACGATTAAATCCTGTAACCTATACCCTCTTTGTTGAAATTAGTCAGTCAGACATTATGTGGGAATTTATTTTATGTGTTATACAGACTTATATCTAGACTTGTTAGTTCCCATGATTGTTAGACTCTCCTGTGATTAATTCTCCTTTTCCACTATATCTATTATTTTCAATTTTCATTTAAGTCGTTCTTTATCACTAATGTATAATTAATTAATTAATGACTGTGACTCTCTGATTTTGCCATAAAAATGACCGTATATTGATAAAATAACCAAAAACATATCTTTGTTGGAAGCTTTGATAGTGTTAGAATCGTAATTAGTCCTTTCAATGTATTTAAGGATGACTGTTTATGCCAATGAACACTGAATCGTTTGTTTACTCGAACTGGTCTCCATTGGTGGGAGACAAGAAGTCTGTCACTGCTTAATTGTGAACTGGCTGGCAGAAGATCGGAGAAATACGATTAGAAGTATTGCTGTACATTATATTAACGTTTTTTTTTACAGACTTTGGCACTGCTTAACCATAGTAAGTCTGTTTTGTTATCGTTCGAAGAATAAACAATCGTGTTGTCCAACCATTTTCTAATGTTCGGCATCGGTTACAGTGCATAGTGTTTTGCGTATTAGGCTTAGTCTTCTGAAACCAGCGATAGGCCCAGTATCTTCGAGATTTGGATCCTTGACAATGACATTAAAAACAAACATAAAATCTAAAAACATTTAGGTGAGACTAATTAATAATATGGTTTACTGTCATACTAAAACTTACAATGACTTCACTAGTTTTCTATCCCTGTAACCTCGGTAGTTGCATTGAATTCGTGTCGCAGCATTTTCTTCACGTATATGCTCAGTCTCTTGAACAGCCATATGTCTACGATATTCTGCTTGAATACGTACAGCGGCTTCTTGATGTTCAGCATTATTAATACTGCAAGTACCAGTCTTTTTTTAACAAATAAACAAGTACTTTTGAATGTTTACGAATTAAAATAACTTAATTTTTTAACATCAAAATAAGTTGAAACAGAAACAAGAATAGTATAACGACAAAGTAACAAACAAATTAATGTATATATCGCAGTGTTCTTATTTCTCTTGAGAATCTTTTCCACCGAAGTTCTATAAGAAAGAAGATAAAAGCAGGTACTGCTGAAGCGAATGAACTATTCAGATTACTGTCAAGTGAACACAAAACAAACTAAAGGTAATGCTACAATCTATGTGGGTGATATTTTTACTCAGTGCTTCACTTCACGCACTGACTACTTAATTAATATGACCAACCTATCTACCAGATTTCAAGTGCTGTTGACTGGGTGGTAACAGTTAAAAATAGACACGAAAGTCAAATGACCTTGAATCTGCCACTTATATTCTCCTAGGTGAAAAGGGGCATTAAGTTTTTTTTAAAGTGTATTTATAAGGTATATATGTAATGAAACTAAATTATAAAGGGTATATATCTTGATTGGACACTAGTAACTAGTGTGATGTGTCTAGTTGTCTCTTTGGTGCAGATTGAAACTGGTCCCAGTGTCTCATAGGAGTGTCTGTAGACAAATAAAGCCAATGTCGATACAAAAATTCATCTAAGTGGTTGTATATCATACCATGTCAAGAACCATTTACTATTATATTACATTTTTTAGATGTACCCATAATCCTTCAATAGGATTTGTATAAGTTCCAATTATAGGATCTACTAATTCAGAAGTATGATTGACTTTATGATAAATATAGTAACCAGTAACCTTTCCACTCGGGTGTGTGAATGGTAGTGCCTAGGAGGACTAGTCGTTGTATCATTGGTATTAAAACAACTGGATGAAACTTGCAACGAAGATTATGAACAACATTCATGTGTAGTGCCAATCCATCTTATTGGTTGATTCAAGGCCATTTTACTTTGCTGTCTATTCTTTACTATCGCGGACTGAGCTAATGGCGCTGTCATTAGGTCGAGTGAAACTAGATTACGGTTCAACATTTGCATTGGAAGACTTTAAACTTTAATGTTCATTCCCTGTCACTTACGAAGGAATCTAGTGTAAAGACCAGATTCCCTCAGAGTATCCAATATAGGTTACAAAATACCTACAGGTTATTCGGGACACAACAGTTGGAATTATGCAAAACACTGTATAATCAAGTGCACGTAAATTTTCGTTGGATAAGCAACATCAAGCAGAAGATAACTTGGACACTTTGCAAAGACAAAAATTATCCTCGAGAAGTTCTACCATCTAGTGAAATGATGATTAAACCTTTTTATAAACCTGCTTTGCAACTACTTGCTACTCATTCTATGAGGAATTCTGTACGGCTTCCGAGCTCTTTCACATATACTGTCGTTTTCTACTCAATAACATTTACAATATCATATGAATAATTAGTTTCTATACTTCTGCCGCAGAAGGAATATTTTATTACAAATTATACGAAAATATACGAATATTTTATTTTTCAGAATTCCTAACAGTACTGTGGACTTCCCTAGACTTAAGACAGCAAGACGAATTGTATATAAATGTTATCCTTACAAAATTTTGTAGAACAGCATATCTTAGTATCCTCTGAAAAGTAAATATGTCACACTGAGTTCTTATTTTGTAATGTTTCATCCATGTTTTGAGTAAGCTCAAGTATTTTTGCCGCTTATCTTACTAGCAAGTATAAAAATCCTCAATTTTCAACACTATACTGTACAAGAAACCTAAGAAAATTCCATTCCACAATCAAAAAGTGTTGAAAAATGAATGAGAACAAGAATAAAATAATATGGCAAGTAATCCTAAGGTTTTAAAGGCTATCCACACTGAATTTGGACGATCCGAGTGAGTACGCTGTGTCATCACCTGGAAAGTTTCCAAACCTAAACGCAGCACTTTGACATGCACATCACAAAGTGCTGGTAAAAATTATACTGCAGGAGTGACTTTCACAGATGAGTAACAAGATACACATCATACAGTTCATTCGAATTGGAAAACAGACTAGGAGTGATGAGTTCCTGCAAAATACTAAAGATAGTGATAGGGAATGAAATATAACGGAACATAATTCTTAGTCACACACATACAAGACTAAGGCTACATCTAACCTAGACCTGAGTGACCTCCGAAAATTCACTCAAGTGAGGAGAACCAGTAGTCGAATCGGAGACCCATTTGGAAACAAGTGACTAAAACTTGAAGGTATTGAGCTATCTAATGGTGGTCCCTCAGTAAAAACCTCTGATTACAATTCAGATAGACATGTAGGTATGAGTTTATGCTATCGGAATGCCTACATTCTTAGGATTAAAACTTCTGAACTAGTGGAGCTTTCTTCAGGTTCTTAACGAGACACAGCGAGTACTGCTAAGACAACGAATTTAATAGGAGTAGAATTCCTAGGTAAATTGATGCAAGACTACGCAGAGCGACGAGTTATAAGAGAGATGGGGAAGTTCTGTATATTCTTGAAAACTCAGAAGTTGATCTGAAGGCGAAAGTGAACATTTAGTCCAAATAACACATGTTAATCTTGGAGCTACGAGTTTGACATGAATAAAAACACGATAATGACAGCAGTCATATGTCACAGTCCGAACGGCTAAGCTGGTGACCTCATTTTAGATCAAAAATATGTATGGTGCACTAGGAGCAGGCGTTTAGCAGTCATCTGAGTTCCTAATTTCTACATTTTATGGATGTTTTGATTGTCAGTCTTCACTAACCTCTCCCAAGTGTGCACTCACCAATGTATTTCTTACATAACCAACAAAAAAAGTTTTTGGTGATGCCAATTGATTAAAATTAAGCGCCTACAAACTCCTGCTATACTAATTCTTCAACACATGTTTATCTACTATATCTTACTGTTGAGCACATTTTATTCATTATATAACCTTCGGTCATTTAACCACATACGACGTGATATCATTATCTTAACAAACTTACACAATAAGCTTTATTATTATAATATCTGTCATCTAGTTTTGCTCCAAGCTGAGCCAAGTCTTCGATACCCGTTTCTGTACTATAAGCATTTTACTTCTTATTTCAGATACCTTCTCTTTTTCTTAAAAGTTCTTCGAAATACTTGGCACCGAAGCCGTAAATGTCTTTTGGTTGATGCCGTAACACCTCTCGAGCGAAACCCTCCAGCAAGTTTGGAAATCCATGTGGAACTCTTAAAGTTGTATTAGAAAAAGGTACAGCCATGTCTATTTCAAATCGAAACAGTTTCTATGGCAGTTACAGTACATTATAATACTTCAGTAAAACAATCATGGGTACAAATGTGGTCCATTATCGAACTTGTTTTTATGGGTTAGTATAAATTAGATTTACTTTTCTAATTATACTTCATGGTTTTAAGGTAAGGATTCCTGGTCGTCCTCAAATGTCTGCATAAATCTGACCCAAACTAACTGGTTAGCACTCATGAGGTGTGCAACATAGATGGCACTGAAATGGAGACCAAATCGGAAATTAAATATTTTGGCATTATTCTATCTGCAGATCTTTCCTGGTCGTCTCATATCTTGATGATTTCTAAGAAAATATTCCGTCTTACCTTCTACATCAAGAAGTTAAGACATTCTGGAATAACCGAGCCCCTACTCTTACGATTCATTAACTCCTGCATCCTGCCTATTATTCTCTATTGTTCCCCCTTAGTTTTCCCAGAGCTGCCGAAAAAGGATCATATCTTATTACGTAGGGTGTTAAAGGCTGTCAGCAGGGTAAGCAATGTGCCACTTAACCAGCTTCTCAATATTCTAGTCGATAGGCACTTGGACTCATGTGGAAAATGGGCTAAATCCATTCTATCTAACTCACACGACCCTCTTCATTCAAAACTCTCCCTTGTATCTCATCAGGCAGGATCAGAAGCCTATATAGAAAACTATATGCTCGCACTAGAAAGTACAAAGCTCAACCATACCCTACTTCGCTCGTGTTCTGTGCGATAAAGAAACCATTAGGCTTGAAACTTATAAATTATTAAATAGTCAGTAGAACAATTGGATCTCGTCTTTCCAACTCACATCATTTCTTTCTTTCTTTTCCTTTACTCCTTGTTTGTGATGTTTTGTTTCTCTCTTCCTTACAAAATCTATTGAAAACATTCTTCTTCGTTCTTTCACACTCTGTATATCTCGACCTTTTTGTTACCACTTATGCCAGTAAGTATGCTAGTATCTACTTTTCTAACACCTTCAAACATTCTGTTCACTTTTGGCTTTGCTACCGATATGCTAATATGTTGTTGTCAAAACTAACTGAGATTACCCAAAATCAATGTAGAATTTTATTTATTGTTAATGTACAAACTGGATGCAATACTGTAGTGAAATGCTGAGAATTCCATTCTGTATCACAAGTACTGTTTTGGAATAAAGCAAATTTTTATCATAGTTTTACCGCCAGCAGTATCTCTGGTTGACACCGAGAGAAGTAGCTACAGAGATTGTTGCATATGTTTTGTTATCTGCAGTGTGTTAAAGCCATGGTGTTACTGTGAGTGAAGTTAATTCTTTCACTCACTAATCGTCCGGTGTGATCGAAAAACGAGATAATACAACTGAGACTTTATTGACTTAAAATGAAATTAAATCAGTGAAAAGTAAGTGAATGAGTGAGCGAAATACTCAGAAAAGTGAGATAAGGAAGACTAGGTGGGTTAAAATCACGAGTTTGTGTGGTACCCATTAACAGATCATAGTGAGCTTAGAGTGGATATCCCATTGAAACATAGAGCATGAGTTGCTGCATTATTATCCAGCCTCCACTTACTACTTACTATCGAAGGTCCAGTAGCGGCACCTACTGACCAAGAGTTTCATGGACGACAAATTTGAGGTTGGAGTAGATGGGAGCCCACGAATAAATCATTTCCAAGTGAATGGCAGAATGCTCTTGTTTGGTGATAATGGTCATAATCTTGTAGGCAGTAGTTAGGTCACCACCAAGCCTACAGCAGCTAGGTGTGAAAACACCTAATTTCCTCTCCATATCACTGATGGGTTTATTTCGCAGCCCTTTAACCCTTTTCGCCAACCTCCTTTGAACCCTTTCCAAAACAATGACTTCCTTTCTAAGAAACGTCCGTGTTATATATATTACCGAATATGTCCTTACCACATCAATTCGGAAATCCACAAGTGCACCCAGTTTTCAATCAGATCAACGCCCTAGTCACTTTTTGACGTTGTACAGGCAAGATATCGTCACACAAGGAGTAACTTGCCTTCTGTTGTAAACCGGTTCTCAGTTCCACTACTTCACGTCTTGTAGATCTAGGGACAACACTGACCAGTCCCAGGCACTCCAAAGTTTTCTGGCCTTTACGCAACTTGTATGAGTCTTCCTAACGCTTTACTGCTCATCAATTTTTTAAATCCTCAGTGTGATGAAGAGCCATGTAGTTTGGGTGGTATGGCAGATTACTGGTGAAAATAAAAAAAATTAAGGGCCCTTGCTAACAGCTGACTTGATGCATGGGATCTATATCTTCTGAGAGCATAATGTGCTTTGAGGAGCATGTTGTTCTTGCTAAGTTATTGCCTGACTTTGTCATCAGTCAGACTTTCCAATACCAACAATACCACTGAAAGTAGTGCCCCTGTTCTATCTCAGTGCGTTTCGCCGAACCCACCTTTAAAGGTAAGAGCAAGGATGTCTCTCTTACACTCTCTAGGTAGTCTGCGTGAATCGGAGAAGCGTTGGAATAGGTAGCATATGGGACCGCAGAGAGCTCCTGTTCAGTGCTCGGAAGTTGGTGGTTGAACATCGTCACAGCCCGCCGACTTCCCTGGGAGGGCTCATTGTAGTTCCACCAATTCCATTGCATCGCTTATCTGGACAATATCCATTAATTTTCCACTTGATGATTTAGCACGGCTATCTGACTTATAGCAGTCACAGTGCTGTTTAGGTGCCTGTGAATGTTCAAAATGAACGTTCCAGCCATTTCCAAAGTAGTGAAATTTTAACAAGTTAGACCTGCGTGGTACTTTCTGGTTAAGGTCATGCACTGTAGTAACATACTTTCACCCCACAATCCAACCAGCTACACACATAAATAATTTTCCGAACTTCATTTAGTTCTCCCCACTGAAAAGAAAACTGAAAATTACTGCTAGTTATGTTTTATACGAATATCGCCGCAGTTGATAAATGGACTCACTATTATCAAGAGACACTAGGTACTTATTCTTTTCCATTTCCCTTGGGTCTTGAGTGTGATTCTAAATTAGTCGCTCATCGACGAAACAAATTTATGACCTCCTTGGCAGTAAACATAAATATGTTATGCGTTGACCAACTAATAGTCATAAAAAATTGGACTTTGTGTTTACTCAAGATATTTCTGATAGATGCATAAAATAGAATTGTCTTGTAAAGCCTTCATTTTTGGTCGGGAAATTAAAAATTACATTCTTCGGAGTCAAAAATGGTATCAAGACCATCTATCAGGATATTTTCTGAATGACATCTATTTCAGATCGATGAGAGAAGAAAGTCCCTGTGCAGCAAACAAAACACTTGGAGCCTGTTAAACCGTAAGTGATTCTTATAGAATTCGTAGCGACTCATAATCCAATTAATGTCTGCAAGAGAATATTGAATCTGTATTCTCATGATTCTACCACTTGACTCAACTTCAAGACCACTATCGAAAGAATAGTATAAATAGCTCTCACTGTTACAATAATGACCATAAGGGATCCTTATTACTTAAGCAATCGCTTATTATCACTACTTGTTATCCTCCCATCACAGAGTTCTGAATTGAATCTAGTTAAAATAACGCTCTAAAATGCTTCTTACTGCTTTGAAACACTCTGAAAAAGTCATTCAAAAATTAGAAGTGTCAATTCCCAGACGAACTACTGCCATAATTCAATACGTGTTAATCCCTGGCTTTGAGCGACTATTACGTTGAATTCAGTTTGCTTCCTCACCAGACAACACTGTTGGATTTTATCCCATTCAGTAGTTACGACAACAGGGGACCAGTCCTGAATTTCTATACCGAGCTAGCTTATTAGTTCAGCCAAACCTTATAGTGACGTTAAACTTGCTCGTGATCTAACGCCATGTCAAAGACGTGGCCGTGCAAGTGTATCAAATGTATGAAAAACCTATGTAGCCACAGAATTCCCTGCAGAAGATTGTATCCCCTCAGATTTAACCAGCTGCTACAGATGCGTATGAAAATAAAATGCCCTCATATAATGGCGCTTCTCCTAATAAACCCAACAATGAAGCAACTGCGGTCACAGAATTAGACCCATCTTCAGGGCAATGCTCTCTAGACACATCGCCACCATCAGCTGCCAATTGATCCCTTATTGATGCCACTACTAGTGTCACGCAAAAGAATAGGCATTTAGCAATAAATAGAACGTCCCCAATGAGCACTCAGACTTATAAGCACACAAAACAAAGTCACGTAGCCCAACCATCTAGGATAACTGTACTCGTGTCCGTTACAGGTCGATTTTTCGGTAAAAAAACCCAATGCCCTTAACCTTAATAACTCCAGTCTTACTGTTAAATTACAAAAATTGAATGGGCATTCATGCTATTGTAAAAATAATGTCAGTAAAAAGAGAGGTAACTCACCGAGTCGTCCAACACCAAACAGATCTTCACCCGACAGCCACAACAGAAGCAACTTCTCTGGATACCCTATGACTAAGTCGAAAGCATACCAACATGGAAGTGCCTAACCCGACACAATTCTCCCATCAATGGCTAATATATACAGAAGCGTGATCCAGTGGCCTCTGCAACTAGGAACAAGAGGACTTGGCTTCTTTTCTGAAGGTGGCTCTGGCTCAGCATATCCCCGAAAACCACCAGATACTAACTACCCGGGATCGTCTATGGACTAATATCTACGAAAATAACTTAAACATACGAAATATTGGCCATAACTGCGACTCATGAAACTTTGTTATGATATGCTAGATACAAGAAATACCTGCTTCCCCTTCATCCCATCCAAATTTACTCAGCCAATGCGAAATTTTAGCCCCAGTAGTGACGCGAATAGCACACAATCTGTCAGATCACTTGTCTTCAGAAGTGAGGGCGACGCATTCCAGTCATGGCATTATGAACACTTCATACTCCCCAAGGTAACCAACGGTGCACCTCTCTTTGTGCTGGTACTGGTGCAATACACCATTCCATTATTGCCAGCAAGTAGCCACCATCCAAGTCAGTACCTATCAAACAACCTGCTCCAGACACTATAGAACTTGAGGACCACATTTTTAAAGATGTGTGTGATTTCACTGTCATTCTTAACTCAACAAAATGTCTATCCTCACTGTATCATCTTTAATTTCCAACCCGCCCCTCATAATGACTACTGAGACATGGTGCACTCCTCAGACTTGCGGTAAGGATATCTCTATTGGTAACTACCATCTATTCAGGGGGTGATAGAAACCACGGCAAAGGGGGAGGATGTACTATGTATATCAGGTCTGATATTAAGGCAGGACGGTGCTTTTACCCAGAGCTCATCACAGATATCGACTCAGTTAGGGTATTATGAGGTTCTTTTTTCAATCTAATTCCTACACTATGGGTTGCATCTGTCATTTCCAATGCTCAGCTGTTGAAGTGAAATGAAGTTTGCTGACATGTTTGCTTATTCCACTCCACTACATGACACAGCAAAATTATATGTGGAGATTTTTATAAGTCTGATGTAGTCTGACAACCACTTCACTTACCAAAGCCGTATAACACTACAGAAACAAAAGAATGGCAACAGTGCGTAAAACATCCTACTAGGCAATCCAAGATTTCGGACCAAGTTTTTACTATCGGCATCGTCTCCACAACCTTTCGAGTAGGTAGTGTTTCCTTGCAGCGACCGCAGAGTAGTGTTTAGTACATTCAATATTTACACCACCACGAGTTTAACAATAAATGCCAGCAAAGTATTACTTAGGGGTTACAGACACGCACAGTGGGATGACCTGAAACCAAACCTACACACTCTAGACTGGGGACCATACTTTGCATGTAGCCCAGCTACAGAGACAAACAATTTAGTCTATGAGAACTTAGGATCTGCACACGACTTCATCGCTCCAGCACGAGTGGTGAAAACAAGGCATAAAATGCCCAACTTCATCCCGTAAAGATTCGAAACAGCCTGTGTAATCACTATAGACTATTCTACAGATTAAGTGACTTTTCATCATTCATTACACTCAGGCAAACTTATGATTCATACAAATTTAATGAATTATTAATATATACACAGGAGAATCATTAATATTCATTATTTATTTCACACACTAGCATAATCATTGATTTCCCGCATCTGCGTGATTATTGATTTTAATTACTGAATTCCCATGGTTTGTTAATATTTTTAAAATGTGACATTGATTTTCCTAATTGTATAAATACGGAGTTTTTGTTTTACATTTCGACTGTTGTTAGAGACAGTAAAAGCTCTCGTATCAACGTCCAGTCTTCTTTCTTTGTCTTGCGTGCCCGGCGGTATTGTTGTTGTTGTTGACGTGCGATTAGGACAGATTAGCCAGCGCATTAAATTAGATTCGCTCGTAGTCTACCAGGTCCTAATATCTCATACATAACAATTATCTGAGTCCATCGAAAAATAACACACATTCTACTCGGAATCTTATAATGCGGAGGAACTGGTAAAAATAATTGAATCGCAAATTAGCAACAACATAATAGGTATCCCCAACTTATTATTAGACGGAGGAGAACTATACAAAGACCCACAAGAGACGCGCCAGTTATTCAGCTCCAAATCTGCCAGCTACTTTACGAACGAAGATATAGTAAGTAGTCTTGTTGTTCTGACACCATCAAATCACTTTCTGAGTAATATAACATTCACCCCACAAAAAATTCCATCCTGTATGTCATCTTTCCGAACACTGTATGATGCTGGCCCGGATGTAATTCCATCTATCTCGTTGAAAAGAGGACATACCCATTACCTCCTAAGGTTTTTAACCTGTCCTTAAGCAATGGCAGTTGCCCAGAGTACTGGAAACTGTTGTTTATAACCCCTAGGTACAAAATGGGACCACCGGCCCATCAATATCACGTCAGGGTTATGAGCATAGTTGTAGGGCAACACATTGCTTCATACCCCCACCTTCAAGGAGTGTTTACTCCAGCACAACACGGCTTCTTGGAAAGTTGATCATGCTCCACCTGCCTACTTGACCACTTTGATGATGTTACTGCTAAGCCTGCTCACGGTTTGCTTGTCACAACTCTCTTCTTCGACTTCAAAAAAGCCTTTGATAAAGTCCCACACAAGAGACTAATTCTTAAGCTAAATTCGTACGGGTTCCAGGACCCCTTGTTATCCTGTCTGAATTCCTTCTCAGAAGACCGTTTCAAATTCTTGAAATTCTCAAATAATTACTCGTCACCTAGTTCCATACGAAGTGAAGTGATTCAGGGTAGTGCACCAGGGCCTGTGCTTTTCGCGGTCTGCATTAACGAAATCTGTGGTGTAATCATACATGACACCCCTTAACTCTTAACTGATGACCAAAAGATTGTCTACAGCTTCCTCTGTTCGACTCTGACTGAAGGACTCACACATATTCAAGACGATCTGAATAGGTTACATAACTCATTGTACTAGGTTTCCGAGGGGTTGGATGAAAATGTAATCAGGGCATAAGAATCTCTTACTACACAATTCAGTGTTCAACTTTGGTATGGTAGCATCCGTGTTACTTATGACTCCGTTCATAAGTCATTGAATGACCATGACTATCAGCAGGAGACGGAACGAAGTTTGTGTTGGCGCTTAACGTTGATGGTGACCTTAGTGAAGGGTTTACATTTTATTATTTACATGAACCTGTTTTGATTGCTTGTATTATTATTCAGCAATTCAAAATTTTGAAAAAGTGCTGATTTGGGATACTTCACGATTATAATTTATAACATAACTAATAGTGCCTGTAAAAATAGCATGCATTTCTTATAAACATACCCATTTACACGAAATATAAGTTATTATTTAAAAATTTGACAGTTGACGGTATTAGCAACATGAGTAATCGATTCAAACATGTGAAATTATGAGTGAATTAAAATATGAATTCACTTGTTATGATATGTTGGACTAGCCTAGAAACATCCCTTATACCATTAACAGATTTGACCTCTTTTTGTGGTCTTAGATGTTAGGTGGTTATTCCGAAGCCGATTAAACGCTCAATTCACATGTTGATGTTCTTCATATGGATTGGTACATTTATAATCAGTTTCACACACTTTAAAAGACCAAAAGCACAAAAATAATTGCGTACACGAAGACCACTGCAACCTGAATATCCATCACTGTGTCCCATCGATATTAGTTTAACACATTCCCTAGCAAACAGCCGTGCTCTGTACCTTTCTTCAGCAGTGAATCACAGTTTGAGGTGTTACTTACGTAAATGTCTGAATATCAAACCGTAAGATACGATGCCTTAACACATTGATGAGTTCGTCCTTGGTGAGCGTCGGTGGTCCATTGGTGAGATGCTCGCCTGCCACGCTAGCGGTCCGGGTTCAATTACCGGCCAACGCACTCCTAAGCCTCCTAAGTCCTTAGTGAATCCAGTAGAGAGGGAAGGTTGAGCGTGAGGTTAGCAATCCAAACCCCATAAAAACAAACCGCTACCGAAAATTCAGGGCTCTAGCTTGAAGCCTTATGTTCCTGTCGGGATGTAAATAAATAAGGTGAAATAATAATTAAATTGGTGATTTATAGAGTATCAGATGCCAATCACTAACCCTTGGTGCTCTGTGATCTCATAAATAGCTATCCACACTGTTCGGAAGGACCTAAGCGTGACGCCAGAACATGTCAATATCCCAAGCCGTTTATGGCACGAGAGTCAAAGTGGATCTCAACCTACCAACATAAGTGAACCGCGGCGACCAGTTCGTTCGAAGCCACGGATAGCTCTTCATTTATAAAGAGGATTAATGTAGTCCAAAATGTTTTGTCGACATAGTTACGCTTGTTGATATACCCTGATGATTGTCACCCGCTCCAGTCAGTGACATCATGGCAAAGATTTCGTATCTCAACAGTTCTGGCAAAATGTGCAGCTGTTTCCCAGAAACAACAAGTGATCTTGAAGGTGACTCCACATTCTATTTGAAGCCTGTTTAGAGTGACGTCTCCCTAAATCTATTCGTTGGGTTCTCTTATTATTTCATTTCATTAATTTCCCGAGAAAACAAGGTTTACTCATGAATGATCATTAAAAAAACACTACTAAATTGTAGAATGTAGCATTCTGTTAAAAGTATCAATTTCGTGCTGGCACTAGTTAAAATGAAAATCTATTGGGAGTCTGATTGTGAATAAGTTAGTCCTACGCTGATAACTACAGTAAGTATCTATTATTCTCCAACTCAATCCTGCCTATTTGAGGCACACCAGAAACAGTTAACAATCCAAGTAAGCCAGCCAGAAAAAATTCCGGGTCCAACTTGGTTAGTGGTATATGATCCATCAACCATTGAAAATTTCCCACAACGAAAACATTGTTTGCCTCAATGTTTCTGTGGTGGACAGGAAGTCTACTCCAATGCTTCTTCAGTGTATCCTATCTTTGTCCCTATGTTTCTGCAGTTTACTCTTCCACATATACCAACTAGCTGATATTACCACAGCTACATAAATGGACACCGTATGACAAGCTCACTATATTTCACTTCCAGCGCAACGATTTATTAACGATATGAGCAAGTGTAATATGGAAAATATGTATCTACAAATAGTGAAAACCATTTTTACAGTATTTACGCAATGAAGGCACTCTACGGATTATTTAAGTTACGTGATGTCGAAAGCCTTGATGTTTCCATGCACTGCATGTCTTCCATGTTTAAATTTCGATGTTCTAAGAATAGCGGATATGGAAACTGTTAATATATCGGCGGAGGCTGTTACCGCATGCTCATTCGTGTCCTTAGTCCATTACGGCTGTCACAGTACCATCGTTTAATAGATGTTTCAATGCTTTCGATGATTGCCACACGGCCAGTTTACGGCACCTGAAGACTATAATGAATAGAGAAATTCACAACCCTATGGAAACGTCTTATATTCTTGTCCTTTTGAATGCCTCCTTACTCTTGGTTGCCGCCCATTAATATTGCATACTGTATCTACCGACTTAAAGATATTTTGACGTTGAAATCCATCAAAGTGCTGAGATCTGTGGCAACAATTCGACTGTATTCCCCGTCAGATAATTTAACTTTAAAATCTGAATTTATGGAGTCTCCGTCTACTTGCCATCTGCCTGAAGGTTTTGGAATCTCATCAAAAATAAGTTCAGTGAAACTCCAACTTATATTATTGTCCACTCGAATCCATGACAGTTTCACATCAATCACCTTCAGGAGCACCAATACTCTGCGTTTTTCAGAACAGAATCCTGATCGACTTCTGCATTAAGCATACTTCAGTACCAATGTTTAGCTAACTAGAGATCTTGTATGGGCAATCGAAAGTACCACAAAGATGTTTCAAAAACAGAGGGTACTTGACATAGTTCCTTCAGAATAACCTATGCACTTCAAAAGTGAATATCAGCACCCAGTAAGGAATGTGTTTGAAACTGTAATCTAATGACCCAATGGGACAATTTACTGCTACACATTTGGCAATCACAACATTAATCTTACTGAAATAGAAGTAAATACTATTTGATGGTCTACGTTCAGAACATATGACAGCATGTAATATCTTGTAGTGACCCGTTTTATTACTCATCATTGCAGTATACTTTCACTATGTAATTGTACTTTGATTTGTTTATTACTCTAAATCTTGCATGTTAACAATTGATACTTTTTGTACTCGCTCGATTTTCGAATTTTGATTGCTGCAATAATACACTATCGTATTCCTTCGCAAGTGCCTTTTGAATTACGTTGCGGATGTCGAGTAATCGCAACGTTAGGTCACAATTATAAACGCGAGGAAATACTAGAAGACACGTGTACTGTAGTTCAGTAAAAATATAGCAGCACAACAATCTATACACTGATGAGTTTCATGGACTGGACTGGCAAATGTATTAATGAAGTTCGACTTTTTGTGAGAAAAAAGATGCTTTTAAACATATAGAACGACTGTATTCACTAACTAGGCTATGTATACATACATTTTGGTAATATAATCAAAACTACTGATGAAATCTTTCGGCGGTGCCTTTTGGATTTTAGTTAGGAAGTACTTCACTAAAGTTCGAATTAAGTATAAAGCATTAACGACTCCATCCATTTTTCTACCGCATTTTACCAAACACACAGTTTACATTCTTTGTACATCCATTGTTAACTGTCTAGATAAATAGTAGATTCGTGAATAGTGACTATAAATCAAGGGATATCACAGGTTTCTTATTCATATTCCTCTTCGATGACTAGGAAAGGAAATCGAAAATATCATTTTCCCACCGGTTACTGTTTGCTTGTGAAAAGGCCCTGAGATTTGAACTAGCTACCTCACTATACTGTTGTGTTCGAAAATTCACACAACTAAAACCCAAAAGTAAATAAAGTCCCACTTAGTGCATTTAAGAAAGACCAGATATGCTAATTGTTTTTTCAACTAACCTCTATTGAACAGTTATCACTTTTATTTGTATCTAGCTATATACTACTTAAACAAGAATAAGTAGCATGAATTCTGTTTATTCTACTGCTGTATCCTAGCCCGCAACTATAATTGGTCATTCCCCTAGAAGTGCATCTCATTTCATACGTTAACATCCTGTTCTGTCTGCAGTGATTTCAACATGTAATTATTCTGCTGTACCTACTGTACATGTTTCACGTTCTCTTAAACTTTGCCAATATGTACCTCTTTCCCTAGATCTGCATATGTTCGAACATTATTTCTGCCCGTAGATCGCTCCTGACACGATTCTACTGTTATCCTGTCGGTACAAAATAACAACACTTTCAACCACATTCAACCCATAAACCTAACATTTTGATGTTTGTAATTTCTACTGATTATTCTGATATGTAAGAAAGTGATTATATTTTTATATTATTTTGTCGTGGATTTGGCGTGTAACTCACACGTTTTATTTACTTCATGGAAAGTTTAGTTATCCTTCCGGATTTCTAGGAAATAATCTGCATTACAGTTGTGGTGTTCGGTAACATGTTGACTTGATTATTTCACATATGAGTGCTTAAATTATTTGTCTTCTTTGCAATTTCACTACAGATTTTCTCGAAGGTCTCCTATGTAAACTTTTAAGATAATCGATTATTTGAGATTTTTTAGTTTGATTTATCTTGATACCACTTTTCCTAAATAATTCTTCCTACTCAGTAACACTATAACATCGTCTTTTAGCGGCTTGCTGATTATATGATTTCCGTCTCTTATAAGTTTTCTCAGAACTTCATTATGTTGTCTAGTCAGAAGACTATTCACAGGTTGGCTACTTTTATATTTCCAAGCGTTAGTTTACAAGGACTTGATCGATTTCAGGCTGTGTCAAGAACTCCGAGAATTTCACTCGAAGAACTAGGAATTCCATTTTTGGTTGGGTTATGGGCGCGTGCTGCAGGAAAGCCTCGAACAAGGGCGAAACAGCAGCCCAGTACTATTATATCTTCATTCCTACTCCAATTTTTACTAGAAATCTGTGATTCCGAATGAATGAAGAACAAAACAGCACTTCAGTAACGCTTGTAGTCACTCAGATAAATTCCGAAATTCATAAAATTTCATAGTAGCGGTACTAAGCATGAAGTACATTCGGATGATCTTAATAGGAATGAGGAGATTAGATGTAATTTGACCTGGATCCAGCACCATACATCCACAAAGCAACACTGTTAACCCAAATGCAATATTCATTTTTCATTGCAAAAAACAAACACCTTTTTTAACTCTTGCAGTTATCAAACATAACTATTTATGTATATTCATTATCTTTACAGAAAGAGTGTGATGAAGTTACCATAAATTACCTAAGATGTGATAATTTTTGTTTGCTATTAATTCAGTAGTGATGTGTCAGTAAAAGCCACCAGCTGTTTTTGCTTTTCATTCATGGCGTAATACAAATTTCTTGCAGCGAGATGAACATCATGCAATCAATGTCTAGTATTTTTTCCACCCATTTGAACATTTGTTTAGATAAGTATACTGTTTTGACTATTGTTATCATCAGTTGTTAATTGTTATTATTATTCTCTTGAATTGCATTTGGTACACAGAGGTTCAATAGCACATCCTCATTTTATCCTGTGCTGTGCAGTCTCTTTTAACTGTCTCCATGTTCGCTCATCAGCTTTCATTTCCTCCTTCATGTCACCCTCGGATGCCCAACTCATTCCAACTCATTGCTCTATATTCGGATTGCACTCGAGAGTCTGGCACGTGATGTTACGCAACGGTCTGCTTATCGTCCATCTCTGTTTCCTCCTACATAACTGTTGAGTGATACATTGTTTGTTGGTTCCTCGCTGGGGTTAATTCTTGTTTATTCTTTCTAGCAGGCCATCTAGTCCTCAGTATCGAGTGCAGACAGTAAATTATTAACTCTCGATTTAGCATTTCAGACAGTCCACTTCTACTCCATTGGTTCTGATAGATTCCTGGCACTTCTGCACTATATGTTCCCATTTCTTTGACAATCTTAGCAGACTTTCCAGCTCAGAACATTGTGCGGACATTCTATGTCCCTACGCTTATTTTTGTTTCAATGGGAAGACGGCAAGTAGGCTGACTAGTTTCTCGGAGGCTTATATCAGTCTTTACCATTTCATCTCTCTGTTTCCAGAGAAGAATAAGTTAAATGTTTAATATTCTGCCTGTGCTTTGAGGTTTCTGTAACGATTGGTTTGACTTTTCTATCTCTTTCCGGACTTTGGAGCGACTAGTGAACTAGGAAAGGTTATTATTGTGGTTACAGTAACTGATTGCACAACTCACACCCAAATTATCATCTTAGCATGTTTGTGTTGGGCAATAAACATTCTCGCGCAGCCAAACAATACATACGCAATCCGCTTTGTTTCTTGTTTCCATTTCCAAATAGGCTGACAGTTTTATAATTATAAAGGTAACTTTTGTTCATCCAACACAGTTGTATTCAGAGCAACTTTTGGATCACGAACTCATTTTATCTAAATCTTTTGTGATTCGGTTACAAATTACTTAGACTACCAAATCCTGTCGTCTTTACACTATATGTAATTTAATAATAATTTTCACTAATTTATTTTCTGATAAGTTTTACTGCTACCAGTAATACCTTAACCTCACTTAGTTCTCCATAAGTCTGTTGTATTATTCATATGATTTTCATTCTTCTATGTATCTACTTATCCCTGAAACCCGGATTGTACTGAGTTATGTAATAAAGATACACAAGTAGCTATCCTTTTCATTAAGTAATGCAAAATTCATTATGAATGTCAAGTATGTATGCAATTTAAATTAAAGTCAACATCGAAATGACTAGAACTACCTGTTTTAAAGTTATTTCGTGATGACAGTAGATTCTCATTGAGTTTATAATAGTTTTCCCTCTTAATAATAATAATTTGCTTTTTTCCAAAACAGTACTTGTGATAGAGAATGGAATTCTCAGCATTTCACTACAGTATTGCATCCAGTTTGTACATTAACAATAAATAAAATTCTACATTGATTTTGGGTAATCTCAGTTAGTTTTGACAACAACATATTAGCATATCGGTAGCAAAGCCAAAAGTGAACAGAATGTTTGAAGGTGTTAGAAAAGTAGATACTAGCATACTTACTGGCATAAGTGGTAACAAAAAGGTCGAGATATACAGAGTGTGAAAGAACGAAGAAGAATGTTTTAAGTAGAGTTTCTAAGCAAGAGAGAAAGAAAAAAAAGGGAGGGAGAGAGAGAAAGGGAAAAGAAAGAAAGAAAACGTTGTACCTGTAAATGATATTAGTTGGAAAGACGAGATACAATTGTTTTACAGACTATTTAATCAGTTATAAATCTCACACCTAATGGTTTCTTTATCCCACAGAACACGAGCTAAGTAGGGTATGGTTGAGTTTTTGTACTTTCTAGTGCGAGCGTATAGTTTTCTATATAGGCTTCTGGTTTTGCCTGATGAGATACAAGGGTAGAGTTGTGAATGAGGAGGGTGAAACTGACTGTTTGACATTTCGAGGGATTTAAGGTAAGATCGTTTTCCTTGGACCACTGGCTGATTTCTGATAAAAAGCCATTCAGTTTGGAGCAGTCACCTTGACACTTGAGTAAATCAGTGATCTTGGATTAATAATAGAAAAATGTTAGCTACCGCCATAAATAACGTTTTTATTCAACAATATCAACACCAATAATAACAAATGAACTGGTTTCATGATTTGATTTCTGTCACGTGTGTCATGAAAAATCAGGATTCAGTATTCACTTGTTTTAAAGAAATCCAATGAAGATATAGGAGACGCAGATGATACAGTTACAGCCTTCATAAAGATGTATTTTTGATAAACATAAACCCATCTTCTACTAGATTGGACACTAGGCAGTAAGTAGTGTAATGCAATGTGGCCACCATGCTAGATGACTCACCATCAGGGTGTACTGTGAATTGTTGATGTCCAATCAAAATAACCAACACAATCCTACAGGATATCAGTCGTGAGCTCGAACAGCTCAGTGGTAACATCTTTGTCTGCAATACCAAGTGATGCGGGTTAAAATCTCAGAAGGGAGGGACATGGATTTCCTCAAGGCTGCAGGTACGCCTTGCTGACGAGTGCCAACAAGCACGAAAACTAACAAGGCTTCCTCCACCTAATAATTAAATAAGTTTATTTGACATAACACTCAGTGATACAGCATTAATAACTGGATGAGGTTTTGAGAACAATTTATTGCTCATAATCATTATCAGTGTATTCAAACGACTTGATAACTTATTTCACATAGTCCCATTCTGTGCTGTTTAATATTCCGATTTTCCAAATATCCAGTTGAACAAAGCAGGTGATCAATCCCTTGGCTGAAGCATTAAGGTCTGATGTAATAAACTGCTTGTTAAATTAAAACCTAAGTACGTCATTCCTAGTGTAGAGGATGAATTAAGCGAAATAGTTTTAAAAGATGCTGAGCGATTTAGAGCTCATTGTGTGTTAACTCTGAAACATCGGAAGAAAGCAAGAAAGAACCTATCATAACATGGAATAGCAATTCTAAGTAGTTTGAGAAATGATAAGGACTTGGTAACTATCATATCAGACAAGGGTGATTCGAGTAAACTGCCAGATCTGAGTCGGGCTAGGTACATCGCTGATGAGCTCCACGCAAAAAGAGCGAAACAGTCGTCTAGTCTTCAGATCACTTTCATGCGGCTAGCGAGCACTACTGGTTGATTTCCAGTAGTATGCAGGTGCTCATATCATTCAATCAGTAGCATACAGTGTCATGCATTATACTTGATTACTATTTATGGTAACAAGCAGATCACATATTGTGATCTGAATAATTCTGGTTTCCAAAGAAAACTGTGGTTAAATTTCCCCTCAAAATGTGTTAACTACAGATTGCAAATTTTATTCAACAGTAGTTATGAGTAGATAGAATTATATCAACAAAGTCATTGAATTTTTCCAAACAGGTCCATATAGGATTAAGAAACCTTTAAACACGATAATAAATAAGCCGGAAAGATCTACAACTAACCTAGTACATTGAACGGAGTTATCTATGGATGAGCCCAAATGGTTTAACTTAATGCCTAAAACGGATAATCCTAATAAAATATATGGTACTATTAAAATTCACGTAGCAGGATGCCCTATCAGGTAAATGGCTGGCTTTAGTAACATCCCAACATATGGATTATCTAAATATTTAGCAACCATGTTATGTCCTATTAGAGATCGATCAGATTTTACGCTAACTAATTCATATGTAGTGAGACGAAAACTAAATAAAATTCACATAGAAAAAAACAAAAACAAAAAATGATAAGTTTTGATGTAACCAGTTTGTACATTAATATTCTGGTTGATGCAGCTATGGAGGCAATTAGAAATGAACTGAATATTGATCCTGATCTCATAAACATAATTAAGCTCTCAGATGAAGAAATACTATTAGGTGCTCAATTATGTTTAACCTATCCCGTATTCGGATTTCGAAATAGAATATATTAATAAACAAATAGGATTGCAATAGGATCACAAGTATCCCCAACAGTAGCAGATACATTGATGAATAGTTGGGAACGTAACGCTATAGGTTGTGGTGGAGATATATGGAGGAAATCCGAATGCATTCTTTACAAATATAAACTCAATAGCAGATGGAATCGAATTAATTTTTTGGTTAGAAAATGAATAGGGTGAATTAGCTATGCTAGACTGTAAAATAAAATAGAAACAGAATAGTTGGTTAGGTAATAGCATCTATGCGAAACCATCATATTCCAAAAGGTTCTAAAATTTTTGGTTATCTCACACAAAATCTGTAAAGGTAAGTTTAGGGAAGTGTCAGTGTAACAGAGCCAGGAGCCTAGTTAGTAAGTCAAAAGATTTATATAATGAAATTAAATAAGTTAGAGAACCACTGGAAAACCTGGGAGTAATGGACAGCTGTTTCATCCTAGTTTGGAAATCTTCAGCAGTGCACACCCGAACCCAGAACCTTCTGGTTACAAGGCTAGTGAGCTCGTAGACCACTGTGACCCAATCCAATGGCCAATTCATGAATTCCAACTTCTACCAATTCATGGCATAGCGCGACCACTAGCTAATGTCTTCAGCCAGTATTTGTCCTCACAACCGACCTGATGTACCCCACTGGTAAAGACTTCCCACAAGAAGCCCAGGTAACAGTCTGAATAGGACCAGTGGTTAGTGAGTATCTCACTAACATTGAAGTATTGGTTTGTAAGGTAACCAGAAAATCCTGGCTTATAACTCCAGTGGTTGCGTACTTCTGAAGAGTCCCAAACTAGGACGAAACAGCTGTCCAGTACTCCCTGCAGGTTTTCCATTGGTTCTCTAACCGATGTAAGCTCATGATGAAATCCTGTACCAAATCAACCAAGTCTCTACAAACCAATACTTGTTAATCTAATATCGATCGAATTCACATTTTGCTAATCAGTTCAAAATTTTGCAAATTATTTCACAGTTGACACAGAGGTGATTATTAGAATCACGGATTTTGATCTCCTTGATACCTTAACTAGTGATAACCTCGATCTGGCTAACAAACACTGCTGACTGGTGTGAGTGGTGCACATCGATTCGTCTTAATCAATCAGTAGTCTGCAGCTTTTTGCATTTATCTAATATGGGATTATATTCCACAACAATGACCAAACTCTACTCCTACTTAATAAGCCCATTTCAAAGACACATTTAAAATTACATTTTGGTTTTAGAATTATACAGAAGAATTAGCCTGTTTGCAATACAGCAAGAGAAAATCTTCCAGTTTAAATGTAAGTTTAAAAATTATCAAAAGCCATTTTCATTTCAAGCGCGTTTACGGAAGTATTCAAGTTAAAAAGCTAAAACAAAGCTAACCAGAAAAAAGTAGTAAATTTACAACAGAAAAAATAACCGTAAGAAGAAGACGTAAACAGCGAGGAAAATTTTCTTTTCAATGATTCATTTTCAAGAGCCGCTGTACAATTGTAATTATATTTAATAAAGAATTCATATGACCAATCAGATACTGGTAAAATTAGTCCTTGAAAACGGATTACGCAATGTAAGGTGCAGTCTAGAAAGGGTGACTAATTGAAAATTAGAAAAGGTGGCACAAGTTGGCATAACGTAATGAGTGTGCAAAAATGGCTAGTCAATATGATTGTGCAGAGTGAACAGGAACTAATGGAAAGACGATAAAGTATTTTTATAGAATCTGTAGAAAAACACAATGTCCGCAAAAGTAGTGTGGAACACTGTCGACCTTAGCTAGCCAGAGGAGAAAAGAAGAATACTAGCAGCTCAATCCTCGAACACCTTGTCAACTTTGGACATCGAGCGACCACACGTAAATGCTTCCCAGTGCTACACAGAGTCCCTCAGTATTGTACAAAGAGACTTCGAAAACGCCATATGTACATGGCTAAATCATTGGTTATTCGGGATCTGAAACTGCACCTCTACATTCAAATGCACCACATACATCCCCTCGCCCTACTATGGTCAGAGCAACGTTCCCACTATATTTATGCTTCCTTTTATTATGTAAGTTTCCTATTGTTATTGTTCTCATTATCCTTATTTTTTTTTCCTTCACGTTCCCGGTGGAACATAGGGCTTCAAGTTTGTGGCTTGAAGTTTCTGTAGCAGTGGTGTTTATTTTTACAGGATGGGACTGCTAGCCTCATACCCAACCTTTCCTCTTCATCAGCTTTTATTTGTGGCTTAGCGAGGTAAAGGAGTGCGTCGGTCGGGGATCGAACCCCGGACCATGTGCATGTTCGGCGAGCGTCCTAACCACTGTGCAGCGACGCACCTTATTTTATTACCACTCTACTAATGTTTACTAATAACATTGCGTTTTCATACAGATTCTATAAAAATACTTTATCGTCTTTCCATTAGTTCCTGTTCACTCTGCACAATCATATTGACTAGCCATTTTTGCACACTCATTACGTTATGCCAACTTGTGCCACCTTTTCTAATTTTCAATTAGTCACTCCTTCTAGACTGCACTTGACATTGCGCAATACATTTCCAAGGACTAAGTTTTACCAGTATCTGATTGGTTATATGAATTCTTTATTAAATATCATTACAATTGTACAGTGGCTCTTGAAAATGAGTCATTGAGAAGAAAATTTTCTTCGTTGTTTACGTCTTCTTCTTATGACTCAATATGGGAATATTTCGTTCATTGAAGAATATAGAATATTGAATGTAAGAAGTGAGAAGCATTCATAATGCTAGATTTCAAATATCACAGTCTTCCTTTTAACACTAAAAATAAATTTCAAACCAAATCACTTTAGCCATATTAAGCAGTTTTAAAATGAAAATAAATGGATATGGTTAGAAGAAACTAGCTTGTAAAGTTTGGCAAGAATGACTGAAACCAAAAAATCAACTATTAAGTTATGACATGCAAATCAGCCATTAATATAACCCAATGGAAGTCAATTAAACTTTACTTTTGGGACCAACTCACCCTAATCTTTTAATTTGTATACAGACTTCAAAACTATGAATCAAATCAGATTTAACTCAAGTCAATTTTCTTTTTCCCGTTGACTGATTAAATCGAAATGTTCAAGCTCTATTAAGGTAACTCTAGGGGCCAAAGTGCGTCGGTGGCATAGCGTTTAAGACGCTCGCCGACCATGCACATGGTCCGGGGTTCGATCCCCAGCCGACACACTCCTTTACCTCGCTAAGCCAGAAAAAATGATGATAAAGAGGAAAGGTTGGGCATGAGGCTAGCAACCTCATCCTGTAAAAATAAACACTGCTACAGAAACTTCAAGCCATTAGCTTGAAGCCCTATGTTCCACTGGGAACGTGAAGGAAAAAAAAGTGGCCAAAGTGATCTAGTGGATAGCACTTTATCCTCTGAAACGATGAGTGCTAGGTTCAAGTCTCAGTTGGAACACTATCACTCAGTGAAGACTGCAAGTACACTTGTGTACAAAGCCCTAAAGGTGACCAAGTATACATCCTAGATTCCATTGCGAGTCACCATCCGCCAAGTAGATGAAACTTAATTACTGATAAACTGTTCAGTTAATCAATTCGCGTTTTCATTAAAATTTACAAAATATTGTTCTACAGGATTTCATGTGCATTGGTGGTTCAGCACTGAACTCCTCGCCAACCGTGCATGTGATCCGGGGTTTGACCCCTGGCCGATGTACTCCTAGGCCTTGTTTAGCCGCTAGTAAGACCGGTAAAGAAACTAGATTGGGCACGAGACTAGCAATCCCACCCCCGTAAAAAAATAACACCACTGCTGCTAAAACTTCAAAAGCTCAAAGCTTGAAGCCCAGCGCCCCACTAGGAACGCAAAGGAATAGGAAATAACAAATAAAAACAGAATCTCATGAATGTCATCTCAAATTTCAAATAAATATTGATGACTTGAAACTTGGTTGGACAATCTACATGAAATAATCCCAGGAGTACATACACATCCACCTTTTTGTTAGGTGGGAATCATTGCGGTAGCCTATTCCCATTTGTCATGAAGTAGGCTGAAATCACTTCGATTATCGTTTCCTTTAAATAAGTCAATTTTTTCACTCAGTACTATTTTCGTAAATAACGTTAGAAGTCACTTAAAGGAAACAGGTTTTGAGATACACTTACTGTGAGACGGTTGATGATGCTGCCCATCTAAACAAAAAGAAGTAGCTTTGAGTGGACTTTAGGCAGTGACTACCGTCATGCGTCTAGTAACTCGGATGGGATCTGAATCCCGTAACCTATTGGCTAAAAACTGAGTGCTTAAGCAAATGAGCCGCATCCCAACTCAGAGTTTTGAAGTATTAGATAAAATGCATTATTTTATTCGTTCATACTCACAGTGGGGCATAGGGCTTCAAGATTGAGCTTTGAAGCTTCAGTAGCACTGATGTTTTTCTACGGGGTAAGGTTCCTGGCCTCACGCCCAACCTTCTTTGGTTGTCAGGCTTATAACCAGATAGAGAAAGTAAACGTCTACGCTGACTGGTAATCGAAACCCCTGACCACATATATCGTTGGCGAGCATTTTACCACCGAACCACAGGCTTACACAGACTATTTTAATTAGTTCTGACTAGATTCCTTATTTGAGCTGAGAAGTTTGTGAATTTCATACAAAATATTCATCATTGCATATCTCTTACCTAAACTTCTGTTCAAGTAAAACAAACCACCTCATTCACATTATTAATCCTAAGTTTTAATGACAATAAACTGCCTGAAAATTTGAAGAGGTGAAACTCACGTTTTAGATAAAATAAAAAAAGGTTTCCTGTTTATACATAATTTTGCATTTAGCTGAAGATGGAATATGAAAGATTTCTTTTTCAAATACATTTATCATTCAAACTTACTTAGCAGTGAAATAAAGAGAAATGAGAATTTATGGGTTTTGATAAACAAATACTAAAGAATCGTTGGTAAAAATAATTTGATATGGGAATGGAATTTGGAGAATGTAGTAGGGTATAAATTTATTTGATAAAAGCCTAAAGTGATACAGGAGTATTCCTCTTATTTCCATCTACATATTGTTTAGGTTTCCAAGAGTAACCGTAGATCTTTCTGTCATAAATACTGTTTTTGTGGTCTTATTTCACCTGATTAATGATGAAAGCCTTATCACTGTTTTTCTAAGTTCATTTTCTTGCAGAAAGTCCTCACCAACGAGAGTTTATAAACAACCCACATCTACTAAGTGCTCATTAGACTAAAACAGTGTGAACACTGAACACATATCTTATTCATGTAGTGAAGTGAGTGCTACGTATAATCAAATATAAGTAGTATATCAGTAAACGAGTTCAGAAAAGCAAGATATGTTTAGGATACTGGAAAAAGCAATCGAAGAACAGAACTGTAAGAAAATCGTTACAAACACTGTGCGAAATCCAACAAACTATCGAATGTGGTGATATTCGACCAATTTGCAAATGATGTGCGAATAAAGCATTGGAGATATGGTATACCAAATCTATGTAGGTACAATAAGTCTGTCAGTGTTGACATTCCTCCTTACAATAGTACTAGACTTATAATTAATACATTGAGATTGAATCTGTTGTAGAAAGCGAAACGTTCGAATCACTAGATCCATGAATTAGGGGTACCTAGAATAAAATTACACTACAGAGGGGAAAGATGAGTTCAGAATGACAGGCTGGATAAAGCTCTGTTAGGTGAAGACTAGTCATGGAAGACTGTAATCAGTTGCAACATTTTAACTATATGAATATTTTTTATTATTTTTATTTTTATTACAACTTGATGCCACACCGTATTTTCAGTACAAATGTGGAATTTTCAGCCTGGATATCGGTAGCCCAGATTTTGCAGGCCAACCATAGATATCGGGTGTGTGTCGGCAGGGGATCGAACCCCGGACCATGTGCATGGTCGGCGAGAGTCCTAACCACTGTGCCACCAACGAGTTGATCACTGATTGATATCAGTTAGAGAACCATTGAAAACCAGGGAGTACTGGACAGCGGTTTTATCCTAGTTTGGGAATCATCGACAGTACCCACCCACTGGGATTCGAACCCAGGACCTTCCGGTTACAAGAAAAGCTCGTATACAATTCAGCCACTGGAACCCGATTCAATGGAAGGCTCATGAATTCTAACTTCTACCAGTTCGTTATTTAGCGCGACCCCAACCAATGTCGTTGGTGGTACATCCATCCACACACGTTAAATCTAACTGCACCTCATTGGTCACGACTTCTCACTAGAACTCCAGGAAACTCCATCCTGTACCAAATCACCAGCGGGCATCAGATTAATTTTCTATAGTTTGGTTTGTAAGAGTTGGTTATGTTTTTACGAGTTGATCACGGATTGATATCAGTTAGAGAACCATTGAAAACCAGAGAGTACTTGACAGCTGCTGTTTCATCCTAGTTTGGGAATCATCGGCAGTACGCACACTCAAGATATACAAGATGAATAAAAATTGAGTTATTAGAAAAATCCTTTGAAAGTAAATTCAGTGGGAAATAAACTCCAGAGATTTCTTACTTAAGTTGAATACTGATATTATAGTTAATATGGATTGTGCTGTTCTATCATTCACTTTTGCCTCATTCTTTTAAATCTTTAGAACATTAATATTTATAGATATATTTTAAATATTTATTTGTCACGGAAATTTTATTGAAATGGGTAACCAATGCTGATGTCCTGTGTTACTTAATCAATCGTAGGAAACCCTACTTGATTTTGTTTTCATACTTATCAGTACACAACAGAAAGATGTACCATGTGACGTCCGGAGAATTAATGCTACCTTAGAGATTCAGAGGGTCATAATTCATTAATGAAACGAAGCTATTATAGGCACTATCGACAAAAGATATCTAAGGAAAATCGTCTCTTTCATTTACCCACTTGGACACTACAGTTTTAAATACAGCCAACCAGGATCAAGAAAATAAGACAGGCCTCTACTACTTTAAAATCAGTGTGGAAATCTACAGAACTAAACGCAAGAAAGAAGACCCGAATTCTCACGAATATGGCACCAGTTAATGGTTGTATATGGTTCAGAGACCTGGTGCACATCAATGAAAGCATCTCCAACAAGATACAGATTTTCATCAAGACCTACCCGTTTGCCCAATACTAAACATCAGATTTCTGGTCAGAAAAGATAAGCAACAAGGAACTCCAGCAAGCAGCGAACCACCGAAGAAGATATTACCTAACAAATATACAGAAGAAAATGGAGATGGACTGAACACAAGCTGAAGGGATATTCATATGAAATGATATGACATATGGTTGAGAGAGACCCAAACAGGAAGCGGTGAGTTGCACATCAAAAAGTAATCTTGTGCAGATCGCACGAAGAGGATATGAAACCTTGTGAACAGTTGTTGGGACAGTTGGAAAAGAATGCAAGAAACAGAGCGATATGAAGATATGCTACTAAAGCCATACTATCGTTATTCCCTAATGATCTAAGTAACACATAGAGCTTCTACAGCACATCTCCATTTCGACCTATTCTCTGTGGTCCTCTTTGGCTGGCCCCACATTTGCCTATGGTTCTCACCCCCTGCTCATACGATTTACGTCATATGCCACCGTTGGACACCCAACTAGCCATTTCCTATTCGGGTTCCACTCAAGCGATGGCCTGGGTGTGATGTTATTCGATGGTCTCCTCAGTCTATACCCAATCCACTACCATTTTCTCCTACATATTTGTTGAACAATCGGCGCCTGGTTAGTTTGTTCTCATAGGTTCTCGTTGCTAATTCTTTCTGACCATTTGATCGTCAGTATGGCGCGTAAGCAGCCGTTGATAAGTGTACTATAGGTTGCAAGAAATGCTTTTCGTGACACTCTAAGTTTCTGACCCATATAGAAGAACTGAATTAATATTAGGTTTCGAAAATTCGAATCTTGTTCTTTATGCTGTGGAGTGCGGAAGATTTCCCATTCAATTTCAAGTTAATGAAGGTGTATCTTGCCTTTCCAACTCTAGTTTTGACATCCTTATCCGTGACGTTCGCGTATAGTCGGAACGATGCTTCCTAGACACCTGAAGGAGGCAACCTCTGTTAAACTTCTCCCTTTGATGGTGATTAGTACCTGTTGTTGGTTGGTTGGTTATCTTCACCACCTGAAGTCCTGTCTTCGCTACTTATTTTGTTTGCCAACTTGTTGGTTTTCGCCCTTAAATCTTCAAGTTTATGCGCCACTAAACATAAGTCGTCCGCGAAATTCAGATCTTATAGAATCTTCTTATTGGTCAGTGCAGCGTATTCCTGTCTTCTCACTACCTATGCACAGGCTGACGCATAATCCAGTCCACCACAGCTATGAATATCATCCGTGATAACAGGCAGCTTCGTCTTACTCATGTATTAACTTCAAACTCCTCACTGAGTTTTCTGTTGTGGATCACCTGAAACTTACCATCATTCATAAAGCTGTCGAATGATGAGATTGATGAAGATTTGGCACACACCATAGTATTCAAGCATTTTCCAAACTCCTTCTCAGTCAACGCTGTCTGCTGAAAGCCTTTTCAAAGTCAATGAAGTTAAGTTACAGGTTTGACTGCCATTCTATGCTCTCTCCGATGATGAAGCGTAGAGATGCAATTTGATGAGCATATAATCTACCTTTCCGGAATCCAGCTTATCTAGGTTAGCAAAATCCTGAATTCGTTTCTTCTCCTCTATTCTCTCCAGGATGATTATTATTATCATTGTTACTATTGTTCCTAGTGAAACATAGTGCTTCAACTGCACGCCTCCAATTGCTTCTGTCTTCTGCTGTACTTTTCACCTGCATCCATGTTAGTCCATACTGTTTCAACTCCTCTTCAAACGATCTCCTCCATGTCATTCTTGGACGTCCCACTCGCCGCTTCCCTTTCTGGTTCCACTCGAGCTATGGCCTGACACGCGATGTCACCCAACGGCCTCCTCAGTGAGTGTCCAATCCATCTCCACTTACTCCTGCATATTTGTTGAGCGATTGGTTCTTGTTTTGTTTGTTCCCATAGCTTCTTGTTTGTGATTCTTTCCGGCCATCTGATCTTGAGTATAGAAAGAAGACAGTTGTTGATAAAGGTCTGCAACAGGCTGTTGGAAATATTCTTTGTGACCCGCCAAGTTTCTGATCCGTATAGAAGAACTGACTGACTTCACGTTTGTATTGAAAATCCGAATTTTGTTGTTGATGCTGAGTGACGAAGATTTCCAGATTGGTTTCAGGTTGATGAATGTGTTCCTCGCCTTCCCGTTTCTCGATTTGACATCCTCGTCCGTTCCTCCTGTAGTTGAGACAATGCTCCCTAGATAAGTGAATGAAGTAACCTCTTTCAAATCCCTCCCATTGATGGTGATTGACGCTGGATGTTGCTGCTGCTGTTGTTGTTGGTTGATTATTTTCATAACCTCCGTGTTGTCTATGTTCACCTGGAGTCCTGTCTTTGCTGCTTCTTCAACCAGTTTGTCGGTTTTCGCCTGTGAGTCTTCGATTTTGTGTGACATCAAGGATGATGCGACTTAGTATTTCACTTGGTGTGGACAACAGCATGCTTCCGCTTCAGTACTATAGCCATACATTCTATCCGTATCAAAAAGAATAATAATAATAACTCTATTCTAGGCAATCTACAATATCGGAATGAAATAATTTTAACAATAAAATCAATTTTTTTTCAAAAAATTCTTATTTTCAACCAATTTATCAATTTTCTTGCAAATTCTCAGTGGACTGAGTGAAATGAATATATATGTTTTGATTACACAAATCGTCAACATGATAATAATAATAAATGCTTACAAAAATATAATCAATATAATTGTATTTCATTCATATGGAGAGAGAGAAAATTAGCCACCAAATACCCTGATTTATTATAAATTTTTATATTTTAGATAGTAAGAAATATTTATATAGCCAGAGTTGTAAAAGGCTGTTTCTCAAAATATGAAATGAAACTCTGAAATTGTGTTTTGTAAACGAAGCACTGGGATAGGATAGGGTAGGATAGGATAGGATATGATTTGAGAATTGTCACTAACATTTTTTTATGTATAGATATATACACAGAAAATAGTGGATATGTTTGTTTGTTAATATTTTCGGGGTTGGAAGTGGGTTGTGTGTGTGTGTGTGGTGGCGGAGGGGAAATTGTATGCATGTGTGTGTGCGTGTGTGAATGTGATCTTATCAATCTATCATTAAGCCTGTCTGGTTACCTACTTCCTTTCTACTCTTTCTCCTATAGGCGAAATCGGGATGACGTAGGTGGACGGAGTTAAGTAGTAGTAGTAGTAGTACCTACTTTGATATTAAGGCATGAAGAGAGCGAGAGAGAGCACTGGCAATAGTAAGTATGATGTATGCATATATGCTTGTGTTTGCCTGTCTACCATCCTGAATGAGTGAATGAGTATACTATCAGGTTAGAGGAAGATACGCATGGAGAGAGAGTGAAAGAGAATTAACTACCTAGTTAAATAACAGCAAAAGAAGTTGCAGAGTGAGGTAGGGCAAATAGAAAGTCAAATACACACACTGCGCTTGTATGTATCTGTGAGTGTGTGACAGTAAAAATCAATCGTACTCTATAAGCATCATATTTATTTCATTGATATATTATGCTGCTTCCATCAAAATTCCTTCATATATATTCTAGTGCTTTGAACAAACTGTGATTATATTGTACTATATATATGTATTTCTTTAAACACTACTGATATTATTGAGGATTTCTTTCACAAAAATGAAGCATTTAAACAAATAATTTTTTTTGAACATCCCTAACACTATTCATTGTTCAATGGGAATTAAATCTGCCTGTTGTAATTGATATCTTTTGTTTATATGCATAAGAGCAGATCATCTATTTTATTATTGTTAGTTATACGCATGTATGCATTGGGATTATAATAAAACAGTAATATATATTGTAAAAGCAAAAGAATTCATTAATTTACAAGAGGATATAGTGAACAATTTATAAAGGATATTTTAGCTGACTGAAGCTTTTATTGGACAACTGATAGCCTGAATTGATATAGTTATTTTGTAAAGAATACTTTTACACCAAAATCCACATACATGGACTTTTTGTCTTGCATTGATTTGATGGTATTGGATTCATGTAAACTACAAATATGCCTCATTTAGTAGTTGATAAATTAACTAATATCTGGTTTAATACATTATTATTAGTCACATATTTGGAAACTACATGAAAGGTTAACTAATGATAATGTTATTAACTGCAAACTTTATCACAATTCTCCTCTTTCTACTTCTGCATCTTGTCTTTCCTGTTCTTATATAGAATTACAAGATTTAAATTTACCTACCGTAGCACACATATTTAATGTATAAATGAAGCAATTTAAACAAATGAGATGATTATTCAATATTCAATGGTATTTACAAGGAATTAATTTTCAACGTACTATGCATATGCATATATATTATATTCAGTTAAATAAAGGACAATTATTGTTATGACTTTTATGCTTAGTACTTTTTCGATTACGTAATAATAAAAATAATAATAATCATAATGGATGACAAACCAGATTTATCGCATTTAACTCCTGAAGAAAGAAGAATTATTGAAGATGTAATGAATAGACAAAAACAAGAAGAGGCTAAAGATGCTCAGTTAGTGAGGTAAGTGATCCACTGTCTACATTTTGTCCTAATAACTTCCTTAGTAGTTTGTTACTTGTTCTTTTCTTTAAACCCGATATTTAGTTTATTCGAGTTTGACCACAGATTGATATCAGTTAGAGAACCGTTGGAAAACCAGCTGGGAGTAATGGACAGCTGTTTCATCCTAGTTTGGGGAATCATCGGCAGTACGCACCCACTGGGCTTCTCTAACTGATATCAAACCGTGATCAAACTCGCATAAACAAATCTAATCCTTACAAGTCACACTTTTGAAAATTTAGTTTATTGTTAATTTTAAAAAGTTTTTTAATTATTTATCAGGTGTATTTCATTCCTTAGCTTTCTAAGTGGAACCTACGACTTTAGGCTTGAACTTTGAAGTTCTAATAGCGGTGATCTTATTTTAACGCGGTGGGGATGCTAGCCCCACAACCAACCTGACAACCTTTTCTACTGGGTTTATTGACATTTAAGAGAGGTTTGCGAGTACGTAGGCAGGGGATCTTACCCTAGACCACGTGCGTCGTTGGCGTGCATTCCACCACCTGACCACTGACGATTTCAAAAGGTCACTTTTTTAATTGAATCCTATGGCATTAAGGTAATATTACTTTGGTGAGGAACATGACTGTAGATATGTGTTGTATTACCTCAACAAAGGCATTCCTTAGAGCTACTGTCTGTGGTAGGGAACCGTAAAAGTCCATTCCATCAAAATTAATACCTTCTTGAGTAGTACAGACGTACAAACACATATTGATCTAAGCTTTTTGAGTGCTGAATTTCACAAAGAGTCTTTGATCATCCAAGCACTGGGTCTGAATCTACTAGTCGATGCTTTCTAACCAATGTCACTTGATGAAGTGTGGCTGTAATCGATTGTCGTAACTATCAATGGACCTAACTGGTATTCAACTTCAAATTTAGACTGATTTCCATTGAAATCTCATTAAAAATAGAGCAGATTATATAGACATCGGCAAGCTTTCATCTTTGGTAAAGGTGTAATATTCACTTAAACAAACGGCATTTACACTATTCAACACTCCACTGCCTTACTTCATGTCTATGAAGAATGGTAGCTGAAAATGGAAAACATGAAAAGCTTACAGAAACTCACTACAGGTTCATTCGTTGGGTTCTTCACATTAAGTGGGTTTGATTGATAACTGATGATGAGATTAGGTGGTGAGTAGATCTCTGTTGACGTGCATTACACCTACTGACCTCTTAACTTCCTCGATAGGGAATATTACGGGAAGTTGTATCTAGCCGAAAAGTTCCTAGAATTAGACAGATCATTAGTACATAAATCTTCGATAATTTTTGTTCTTGATGTAGAAAGTGGTGGTTGCTTAGTTGGTGTTGACAATCAGAAGTTGGAGACACTTGGTCACATGACTCAAAACTGTTAACAAAGGTATATATAGGTGTATTCACTTCTTATCACAGAGATTTTCACCGGCACTAAATTATTGGATTTTTCACATGTATACATACTGATTGTAGTATCCTTAATCTTTTGTCCTCTTCTTTTATGTATGCTTCTATGAAGGGAGGCAGCTTGAAATGATGTACATTTGTGCAAAGTTTGGTGTTATTTTTTATTGAATACAGTCGTCACATGTTTCATAACGCATAGTTTTGTCGAACTGATGTGTGTACATTCGTCGCCTGTTTTTATGGCAACAACGTAAAGTATCTCCCAATATATCACTTTATCTGGATGAAGTGTTTGGACAGGAAAGCATACAAATACTTTACAAATGGAGTATGTTTTGATAATATATGCAGCTAACATATAATTCCGACACTTCAGAACCTTCTTACTAATTTTTTGTGGAATTGATTCTCTTCCTGTAACACTGTTGCATTACAGTATACCAGAAAATAAAGCCTAACGTCTCCTGGTGTAAAAAGTGTCCTAAAATAATATAAATTAGCCGTATTGCTTACACCTTCTGAAATTTTGTTCATTTTACTTTATCCCTTCCACTATAGGTTTAAATACTCTATAAAGTTTTCATTAGATTGAATATGCCTTTCAATCACTGATCCTTGGATAATGTTGGGATTATTATTATTCCCTTGGGTTCCGAGTGGAACATAGGGCTTCAACAACACATCTCCACTTTGTTCTGTTTTCTGTTGTCCTCTTCTCCTGGGTCTACGACTGCCGATAATGTCTCATTTCCTCCTTCTCCAAATCTCAGGATCTCCTCCATGTCACCCTCGCACTGAAGACCCACTTGTCGCTTCCCATTTGGATTCCACTCAAACTGTGGCCTGCACCGCGCGTGATGTCATTCGATGGCCTCCTTAACGTATGCTCGATCCACCCACATTTTCTCTTACAAATTTTTTGAGCAGTCGGTTATTAGTTCGTTCGCTGACAGAGTTTCTTGTTACTAGTTCTTTCTGGTGATTTGATCCTCAGTATGGTGCGAAGGAATTCGTTGATAGAAGTTTGCAATAGGCTGTAGGAAATGCTTTTCGTGACACACAGTGCAATTTTCTGAGCCGTATAGAAGAGCTGACTGACTTGGCATTGGTTTCAATAATCCGAATCTTGTTCTTTATGCTGAGCGCAATGCAAAAGATTTCCTATTCGATTTAAGGATGATGAAGGTGCCTCTTGCCTTTCCGACTCTATTTTCGACATTCTTATCCATGCCGTCTGCCTGTAGTTGAAAAGATGCTTCCTAGATACCTGAAGGAGGCAAATTCTGTTAAATCCCCCCTTTGATGTTGATATGTGCTGTTTGTTGTTGTTGTTCGTTGGTTGTCTTCACCACCTCCATCTTCTCTATGTTCACTTGAATTCCTGTCTTCACCGTCAGCCTCTTCTGCCAGTTGATTGGCTTTCGCCTGCAAGTCTTCGATTTTGTGTGACATTAGACATATATCATCTGCGAAATTCAGATCTTTTAATGTCTTCTTATTGGTGGTCCGGAGTATTCCTGTCTTCTCACTCCCCTTGCACGGTTTTCCGCATAATTCAGTCTACCACAATTAAAAATATCATAGGTGATAATAAGCAGGCAGCTTTGTCTTACTCCTGTATTCACTTCAAACGCCTCTCTGAGTTTTCGGATCACCTGACACGCGGAATTCTTACATTATTGGAAATTTTCTTTTCAGTCTAATTATTCTTCCTCGGTTCTTATTTTAGGAATAATAATGTATCATAGTATTATAAGTTGGTTGAAAAGAGAATCTGTAATAAATAATGAAGAGGCCAAGCTTTGACAGTGTAGTAGAAAGTTATTCTATGCTAGTTTATATATTAAATACAATAACAATGAATTTGACTTATTTGTGTTCTCTTAGCTAGTTGGTTTAATTGCGAAGCTTTCGTTGTCCTTCTAGACAACAACTTTAGCTCAGGTTTTAGTATGACATGAACTTATCTGAATTCCCCATGAATAATATAATTGTATCACTGAATTACGCAGTGAGTAGTGTTTCGCACCCAATTTGTTATTGTTCTAATTTGCCTGCTTATCAACGCTTCCAAAATACAAGATTTAAATGCATTTCTAAAGGCATTCAAAGGTGGAATGCTAGCCATCCACAAACGTAGGCCGGATTTTCCTGCTTATCGACGCGTTCCCAAACCTCACTCAGTTTACTAGCTGATAGTTAACCCAGGAACGAGAGAAGGTTAGGTGTGAAGCCAGTAACTTCATCCTGTAAAAACGCAGTACCGCTGGTAATAAGAATTAAGAAGGTTGGTGCTTTGTGTGTTCCATACCGAAAGCAGGAAATGAAAAAAATACGGTTTTAAGTGATTTTTTAATTCTTTCACGTTCCCAGTGGAACACAGGACTTCAAGCTAGAGGCTTGAAGATTCCGTAACAGTGATAATTACTTTTATGGGATTGGGTTGCTAGCCTCATGCCCAACCTTCCTTCTTTAAGAGTCTTATTACTGGCTTAGTGAGGTAAAGGAGTGCATCGGCCAGAAATCGAACCTCGGACCACCTGCGTGGGTTGTGAGCATTCTAGCGCTGCGGCACTGACTCACAAAAACATGATTTAGCTGAGAGTAACGGATGCTATTTTGTTTATACCTGAAATACCATTCTTCTTTTCCCCTCATGCTCCTCACGCCGGGTAGTTAGAAACCGATTCTGTATAAGCTTTTTTATTTTGATATATAATAAACCCACCTTTGTGAGGCTATTAGTTGGACTTTGAAGAAGTAATAACTATATTTTTGGGACAGAATTATTTCACGAAGCATATGACACATTTAGATGATAACTGAAGTTATTTTGCGGCTTGTGAAGCACAGCCTTTTTCCTTTTTTTGATAGATATATTATTTTTCAGCATTGGTTATTATTATAAAATATTCGCTGAAAACATATTTTCTTCATTACAGAGGTTAGGCACAGTATATAAGCTCATAGATTTCATCTAGGTATAATAGTTTTTACGTTTACTATCTTCAGTAGAAACTGGTACACTATTCTAATGCATGGATGAAAAAATATGATGAATAGTTGTAAGGAAATTGTTTTGATTGCAGAAATTTGGCAACTGTTTACTTCCTTACTTTACTTTTGTCTATCTGAATTCCCATGTAAGCAGTATGGAAATCGGGCTGTTGATAAAAGCAGAATAAAGCAAATTGGTTGGCAGGATTTGATCGACCAAGATTGCATTAGTCTAACTGCTTCCAAATGTTATCCATCATGTTCATGGTAACTGTGAGTGTGCTTAAAGAAAGCAAACGAAGTTAGAAATAATCCATGCGTTACAGAAGGCATTGTATTCCTATTTTATATCAGCTTAGAAAAGACCTGCTTAATATAAGTTGCACTGATATAGACGTGTGCATATACTTATATTATACTTTACCACCTTTTTCTACCTCTTCCGATATTTATTTGACTTTTTTTCAAATATTTTTTATGTCGGTTATGGTTTATCTTTTCTCATTATCCTTAAGTGAAACACTGACAAATTGAACTGATATACAATTATGAGCGCCCTCCCAATTAGTTAAATGTAAGGATTAATGAAGCCATTTAATCATAGAATGGAAGCTAGTATATTCTTTGAACTTGTAACTAACCACTTACGAGTTACTTGTCTTATCTGATAAAGCTTAGTCAATAGAAATTATGTGGTCAGTAGCATATCTAAACACTATTTGTCAAACTGTTACACAGCTGCGATGTAAAACAAGCGACAACTTAAAAAATTGTGAATTCTTATACTTTACTGAATACCAGGAAATTATATCTTTAATGAAATAAACATCTGGTTTCACATTTTGAAGCTATGTGATGTGTCCTACTTATAATAGAAGATTTAAGTAATATATGGTGCGACTTCGAAAAAAGCAGCGTCAGTTTATATGTAAATGGGAAGCTTATGGAAAAAGACGTGGAAGAGAAAATAGAGTAAGCGACAAAAAATGAAAGACTAAATATCCCTAGCATAAACTGGCTTGCAGTGTTTATAGGCAGTGAGATAACTGGGAGGTTTGTGATTGTATCAATGATAACTGAGAATCGTGTCTGTTGTCACTTGTGTTGTCTCTTGTAGGATCTTCTCATGGGTTTAATATTGATAACTTGTTGAATTTTATAAAAGACACTGGATAGGCCTATTAGGATACATTACGTTTAGGTATCTTATGTGTTTAAATACTAGTGAAAAGTGTGAATGATTTAAAAACAACATTTATATTGATCTGCTTTTGGACAAGTAAGACAAAAATGATCCAAATATTGTCCAGTCTATCAGTGTTCGTTTCAGATAGACTTACCTACCTATAGCTGATCTAACTGGTGCTGTCAGTGAAAACAATGTTTTGCTAAGAATCAGAATTACTGATACAATGTTTTAAGTATAGACTTTAATAGAGACACAGATGAACCGTTGGAAAGTAAATAGCTTGAAATAAGCATTAGCTTTCATAGAGTAGTTTGTAAATATGATAAAAAGTTGGGGATAATATAAACACTTCGTTGTTAATTAAAGTGTGTAGGTGGTTCACCGGTAGGATGCTTACCAACCACCCGCGTCATCCGGGGTTCGATCCCTGATCGACGTGCTCCTAAACCTTGCTTAGCAGATAGTAAGCCCGGCAAAGAAGGAAGATTGGACGTGAATAACTTCAAAGGTGAAGCCAGAAGGCCTATATTTCACTCGGAATGCAAAGGGATAAAATACAGCTCATGATGAAATCCATGCAATCAAACAAAATCCCTACAAAACCAATACTTGAAAATTAATCTGATGCTCACTAGTGACTGGCCCTATTCAGGCAGTTAACCTAGGGTTCTAGTGGGAAGCCGTGACCAGTAGGGTACAGTGGGTTGAAGACATTGCGAAATGGTCGCGCTGTGTTGAGAATTAACAGAAGTTAGAATTCAAGGACCATTGGATAGGGTCCCAGTAGCTCAATGGTCTACGAGCTCGCCTTGTAAGCAGAAGGTCCTGGGTCTAGCCCCGGTGGGTGCGTACTGATGAAGAGTCTCAAACTAGGACGAAACAGCTGTCCAGTACTCCCAGGTTTTCCAATGGTTCTCTAACTAATGTCAGCTCATGATGAAAATCCTGTAAACCTTATATTCTTTGCAGTCAATTATTTGAATAGTATTTGTTAATCAATATAATGGTGATCGATCTCTTCAGTTCGCCTTTTCTTTTTCTAAATCGCATATTATTATCAAAACTTTCAAAGAAATGGAAATAATTAAAGCTGTATTTAGGAGAACAGATAATTAATCTTAGAATATTTAGCATATAGGAATTAATGAAGGCTGAGTTTATAGATATAAATAGCATCAGCCATAATTATTTTTTCAGTTAACTTCTCTGATCAATTTCATGTATTTAATTGCCCCAGAAAGTGCTATAGACAAACAAATAAAGAAGTTAGGTAACTATTTTTTTAAATATACCTTCCCTAAAACAAATACATAATGATATACCTTCACAAGTCGGCAGAAGAAGCATCAAAGATAGGAGGGACTTCAGGTGAACATAGAGAAGACAGAGGTGATGAAGATTCCTGGGCAACACAACCGACAGCAACAACAACAACAGACAACAATCAGTAAAAGTGGAAGGAACCTGAAAGAAACAACCTCCTTTATCTACCTGGGAAGCATCGTTTCAACTACAGCCGGACGGAACTGACGAGGATATCAGGGCAAGAATCGGAAAAGCAAGACAAGCTTTCACTACTCTCAAGTCTGTGTGGAGGTTAACAGCACTCAGCATCAAAAATAAGATCCGGATTTTCAACTCCAATGTGAAGTCAGTGCTACTTACTATGAGGATCAGAGATTTGCACTGCGCGTCATAAAGAGCATCTCAAACAAACTATAGACCTTCATCAACAGTTGTCTTCGCTCAATACTCAAGATCAGATGGCCGGCCAGAAAAGATCGGCAACGAGGATCTTTGGGAGCGAACCAACCAGGAACCGATTGTGAAACACATAGGCAGGAAGAAATGGAGATGGATTGGCCATACTCTGAGGAAACCATCAAGTGACATCACTAGACAAGCCACTGCTCGAGTGGAACTCGAAAGGGAAGCGGCGAGTTGGTCGTCAGTGCAAGGGTGACTTGGAGGAGGTCATGTGAAGAGGAGATGAAAGCGTGTGTGCAGACTTGGAGCCAGGTGAAAACGTTGGCAGAGAACCGAACGCAATGGAGACGCACGGCTGAAGCCCTATGTTCCTTTCGGAATTAAAGGAAACAATAATAATAGTACCTTCACTATGAGTAGTGACAGACTTTATATATTAGTCAAATAAGTACGCACATTTAGATATATCAAGTTTATGCTTGATTGGTCTTCAGAGAGTAATTAGTTTCAAGCCTTTATTATCGATGCTGACTAAGCTCTGTCAGTCAAGCTTGCAACGTGGTCTTTGGCCTACGTGACTCTCGGCTTCAGTGAACTGAGATTTAGTGATAATTTCTCTGATAGCAAGATTGGGTGATATCTGTTTGGATCTTCGAGGTTCTTCAGTCTCGCTGACCAGTGCCTTTACTCATGAAACGTAAGCCCGGGGCTACTAGTATCAGTCAGTCAGCAGTATGTGATGTTATGTAATTATACTGCCCGTCTTGAATGCCACTTATTGTATCAATCAGGTCACACATTGTGGTGTGAATAATTTGGACTTTCAGAGGAAACTGTATTGTAATTTCACTTCATGGAAGTGTGTAAATTTCAAATTACGAATCTCATTTAATGTATTATTGGTTTACTGAAGGAGTTAGCCGAAATCCGGGTAGTTTCAACTAATTCGGTTGTCACAGCTGAGTCAAATAGGATACACTGCTGATGAATTAGGTCCGAAACTACCGTCCAGTGTTTAGATTGCTTCCATCTGGCTAACAACCACTACTTATTGACGTAAGTTGTATTCAACTACTCATATCGATCAATAAGTAGTATATACCAGCATGGAATTATTACTTAATTTAACCTTTTTTACTTAATACTTTCATATCGTACTTTATAATAATCTTTTTAAGTAAGTCTTTAGTCATCATATTAAATAGCCGAGACTTTGCAGAGTCTGTTTTATTATGCTGAATGCCCAATATTTATATTTACCAACTGTTCAGTTCTGCAATTTAAATAATCTTGACAGTTTATTTCATTGGGAATTATTGTTTTGAATAATTTCTATGTATTTAAGATGTAGGAGTTATAGTGAGAACACCTTGACATGACTCATCATAATTAGCAGTCAAAGAGTTTGGTGTTAAATTCAACGTCTTGATCTAATAGCCGTTAAACTATCGTTAACAGTTAATCAGTTTTATTCACTAAGGCGATTATAAAGTTTGACGTCTTACGGATTGACTTATTTCCAAGGACAGATTTCTTTAATCCATAATACACATATTTTTCTTTTGTTCCTCTACACTCCAAGTGGAACATAGAGCTTGAAAATAGAGCTTTGAAGTTTCCGTGGAAGTAGTCTTATTTTTACGGGGTGAGGTTGCTATTTTCACCCCAAAACCTCCCTCATTACCAGCATTAGTGCTGGTTTAGAGAGGTTTAGGAGTGCTTTGGTCGGGAATCGAACGCCGCACCACGTGCATAGTTGGCGAGAACTCTACTGACAAAACACCGACGCACAGAGTTTACATACGATCTAGTCTTCCTTGGTCATGACGCTGGCAAGGAGTAGTCTTCTAAACACCCTGAATAGGAGTGTTAGCACGTTGGGTGCGCAATCTGCTCCTATCAAATGTACGATGACACTACAGTATTGATCTGCACCAACTATTAGTCAGCTACGCATCTGGTCTGAGGTTCGGCTCCCGGCCGACTCGTTCCTTTACCTCGCTAAGCCGGCAATAAGATTGATAAAGACAGAAGGTTGAGTATAAGGCTAGCAGCCCCACCCCGTAAAGGAAAAACACTGCTTTCATTGTCTTTCTAAACAGCCTATTCAGCTCAAACTTCCACATGAAGTGAACTTATTTGAATTCTCGTCCATGAATGATAGATATAATTCTATCTCCTAACAATCTTTGTTGTGATTGGTTGTTAATTTACATCAGTATTGATCGTTTTTATTGGTTCGGAATTTAACTTTTTTGTTACATGACTTATTCTTTATTAGTTGACAAATTTGATCGATAATAATATGCCTGTTAATTGCTGATTTGTCTGAATACCAGGCTTCTAGGAATTCCCTGGCTGTCTACATTTTCCCAATCAAATTCGTCCCCATAGTTGATTATATGCATTGATATGAAAGAAAATACGTCGTGTCTTTTGGTAAAACAAATTAAAATTGAGTAAAGAATGTCCTTTTCGATAACTTCCTCTTCTGTCCCTCTCTCTAGAATAGTCGTGATTAACAATATTGGCGTTTTTAAATACTATCGATGTGTTAAGTAAGATCAATGGAATTACAGATGCATAAGTTATAATAAGCATAAAAATGTAATAGCTGTGATGGCCAAGGTAAGGACATTGTCTGAACCAACCTCTTTTTGGATACATAAGTTAGGTTTCTTAATGTGGATCCCAACGGCCTCAGCAATATGTAGTAGACGAACTCTTAAGGTGAAGTTAAGATTAGTTGGTATACGGTAGATGATTTTGTAGGTCTCGTTAAAATCAGTCTTGCGTTCTCAATCCCCAAAATGAGATAGAATAGCGCTGTGAATGGATTTCATTCCTAGACGTCCTTATGACTAGAAAAGAGGATGGTACAATGTGAAGAAGTGCATATGGAAAACCTACATCAACTGGTCAGTATACCCATTTTTCAGCTACGTACCTTTGAAATACAAACGCTTGGTCCGAAAAAGGATATTTTTTGCTCAATTATTTTTGTTTTTGGGCATGGTATTGATCGCGTCTTCTTTTGCTGTTGTGCTCTTTGATCTGCATACCTGTTACTAAACTAAACGATGAATAGGCTCAGATCAATTACTTTCTTTTGACAACGATAGAATTAATCATAATAAGTATTATTTTCATTATTGTTGTTATTTTGCCATATTCCCTTCTTACTAACTCAATCTTCTTCTACAGAATTTATTTTCTATTTATTACTTTAACTAACAAAATCACATGACTTACAAATATTGATTGATTTATTAAAATGTTAACTAAATAACCTTGTCTTCTTTTATCCGGTCCAATCGTATTTACCTACTTACTTATTATCGTCGTATCATGCATTAGAAACTAACTAGGTCATTTAAGTGGATTAAATTAGAAAAAAAAACAAAGAATTTCTTCTACTTTTTTTATAAATTTGTCCTACTTCACAAGGATAATCATAATAATAATAATGCATTATTGACCTTAATAACATTATCCATCAGCTTTAATGAAATATTGCTTAATGAATAAAGAAGAATAATGTTGAAAATTATTCAAAAAAAGTTGTTTTTACTTTTCTCATCTCCCTTTTTTTTATAAAAAGACAACTTAATAAAACAATGATAAAAATTAAAAGTTTGATAAATTTATCAAAAGGAAATATTGAACCTTGAAAATGCGTTATGTACCTCGATAGTTCAATGTTCAATGTTCGACGTCCATACGGGACGTCCGGGTTCGACTTCCGGCCGATGCACTTCTAAACGCCCCCGAGTTTATTGCCAGCTACTACGCCAAAAAAGTGGAGGGAAGCTTGAGTGTGAAATTAGGAATCTCACCCTGTAAGAGAACAACACGACCACTAATGAAAGTTAAAAACTTTTATCCATATTTCCCACTTAAAACTCAATGGAATAGAAAAATGCAGTCACATTGATACTATCATTAGTTAAATAAATACATAATCTTTTAGGTGATACTGTTTCCCATAGGGCTCGAATGCTGTATCTCTCCCCTCAAGCATTAATTAGTTTCTCTTAATTAGCAACCTTAAAAGTGACACTTTTATGTCAAATTTCAAATTCTCAATAGATATAAATAGCCATTCAGTAATAAATTGCAAACTGACATCTTTTTTATGCATTGATATTCTTGGATAAAAAGCCAGTATGTGTCGATTCTATCCCAGTGGTTGAATGCTCAAAGGAGGTTGGCTAAGTGACCTGAATATCCTGAGTTCGATTTCCAGTTGGTTCGTAGGTACTTACTGATAAAGAGTTCCAAAGAGAGGGGACGAAACAAGTGTTTAGTACTCCCTGGTGTCCATTAATTCTCTAATTGGTATCAATCTGTGATCTAACTCTAAATAAATTTGGTTTCTTCGATTGAACACAAGTCAGTAACTAATATCATGCTTCCTGTCCTTCATTTAGTGCAGTGTGATTTCCAAAATTCAGGTTTGAAGTGTGGTCACTATTTTAGATCACTTTCTATCACGGTGCATTCTGAAATGTTGCTATCAGATGGTTGAAGGTAATCGGCAGGAAGCCTTCGATCTAGGTTTCTTGCTTGTTAGCACTTGCCATCCAGGTGTATCTGTTTAAATATTTTACAGTAATCTTCTAAGAAAATATTCAAGCCGTCAGTATGTTTGAATATACATAAGTGTACGCCTAACAATTGATTTGTTCTTGTGAAGCATTAAACAGTAACCACATGAAGCATTAATTTCTGTAGGCACATTAAGTTGGCCAGCGGTGCGGCCTTATTATACGACAGATATTGCCTTCTAGACATAGGCACTCTCACCAATCTTTCATTTGATGTCATTTATAGTGTGAAGTGATATCATTACGACTGTTCTTAACATAGTAATGCATTTTGTTAAATATGTAAGTTTTACTAGAGGTAAAGTAGAAACCTTTGTGTTTTATATGATTGTCCAACATTTTATTAATATATTAAATATTATCCATCTTCGTGCACTTAGTGCAGGGTTCGATTCCCGGCAGATGCATTTCAAAACCTCGCCTAGTTTAATAGCCGACATTCAGCTCAGAAAAGAGGTCAAGTAGAAATTAACACAGCTACGACTGAAACTTCGAGGCTGAAACCCAATATTTCACTAGGAACACAGATAAAAATATCTCACGTCTACCCCCTAATAAATTTAATAGATGATTTCTAAATCTATTAAGCATGCAACCAAACACTGTTTAGTTTCCCTACCTTTTTTCCCCGTTTGGATTATTCCACTTGTATTCTTTTTGAACATTCAATTTAGACCTGGTGACCTCTTTGAACTTTGTGCTACCAAAATACCGTTTTCCATGAAGTGCATATTACGATGAATTAAATCTTTAGCTTTTGTTTTAATCAGTCAAGTGTGTCTTATCAAATCTTAACAATTCTGTTTAACACAATTTTCAAAAAGGCATTTCCATCTACCTACGGGGAAGATAAAGTTCAATTTTTTGGGATTTTCGAGCATAGTATAGCAAATGGGGTGAAGAATTTTTCACCTGTTTAAGAAATCGATAAAAAACCTCTGAGAACAGTCAACTGTGACATGTGAAATCATAACAGAATTCTTTTTAAACACTTAATACTAAGTCAAATAAGAAATTGAGCAATACCAAGAATCTGAGGAAATTCAAAACTGTGATTAAATAGTGCTGTTTTAACATGTAAAGGAGGCAGGAATGAAAGAAAGGTAGATTTGTTTTAGTGACTACTTATATACAAGAGGGTTTACAGATTATCTCAGGAACGACGCTAATTGTAGCAGCATAGTCTGTTGCTATGTTCACGTAATGACATAATTAGTATAATTATTTAGATATTTTGTGATTATAGCTTGAAACCACACAGTATTTTTGGTACATTTATGGAATTTTCAGCATGTGATATCGGTAGCCCAAATTTTGCAGGCCAATCACTGATATCAGGTGTGCATCGGCGGGGAATCGAACGCCGGATCATGTGCATGGTCGACGAGAGTCCTAACCGCACAGTAGCACAGTATAAATGAATGCAATACAGGTCAAATTGTGTACAGGTCAAGGTCTCAAATATGAGGTAGGAAGATGATGTAAATATTTGGGGTACTACATTATTGATTAAATTGAATCTAGGTTATGAAATTGGACAACCAAGGCCCCTTCCGAGTAATGATAAATCATTTTTGAACACATAGAACAGATTTAATCCTTTTTATGGCCAAGGCTTCAATAAAATTTAAGTATGTGACTCAAACTTGTTCATGTGTGTCGGTGGCACAGTGATTAGGACTCTCGCCGACCGTGCACATGGTCTGAGGTTCAATCCTCTGCCGATGCACACCTGATATCAATGGTCAGTCTGCAAAATTTGGGCTACCGATATCACATGCTGAAAATTCCATACTTGTACCAAAAATACAGTGTGGAATCAAGCTATAATCATATATATATGGGTTTAAAGGCATTAATGAAATCAACCTTATGATCTGTCTCTGTAATGTCTTTTGCTATAGATGATATTGGACATCTATTTCCAGGATTAATGATGTTCGTACTCATCTTTGACAGTATATATTGCTGCATAGTAATTTCTTCAAAATTCAGCATTTAAAATTCCATTTTCATGATTTCATGTTTCATCAGGAATGATTTGTTTTAACCTGTAGCTGAGTGGTGTTCATTCAAACTGGTGCATTTAGAGGGTATCCTTTATTATCACTCCATTATAAGCTCACACTTTAATGCTTTTTGGTAAAATGAAATAAACAAATATAAATTAGATAATCCAATTTGAAGTAGTCATCAAAAAATACCACCTTCTCAGCTTTTATTCACAAAAAGGAGTAAATGTATTACAGAGTGAAAAGGATAAGAAATCTACTGTGTATTAATATTATTACTATTCCCTTGGGTTCCAAGTGGAGTAGGGTTTCAACAACATATCTCCGCTTGCTTCTTTTTTATGGAAACACTATTGTCTATAATCTCTCATCTCCTCATCGCCACACGATCTCCTCCATGTCACCTTCGCACTGACAATCCACTCCTCACTTCCCAGTGGGATTCCACTCAAGCAATGGCCTACATTGTCCGCTATGTCATTCGATAGCCTCCTCAGCGCATACCCAATCCATCCATTTCCATTTTCTCCTACATATCTGTTGAGTAATCGGCTCTCGTCTGTTGGTTTGCTTCCAGCCAGAGTTTCTTGTTACTGATTCATTCTGGACAGCTGGCCATTTGATCTTCTATATGAAATCATAATTTTGCATAAAGTGATTATTGTTATTATTATTAATATTCATCCACTGGTTTCAATTAACTCTTAGTTAACTAACGAAAGTTGAACAGTTACCATTTAAAAGTGATTTGGCTGAAACCAAAAAGAAATTGAAGGTGAAGATGAAGAAGCAGAGGGAGAAACTTCTTTATCACGCGTCTTCTATGCGTTGTCTTATAATAACTGATGATATAAATTAACAAGAAAATTTAGAAAATTTGACAGATTTTGATTTATGCAAAACCGGATACACTTCATTTCAAATCTGACTGAGAGGGAGGAAAACAATTTGTGTAATTTTTAGAGGGGGGAGGAAAGTGAAATATCCTTATAGAAAAAAAAAGTGGAAAGAGATCTTCTTTCAATCTGAAAGGATCTATCTATAAAAGAAAATCATGCTAAATTTTATTTTTATTTTTTCTTCCTAATTGAGAATTCGTGTGCGTGATCTTAAATCACTAGTGATCATGATAACTGTCTGCATTCGCCCTCTGTTTGATCAGAAAAGGAAAAAGTATGCAGAAGACATGAGTGAGATAGCAAAAAATATTAGACAGTTAAGTAGATTTATGGGAAAATAAGCACAAGTAAGTCATTTGTTTTCATTCTTAGAGTTGAAATTGTTTAGGAAATATTGCAGTCTTGGCCAAAAGAAAGACCCACTAAAATTCAACTGCTTTATATTTATAAGGAAGCTAGTTACATAATTTGTCTGAGGGACTCTGAACTCGTTCAGTTATTTACCTCAACTAGTAGTGACGTCAGTAATTGTTGTATGATTGACAACCTGTCGTGATAAACTTGTGTCTTGGCCACACAACCGACTGACTTTCAAGCCCTACCCATTCTGACTTGATGACTAGACTACATCTAACACATATGCCTGTTGAAGGATGCATTTCGGTAAATGGGGTTATGAAAAATTACTGGAATATGTAGCCGCAATACAATACGACTATCAAGCCAGTGTTTTTCCTTCGAAAACCAATAGGCTGCGAAATTATTCTTTGCACTCTAAGATTAGAGATAAATAAGTTAATCGATCATTGAAGATAGAAATATCTTAGACACATTTTGATCTATGATTGTTTTTTGATGCTTTTCAACATACCTTTGCAATCTGAGCATCCTTACTGGCTTCGAATATCTTATTACTTCCAACGAAAGAAGGCACAGTGTCTGAATGACTTCCAAATAGGCTTTCACCAGCCCAAGTCATTTCCTCTCTCCGATTCCATGGAAGTTTACTTTTCGTATCTTTCCCATGCTTTGAAGTTTCTGTAGAGTGTGGGTTGATTTTCTGGAGTGGGGGAGGATTGGTAGCTTCAACCCAACCGACCCTTTTTCTCCTGGCTTCGGACCGGCTAGTAAACTACGCTAGGTTTCCTGTTGGTGATAAAATTCACTTTAACAATGGGCATGAAATCTGGGGTACATACAGGTGAGTATTCAATAAACGAAGTGTGGATCTCTGAAAAAAGAAGGCAGAAAATAGAACTTCTTAAATATCAACATAATTATCATATGTAATTGTGCGTCGGTGGCACAGTGGTTAGGACTCTCGCCGACCATGCACATGGTTCGGGGTTCGATCCCCTGCCGGCGCACACCCGATATCTATGGTTGGCCTGTAAATTTGGGCTACCGATATCCATGCTGAAAATGTCATACTTGTACTGAAAATACGGTGTGGAATCAAGCTGTAATCAAAATAAAAAAATAAATTCAAATTAAATCACAGTGAGGTACAAGGTGAAGCGTTTATCTAGGAAACAGCCTATCAAAACATTGGTTATCAGGTTAAATGAAAAGTATTTCGGGTTAGACCACGGAGTGATATCAGTTAGAGAAACATCGAAAACCAGCAAGGAGTAATGAACAGCTGTTTCATCCTAGTTTGTGACTCTTCGGCAACATGCACCCACACTCCGGGTTTTGAATCCAGGACCTTCCGGTTACAAGGTGAGCTCGTAAACCATTCAGCCAACTCAATGACTCGCTAGCGACTGGCTACAAAACAACGTTGACTGGAGTTCTGGTGTGAATTTATGACCAATGGGGTGCACCAAGTCGAGAGCGAGGACGAATGCTCATCGATTACATTGGCTGGTGTTCATGCTAAAATCACCAACTGGTAGAAGTTGGACTTCCAGGACTGGCAATTGAATCGGGTCCCAGTGGCTGAATGTTCTACGAGCTTGCCTTACAACCTGAAGGTCATGAGTTTGAACCCCGGTGAGTGAGTACTTCTGAAGAATCCCCAATAAGGATGAGACGGCTAGCCAGTACTCCCTGGTTTTCAGTGATTCTCTAACTGATATATATTCGTGATCAGACTTAGAATTTTACCACTAGTTTTTATTTGCCAGCAAAACTTTATTCATCAAGTTTATAATATGGTCATTAGATTGAAAATGAGGTTACTGATTGCCGATTGCACTCTAGTGACCAATTAAATGCTTGTCTAATAGTGTCCATTACATAAGCTCAGTGATAATACTTTTCACTGCATAGCTAGGTGTCAAAGATTCACATCTTTGAAGAAAAGGTATTACCTGCAAATATATCCTACTGACTACTGCTAACAGACTCCGAGAGTAGATCAGTCAAAGCTTTGTTTTGACTGTTTCTAGTCAACTAACATTATTATGTTTCCGTGACGCTAGAGAATTCGATAAAGGGATAGATCTTTTCAGTTCATATGACGAGTTTTGGGATGGTTCCTATGCTGAGCCTTTCTAGACAACAATTTTAGTGCTACGTGAAGACAAACAACTTGATGAAAACCTTTTTTCAGCCATGATATAGTAACATGTAGTTCCTCAATATACTAGGAGAGATGAGTCACGCAATCATTTAGCTTACTTCAAGTTGTTTTCTTGTCTATCGCTCTGGATCAAAGTTCGAGAGAAGTACTAAGTGAGTATATAAACTCTAGTAAATTAAACTTATCACGCCTTCATTCCAGCGTGCTTCACTGGGTAGAACGAAGGCGGTCACTTACGATTTGAATTTTCCCAGGCTATTAGGTTTTGTGTGATTTTGCATTACGTGTTTAGAAGAATGCTGTAAACATAACAGATGTTACGTTTGTCTGTTTCATAGGTACTTTATAGGCTTTTATTTTACACATCTGGAATGTCTGTTGTAGCGTTTAATATATGGTGCGCAGAAACACCTTACAACAGCTTCCATCTTCACGTAATTCATATATCTGAACAAGGGGGATAAATATGGTTACCTGCTTAGAATTCCGCCTGAAGGATTCCCCTTTCTAAATACTTCTACAGTCAAAATAGAACTTTTAATATCTGAATTAAATCACACACACACCTACTTTTACAGTATTCAATAGTTATGTTTCGTAGAAATAAGCTTTACTTATGTATATAGATATAAAGTAAAAAAAAGAGCTTAACAGAATATTCATTGCCTTATGTCAACAAATGGAATAATAATTTTTGATCGAAACGCCAAAACATATGTAGTAGTAGTAGTTAGTTCACAGTTGGTAAGCCCAGCAAACAACATGTGTATTCTTTGTTCATATATTAGTATTATTTACATAAGTTAAGAAAGAGTAAGTATCTATCTATCTATCTAAAGACAATCTTATCTCTATCTTCTTGTAGCAACAATATGCCTTCTATGAAGTAGATTAAAACTCTTTCTAACAAGATTAAAAGCTTTACATTCCCAGGGTTTAAGTCTTGTTTGAATTATAGCGATTTTCAATTGTTTACTTTTGGTCTGATGAGTTTGATGCGTTAGTATTGTTCGTCTTCTGATCTATTCATTTTTCAGATATCTTTTTATTATCTATTGATCATAGATATTACTAATAATGAAATATCCAGGGTTATCCTTTTTGCTTCTTCTTCTTCTTTTCCTAATCATTTACTGTCATTTTATCTTTACTGTGCTTCATGATGCTTAAATATCTCCATATCTATCTGAGTTTTTCATGTCTTTTTTTCAAAATGCCACTTGCTCCGTCTGTCTCTTTGTCTCTCTCTCACTATGTGTGTTTGTGTCAGTGTGGTATGGGGAACGTTAAGAAGACCCGTTCGAGCACTTTATGCAGTGATGAAAAAACGCTTACTGATTACTTACTTAGATTATAGCCTTAGAATCTCTTGATGAATGATATGCTATGAAAATCTTGGTGAGTGGTGGTGACTTTCATTAGTGTCTGATACCCTTTGGACAGTTGGGTCGTGATAAGATCGGTTTTCATTTACGCATCATTTATCGCTTATTTTATATGCATTCCTAATAGAATATAGGGATTAAAGTGTGAGCTGTGGAGTTTTAGTAGAAGTGGTTCTGTCTTCTTGATGGATTCAATTACTATCGATTAGGGGCAGGTTTAGGAATGCATCGACGGGAAATCGAACCCGGCCTACGTGCATTGTTGGCGAAGATTCTGCCATAGAAGCATTGATTCACCTATTGTTATTTGCAACACTGTTTCACTGTCATACATCTGAAAATTGTACAGTCGTATTCACAGCATTTAAATGTCCAAATTCTATGGTTTTACTTTTGACATTGTGTAAGTCCTTAGTGGGTATTTTCAATTAAAAAATTATATAATACATCCAAACCGTTTAGTTCTCACTTAAGTTAGAACACATAACACAGTTAAAACAAAATCACACTTTACAGATACAGTCACACCTAGACTTAATGTGGAAAACCCATAAACGCTTTCTAGTCCACTAATTTTCTAGCGGGTCCTAATTCCGAAAAAAAGCAGGAAGACTGGAAGTCGGGCTAGCAACCTTAACGCGGAAAATCAACTGAGTTGCTACAATAACTTTAAAGTACTTCTTTCCATTATCTACACTCTGTCAAAATTTATTTTAATAAAAATGTAACAACTGATAAGTTCTCCTAAGCACCTTTTTTATTAGTAATCACCAGACGCTATATTGCCTTCAAAAACTACTAATTGAGAAACTGTGTTGTCTTGTATTTGTAGATTTAGAGGTTTATTTTGTCACTGGGAATTTTCGCTTCCAGACAGTACTCTTATGACAGTAAATTGCATTGAAAACACTTTTTAGATGAATGTTTTTGAAATTAAGAGATAAGTCAGTTCATAGATCTCTACAGTGAATCTTGTTATCGATATTATTATCCACAGTGTGTAAAATCTCGATATTGTAAATTCTCTATCTTGATGTGCTTTATAGTAGGAAACTAAACATATAAATCTGGTTAAACAAAGCGTCAAAGATACGTGAAAATTCCCTTCGCTTATTCGATGATTAGCAATAATCCGAAATTCTTATTCTTTTCTCTCCAATGTCGCGTTGAATATTTCCCACAACTATGAGTTTAAGTAAATCTTAGCGCCCATGATTCAATAGCATAATGATCGCCAACCACGCACGTGGTTCAGGATTAGATTCTTGTTCAACGCACTGCTATAACCTCTCTCTCGGAAAAGAGGAGAATTTGACTGTGAAACTAACAACCTCGCCTGGTGAAAACAACACTGCCGCCAATAAAACTTCAGAAACTTATAGCTCTATGTTACACTCAGAACGCAAGGAACAAATCAGTAAAGATGAATTAGCAGATTTTGAAATAAGGCACAATTATTCTACTTTCTAAGTAGTTTCAAAATGAGATCATACCTTCATATTTAGCCATCTTAAGTATATCAGTCATTCCTCTGAAGAAGAAGAACACTGTAACTGTTTATCAGAGGGTAAACAGAAAATTGGGAAATTACCCTTTAAAATTCACACTTCAAAATAAAGACGAACACTGGCATATTATTTTACTTTGTTCGTCTAATTATTTTTATTCTCCATCTATCCATGGTCGTTTCTTAACCCTTCTAGGTAAGCCGTTTCATTTCTTTTTGAACTGCTAGTCATTATTCTAGTGCTTTTTTCCTCAATACTTATTAGTGTGTACTTGTATATCACCTAGGATGACATGTAGAATATCTTCTGAATAAATTAACTGTCTATCGGGTACATCCATCGTCAGTGACGACTCCTCAGTAGGACGAAACGCATGCTGTGGAGTATCAAAGCTTTTCTTTTAACTACTTTGGTAGTCTTCGATGCCGCTTTAGTTTCTCCCACTCATACTTCTTATTAAAAAGGATCAGCAGTAATAAGTTGAATTATTAGTTATGAAATAGTTGAACACAGTCATGCAGATAATTAAGTATCAGCTCAATTTTTCAGATTCACAAAAAATAAGAGTGGTTCAGTTTTGGGCTGTTTAAAACATTTGCATATTATCTCCCACTGGTGATAATGAACACTTTTCCTGTTGACTGATAAATAACTAAATATGTTCGAGTCTGTATTCTCTTAGCGGACATGAGTTTGGAGATATACATAATAATAATAATAATAACAATAATCATAATGTACTTTCTTCCAAAACAGTACTCATGTTACAGTGCGCGATTTTCAGCATTTCGTACATTATTGCATCTAATTTTATCGAATAATAATAAAAAACAATTAAAAACATAATATTACAGGATTGGTAATGACGGTTCTTATATGGTATTAGTAGTGACTTATATATAGCCATATATATATGCAAAAATTGTAAATAATAATAATAAGGTTAGTAGCTAAGACTGTCAGTTAATTGAGGTATTGTCACCATGTATTACAAACAGGAGATAATAAGAGAGCCAGCTATTTAGCTAACAACATAGTAATTGATAAGTTTCACGCCTTACATTGTCTCTATCACATAGAACATGGACTGACCAAATATAGTATATCCTTGAGTTCCTATACTTCGTAGTACGAGCAAATAATCTTTTGTACTGACTTCTTGTTCTACTAGGTGAGATACAAGGGAAGAGTTGAGGATAGACAAGGTAATGAGGGTAAGATGATTTAGATTTGGACCATTTCTCGCATGAGTTTAAATGTCTATCAACTAATGTAGAGTAACAAGCTAATGACCTTAGCGGCCTGTTTGAAAGTTGGGCTATCTATTCTTCCACTTATATATGATTTCATCTAAGATCCTTACAAAATGTCTTCTGATGTTGATGTTTATCTAAACATTTCCAGAAATACATAAATAAAAAACAACCATTTTGATGGTACACACTACGAATCGATATGAATTACCAGAAACCCCTCACTCCAGATAGAACTGACTCACCCTGCAGTATTTAGATCTAGCTAGTAAACACTACTGTCGAATGTGATTGGTTTCCAACTACTCACATTAATCAGTAGTATATACTCAACCTTATTTCTGTTGCATTCTTAATTGCCGTTTATGGCATTAAGTAGATCACATATTCTGATTTGAATATTTTTGGCTTCCAAAAAAAACTATGGTAATTCCTAATCTCAAAAGCCATCCCATTTGTGATTGACGGATTTATTTCTCAAGATGTAACTAAGTCTCTTTGTAGTTGTTGCTCTAACAAACAAAGTTTAACTATATGCCTTGCTTAAAATTAGTAGATATAAGTATAAGACTTGGGCACTGTGGTAGAGCATAACTCCATTATGGATAAGATTTTATTTTGATAAATCACACAGTGTTGTACAGTAATATTAACTGATGACGTTTCGAGCACAAACTATTGCCACTCATAATCATATCAATTTACTCACACAACTTTTTACTTCATTTATATACATGTGTGAAATTGACTAGATATTTGAATAAAAATCAATATAGGATAATGTACAATCAGAAATAATAATATGAGTGTTATTGATCAAATACAATCAGATGGCAAATCAGACGAGTGTTTTTATAGTCATAATAAGTAACTTGTTAGAATGTTGTGATGTGCTTGAATTGAAATAGAATTTTGAGATCATTTATTATCCTCTTCTGATTTGACTGATTGGTGGTAATAACATCTTCTATATCTCTGATATTTGCACTGAGTCATTTTTGTTGCATGTGTTGGGTGCAGACTCAATGAACCAGGATTCAGTAATCAATCTCTCTCTCCACATACTTGTATTAATTCTTAGAATCTTAACCCTCTCCCACCATGCTATTGTGTGGTTGTGTGTTAATGCATGCAGTGCAATCGCTGAGCTGTTTTCTAAATTACTTATCTTCTCGGGGTCAACCATTCTAACCTTAGCTAAATTCTTATGTTCCGACAATCTGACTACCCCCGATCTACTAGTTTGACCCATATAGTTGACCTCACAGTCATTGCAAGGTATTTTGTTAATTATATTATTTTGCTTAATTGGGTCCACCGAGTCTTTTAGTAGTTTTGAAAGAATCACATTTTCCTGACTGATATCGATTTGTGAAGGTCTTACCTGGATATATGTAATGGAGGCAAAAATTAAAACTATCAGTAGTTTCTATCACATACTATTGTAACAATAGTAGAATCAGTATTTATTATAACAAAAAAATAAATATGTTGAATGAACTAGGAGTGTGATAAAATCTCCACAAACTTTTGAAAATTATCAAGTATTGATTTATAAAGAATTAGCCGATTTAAGTTAGACAGTCATTGGAAATCCGGAAGCATTGGATAGTTGTTTAGTCCTAATATGAGGATCTTCAGCAGCGTGTGACTATAATCTCAGCAGAAACTGAAACTAAGGCCTTAAAGTTACGAGGCGAACACGTTAACTTTCATCTACAGTGAAGGGATTGCAAAGTCCTACCAACTATAAACTCTGTCAGTTCACGATATATATAAATAGCGCCACCGCTTTCCAATTTCATCGGTATCATTATTATTATTGTTCCCTTGGGTTCCTAGTGGAACATAGGGCTTCAACTGCACGCCTCCACTTGCTTCTGTCTTCTCCTGTAGTTTTCACCTGCATCCATGTTAATCCATACTGTTTTGGCTCCTCTTCACATGATCTCCTCCATGTCACCCTTGGAAGTCCCACTCGCCGCTTCCCTTTCGGGTTCCACTCGAGCGTTGGCCTGACGCGCGATGTCACCCAGTGGCCTCCTCAGTGAATGTCCTATGCATCTCCACTTTCTCCTGCATATTTGTTGGGCGATTGCTTCTTGTTTTGTTTGTTCCCATAGTTTCTTGTTTGTGATTCTTTTCGGCTATCTGATCTTCAGTATAGAGCAAAGACAGTTGTTGATAAAGGTCTGCAACAGGCTGTTGGAAATATTCTTGGTGACCCGCCAAGTTTCTGATCCGTATAGAAGAACTGACTTGACGTTTGTATTGAAAATCTGAATTTTGTTGTTGATGCTGAGTGACGAAAATTTCATCGGTAAGTGTACATGAATACACTCAACTTGTTGGACTCCACCAGTCAATTCTTTTCACTGGAACTTCAGTAATTCAACTTTGTTGTCAGTCTCTTAAGAGCAGTGGATTGATTTTAAACTGTTAGCTTGTAGGTATTTTATTGACTTCAGATTAGATTCCGTCATAAACTAGTGAACCACTGAAAATCAGGAAGTACTGGACACTATAACAAATTAATAAGGTTCATCAAATATTAATTTAGAAACGAACGCCACCTACAAAAGTATTAAAAACAAAAATGTAGCAAACGCACAATTGAACAAAGCAACAACTACAGTTTTAGCAGAATAAAATGGTACCATCTTTTATTTATATGTATGTAATATTAAACACTATTCCGAACAATAATGATCATACACAATTGAAACTTTTCGGCATTACGCATTCAGATGAAAGAACAAAGTTGAAGCATGCAATCGACGAAACAACTTCCTACTTTCGATAAGTTGATGACACATTTATAGTGTGCAAAAATGAAAGTCATGCTTCACACTTACTAAGATTATTCAGTGACGCACATGCCAATACTGAGTTCACTATGAAACATGAAAGTGACGGGAAGTTCCACTTCTTCGACATCACCATGGAACGCCTAGAAGACGTTAGTCTTCAAAAGCGAATTTATCGAAAGTCCACATGGTAAGGACAATACTTACATTTTAATAGCTTTTGTCCAAATAGCTATAAACCAGCATTGGTCAAGACTCTGTACTATAGAGCGAGAAGAATATGCTCTACAGAGAAACTAGAGGAAGAATCTGAGTTTCTTGAAAAGACACTGAAGAGCAATGGGTATCCTCAAAGGTTCATCAACAAGTATGGAAGATCTGAAGTTTAAAATGTAAAACAAATCACAGTAAGAAAAAAGCCAATATACTTTGAGCTTGATTATAAAGGCGAAAACATTGCAGCGATGATCAGCAGAAGGCTGTGCACATCACTAGCCATAGCCTATCCTACAGCTAAGCTCCTTTCCGTCTTTCGAACAATTTGCTCTCTGGTGCAATCAAAAATCGATAGATATCCTTCTCATGTTGACTCCAACTGTATATACAAATTTACATGTATCTGCGAGAGCAGTTACATTGGAAGAACAGAAAGAAGAGCATATTTACGATCTTCTGACATGTACCAAAAAGCTTACGTCTAAAGGGAACAAATGCTTTAAACAGTGCCATCGCTAGGCATCTTCTTGACATGGGTCATGAGGTAGACGTCAAAAAGTCGTTCAAAATTATCAATAGGCAAAAGAGCTCAATTCTCCTTAGGTTTGCTGAAGCCATTTCCATCAAACGCCTAAAACCTGATTTGTGCTTTCAGAAAGAAGCGGTTATCAGTCTTTCTTTGGATATTTTTCATCCGAATGCGAGATACTGAAAAGTTTCCATTATGTATGATTATTATTGTTCAGAATTGTGTTTAATATTGCGACGAAATAAAAGATGGTGCCATTTTATTCTGCTAAAACTGTAGTTGTTGCTTTGTTCAAATTCATTAAGGGGAATAAATGTGTGAAACGCACATTTGTTTCAAGTTCGCTACTTTTCAACAGTAGAAATACTAGAATAAAACATCTGCTTAGTACTTCCTCATCTTCTGTAGGTTTTTTAGGACTGATATACCTGGAAAAAATCTTCTGTCAACTAGACTTTGAGTCAGACATACTCTAGGAAGACTGAAGATACTATCCACTTGCTCAAGCTGAAGTAGGCAAAGTAGAACAGTGAACCTAGTATCACCGTATATTTGGAAATCTCAAATTCTTACAGTTTTAAATACACTCTAGTAGAACACTTCAAAACTTCATTAAATTAACCTTGAAAATTAGTAAAAATTAGCGTAAATAACTTGAAATGAATTTACAAAGTGAGTGTTAATCAGTCAATTAACCACACAAAAAAAGGCTAACAACTTAACACATAATACCTTAGTTGTATTTCTCACACATATATATGTAGGATAAACTTATAGGCTAAAATGAATGAATGCATGAACAATCAACGATCCTTATAGGTCAAGGCGAAGGAAGATATGCATACAAAAGAAAAACGAAATGATTGGGAAAGCCTTTCCCTTTTTCTATTTTGACCTATATCTATCTATATCTTCTATAGTTGGTTTTGTAAGGATTAGTTACAAATTCATTCTCAATGATGGATGTACCACTGTGTGAATCGACAAGCCTTTCAAGCCTTCAAACAAGAAAATGCATAACTCTCTGGAGGTATAAAAAGCTACAAACTTTCTGATCACAATAAATGTGAACAAAACAACTAATACATTATATAAGGGAATAAAAATCTTATATCAAAACATAGAAATTCATTGTTTGATGAAATATTTTGGAATAATCTATCATAAAATACTCTTGAATGAGTAGTTACACTATTTGCGCTGAGAAGAAAGGTAAAATTGACTGAAACAGTAAGTTGATATCACAAACCAACTTTTTGTTAAATCAGCCAAGAAATTCAGGTTTTATAGTGCTTTTAACTCTAAATTTTTTGTGTGAAATCATGTGTCCATAACTGACTATATTTATATATGTTTATTTGTTGGTTTAATGGTTTAATGACAGAATCTTTGTCAACCATGCCTGCTGTCCGGGTTCGACTGTCAGCTGACTCACTCCTAAACCTCGCCTTGTTCAGTTGACGATGGTCAATCCGGAGAAGAGAGAAGGTTGGGTGTGTTAAGCTAACAATATAACTGCTTTAGAAACTTCACAGCCCAAGCTTGATGTTTCACTAGGAATGAAGGAAAAATAAATAAATGTTTTTAAGTGTTTGTTTGGAGAAATTTGATTGGTTTCAGGATTTTATGATGAATTGAATAAGCAGGAAAAAATGGAGGTGGATTGGCCATACTCTGAGAAAACCCTCGAATAACATCACACTCTAGGCTGTCTATAGAGTGGAATCTGAATGAGAAGCGGCGAGTTGGTTGTCCAAGGGTGACATGGAGGAGGTCATGTGAAGAGGAGATAAAAACATTTGGGCAGAGGCGGAGCCAGGTGAAAACATTGGCAGAGAACCGAAAGCAATGGAGATGTGCGGCTGAAGCCCCATGTTCCTCTAGGAACTAAAGGAAGCAATAATAATAATAAATAATGATGAACTGACATTGCTTAGAAGACCATTGGAAAACCTGGGAGTGCTGGACAGGTGTTTCATCTGGGCTTGGGCTGTTCATCAGCACGCACCCACTGAGATTCGTACCCGGAGCCTTCTGGTTACAAGATGAGGTTGTAGACCACTAAGCCACTGGGACCTGATCCAATGGCCAGCCCATGAATTCCAACTTCTGCCAATTCATGATTAAATCCTGAAATAAATGTTTACTTATTCTGAGTGCTAGGCAAACGAACTTAACTCAAAGTTGTCAAGAAATTATATTCCTTGTGATTATTAATTATCCTAAATTTTTTCTTTCTAAAATAATTCCATTAAAAAACCTTTGTTTCTTTCGAAAAGCGAATTTAAAGCAATATTTAACTTACAACCCTTTTAAAAGTTAGTTGTGTTAAGGTCTCAACGAACACCCTGTAGATTTGTTTGATAATGTGAATAAAAAAATATGCAGCAGTTGGTTTCATACAGTTATTTGTCTTAGTACGCCTCTAGGAAGCACTACTGAATGATGACTTCGATCTAGTCACAAGCACTTAGGCTTCACGTTCATTATTAATTCTTTAAGAAATTGCATAACCATCTTATCTATGGAAATACTTCAGAAAATATCCTCTCTTTTAATCGGTGTAGGAGTCATGCAATATATTCTCCTGAACATTCCCGTTAACGCAAGAACACCAAACTTTCCAGTACAAAACATGCACATTTTCTTTCAAGGTTCCTCTTCACCTGCATAAAAAGCCTAAAATATATGCCTAATATTGGGGAGATAAAGATATACATATGCATATACATATATATGTACCGTTAGGAAGAAGTCTGGTACGAAGTTCGTAGTTTAACTAGACAACAGTGTGTAGAATGTGATGATATAATCATTAGGACTGACACAAAAGTAATCATTTATTACAAATTTGGGAGAATATCAAAGAAGTTTAATTCGTTTGGTTTAACAACATAATACTATTTAACCAGTAAATTACAAGGGCAACAAGATTACGTAATAATATACTGAAATGCATTTAGAAGTGACTTGAAATCAGTCATAGAAATTAAGGTTAGTGAGTTAAAAAAGGTGACAGTAGTAACAATAGTAACAGTTAAGATATTAGGGAATGAAAAGTGGAATACATAGTTACGTAATCTCAGTGTAAAATGACATAAAATGAAGATTTTTTCTATGTACACATGTTGGGTTTTAGCCACTTGATAACAAGAAATTCAACAAACTGAAATAAAGTTGCATTTCTTTGCTTGTTGATTATGGTAAATGTAGTTGGTACATGTATATAGCGTCTAGGATTCGATTAGATATCAGCCAGTGGCTCTTGTAAGGAACTGGAAGCCTTTGAAACGGATTCCGATAAGCGAACTGTTGCCTGCCTTTCTTCTCTTCCAACGTACTTTCTCTGCAACGTATAACGTGCAGAGTTGTGGATAACTTCTTGTGGATACATGTCCACTTTCGAGGGGCAAAGAACACGACTAAATTTAAAGTATCATTGATATAAGAATAAAACTTGTGCACTGTGGTAGAGTGTAATTCCATTATGCGTAAATTTTGTTTTGATAAAGTCTCACAGTGTTGTACATTAATGTTTACTGATGACGTTTCGAGAACAATTTATTGCTCATAATCATATCAATGTAATCACACGACTTCCTAAATTCATTTACATAGTTCCGTTGTTTTTCACTTGATTTTCACTTGATTTGATTGGTAGTAGTATTTTGCATATCTCGGGTATGAGTGATGAATCATTCCCATTGCATGTGTTGGGTGTAGATTCGATGAACAAGGATTCAGTAATCAACCTCAGATGTCCCCTCTTTATATGGTATAACTGTAGATGACTTATATTCTCTCTTATTTATGTTATCATTACTAGTTTCACAATTATTTTTATTTCTCTTTTGGCCTTTTTCAATCTTCCTAATGAATTTTAAAGAATAGTTATTTAACACCAACGCCTCTTCTGTCTGTTCTATTTCATCATTTAGGTCCTTTTTGTGCTACTTAGTGCCACTTAACTAAGCCTGCCTTAACAGTTAAAGGATGAGATGAATTAAAGTCTAAATATCTATTAGAATGCGTTGGTTTTCTATAAACACTAGTGTGTAGTTTGCCTTCTTCTATTCGTTTTATTTTACAGTCTAACATAGCTAATTCTCCTTGTTCATTTTCGGCTTCAAATATGAATTTTATTCCCTCCACTAGTGAGTTTATGTGTGTCAAGAACCTAACTGGCGAATATGCTGTAGCAAAGGTAATTTCTTTTGATGCATAATCTTCTTTGAAGGTGAGCTGGATAAATACAGGATTCATCTCGGTGACAATATTCTTTTCAAATCTGTTATCATCCGCATCGTATTAGGAATTTTTTAGACAAAATAAAACATTCAGTTGGCATATATATATATATATATCACTCCCCAACAAACTTCCCAAATCCGGTGCCTAGATTTTGAAAACTTTCACCAAGTTATAAGCTAATTACTATGTATATTCAACAATTCGATTAATTTTTATAGTAATTCACTTTTTCCCATAATTATCCTCTGAGTCTGATAAGACCGGAAGTTTACTTCAAGTAAATCATATTTTTTTTTCATATCATGCCAATTCTTTTTACCATTATTTACTCATAAATCAACAATTTTTTTCGAGAACCTGATGGAAATAATCTTACTTTTTATTTGTTATGTAATACGAATACTTGGTTGAAAGTATTAAAAACTGAGGGTTCTGTTGGTTCAGTGGTTGAATGTTTGTTAGCCACACAGGAGGTTTATGTTCGATTACCAGTTGATGCACTTCTAGTTTACCAGCTAGTAATGTAGTCTGGAAAAAAGGGGAAAGTTAGACGTTGGACTAGAAATCCCACCCAGTAAAATAAATCAGCAGAACTACTGGAACTTCCAAACCCAAAACTTGAGGCACGTAGGGAATGGAAGGAAAATTAGAAAGGGAAAGTGTTTTCAATGTTCCAATTCCATTTGTTAACAAATAAGAATGAGTATATTTCGAAAAGCCGACGCACTCCTTTACGTCGCCAAGCCAGTAATAAGACTGGTAAAGAAGTAAGGTTGGGCATGAGGCTAGCAACCCCATCCCGTAAAAATAAACAACACTGCTACCGAAACTTCAAAGCCCTAGCTTGAAGCCCTATGTTCCCCTGGGAACGTAAAGGAATAAAATAATGCCTGAAAGGAGGAACAGCGTTTACATAAATGCTATCATGAAGTATCTGATTGACACAACAAATTATCGATTTCAATCAAGTGTTCAAAACAATTGAGCTACCGAGAAATTCGTGGTCACTTTATTTTGTGAAAAATACTGCAACTGAATGAAATCAGCTTTAGCTCTGTACACCGAAAGGTAGCGAGAATAATATTATACTACACTGGGGAAATACACTTTGGTTTTATTGACTTTCACTTAATGAGTTGGACTCACTATTAATTCTCTCAAATTATTCTTATTTGTTTGTTCGCATAATACGAATTTACCGCATGTTTCCACTCCTATGTAATTAATTATTCTTCTTTATTCTTTGCATGACTTTCAAAATTTCTATCACTTTAGTTTTGGAATAAACTTTGGATGTTTGATTGTTTTAATATTACTTGTGTTTGTGTTTCCTTATCGATTACAGTACTCAACCAAAAAACCTCTATGTTACATATTTCGTTACTTAGGACTTTTATGAGCTGGAGACAGATCGTTAAATATCCTCATATAGAGCAGAACTTTAGATTATAATGGTAAATAATTCCTCAAAATGATTAGCCTACAGCACTCTTCATTCAACATTGGACTCTAATTTTTAACTGTTCAAGTCGACTCGTTTAGCTGAAGGTTCGTGGCCAAGTATCCGCGCCATTTGGTACACCGTCGTATTAAGTTCGTTTGTTGGTGCAAAATCCCTAGCTAGTTAAGCTAGTCCCGAAATATACTTTTATATTTTGGACGATCACGTTGGTATTTTGATTTTCCTTTGGTCTAGGCAGAACAGATAATCTAGAAGTTATGGGTATAAGAACTTGAGTTGGCACTTATCGTACTTTCCATAAACGTCAGCACTCCCTCATCTTTTAAAAGATGTTCTTAACACAAGACATAACACAGTGTAGCCAGTTACAACAACAGACTGCTGAAAATGTTTTTCTTTGTGTCAGGAAAGTGTTTATTTTCTAGAGAGTTTCTCAGTAGGTTCTAGGATTTTATTTTATCGTATGCCTTTGTCTCATTTTTGAAGACCAGTGACCAACACATGACTAGCATCAGTTATTTAGGAGACATAATTAAATATTAATAGACACGAAGAGTCAGACGGCAAGAAGCTATATCTGAATTAAGTTTCATGCATTTTATTACTCGTCAACAAGAAGTATTCGTCTGTAATATAAAGTAAACTATTACTAGTAGTAGTAGTATTTAAACCCCTATCACTCAAAATTAAATTCAAATACGTCAGCACTAAGATACTCACGCCTTTCCTCACTGGCAACTGGTGCCTATGAGTGTTAAACTGTAGAGTGCATAAGTCAAGAGGGGCTTTATATCTACGGTCCTCGAATGTAAACCATCAATATACAGTGTACTTTAGAATAGTTTCACTGAACACACTACCCATATTGAACACTTGAGTAATAGAATGTTGTCATTATTCATTACTAGATGACGCAGGTGACAATGTTTTAACAAGTTCTTTTCATAAATTGAATATGACTAATTTTCAAGTATTGGTTTTGTAGGGATTTTTTGTTGGATTGGTTGGGGGATTTCATCATGAGCTGCAATCAGTTAGAGAACCATTGGAAAACCTGCAGAGAGTACTAAACATCTGTTTCGTCCTAGTTTTGGACTCTTCAGTAGTACGCACTCACCGTGCTGATGAACAGTTCCAAACTAGGATGAAACAACTGTCCAGTACTCCTAGGTTTCCCAATGGTCCGCTAACTTATTTCAGTTCATGCTGAGATCCCCCAACCAATTAAATATGACTAAGTTTCTTCAAAATATCACTCAGAAAAAGCATGGAAACTACGGAACTGTTGCACCTGAAATGAAAACTCTGGGAAATTGTTTTATCTAACGAAGAAATAACGAAATCTGAAGGGAAAAAATTCTAAATAAAACAACTAAACGAGTTACTACATTGAAATCTTAACACACGAATGAAGTTCGAATGAAGTAACTTCAGTCTAGGGTTTATCCTTAGTCAGTAAGCTTGTAGACCTTGAAGGATGTATAACTTTCTACAGAGAAAAGTATCCAAAAAAGGAACTTAAATATTAGCCAAAAATGTTTGTTTTAAAAAAGAAATGAATACAGAATAAAACAAATAAAAAGAGGGAATAAACAGAATATTTAATATTTGATTTTATATCTGATTTCCGAGGTATCTAGGAAAAATAGTTTCCGCATTGTAACGCCAGAATCTCAGATGTCGGTATGCCATGAATGTTTACAGCTACAAAAGCTAGTGAGAAAATATATCATTGCAATAATAAGCGAAGAAGAAATAAGAAAACCAAGAGGGATAAGGTGAAAAGGCACTCTTAGCGAGAAGAAGAGGAAGCATCAATGCATGTTTGGTGACGGTAGGAGCAGAGTCTGGACGTGTTCCTTTTGGATAAAAAGTTCCCGTCTGATCAATCTTAGTGCGACAACAACCGAAATTTTGTATCCAAAAAGAACAGGTCCAGACTTTGCGCCTACCATAGCCAAACTTGGAGTAATATTTCTTCTCACTAAGAGTGCCTTTTCCCCATATCCCTCTTGGTTTTTTTGTTTCTCCTTTGCTTATTACTACAATTATTATTATAATTTATAATTTATACCCTTCATTCAAGATATCTGTACAGCGGTTTCATCCTCTATAGCTGTAGAATCGTATTTCTAAACATAATTCCACATAGTTACAATTATTATCATTATTATCATTAAATGCAACAATAGTAACGAAGGGAAGTTAGAGGAGATAATAATTTTCAACTTGACATGAAGGTTTAAAGGTGTGAATATATAAATCACAAGGCCAAAGGAACTACATTACATCGGACTAGAAAACAGTTGCATAATAGGTAAAATAGTATTCAGCGAAGACAAGTGTAAACGGAATATGTTTAGTTCAAATTGAAATAATAGTATTGTGGTAGTGTAATACAGACAATGGCTTCCAATGGAATATTATTCTCACAGTAAGAATCATTGTATTTGTTGGTGTTAACGTCTGAATACTATTCCCACAGCTGAATAGTGCATTAGCACCAGAATACTATATATGCATTTGAACATTCTGTTTCATGTCGTTTAATATATACCAAAATCACACGCTCAGTGATTGGTTAAAGAATATAAACCGTATACGTATAAATAGCGGTTTGATCGATTGAAAATATACCTTAGCCTCCATGTCTTTTCTTCTACTGTTACAGTATTTGTATAACTCAAGATGAAAAATAACGAGAGGTACGAAAAAAGTAGCAAATAAGGAGCCAAACAGAACTAGATTCATAGTAAATACAGAGGTTGAACCAGTTTCTTTTTAACGCATAGCTCCAGCTTCTTGATACACATAGTCAGGGTTCCTGCAGTACAAAGAAGTGAGACACAGACTGCCTTTTGTAGATTTGCTTTCCCCTTTTTAAATGACTCTGAACTAATAGCAAATGGATGTCAATAATCTACAATATTTTTTTGATTATCATAATCGTGTGAATTATTAAGAATTTTCCAGATGCCTTCCATTACTGTCGGTAGACGCCTTATTCTTCCGACTAAATAATTTCACTAGCACTTATCTTTTAAACTTGAAATTGATAAAGTTTAAGTCACTTAGTCCAATGATACAGTAGTTACTATGTAATAGTGAAGCTGAAGGAGAATACTAAGGAATATTCATCCTGATATTCTTTTATAAATCTTTCCTACTATTACATCATGGTAATTGTTTTTTCCTAGAAAATACTCAGTGAAAAGTTGGAACAAAAATGTGAATACTTTACAGAAAATAAAGTGACATCGAATAAAACATTCCAAGACACCTTTATTGAGTTTGAATGCAATGAATGCTGAGAAGGTTGACAAATGCATTCCTATCTATCACTTCAACCTTGAAATATGAACAATGGAGTAATGTAATTAAACGCTTACCTGGCTGGCTAACCAGCAGATCAAGTTCTCTTGTTTAGATTTATTTTTACAATACGTTCTAAAGTTCGTTCCGCTGTAATTAAACAGAACACATGTACTGTTCTGACATGACGAAATTGTCATGAGATGCAGCGAAATTTTGATAGTCTTATGATAGTCTAAAGGTAATTGGTTGTTTCAGCAACAGTCAACCTACCTAAGCAACGGGAAAAGCTCAATTAATATGGTTTCGATGAGTTTGGAATATTGATTTATCTTGATCAATAGCACATCTTTAGCATAATGGAAGAACATTCAGCAGTTACGGTGGGTGAAACTCCTAGCTAACGCACTCCATAACCTTGTGTAGTTTACTAACTGATAGTTACTAGGGCAAAATGGAAAGACTGGGAGTATGAGGCTAGTAACACAACCACTATTAATATTTCAAAGACTGAAGACCTATGTTCTACTTAGAACTCAGTGCACGAAAAAAACTAATGAATGACACTCTGATATTTTAATGAAAATGAGCTATTTACAGAATTATTCAGTGTATGCAAAAGCCAACATTGCACAAGTCGACGAATTACGTCATGTGTCACTATTTATCTGAAGTCACTATACTTGCTTCTCTATTATGAAGTTGTCTGTCAGCAAAGCCTACATTAGATTCTCCTATTAATATAATCTGAATTATCAAGTATTGGTTTTTGTAGGGACATTTGTTCGATTGGTTGGAGGAATTCATCATGCACTGACACTAGTTAGAGAACCAGTGAAAAACATGAGGGTACCGGAGAGCTGTTTCGTTTTAGTTCTTGAAACTCTTCAGCAACCCTTCACGCACATTGTGGGGTTCGATTTCAAGATCTTCTGACTACAAAGCGAGCCAGTTAGTAGACCACTAAGCCACTGTGACCCGATCCAAGGGCTCATGAATCCTAACTTCTAACTAGCGAATGACCCTATTCAGGCAGTGACCTCGGGTTATAGTGGGAAGTCGTGACCAGTAGGATACAGCCGGTCGAAGGTGAGGACAGTTACTCATCTAAGAAGACACTGCGAAGTGGTCACATTTAGTCACAAATTGGCAGAAGTTAGAATTCATGGGCTGACCACTGGATCGAGTCCCAGTGGCTTAATGGTCTACGAGATCGCTGACCTTGTAACTAGGGGGCTTTGGGTTCGAACCCCTGCGGTGAGTGCGTACTGCTGAAGAGTCCCAAACTAGGATGGCGGAAACAGATGTCCAGCACTCCCAAGTTTTCCAGTGGTTCTCTGACTGAAGTCAGCTAATGATGAAATCCTGCAACTAATCTGAATTAAGAATAAAATTCATTTATAAATGCGTTATACATAAACATGGCTAGCTTATTGTTTTAAAAACATGGAAACTTAAAACAATGGCAATTAATATTCTGTTATGTTTTTAGAAGTCGATAAGAACGCACAATCATAGGAGTACATGATCTCTATGTGAAAGAAGACGATAATAAATTAAAGGTGAAGCAGAAGTTAAAGAATAGCAACTCAGGGACTTGGGAATGCGTGTTAGCACAGCATGTTAGTGAAACCAAGTAGATAACATAATATTCCTAAAAATAGTAAGAATATTAATGAGGACATCTAGTTTTAGTCTACGTTGAGGAGAGACTGGAGATAGGTTGTGCTTAGGTTGAGGAACAATGTGGGTTAATGTTGATTTAGAGACCCAAATTTACCGCTTCAAGGACACTGGTACGTTCATTACCCTTGGTCCGCTAGCCTTTGTCTTAGACACACTCAATGACTGTCAGATCTGAATAATTTTGTACGTGACTAAAGCTGTTTATTTCAACAACAACTTCTCCTTGAAATAAAATTTTGTTCTTACCACTGATATTTATAAACTTTACTAATTTTAAAGTCAATTGGTGGGTGATGACTGGCAGTGGAATCCAGGATGCGCATTTTGTCCTATGTAAGACTGGTCATCTGGATTTGCCTGCATTCTCCAGTGACTGATGGTATTCCCACTGAGGCTCGAACCCAGTGCCCATAGTTTCAAACACCAAAGCGTTATCCACTAAACCACTTGGGTCAGGAGTCTTAAATAGGACGAAATGTGCATCCTAGATTCCACTGTTAGTCACTATCCACCAGTTGACTTCAGCTAACATGATCAGACATCATTGAAGCATCTGCACAGGGAGCCGACATGTCAACCTGAGACCGAGCACTTTGGTCCAATCAACTGACGAGAAAATCTAAAGTAAAATTAAATGATTTACTAATTTCATTACTGTAAACAGTGAACATCACAGAATAGTCTTAAATCAATTGAGTACTTCTCTATCAAAGTAAATTTAAGAAACTAACACACACACACACAGTACTCTTTTGAACATTAGCAGAAAATACTGGCACAATTAGGTTATTGGTGACGTCTCTGACTAAAGAAGTTGGTGTTCATCAATGAAAAAGAATCACAACACTAATTGACACTTTCAATTATATAAATTTGTAAAAATAATTTACAATGAAGGATTATGTAGAAGTTTTAACGCATGACTTTTCTTCCTTGGAAAAAAATATTAACAATACACACTTAACCTTGACTTAATTATGTGCATCTCTGATACTAGAACTTGGTGACATAAGCCCAAATCTTTGTGAAAATATAAAAATCTCTTCAAAGTGATTTGTATTCCATTCAGGTGAATATCAAAAAGCATGAAACCACAGGTGAGTATATAAAATAAAGCAAAACCAACTTGTCGTGGTTTTGTCTCTATCTACTTGACCGGATAGAATGAAGGTGGCAAGTTGTGGTCTGAATTTCCTCTAGTAGTTGGTCTTATGTAATGTTATATTACAAGCTGATAGGAACGTTGTATTCGTATCAGATGTGACGCCTGACTGTTTTGAAGGTGTTCTATGAACTTTTTTTACACAGTTAGAATATCTGTTATACTATGCGAGTAAATACATGGTTTTTGCCTTGATCCTTACTCCCAAGTCATGCAAAAAGTGCTTTGAACTTTTAATCAGTTTCTGAATTTTATTTCCTAGTTTGTCTTCAGTGCATAACGGTCTTAAATCACAAAGGTTATCATATATTTATGTATACAAACACGTAAGGTGCTTTAACGCTTGTGGAAACAGGAAAGCTGATCAGATTGTATAAGTACAGTAATGAATCAGAAAATATGTACTCAAACAACACTAATAACTAGTGGATAACGCTCTAGAGTTTGAAACGATGGGTACTGGGTTCGAGTCTAAGTGGAAACACGATTACTTATTGGGGAATGCAAGTACATCCAGAAATGCGTATTCTGAACTTCACTCCTAGCCACACACACACGCACCCTCACCAAATTACTTCAAATCGAAGTTTATTCCTTCATAAAATGATAGAAATCTCAAGAGTGTATAGGAGAATAAGGGAGTAAGCTAGTAAAATCCACCTTCATTAGAATCTTAATAGCTTATATTTAATTTACTGAATTTTCTTTTCTTTTTTCTTCATCTAACTATTCTCATTTTGATTTTCACACGCATTCTTTTCAACTATCTTGATAAATGTCTGAGTTCATCTGACTAATCTCACACTATCAAACGTTATAAATTGACGATATCAAAAAAGAATGAATTTATAACTCATCAAATTTAATCTTTAATCCTTATTTCCAATTAATGCATGAAAATCTTCTGTTCAGATTATAAAATTTCACACGTTTTTTCTGTGACCATACCATGTTGAATTTAATTCATATGGGTGAATTCAGTACTTAGAATATTTTATGTCTTTTATGCTACATTTCCTTGTTAACCAGCGTTTATAATTATCAGAATAAACTGAAAGAACTCCTTGAGATAAAAATTCTAAGCTTTCAAGAATTAGTTTGTGGGGTTTCTGTTTGTTTCAGTTCAGACAACGGATTTACATCATTTAGAGAACCATTGAAAACAAGCAAGGACTATTGGTCAGCTGTTTCATCCCAGTTTGGGACCCATCGACAGTACACACCCATTGGGTTTCGAACCCAGGACCTTCCGGTTACAAGACAAGGTAGCTCGTATACCCTTCAGGTACTGGGATCCAATCCAATGGCCAGTCCATGAATTCTAACTTCTAACAATTCGTGATTCTTAGTGCGATGACCAGCCAGTGTCATCGGCAGGAACTCCATCCTCACTCCCACCTGGATAGACCCCACTGGTCGCGACTTCTCACTAGAACTCCAAGCAACTTCGTTCTGTAACCAGTCACTTGCGAGCAGCAGATGATGGAGTTCCCGTTGATGACATTTGTTGGTGGTCACGCTGAAACCACAAATTGGTAGAAGTTAGAATTCATGGGCTGTCCATTGAATCGGGTCCCAGTGGCTTAATGGTATATGAGCTTGTCTAGTAACCGGAAGGTCCCGCGTTTGAAACACAGTAGGTGCATATCATCAAGGAGTCCCAAGCTAGCATGAAACAGCTGTCCAGTACTCCCTGTTGGTTTTCAATGGTTCTCTAACTGATATCAACCCGTGGTCCAACCTAAAATTAAAATACTAAATTGTGAATATTTTGTCTGGTGAAGGCTTTCCCTTACTTCTATGCATAATTCCTATTTTATCCAGTTCCATTCTGTCAATGAAGACAAGCTTCTTGTAGTGTGCTGAATAATAAATATACAATTACCTTTTGAGTCATATTAACACATGCATTGACGGCACTCATTGTTAACTCGGGACCTTTTAAAAACCAAGTTACGCGTCATTAATAATTCATTTTTATACTGTATAATGGACATAGGCTGGAACATATATATGTGCATCAATTAAATTGTAAAATAGCATGATGTTATTCGGTAAATATTGACTAGCAGTGGAATCTACGATGCGTATGCTGCCGTATTTGGGACTCATCATCTGTACGCACCTGCAGTAGTGTTCCGAATGAGACTCGAATCCGACATCCATAGATTCAAACGTCAAAGTATAATTCTCTAGGTTGCACTAAGGCCAAGAGACCAGACATTTAGGTTTGATATAATCAAATAACGGAAAATACCAAATCAACGAGAACAAGTGGAAAGTGGTATATTTAACAAAGTGTTTATGCAGACTAACAAGTCATTCATGACAAGATGTCCGATGTTTGAACTCAAAAACCACGATGCCTAATGTCTATCCATTTTTTGTGTCTGTAAGTACAGCGTTTCTCCAAAATTAAAACAGATGATGCTTACTGAATTATACAGACTAGCACTACTTAGTACTAGCGTCAATGATTTTATAAACGTCCTTAAAATATTATAAATAACCCCATCTAAGACTGGATTATTTATACCATCTTTGAACAGTATGAACAATTGGCAAAATAATTCTATTTATTTCAAGTTTTATCACAGATCGGTATCATTTAGAGAACCACTGTAAAAAAAAGTACTGGATAGCTGTTTCGTCCTAGTCTGATACTCTTCAACAAACAAGTCAAATTCCTACAAACTTACTCTGTAGAACTGATCTGATGCTCACCAGTGACTGAATACCTAGGGACGTTGCCTGCAGTTCTAGTGCGAAGTCATGACCAGTGAGGTTGACCACGTTTGTTGTGAGGATAAATATTCGCCGATGACATTGGCTGTCAGTCGCGCTAAAAGCGCGAATGGAAAGATTTTATAATTCAACATTCATTGAATTCCGTCCCAAGTGGTTGAATGGTTAACAAGCTTGGCTTGTTCCCTGGTGGGCCATGTTTATGTACTCATGAAGAATCCCAAAGTAGGTGGAAATAGCTGTCCAGCAGTTCCTGGTTTCCAATGGTTCTTCAACTAACATTAATCCAATGGGCAAATTTGGAACAAATCGAATCCCTACAAACTAACCCTTGAAAATTGTGTTTATAATTTCACTTGCAGATGTTATTAAAAAATTATTATGTTTTAAACTTACGTGTTTGTTTTTTACTTTTCTCTTTTTTTTCTTTCCAAATAACATCATCAAATAAAAGTAAACAGAATGTTAAAGATCACATCAGTACTCCACGAACTGCACATATGTCAAATCCCAGTGAAAAATCGCCTAGTTCTACAATAATTAATGGTGAAATTGTGAATAAATCACATTCAACTAGTAACACAAATACCTCATTACCATTTGGGAGTACTGTAGCCAATATAATGGCTGAAGCTGTACACGCAGTTAGTGGTGGTGGAGTTGGCGGCGGCGGCAGTGGTGGTGGTGGTGGTGGTACAAGTAGTACTAATAAACCTGGAGTCACTGGTATTGGAGGCAGTCATACAGCCAATGTATGTGAATCATGTCATAAAACTAAATTTGCTGACAACTCTGGAAATTCATGTGTGTATTGCAAGCGTAGAACGTGTACACGATGTGGTAATCATTCAGAAATAAAACCCAATGTGGTAAGTTCGTATCATTTGCATTGAAAGATAAATATTTAAGAATGTTACGTATTCAGTAGAAAAGAACTACCTTTTGCCTCAGTTTCTAAAACGGTTCCCTTTTTCCTAAGGCTTTCGTAATCCATGCCACGAACAGACAGATCTGATTTAGTCAAAATCACTTTATATGAAGAATCATCGGTGGCACAGTGGTTAGGACTCTCGCCGACCATGCACATGGTCCAGGGTTCGATCCCCTGCGACGCACACCTGATATCTATGGTCGGCCTGCAAAATTTGGGCCACCGATATCACATGCTAAAAATTCCATACCTGTACCAAAAAAATACCGTGTGGAATCAAGCTGTAATCAAAAAAAAAATAATAATCAAGATGTGTAAGCGACATCTTTGGTTATAGTGTGGTGGTGTGATACAAACAATGTATTCCAACGGAATATTATTCTCACATATTCCTACAGTTCAATACTGCATTAGCAACAGAATACTCTGTATGCATTTGAACATTCTATTTCATGTCGTCTAAAGTAAACCAAAATCACGTGCTCAGTGATTGGTTTAATAGTATAATACTGTATGGATATACATAGCTGTTTGATTACTTGAAAATATACCCATAGTTTTCATGTCTTTTCTTCTGCTGTTATAAGATGGAAAGTGGACACCGTCAGCATTTGTTAACTAACCAGAATGCATCTCAACAACAAATGTATACACAGTTCAGATTTAATCTACAACATATGAAGCATCTTCGCATATCATCTAATCTGACCCATGATACTCACCGTTTCGTTAATATCTAGTCATTTCATTTTGATCAGTTCATCTGCTTGCGCTTTCTTCAGAGTAGAGACTGTATTTCTGACCAGATGCCAATGAAAGATAGCTGAAATCCCAGATAGCTGTTTGAAATAAACTCCAGCGTTATGGAACAGATATGAGAACAGATATGGAAATGCTTAAATTATTTCTAATACTACTTATATATTATCCAAGTTATCTGATTAGAAGAAAAGAAATACTTAACTTTGTTATCCGCCAAAAAGCTGATGAGATTTCTCATATCTCTGATTTACCTAGACTGACAGACTAACTAAATTTCAGCATAACTTCACACAGAAATGCGGCACTCCATGTAGCACACAAAGGTGAAGAAAGGCGAGAAGAATGGGATTAAGCTGAGCTCTAATAGGCAGAAGTTGGCTGGGAAAAGAGAAAATAGTAACAGGGAAAAACATGGGGGTTCAGTGGTATGGAAGGTCACAAAGAGAGAATGCATCTGTGGTAGTGAGGACGATTTTGAGCCATAACCCAAGTCATTGGTTCTTAGCATTCCTAAGATTCCAACCAGAAGGTCTACACCACGCTACGTGGATGGTTCAAATCAACTGTTAAAGTTTTCATAGACTGATGCCAGGCTTTGGTTTGACCACCTCTAACTCTTTTGCAACCTAACCGTAAATCAGTTATTATTGCTCGTCAATGAAGGCGTTGGCTTGGCAGGCACAACATTTTTCTTAGCCATGTCAGTCGATTTGCTTACACAACCTCATCAACTGAACTGCTGTACAGTACGCACACCCTTCTATCGATAGCTGGATATCACGCCTACCCTACAGAGACGACATAAATTGCCAAATGCCACGTCAGCCTTCTGTATCCGTGCTGAGATTCCTCAAATATGCATCTATTAAATACATTATTGTCATTCGGAACAATATTGATTTTGATTAAGTGACTAGATTATAAGGAGTATATGTTTATTTGTATGGTTTCAATGATTTAGTACCTTGTAGGAAACCCATTTGAAGGTTAATCAGCCCACTATAATCTGTCTAATAAGCATTGCTTTAACAATTCCTGACAATAGTCAGTGTTTTGTATCATGCATAATTTCTATTTATGATATTAATTAAGGTTATTTTCCCTTTTTGTTTCAAGATTCAATGGGTTTGTAAACAATGTATTCAAAAACTTGGTACTACTGAAGGACAAAAAATGTCACCCAATTCTACTCTGCCCCAGCATACAGAAACATCTGCGAGCAGTATTACTGGACGTTTAGGTGAAAGTATTAAGAGTTTTATATCTAAACCAAAAACACCGGATATTAAAAGGTAAAGTTGTTAAATGTTACTTTCCTTTCCCCCTTCTATTTCTTTTTGTTGAACACAATGGAAAGTAACTGTTTGTGTTTATTTACGATGTATATTATATTGAAGGTTTTTTGGAATATAGAAGAGAGCAAATCTTAAAACAAGTTTTACTCCAATATGAAAGTGTCAATCAACCCTTAGTGGTTCGCAACAGATGTATCCAAAAGAAACCAAAATACTAGTTTACTTTAGTAAGTGCAATGGTCATAGTCATTATGAAACGGTAGAATACGAAAGAGGTGGTAAAGGAATGTTTATTAGTAATTTGGTATCTCCATATAGCCATATAATGTAATCCTTATCTTTAACGCACCATTTGCACAGATTTTCCGTGTTGTACTACTACTGGCCTTCATATTGTGTTTTTTTTGTGCTCCTTTCACGTCTCCCATGTATCTTAGCAAGGCTATATCATTTGCCTTCTCTGACATCAAATGTATCTCAATGCTATTTGATGTTTGTTATGCCTATGAACACCTCTTTATATACTATTGATAAATCTTATCAGTAGCGCCACAATTATAATATACATATTTTTCTCTAGAGCTGAAGACAATATTACCAGCACATTTTTCTCCTTTTAATTCCATTACATTTCGGAACGGAACACGAGGCTTCTGGCTTCGGCTTTAAAGTTCCATTAGGTGGTGGTGTTTTTACGGATTAGGGTTGCTAGCCTCACTCCCGACCATCCCTTTTTACTTGGCTAACTACCTACTAGTTAACTAGACGAGGTTTAAGAGCTCATCGACCCGGAATAGAACCTGGACTACGTCTGTGTTTCGTGGGTACTCAACCACTGAATCACGGACGCACATTACCGGCAAATAATTCTCAGCATGCATAATGAACAATAAAAAAACGTTAAGATACACATATATTTTATTTGGTGACAAAGATGAGATTCTCACACATTTACAATGCTTTCATGTCATACTACACTAGGCGTATTAACTGTTTCCTTCATTAAGTACGTGTTAGCGTCCTATGCATCATTACAATGAGCTTCAAAACAAATGAATTGAAAGAATTCCTCCACAAGTCACTGTTTCTGTCATTTTATCGCTATTTTCATACACATAGATTTCCATTAGCTGCTCCGTTGACTTCAAATCTAATATTTGATCTTTTTAAGGTTTTTCAATGCTTTATACTGGCCAATATGTTGATTCATCAGTAATAAGTCTGAAGATTATTATGTAGCTGGAATATCAGTTATTTGTAAGAATCCTGTAACATCTGTTACACTTCTCATATATTCACAATCGCCGAAAACCGCGGTTACCTGAGTTCATTCTATCCCTTTGTATCTGTATGTATTTACAGCGTAAGATTCGTCTTTTGTGACAAAAGATAAGAAGACAGAAATTCCTCCTTCTAAATTAATTTCACACAGAAAGTATTCTTCCCTGAAAAGGTGGTAGCAAATGCATATAAATATACTCTAATTACAATGAATGAGCAATTTCTAGTAGCATTTTACCAATCTGCAATTTAACATACACAAAAGTATTTTGTGTCGCATCAAACACACATAAGACTCGATACAGGCAATTCTAGCTTCTTTTAATCTTGATTTAAAAAAGTTGTCAGAACTGTACAGCAAAGACATTGGACTCATCACCTCACATTTTTATTTGTTTGTTGAGCTCCGAATGGAAAACAGGGATTCAGAAAGCTCATCTCTATTGTACTCCGTCCTCTGCCGTCATTTTAAGTTGGCTTAACGACTAATCACAAGCTTTTATTTCCTCTTTGCATCATCTCCACGTCACCCTGAGACGTGTAACTAGTTGCTTCCTATTCAGGTTCCACTCTACACCTTGGTGTATGATATGACTCAGTAATCTCCACAGCTTATGTCAAGTCACCTCTACCTCCTTCTGCATGTTGATTTTGAGATAGATTCATATTCCGTCCACTACCAGAGTTCCTTCCTACTTATCGTTTCTGGCTGACCATCTAATCTTTAGTATGGACCGAAGGTGGCCGCTGATAAATGTTTGCAGCCTATTGAGAATGCCTTTTATAACATTCTAAGTTTCTGAAACATATAGAAGCATTGACTAACTTAACATAAGTGTTGAGAATCCGAATCTTGTTCTTTACGCTGACTTTCAGGAGATTTCCAGACTGATTTTTCAAGTTAGTAAAAGCATTTCTTGCCTTTGCTATCCTGCTTTGGATATTCTCATCTACATCACTGGTAATTAAAAGGATGCTACGAATAAGGATGAATGAGGTGACTTCCTTTGAACTTCCCTCGTTGATGGTGATTAGTATTGTTTTCGTTGGCTGGATATCTTCATTCCCTCTGTCTTGTCCATGCTGAACTGAAGTCCAGTCTTCGTTGCCTGCCGCTTCTGTCAACTTGTAGATTTTCGCTTGTAAAACTTGCAGTTTGTGCGGCAAGATGTCCAGATCTTCTAGTATGTTTTTATTCAATGTAATCCTATCTTCTCACTCTCCACATTCTATCTCATGATCCAGTATACCATAATTAGGAAGACCTTCTGTGATATTAGGCTGAACACTAAATGGTTATGAAATTTATGGTTAAAGGTGGAATAATAATTAGCTGTGGTTATTTGTCAAGTGTTATCAAAGAAGTTTTTTTAAACAAGTTGCTTATTTTTTCGGTAATTATCCAACCTACTTATATCATTAATAAGAAGGTTACCTGATGTAACATATTTTGAACACACAAAAGAAGAATTTTCTGAAAATGAACATGTTTAACGTGAATAAAGCAAGAACAGCAGTGGTTTATGCAGAATAATATGGTGCCATCAATTATTCTGTCGGCTTCTCATCAGCTGCTTACAGTCTAAAGAAATTATTGCTAAGTTCATGTACACAAGAGTTTTAACATACTTTCAAATTTGTACATGATGTCAGTTTACAGGAAGTTCCAAGCTTAGTTAACAGCGCTCAGAAAATTATGCTTATATGGTCTTTACACAAGGGGTTCAAGTTTAAGCAAAGTGAATGTATGCATACAATAGTAAAGGAGTTGCGTAATAAGGACGGGAGGTACGTAAGATGATGAGTAACTGATAAAATGAGTGACAATGTACTGAGTTCAACTCAAATCATAGAAACAAGAGACCAGCAAAATTACACTAGATGGAAAGGGGGTTGAGGTTAACGCCAAAGACTGCGTAATCAAATGAAAGAGAGAGAGTGTGTGTGAAGACATCTAGTTACCAGGGTGAGGAAAGACTGATAACTGCTTGTTTCTGAACACATAGATCAGGTTTCAGGGGTTTGATAGAGATTGCTCTGGCTAACTTGAGGAGAATTGTGAATTTTGTCTATTGATTGTCTATTTAAAACAAAGTAATCACCTATACAGAAATATATTATTACCCTTGATGCCCACTAGAATAGGATCCTAAAAGTCTAGACAATGTTTGTTGCATGAAAAGATTGATTATTAGCATGCTAACGAATTTATATCATTTATTATTTTATTCTTTTAAGTTGCCGGTGAAACACAGGGCTTCAAGGTAGAGTTTTGAAGTTTGGGTAGCAGTGGTGTTCCTTTTTTACTTTTACGGGGTAGGGCTGCTAGCGTCATGCCCAACCTTCCCTCTTTACTGGCTTTACTGCCAGTTCGGCAACATTTAGGAATGCGTTTGCTGAGGACCAAAGCCTGGACCAACCCTGACGCACAATCCTATTTATATACTTGTAAAGATGATGTTTCAGGAGCATTTGTATCTTATTTGGGTGCATATAATGTCCCCTGGGCTCTGCGGTCACGCAACACTAACCTTTCTTCTATTTCAGGTACCCAAAGACTAAACTCAGGCGTGAGGCCAGCAACCCCACCCTGTAAACAAACCTGCTACAGAAACTTCAGCGTGAACAGTCTCCTTGCGTCAAAAGAAAAAGTCTGTGTGGGGACATGGAATGTCCGCACCATGTACGAGACTAGCAAAGCTGCCCAGATCGCAAGCGAAATGAGGAGATACGGACTACAAGTATTGGGGATCTGCGAAAGCAGATGGAACGGATACGGACTCACCAAATTGTCAACAGGTGAGTCAGTGATTTACTCCGGTCACCCAGAAGACAACCACACACACACCGAGGGCGTGGCTATAATGATGTCACCAACGGCAACCAAGGCTCTGATACAATGGGAGGCGATCTCACCCAGGATAATAACCGCCAGATTCAACTCCAAAAGAAGGAAAGTGTCAATTATACAATGCTATGCACCGACCAACAACGCAGACCTCGAAAAGAAAGAAGAATTCTACAGACAACTGCAGGCAGCAATAGACAATACTCCAGCCGGTGACATCAAAATACTAATGGGAGACATGAACGCCAAACTGGGACCAGACAACACAGGAAGGGAACTCATCATGGGTAAAGAAGCTCTGGGAGAGATGAATGAAAATGGAGAACTCTTCGCCGACTTCTGCGCCTTCAATGAACTAGTGATTGGTGGCAGCGTATACAAACACAAGGATATTCACAAGGCTACATGGGTGTCACCAGATGGGCGAACCAAAAACCAAATTGACTTCATCACAATCTCGAGGAAGTGGCGGCGCAGCCTACTGGACACAAAAGCAAGAAGAGGAGCAGACGTTGGCTCAGACCACTACCTCGTACAAGGAACAATCCAACTCAAATTAAAGGCTTTCAGAGAAACAGGAGCTGCAGATAGACCACAAGCCAAGTTCAACACTCAAAAACTAAAGGACCAGGATACAAAGGATATCTTTACTGCAAGTATAAAGGACAAAGCCGAGACACAAATCAACACTGGCGAAGAGGTCAGCGTCGAAAAACACTGGAACAACCTGAAAACAGTATGGAGCGAAACCTGCATGGAAGTTCTGGGCAGAAAGAAGAGACAGGACAAACCGTGGCTCACTACGGACACTTGGAGGCTAATAGAGGAGAGAAGGATGGTGAAACAAAAAATTCTGCAGTGCACCGACGAGCAACAGAAACAGGAGTTGAATGTAAGCTACAATACACTGAACAAAGGAGTAAAGAAGAGTGCCAGAGAAGACAAAAGAAAGTATTATGAAGCCATGGCCAATGAAGCAGAACAAGCTGCAGGCAAAGGAGACGTCGCAACACTTCACCAAACAACTAGGTACCTTTCAGGCAAAAATTCGTCACAAATTAAGCCAGTGAAGGATGAAAATGGAAAGTCAATCACCAAAGAAGTGGAGCAAAGGAAACACTGGGCTGAACACTTCAAAAGACTACTAAACCGACCGCCACCTACAACGCGCCCAACAGTACCAACAACGGAAGCAGAATTACCAGTGAACATCAACCCCCCGACGAAATCAGAAGTCCTGAAGGCAATCAAGATGCTGAAAGCTGGGAAAGCAGCAGGACCAGATGGAATCCCAGCAGAAGCATTGAAAGTCGACCCAGAGACAACAGCAGACCTGATGACGCCACTACTGGAGAAGGTGTGGAAAGAAGGTAAAGTACCCGAGGATTGGAAGGAAGGATACCTATTCAAACTACCAAAGAAAGGAGACTTAAGTCAATGCAAGAACTGGCGCGGAATTATGCTCCTTTCCATCCCAAGCAAAATACTAAGCCGCATCATCCTGGAAAGGATCAAACAAGCCTTGGATGAAAAACTTCGACCAGAACAAGCTGGATTCAGGAGTAACAAGTCATGTATTGATCAAATCGCCACACTACGGATCATCATTGAACAAAGTTTGGAATGGCAGTCACCTCTCTATCTCAACTTCATCGACTTTGAAAAGGCCTTCGACAGCGTCGATCGAGAGGTGATTTGGCAACTACTTCGCTACTACGGGGTGCCGCCGACAATTATACATCTCATCCAACAGTTGTATGACAACGCTGCATGCCAAGTAATCCACAACGGAAAGCTCACGGAATCTTTCGAAGTGAAGACAGGAGTAAGACAGGGTTGCCTACTATCGCCAATGATTTTCCTGATTGCAGTAGACTGGATAATGCGACAAACAGCGGGCAATGAGGAAACAGGCATAAAATGGACTCACACAAAGAACTTGGAGGATCTGGACTTCGCCGATGATATATGCCTGATTTCCCACAAACTGGAAGATATGCAAGTGAAAAGTAACAAGTTGGCAGAAGAAGCATCAAAGATAGGACTCCAGGTGAACATAGAGAAAACAGAGGTGATGAAGATCCCTGGCCAACACCAACAACAACAACAGACAGCAATCAGCATAAATGGAAAAACCCTGAAAGAAACTACCTCCTTTACCTACTTGGGAAGCATTGTTTCAACTACAGGCGGAACTGACGAGGATATCAAAGCAAGGATCGGGAAAGCAAGGCAAGCTTTCATTACTCTGAAGTCTGTGTGGAGGACAACATCATTCAGCGTCAAAAATAAGATCGGGATTTTCAACTCCAATGTGAAGTCAGTACTACTATACGGATCAGAGACTTGGCGTGTCACAAAGAGCACCTCAAACAAGCTACAGACCTTCATTAACAGATGTCTTCGCTCAATACTCAAGATCAGATGGCCGGAAAGGATCAGCAACAAAGATCTCTGGGAGCGAACCAACCAGGAACCCATTGTGAAACAAATAGGCAGGAAAAAATGGAGATGGATTGGCCACACTCTGAGGAAACCAGCAAGTGACATCACTAGACAAGCCCTCGAGTGGAACCCGAAAGGGAAGCGGCGAGTTGGTCGTCCAAGGGTGACCTGGAGGAGATCATGTGAAGAGGAGATGAAAGCATGTGGGCAGACCTGGAGCCAGGTGAAAACTCTAGCAGAGAATCGAACGCAATGGAGACGCATGGCTGAAGCCCTATGTTCCTCTAGGAACTAAAGGAAATAATAATAATAATAATGTTTGTATTTTTCGAAGGCACTAGTGAATGGAGTATTAGTGGTACAGTGATCCAAAAGCATGCAACATAATCTCCCTTGTTCTCAGTTAGTTAGTTAGTTATAACACTTTTTCGTTCTCTGTAATTCCCAAGCCTTACGTCACTTTACTTCTATGACCTCTTTGAAGTAGTTATCATCTGTAAAACATGAAATTCAAATCGAAATACCGGTCATTTACCATTTCATCTAGATACCAAGCTATCAGTGTTTACCCCTATATGCTTAGTACTTGTCATTTATTAAGATCAGAAATTCCTCTCTATCATTAAATCGATTTCATAACACTTGACTACAGAATAATGTAAATGATGAGTGCCATACTTTATTCTGCATATCATACTGAAGTTTTCCACTTCACCGGTGCGTACATTAAGCTACATTAAACGTGTTACTAATTCGGTGTATGCACAGATTTATATTTCAAAAGTTTCAAAAAATCTAAGAGTAAACTATGAACCTATATTCCATCTTGTTATTATTATTCCGCTGCGTTCCGAGTGGAACATAGGGCTTCAACAACACGTCTCCACTTTGTTCTGTTTTCTGCTGTCCTCTTCAGATGGGTCCACGACTGACAAAACTCTCTCATCTCTTCCTCACACGATCTCCTCCACGTCACCCTCGCACGGACGACCCACTCGTCGCTTCCCATTGGGATTCCACTCGAGCAGTTGCCTGGCGTACCATTTCATTGGGTGGCCTCCTCCTCAACGTATTCCCGATCCATCCATCTCCATTTTCTCTTACATATTTGTTGAGCAATCGGCTCTTGCTTGTTGGTTTGTTCCCATAGTTTCTTGTTGCTTATTCTTTCTGGCCATTTAATCTTCGGTATGGAGCCAGCGAAGGTGGCAGATGTTGATGAAAGTCTGCAAACTGTTAGAAATCCTTTTCGTGTCAAGTTGGCCAAGTTTCTGACTCGCATAGAAGGACCGAGTCTACATTGGTGTCGAAAATGCGAATCTTGTGGTTTAAACTGAGTGCATAAGATTTCCAAACTGGTTTCAGGTTGATGAAGGAGTGTCTTTCCGATTCTGACTGGCCTGCTTTGAAATCTTGATACGTTCCGCCTGTAGTTGAAACGATGCTTCCCGGATAAGTGAAGGAGGCAACCTCTGTTAAATCTCTCCCGTTGATGGTGATTGGTGCTAGCTGTTGTTCTTGTTGGTCGGTTGGTTATCTTCATCACCTACGTCTTCTCTGTGTTCACCTGCAGTCCTGTTTTCCCTGCCTCTTCAGCCAGTTTTTTGGTTTTCGCTTGCAAGTCTTCGAGTTTGTGTGACATTAGACATGTATCAGCTACATGCGAAATGCATATCTTTTAGAGCCTTCTTATCAGTTGTCCAGTGTATTCCATCTATTCTATTATTATTTACTGTCAAGAAATTTGTGTAGCATTATGTGGAAAGTACGCCTATTCATAAGATTAGAAATAGGGATAGCTTATGTACTAAATAAGTAACCACCTTGGTGCTGACCGTTCAGGCTGTACCTATAACCAGCCGTGTGAATATCTACTTGGCAATTATTAACTATACTGATTATATAATAAAGTTATCTGGAAATCATTAAAAGGATTTCCTCTCTCAATAAAGTTTGTTTAAAATACCTCCAATGAAATAATCTCTTTACTACAAAATAAAGTAATATTTAAGATTGTATCACACTGGGAAACTTAGCAATTAATGGAAATTCACTAAGATGATAGTTTTCCAAACAGTTGACCTAATCACTGAACCAGAAATGCCTGTCTGTCTAACTATCACACAATATATCTCAACTATGCTGTACTCAGTTCAATTACCTCATGGGTATTGATCAAGTTTATCTATTTTCATCGGCATATAAACATTTATTTTTGTTTGTTTCTATACTCTTGTGTGTGTGAGTCTATGTGACGCTCTTCTTATAGTTTATCCATCTATTGATCGATACATTGAAACTGGTCGATCAGTTGTGGGCAAATACCTGAATGATTTTGACCATAATTCTATTTAAACGCCTACGCTATTATTCCTTGCATACTCAGCAATAGGCCTAGGAAAGCGTATGTGTGGATATATCTCTTTATGCTGTATGTCTAGGATAAGTGGAAAATTAGACTTAAAGCAAATGTCAAAAGTTGACATATAGTTTTAAAAGACATATGGCCTTCTGCCAAAACATCCAATCGATATTGAATGCATTTGAAGTACTTATTTGTGTGTTGTATTTTATCATTTAGGCTAAAATGATTCTTGAATCATTGATAGAATTATTGGAAATTTATCAGGTTTTTAAGGGATTTAAACAATATACCTCGAGAGGAGTGAACTTCAAATGATATTAGAAAATAAATAAGTGTAAATGTAACAAGAACTCTTATATTGGCGTCGTGATTCCCTCGAGCAAGTATTCGAGAAGTAAGATCCGTTGAACGTTAGACGGGTGCATGGATGAAAAGCTTAGTTGCAAGGTTTCTTAGTAGAGAACTAAGTTATCTTTGCTATAAATGAAGGCATTAATAGTGAAACAGCCTCAATTTGTGGGACGGTCTGAGGATAACTAGAAAAGGATGTATATTATTATTATTGTTATTATTGTTCCCTTGGGCTTCAGCTACACGTCTCCACTTGCTTCTCTCTTCTGCTGTACTTTTCAGTTGCATCCATGTTAATCCATACTGTTTCAGTTCCTCATCACACGATCTCCTTCATGTCACCCTTGGACGTCCCACTCGCCGCTTCCCCTTCGGGTTCCACTCGAGGGCCTGACGCGCGATGTCACCCAACAGCCTCCTCAGCGAGTGTCCAATCCATCTCCACTTCCTCCTGCATATTTGTTGAGCGATTGGTTCTTCTTTTGTTTGTTCCCATAGCTTCTTGTTTGTGATTCTTTCCGGCCATCTAATCTTCAGTATAGAACGAAGACAGTTGTTGACAAAGGTCTGCAGCCTGTTAAAAATATTCTTGGTGACCCGCCAAGTTTCTGATCCGTATAGCAAAACTGACTTGAAGTTTGTATTGAAAATCAGAATTTTGTTGTTGATGCTGAGTGACGAAGATTTCCAGATTGGTTTCAGGTTGATGAGTGTGTTTCTCGCCTTTCCGATTCTCAATTTGACATCCTCGTCCGTTCCTCCTGTAGTTGAGACAATGCTCCCTAGATAAGTGAATGAAGTAACCTCTTTCAAATCCCTCCCGTTGATGGTGATTGACGCTGGATGTTGCTGCTGTTGTTGTTGTTGGTTGGTTGGCTATTTTCATAACCTAGAAAAGGATGATCAAGTGATAATTTCACTTAGCTTATTCTATTTTTCTCTAATGTGTATACGTTATACGAAGTCTACAAATCATGACACAGCCATTACTTTCGACTTAGTTAAGTTGTAATATGAAGTGAGACTAAATAAAGTAAGCTTACCAGTTTGGGAACATGATTGAGAGAAGCGCTAAAATTCAAGAGAAACATAAAACACGAATATAGTCCAGAAAGAACTTCAGAAAAAATAGCAACCCGTTATATATCCACATATTTGGTTATCTGATTGGTTCCAGTGCGATTTCTCTGCGTCTAGACTCGAAAGGTTGATGTAGGGCTCAAAATGACCTCATGGTGACAATCTTGAAGTAAGTCACTGTTACGAAAATCAGACTACGGTTTGCACAGAACCTCAGTAAAGAATGTATTGTCTGAATAATGGCTATCTATATAATTCTTTGTGATGCGAAATAACTCAACTATGCATTTAAGATTCTATCTATTCTATGATAGTTGTCGTTTGGCTAACAAAATCTTTCATTTGATAGTAAAACTCATTCGTATTTGCATCTGGTCTGCAGTCACCTGATATATAGGCATAGATGACAGAAAGAAACCTCCTTCCCGTTGGTTACCTCTTACTCTGAATAACCTTGAATCGAGGCCCATAAACAAACAATGATTTACCAAGTAAATGCAGAATTGACTGTAATGCTCTGTGTTACACAAACACTAAACAGACCATGAGGAAGAGTTATACGGTTTGGATAACAGAAATGTGTTTCTGAGAAGCTATATGAGCCAAACTAGTCTCTTTTTCAACTGAAATCAGAATAGATACTTTGTAGGTTGCAAACTTTAATGAGACACATTGTGGCAGAACAACCTCGATGAATATTGCACTGATGAACAAGGGTCTGAAAGCTCTGTTTTTGAGACTCAGAATGTCACAAACAAACTGAGACAGTCAGATGAGTGAGATAAACTTGACAAAGGAAAAAAAATTTGTATTTCAAAATAACTGACTAATAAGAGTTATAAGGATAGTAATATAATTGTACGTTGAGTACTTAGATGTTAGATTCGTGATGCTTAATAACAGATGTTTTAGAGTACATTAAAAACATTAAGATATAGAAGACAGTTTGGAAGCTTATCAGTGAAAAAATGTTCATCCTGTTGTAGTATTTGTTATATTGTATGCTATCGACTTTATGCTCCACCGATATATTTTCATTTCCTGTGTATAAGTACAAAAACAAGACACATCACCAAAGAACTATTGACCACTGTGACTGATAGAAACATACACCTAATTCGTGCTTATGTGTCAATGATTCAATGATAGAATGCTTGCCAATCAGGCACGTGGTCCGGGTTCGATTCCTAGTCAATATACTCCTAGATCTCGTCTAGGCTATTAGCTTAAAGTAAGCGTGGAGGAAGAGGAAAGGTCGGGAAACTTGTAATTTCAAATTTCCTCGGAAAGTAAAGAATGAAAACGGAAATTCTGATAAATGTATTTACCAGTCATTAACAGGAATGAAGATCCAATGAAGCTTTATAACACTTTTTGTTAGCTGGATGCCATGCACTTTTAGTAGATATCCCCATGCATTCATATGAAAACAGTTTTTTGTTTCACTTTTCATACAAGCAAAGAGCGAAACAGCTGTCCAGTACTCCCTACAGCCTTTTCAATGGTTCTCTAACTGATGCCAGCTCATGATGAAGTCCTGTCACCAAAGATATTTGATCTAACAGTCTCCAAATGCATTTCCATTTCATGCTCTGAACTAGAAAACTCAAAAAATATGAATTACTATGAACATGAATTTATTTAAGATTATAATTACAGTTTGAAGAATATCATGAAACAGAATGTCTTGTATAATGTCACCAATTACCTAATTGTCTTGACAATTAATTGTGAGAGTGAATGTAGGGGGAGAAGCCTTGTTTCTCAGTTTTGGTGTACTTCCAGTCCTAATGTTCCTTGATGGTATTCAGTGAGAGATGATTAGTTTAGTTTCATATTTAAGCAGTATGTCTATCATTGTTATTAAATTAAAAAATTAAGGTTTTCCTTTCATGATACGATGATTGGATCTCAGAAACTAATTAACCTGATCTGATTTATATCTACATGGTTTTTATTTACTTTTCTTCAGGCAATTACCCCAGGTTAACATCAGAAATCAAAATCTTCCGTACTCTCCAGATGCATCAAGTGGAAATAGACTTCAAAATGCAGGTTCAGGACGTCTACTTCCAAAACCCTATTCTACAATGCGATCAAATAGTCTGGATGCAGATAAAACAGCTTACATTGGCCCAGATCAATCCGGGTACTATGGTGACCAAAAAAGACCGTAAGTTTGTATATGAATGTATTTTATAAATGTTCTAAACAGCTGTTTTCTCAAAAGTATTTGCTAAAGAAGTCATAAGTATTAACTTCAGGAAATTATAATCTTAAATATACCATTTTGAGTAATATCTAAAATGAGTTGTAAGAGTTACATGTACCATACGATAACTAATTTGTTTTCTGTCTACTTAACCTATACAGAAGTTAAGATGTCCAGTCTTCTTAGTAAACTAAACTGTTTTGTGTAAGAAGATGTAGGTGACCTTCTGAGAACCAAAAAAAAAGTATCCTCACTCAATAAAGTCTTGAATTATCAGTTCGAACTTAGCATAAGAATAGCACATTATTTAATAAATGTGTAAAACTTGGGCACTGTGATAGTAAGTAATTCCATATTAGTTTGTTTATTAGGTGTATCACACAGTGAAACGGTATTATTTACTGAATGACGTTTCACACAAAATTTATTGTTCATAGCCATATCAGTTATAAACACACGAATTTTCCAGATTTCCGACTGGACAGTTGAATCATTCCTATTATTTTCATTTTTTATAAAAATAAAATAAATAATGATAGTGGTGATAGGGATAATAATAATAGTAATAATAATAATATTAATGACGACATGCATTTTAAACATACGCAGGATAATGACAACACCAACAATAGGGAATTTAAATCATCAGTAGTACTTCCATACAAAGAAGGATCCTCGGAAACCTCACGGAGAATTCTTAACAATGCAGGAGTAAAAGTGGCTGGCATTCAAACCACCCACAAAATCAATTAGAAATAAGCTTTGCCGGTTAAAGGATCCTGCAGAGCCTATAAAAAAAACAATTTAGTTTATCTAATACCCTGCAATGATTGTCAGGTCAAATACATAGGTCGAACTAGTAGAACACGGGCAGTCAGACTAACCGAGCATAAAAACCTACCAAAATCCAGATTAGTTGACCTGAATAAGATCTAGAAATCTAGAGAATAGTTCAGCAATATCATTACATGCAATTACACACAATCTTACAATAGGATGGGATAAGATGACAGTTTTAAAATCTAATGTGAGAGGGAGGAGGGAGAGATTTATAACGGAAGCTTTGTTTATTGAATCAAGTGCAAATACTTGTAATAGGAATGATTCCACACCTGTCCAGTCGGAAATCCGGAAAGTTCTACTATCCCTACGACAAATAGGAGAGTACAAAGAAAACTATAAAACTCAAGTTTCCAAGTCGTGTGTTTATAATTCATATGACTGTGAACAATAAATTTTGTTCGAAACGTCATTCAGTAAATAATACTGTTTCACTGTGTGATACGTCTAATAAACAAACCAGTATGGTAGCACATTATTTGTCAAATTTTAGAAAGCAGTTTTGAACGAGGATGCATTTTCTTCAGTTGGTGTAGTCCTCATCAGAATACAGATATTCTAGAACTGACTTTATCCCCTTACCTGGGCCTCAGTGTGGTATATTTATGGCTTTTATTTACTGTTGTTCCAACCTTCATACCTTCTATAACTTCTAATATTGTTACTACTTTTTAATTTATTCCATTCGTAAAGAGTTTTGACTTGACGGACTAACTAAACGAAAAGCAACTTGGACCGTTGTTTATTAATGTCATCTATCTGTTTCTCTGACATGTTGGTATATTAATAACGCTTGATTCTGTTCATAGTCTCCGAAAATTGATATCTATTGGACGCCAGATAGTTATTTGAATTGAACTGCTTGAAAACAAAACGAATAAGTCCAGAGCGGAAATTAGAGCTACGGAAGCACATGTTCACTGTGTTCTGCTTTCTTCAGTCACTTGCAGCTGGCTCTATAACTGTTTACAAGCTTTCCTTTCCTCTCCTCCTCTAGTAAAAAGAATAATCTCTAAATTCTGATGCCAACTGTCAACAACCTCAGGACACGTTTTGTGGCTAACTGTAGTTCGCCATCCAATAAGTAAAAATGGTAACAGACAGTTGAAGCAGATATATCTGGGATATATGCATGAAACGGGAAAATAGGGAGATTTTCAGATAAATAAACTAGACAACATGCCTAAAGTTTAACATAAAAATAGCTCTTTACAACTATTTGCAACGCCGGGCTACCTAAATCATTTGGCTACATAATTTTCTATACAGCACAATACATCAAATGTACTCAGCTATACTTAGTTCTAACCGCCTATTTACCTCCATGAATAACAGTCTTTAATCGCTTGTATTTTAGAACGGCTGTCAATATACTACTCGGTGTGTTATGAAGGGACAAATAAGTCGGGAATCGGAGCATGTTCCAGATAGAACAAAATTCCGTCAAATGATCTGTAGATGAGAGCAAGCTGAGAAATTCTCTTATGTGTCATATTATTCTTCTTACTGGTTTACACTTTGAACAACACATGTTCACTACAGCGATTTATCAGCTCATTTTCAAAAAGGAACCTGTGCATAAATAATAATATCTTTGCGTCAAATCGTTATGTATGAATTTTATTCAGTTTGAACTTCTTCGTTGGTTAACTGGACCGAATTGCTCTGCTTCTGCTGACTTGTCGGCTCCTTGTGTAGATACTTCAACAGTGTCTGAGGAATTAACCTGAAGAAATCTGCTGGATGGTGACTAACAGTGGAATCCAGGATGCACATTTTGTCCTGCTTGGAATTCATCAGCCTCATCTACCTGCATTCCCCAGTGAGTGATGGTGTTCCTACTGAGGCTCGTAGCCACTATCCCTTGTTTAAAACCCCAAAGCGTTACCCACTAGACCACTTGGGTTCAGCCAATCAATACGAAAGTCTAAACTGAATTATGTAATAACTGATATCCGTTACACAAGAGGCCGCTCTCTTGACCAAAGTGGTCTAGCAGATAACGATTTGTCGTTTCAGACTATGGACAGTGGCTTCGAGCCTCAGTAGGAACACAATCACTCACTGGGGAATACAGGCACATGCAACCGACGAGTCCAAAACAGGACGAAATGTGCATCCAGGATTCCACTGCTATTCACCATCCACTAGATTATATATGCACTCCTAGCTACATACTACTGTTTCTATTCTATTCAGTAGTCAGATACAATGTGGTTTATTCATGCAGAAAATAATAATAATGATGAAATTTTCCTTCTCCTCCTTTAGTATTTATTATATGTGAGTATCTATCATTTAAAAAAATCAAAAAAACTCTGAAGAAAAGAGAAAGCTGAGAAAAAAGGTATGAGAAGATGAAATAAAAAAAAGAGTCAAGTTCAACGATAACCTAATTTCCACACAAGCAAAGCAAAAAGAAACATTTATTGATTTACTAATAAAAGTACAAAGCAGAGACAAATGAAGGTCACATATTTGATTTTATTGTCAAGAGAAAAAACATATACTAAGTAATTAAATTCAGTGTGTTAGGCGAGACGATTTTACCCGCTTTTTATATCAGTTCTCCTGAAGAATTTTAAGACTAAAATTTCGGCATATACTTGAATTTATGAAGATCAAGCCAACACACAATAGGGATTTTGTTTGATTGGTTACAGGATTTCACCATGAGGTGACATCGGTTAGACAACCATTGGAAAACCTGCAGGACGTACTGGACAGCTGTTTCCTCCGTCCTAGTTTGGGACTCTTCAGTAATACTCACCCACACTGCGGGGTTCGAATCCAGGACCTTCTCACTACAATGCGTGCTCGTAGACCATTGAGACACTGCGACCCGATCCAATGGCCAGCCCATGAATTATAACTTCTATCAATTCATGATATAGTGCGACCACTTCGCAGTGTCTTAGGTGAATAACTGTCCTCACCTTTGATTTTCTGCACCCTACTGGTCACAACTTCCCACTCCAACCCCAGGCAATTGCCTGAATAAGGGCAGTCGCTAGTGAACATCAGATCAGTTTTCAAGTATTGGTTTGTAGGGATTTTGTTTGATTGGTAGGAGGAAATCATCATGAACTGACATCAGTTAGAGAACCAGACTAGGACGAAACAACTGTCCAGTACTCCCAGGTTTTCCAGTGTCAGCTCATGATGATAACCTCCAACCAATAGGGATATATTTTTATTCATGTTGGTAGATGGAATTATCTGTGCATTTGATTGTTAACTTTTTGACCCGCTACTGTTGAAACCAATTCGAATATTGAAATCACTCGATATTTATAAAATTTAGTTGATATATATATATATATTGATCGAGATGGCTAGAACATATGTTGCGCATGCTGAGCCACCACCTTCCTCGATAGGCAGTATCAGCAGAGATAGAAATGGGTTGAAAAGGAGTTGGGAGTGGTTAAATCAAAACCTGACCTCACTCTATCAATTCTTCGATAGTTAGTTTGAGCCAGCTACCTGGGGAGGTGTAAACTGCCTGGTTCAAGTCTTCAGTGCGCTAAGAACCAATGACTTGAGACCATTGGTGATCTGGCTCAAAATCGTTGTCCCTCGTTGTAATCTTCCAAATCAGTTGAACCTTAATGTTTTTCCATGTTATGATTCTTTCTCCCCCACCCCGTCACCACCACCACCACATATCTACTGATTACAATTCGTTTGAATCTCCTACTTTCTTTCTTTCAAGTCTCTGCCTTTGTTTGCTACATGGAATGTGACAAGTTAAACTGCTGCACTACTGTGTAAATTGCTATGTTGAAACTCGATCAATCAGTATGTTAAGTATGGCTCACTATATAGTTTTCTACGTATTTAAGAGTTACATAATTGTGCTTATCCTTATGATACGACATAATATAACAACTGCAAAGTACCAAAAGGTTGTTTCTTCTTTGTTTGAGACCCATTATAGGTATTTTATATAGTACTTCAGTAGTTTAAGGGTAGAATGCCCGTCTACCATGAAAATAGTCTAATTTGGATTCTCAGCCGACGTACTCATAAAACCTCACCTAGACATTAGTAAGCTCGGTAAAAAGGGAAGGTTGGGTGTGAGACTAGCTATATTACTTCGTAAGAACACAAATCCTACTAAAACTCCAAAGTTTAAAGTTTGAAGCTCTATATTCCACTAGAAAACATTGTATGCCTAAGATAGATGTTGAATGAACGCAAAGATGTAGTGATATTTCAGTTAAGTCACAAAGAATATGCTTCTAGTGAGTTCTTATTTGTCGTTAAATATACACAAGTTTCATTTCGTTTTCTAATCGTATAAAATACCCATCAAGACATCTGAGAGAAAGGAATAAGAAGTTTAGCAAAGATATGTTTCCAGTGACTGTGCAGCTTTCGAGAATGGGACCGCTCAAAATATATATATCTGCTGAATTCCTTTCTTTTTCTATTTAATTTGCCTCTCCATTGTTCGGCATTTGCTTGTTGTCAAACTTCTGTGATAAAATAGTAAGACATACAAAATAGGACATTCTAATATTTCGTTTTCAGGAATATGTGTATTTGTAATTTTAGCACAAAAAGTTCAACGAAAAGTCTCTTTTTAGCTAATTCAGTCACTTAGTTATACAACCGTATTTATATATAATTATTTTGTGTCTGTGTACATTAGGATTGTCAAACAAAAATAAAAAATAGGCTTATTGTTTACGCTATCAAAATGTTTCAAAAATGTGATGAATAATCAAATAGTGACTAAGTAAGTATTGAAAAAGGGTTGCGTAATATTGAAGACACACAGAAAAACAGAATGTTAATGAAAGAGCATGGAGACCAGTGTCTAAAACAAATTTATGTAATAGGTGAAAAGGGTAAACAAAGGGTTGGTTATGAAAAAGATGTTGCTAAGATGTCATACAAACATTCAAAAAAGCCTTATTAACAAAGCGGTGGAACCTGGAATTATACCCAAGTTGGAAGGAGGTATGGAGAAGTTTCTTCTGTGTACATAAATCTGGATTTTCTATCCGGATCACTAAGGCTTGGGCGATGCAAAGTATTCGGAAGTCTACAGTTTTCAGGAGGCTTCTTTTGACTTTGTAGATGACTCTGAACAAATTCTCCATACATATTGAGTGACCAGTGTTGAACAGATGTACAGTTATAGCACTCCTTATTAATCCACTGTTACCTTTTCTTAGCCAAGCGGGATAATGTCCTGTGCTTCAAACAAGTGAATTGGAAGATACAAATAGAAGTGGTCGAATGCATTAGTTTATCTTTGAAGTCGTTAAAGAACATGGGACAGCTTGAGAATACCAATCTCAGTGTAGCAGCAGAGAATGTTATTTTCAGGGAGTTAAATATTCTTCTCCTAAGGATGTCGGTAAGAAGGTAGCCTTCAAATGCCACATTCATGCCATTTGGTAACTCTCAGATAAATGCAATAATTAGTATGCTCATTTTCGATAGGGATTCGGTCATTTTGAATTCTATCAAGTTAACATACGGAAATGATTTATTTGATGAAAAGTCTCCGATATTTCGTATAAAATAAATTTTTGGCTTGTCAGTGTGATTTATACTTTGATGATGCCAACTGCTTGTCTTAAATTACATTCTGTGAAAAAAATCACAGGCTGGCACGCAATACCTATATACATCAGGTTCAATGGAATTTAAGATACTTTAATATCTCCAAGTATAGATTTTGTAGGGATTTTGTTTGATTAGAGAACCATTGGGAAACCTCCCGGGAGTACTAGACAACTGTTTCCTCCTAGTTTGGGACTCTTCATCAATACGCACCCACCCAGAAGGTCATCAGTTCGAAACCCGGTGGATGTGTGCTGACGAAAAGTCTCAAACTAGGACGAAACAGTTGTCGAGTACTCCCTGTAGGTTTTCCAATGGTTTTTCTAACTTTAATATCTATCAAATGTATAAAAACAAGAGTTAATTAAACTCCGCTTTTCACAAATGTCTGTCAAATGTCTCCACGATTGTATGTTTCTGAGTTGCATTTTTCCTACATTTGTATAAACCATTCTTCGGAATAAATCATCTTTCATTAGGAAATCCGAGATTTTACTTTCGTTCATTTTACAGTCAAATAAGAAATCTGAAGTTTCATAATTCACATGTTTGAGTACTAGATAGAATTCTGAACAATTGTGCATCTATAAAAAACCCTCAATTTATTTAAAACATTTGTCTTACAATTTACTTTTTTTGTTTAGATACACAGATAGATATCCTAGACACGATCATACTCCTGGTGAGTATGGTCATGTTAGACCAAGAAGAACATCCGGTGATTATTATGCCTCAGATGAATTTCATCCTTACAGAGAAGTATCAAGACAATATCCATATGATTCAAGAATGCCAAATAATGTCTACCTTGATACACTGTATACCGGAGATTCCTTCACTTCAGATCCATCAGATTCTCCATGTCAAAGTGGCGGAAGTATAAAACATAGTGTATCCTATGGAAGAACTTCTGCACATGATTATCCTAGATATCAAGAAATGGGATATAGAAGTGATCAACACTTTGATTCACAATCACCCTATTTAAAACCAAATTATTCATCGAGTTCTTTTAGTTGTAAGTTATCATTTCATTTGATAATACATATTATATTTTTGTACAAAAATCAATATTTATTGAATATTGAAGAATAGCTTTTCCAAGAATTTAAATCAAGTGAAGGATCAAATACTGTACAGCTGTACCACTTTTAAGAGTTCCAGAAGTCCTTATTTGAAGGTTATGAAATCACCACTCGGTCATTAAATGTTAATGTGCTTGTTTAGATAGTTGAAGGCAGTCGGCAGGAAGCCTTGGACCTAGGTTTCATGCTAGCTGGCACTCATCAGCAAGGTGTATCTGCAACCTTGAAGGAACTCATGTCCCTTCTGAGGTTTGACTTGTTTATTGAGAGACATGACATGGTCATGACTATGTCCCTTCGTGGAGCGACTAATGTGAACGGATAAATACTTTTCAAATGGAAGAAAAACAGGTATCTTGTACTCTTCCATTTTAGGTGATTCATTTCGTGACTTACATCACCGTGTAATGAATAAATTTCTTATAAGGCTATCAACAAAGTAGAATGATGTCACTGTTGTCACTCATTTCTGTTTTGTTTTTTTCCAAGATAAATAAATGTCGTCAAATACGCAATATCTACATTCCTATTTCCAATAAACGTTGAATTTAGATTTAATCTTTCAAAATGATTGCCATCTTGTACAATTTGTTTCTTTTTATATTTGGAAAGTTGTTTTCTTTCTAAATATTAAATTTAACGCGTCAACATAAACTTATAGGATTAGATGACATCGGATAGCTTTAGATTAGCAGGCAATTAATGGTAATAATAATAATAGCTTGATTTTGTACATCGTTTATACACTGTACAAAATTTTCAGCATAGTTTATTGCATGATATTTTCTCTTCATCCAGGATCTTCAAATAAAGTATCACTTGACAGTAGATCATTTGAAACACTTCTGCCTGACATGAAGCACATACCAAGAAATTATGATGTCTCTCCTTTATATTCTTCAGTAAATGCATGTAATTTGGTTGAATGACAATTAGAAAAGTTTCAGGAATCCATTCTGTGAACCAAGGACACAACCCAGGAACATCCATCTCGAGTATCACAATAAACCCCAAGCCACAATGAAGTTTTTTTCTCACGATAACTAGAAACTTGCAAATCAGCAAGATATGTAAACACATTAAATACTCGCCAGAGTATAAAACGTAATTAAAGGTCATATTTTATCAGATTTAAACAAACTGAATGGTAGAAAATATCTGTGAAATATCGATGGGATTTTTAGGTAGCCCAAATTTAAGCAGGCCGCTAATAATTCAAGATGAAGTTAAAATCTTTGTATCAGTATACCTTGAAATAACAATCTCCGGATTACTAGCCCAGGCGAACAATACAAGTTAGTATATATCCTTATTCTTAGGTTAACTTGGAATAAATTTGTATGACGCTTGGCTAAATTTAAAAGTGAGCAGTGAGTAAATTCAAAATGTATATTTCCTTTCGATATCCAGTTTGAATGAAAATATTTACAAGCCACCATAAAAGTATATTCAGTGAGAGAATAAAATGCAATATGTCTTCATTTCAAGTTCCATTCCCTGTTATATGTACAGTTCTTATTAAAAACGGTGCAGTGGAAGTGATGTAAGCAATAAATATTTCAGTAAAGATAGACCAGTCTCATACTTTCTCAGATGAAAACCTTCATCTCATTCAGCGTAGCTCCTACCACAGCTGGAGTCTTGGGAGTATAGAAGAATTGTCTTTCTTCAGTCAAAATCTTCGTGATAGTGCATACTCAGAATCAAGTAAAGAATCAAACTAATAATTATCAGATCTGATGATAAAGATTTTATCATCCGGATAACAAGTTCGAGACCGTTTAATGTAGTTAAAGGTCTCTTATAAGCTGCAAAATTTCTCGTAGTTACTCGCATGAGTGGTGAGTAACCTCTGAAACTAGTTTCTGTACATTAAAATCTATTGAATGATTCCATAGCTCATGCATTTTCGGAATATATTCTTCATCCTTATGTCGGTTTTCAAATGTCCCAAAAAAATCATTCAACTGAATCTATATGAGTTTCACTTCTTGGGTCAACAAAATCTGAGGAATGATTCACTTCATGGTGAATATATCTAAATGACAATGATTAGAAATATGCATTCCACTCAGCAGTAGTATTTGTCTCTGAGATTACCGACTGTTGTACTCTTTATTGGTATTAAAACTGGCAAACCTATTTAGAACTCCATCTTTGAAGCCATTCCTTAGACTTGTATCATACAGTCTTGAAACCCAGACTTAGTCAGCTCGTTGTCCGCCTTGGTCGTCTTTGTGTCTGGTGAGGACAGTCTCACCAACGTGTACAACCGCACCAACCCCTTTAAATGCAGAAAATTTAGATACTAGACGCTTCAGAAGCCAATTATGACATTTAAACAAAATTTTAGTTAGTTACAATTTAAACTTTGAGAAGAAAGTTTCTACAAAATCAGTATAATAAACAACTAACCGTCTCTTACAGACCTCCAGGGATGACATTTACAACGCCTGAATGTATATCCACCAGAAGTCTGAGAGTGTTTCCGCACTGTCTTAGTTCCTCTACACATACAAGTTTTCATCCTTCCTATTGAAACATTATCCACACAAAACTCAAAAACCAAGTCAGAGTAAAGTCGGCGATGTAGCTCGAGTACAACATCCATTTTGTGAAAGAACAACAGTATGATTCGTCACTTAAGATCATTTCATTGACCGCTCACTTTGGTTGCCAATTACTACCAAATATCTCGGAATTTCAAATTTTTTTACTTTAAATTTGCTTTTTGAGAAGATAAAAAACTTCTTATAATTATATAATTTGACTATTCTAATTTTATTTCACAATGTTTAGCACAAAAACGAAATATTCCAAATTGGGAAAATTATCGTTATGGTGCTATACCACCAAGATATCGTGATCAACTTCGTCATCATCAATTGCATCATCTTTCATTTAGTAGTTCTGATGGAGAAGATTTCAGTGTTGTTGATGATGGTTCAGTCCAGTATCAAGAGCCTAGACGAAGACTATTACCGAGTAATTTTGAAAGAAAACCTTCACCTTATTCTCAAGGGACAGTTACAGATGATGATGATCCAGCGAGTCAATTTTATATTAGTAAACGTTCAACAACTCCATACTATGGTGGTCAGTTGAAACCACATGTATGGGATCAAGATCGAGCTTTATCATTATGTGATGAACCGCCAAGATATCCATATGACTATGAGACACAATCTGAACATCATCGACGACTTCCAGAAAACAGAAATTCAGCATATCAAGGAGGTAATATTTTGAACTATAAATAATTTTTATGCCCAAGAATATTGATCGCATTTTATAATCTACAAGAACCTATGTGTATATAGTTATTTATCGTCATTTTTCAACTGTTTATATATGTCATCATGTGAATTCTTACAAATAAGATTAAAAATTCTCTTTTAAAGTTTTATAATTTAAATTATGACATATTAGTAAAATAGCAGGTACACCAACTTCTGAGTGAGTCAGTAATTCAGTGATAGGATGTTTGCCAACCACGATCGTGGTTGGGATTCCACTCCTGGCCGAAACACTCCTAAACCCTAGTTAGCTGGGGGCAGGTCCTATAAAGAGGGAAGTTTGATGGTGAGGCCAGCAACCCTACCCTTAAAAATTAAACCAAAGCTACTGAAACTTCCGAGGTCAATTTTGAAGCCCTATTTTCCCCTATAAACTCAATGGAATGCTCTGTGTTCTTCGTCACTTCACCACTGAACATTATGTCTTTGTTATCACAAATAGTGGAGGAAAATGCATGCATTTTATGCTTAAGATATTGATGTTAACTTATCTTTACAAACACGATAATACCACCATGATGTTTGGCATTTACAGTAGTTTGTCAAGGAAAATAAGCAAGCTTAGATTTCGCCGAAGTTGAGATTGATCTAGAAGGAGAAGTGACAGACCTCTGTGAGCACACTTATTATTAAGAAATTAAAAAGAAAAAGCCAAAATCCACAATAGATACCACTCAGTATTATCCCTTGAGCATGGCATCATGCATCCATTATTTATTTTTATTTTTGATTTTGATTTACAGCTTGATTCCACACCGTATTTTCAGTACAAGTGTGGAATTTTCAGCATGGATATCGGTAGCCCAAATTCAGGCCGACCATAGATATCGGGTGTGCGCCGGCAGGGGATCGAACCCCGGACCATGTGCATGGTCGGCGAGAGTCCTAACCATTGTGCCGAAAGCCTTCAACGAACAGATTATATTCAAAGCCGTATCTCTGATGCTCACCTGGCGTGCCTATCACTTAATGAATAGTATGTTGAAAGAGAAGTATTGGTTTGTAGGGATTTTGTCTGATTCATTGGGAGATTTCACCATGAGCTGACACTGGTCACAGAATCACTGGAAAACCTGCAGGATGTACTGGACAGCTGTTCCGTCCTAGTTTTGAACTCTTCAGCAACACGTGCCCACCGGCGTTCGAACCCAGAACCTCCTGGTTACAAACCATTAAGCCACTGGGACACAATCCGATGGCCCATGAATTCCAAGTTCCGCCAATTCGCGACATAGCATGACTACTAACCAACATGTAGGAGCTCGCCTTGTAACCAGAACCCCCTGGGTTCAACCCACGCAGTATCGGTGCTTACCACTGAAGAGTCCCGGACAGAGAAGAAACAGCCATCCAATAGTTCCTGAAGGTTTTCCAATGGTTCTCTATATGACGTTAGCTCATGATGAAATTCTCCAACATTTTAAAAGTCAAATTTCACCGTTTAAATGTTAAAATCCATTACGAAATTTCATTTAGTCTGCAATGGAATAAATATCACAGAGATAGCATATTGTATAAATCACTTTACATCTCAATGTATTCTTCTCAACCAAATATATGTAGATTAACATCAAAAGCGACTAATAGAAATATTAAACAATAACAGTGAAATTTTTAAAAAATATCCACAACTCACCAATGCGAACTGATGGATCCCAATAGTCTCTCAATCCTGCTAAGAAAGCAGAAAATGACAAGAAAGGATAATTTTAATATCAATGAGTCATCTTAGAAATAAATATCTTATTCTCTGTTATTCTAGAAAGAGAGCAATTGGTCAAGTAAACGTAAATTGGGTGATACAGATTTCGAATGTATTTAATAAATAATCATTTGAGAAACACTTAGTAATATTGATTTTTTGTGACCAGAAATGAATAAATTCTTTACAGGGGATGATACTGAACTTTTATTCAAATTAGGTACATTTGGACTTTTTAAGTGACCTTAAAACCGTGTAGGAACAAATTCTTTATGACGATACTGGAACATTCTATTGGTCCTACTTGTATATGTGTCTCAGCAACTACAGGTGAACTTATAGATCCAACGTGAGCTAGAGTCCATTGATTTTTGTCCTTTCATAATAGACACAGAAAAAGGCATGTAGTGTCATTAGGTCACACACATTGCAAACTTGACTGATAGAATTTAATCTGTACCAAAGATAGGACTAGATACACCGATTACTGACTAGTGTCCAATCAGAAATATCCAGTACAGCCGTACAGGAGGTCAATTACGAGCCCGAATAGCTCAACGGTAACGTCTCTGACTGGAGTACTCCCTGAATGACGCGGGTTTGAATCACAGAAGGGATATGATTTCCTTCAAGACTGCAGATACTCCTTGCTGACTGACTGGTATGAGCACTAACTACCACGGCGCCTAGGTCAAGCAAGACTTTCTGCCAACTGCCTCCAACCATCTAATACCAATATAATATGCTATCTGGAGGATATTTACAAGAAAATGCTTTTTTGATCATATTTTCTCCAATTTTTTTCTACAATAATAGATGTACGATACAACCATGAAGATGGAACAATTATTACAACAAGGAGACCAGCGAAAGGTTCATCAGTAAGTTACTTTTTGTTATCAAATAGATTGAAAAATGATAAATTAGTTAACTTGATTGAACAACCATCACAGTCATATTTTGTTTTAATAAAGAAAGGATGACCATATTTGCAATAAAAAGTGATATCACTCTATTTCACAGGTTCTCACCAGCCTCAAACCACTACCTGTAATTACAATGGTTATAAAAGAGAATGACAATAACATACTACAATGTTCAAGTAGTAGTAAAGAAAACAAAAAATCAACGCTTCCGAAATATAAGCAACACTACAGTTTTGGTTTAAGTTACCGTCAATTTGTATGCTTTCAAAATAGAAAAGGAGGAGCGGGGGAGAAGATAGGAAACAGAAAAATCTAATAAACAGTGTTAGCATGTAGGTTTACATAGGAAGTCAAAGTTGAAAACTGGCTCAGAGAATTCATATCACTAATATGGATGACTATTCCAATGTAATCAAAATGCAAGGGAGTGAGAGTTTGATTACAATCTCTTTCTGTTCGCATAAGTTTGGTATGAAACGTTTGATTGCAATTGCTTCAGCAAATCGTAGTAAATCTGCTGTCCTTTGTATGCTTAATATTTGAAAGATTTAGAAATCTCTACTAAATGATCCGTATCTACAAGGTGTCTGTTAATTGCACTTTGTGAGTATCTGCTTCCTTTTAGACATAAGTTTCTTCGAATATACTCTGAAAACCAGATAGAAGCCCTTCTTTCTGCTCTTCCAATGTACTTGCTGCCTCAGATGCACGTAAATTTATAAACGCAGTTGGAGGTGACATCAGTAGGTTGCTTATCCAGTTTGAATTGGCTTATAGAGCATGTGGTGCTATATAGTGTTACGAGCTTAGCTGCAGGGAAGCACCTTTTTATTGCTGCTTTCATTCTCTTGACAATCTTTCGTGATACTGCTTCTCCATTGTAATTTCAGGTGGTTTGCAGCTGATAAGAACCTGTGAAATGAAATAATATCATTTTATACTGCATATATGGTCTTACTTTATTTTGTTGAAACTTATGAAGGGAACCAAACGTATTGTTTAGCTGTTTTCGTTTTACAGTTTCATAATAAAGGTTCTAGTCATTAAGTGAAGTTTAACCCAGTGTCATAAACACAAACACATCCCTTTAAGTTTGACTACGGAGTGATATCAATCAGAAAACTATTGAAAACTAACAGAGAGTACTGGAAAGCTGTTTCGTCCTGATGTAAGACTCATCGGCTTTCGAACCTAGAACCTTCCAGCCACAAGGCAAGCTTGTAGACCATTCAGCCACTAGGACCCAACTCATTGGCATATTAATTATAACTTCTACCAATTCGTGATTTTCTCACGACCACCAATCAGTGTCATCGGCGAGCATTTGTTCTCACTCTCAACATGCATGTCCTCTGTCTTTAATTAGCAGAAGACTTTGTGTGACCGACAGCAGGAGTATTAGTGACTTCTAGAATATTTATGCTGAAGTAAAGGGGAATCAATGTTAGCCTGTAAATATTCAAAGATCATTATTTTGTGTTCTGTTACCCAATTGTTATAACACGCTACGTTTAAAAATTCAAAAAGATATCACTCCGTAAATTTAATGCATTCAGAAGATAAAAAGGGCCAAATTCCAATTAAAATAATTTTAGATATATTACTATTTTTGAAATAAATGGTTTCTAAATTTTCAGCAACAGTTTCATCCCTAAATCTGGTTGAGAATCACTTTAAAACTATTTGAAATAATGGTATTTTATGTTTCGGTACTTGGTTAAATGTAGTCCATGAGCTTAGAACAGAATTATACCGCTTGAGATACACGAATCTGTACTTCTGGAAGAAGTGACAGTTTTGATGCCTAAAATGGATGATAAATGCATTAAAATGAAAATTTAGCTAACAGTTTCATTAAATTCATCTCGCTACCTTACAAAAGTCTTAACTGAACATTGTACTGTTAGAAGTTATTTAGATGGAGGGGTTTAGTAAACCCCTTGAAATAAACATCAATTTCAATGGTATTTCTCTCAACTTTTATGAAATCGACTAATTGAAAGTGGTTTTTTTCACGAAATCACTTCATTTAGAGGACGACTGAAGGCTAAGGAGTATTGGACAGACATTTCGTCCTTTTTTGAGACTCTTTAGTAATACTCACCTATAACTTCAACAGCACACATTCAACCTAGGATTTTCAGGTTACAGGACTTCCTTGAATCTACTCAAATATTTGAAAAACAATATTTGGAAATTAATGTAAACTATTTTTTTAAAAGAATGATTACTAAACAAAGAATATTCTTTTCGATAACCTCTTTTTCATCAGGTTCTACGTTTATATATACATAATAGTATGAATGAATTAGTGTTATTAACAACATTCATGTTTGTTTAAATAACATCGAATCAATAATAATAATGATATCAATGGATTACAGTTCGATAACATCAACATAAGAATACACTGAATATCAGAAAAATTAGCAAAAATAATAATACAAATTCATGAATTTATAGTCTCGACCGAATGCCAGGGCAGCGACGGAGGTTGGACCTGTTTCTTCTGAATACAGAGTACAGGCGAATCGCAATAGCCTCTACTTTTTGGAGTATGCGGTAGCTCGATGCTTTTGGTAATTTATTTGGTACCCAATAGATGATAGAGAAGGATGCTTCAGTATTAGCTTTGTGACCGGTTTAGAGCAGGTGGTCTAACGTCGAACTGTTCATGTTTTTCACTACACCTTTATTTAACCACACTGGTAGATAGATGTTCCCGAGCACGGAAAATCAAGTTCCTAGAGCAACGGCCAATATAACTCGCTCCACCACAAGTGCATTTGAATTGGTAGGTACAGTTGGAAGTGGCTAGTCTAGGTACTTCATCTTTCAATCGAAGAATCACCATCGGTCGTATAGAAAACATGACTTACAGTTTACCAGCATTAAAATTTCTTCGAATAGATTTTCTTATCTTATTAGCAATTATTTCACTAGGTGCATCTCTTTTTTCAATCGCGGTCGTACATATAAAGGTTTCTTATTTACAGATGGAGAATAGTCCTTTTCCGCTTTCTTTACCATTTGTTTCCTGATGAATGTTTTGGGATAGCTATTTTCAATCAAGGTATTATATACAACCCTTAGTTCATCTTCAGTTATCTCTTCTGAGTTTATAGCTCTAACCTTGTGGCTGAGGGTCCTTACTAAATTTCTTTCGTACTGGAGAGGAACGAAGCTATGAAGCTATGTGTATATTGGCCTATCCATATGCTTTCGCTATGCAGATTTCTCTTTATACTACCATCTGGTTTTCTTGTAAGAAGGATATCTAGGAAGGCAATTCTATTTTGGGATTCCTCTTTGCACTTTGATTTCATAACAGAATATACTTCATTGAATTGAGTTAGTATTGTGTTCCTATCCTAATCGTTTATCACAAAGAATAAAGGTGTCATCCCTATGATATTCATTCATTCATTATAATGTATATATGATTGTAGAACCTGATGAAAAAGAGGTTATCGAAAAGAGTATTCTTTGTTCATTAACCATTCTTTAGAAAATAGTTTTGATGGGCATTTTTAATCAGATAAAATATATTGCTATTTCGTTGAAGCTAGCAGTTAGAAATCAAGGAAACAGAAAAATAGACAATTACTTAGATTTATGAGTGACTGAGTAAAGATGAAATATTTATAATATGCTAATCACATCTTGATTCTGTGAAGTTTTTGAATCATAAATTTCCTACTTGACTATTACCCTCTGCAATGAGATACGCAAATCACGCAAAAAATCTTCCCTCATTGTAAAAAGTAGATAGCTGACTTTTCAGCTCATCATAAAGGACGACTGAGATCCCATACAAAAAAAATAATAAATGCCAGAAGAGGCAATGAGTATTTAATTTCTTCGTTGCTAAACAACTTGAAATTTACTTAAGTAGTATGAAGTGAAGAGATAGATACTCTCACCCGTTCATAATGCTGTTTTTAAATGTCCAATGATTATGGTTAGGACATTTCATTTTGAATCCAATTAGCAATTTGCGATTTGTACACTTAAAGAAGGTGAAATTTCACCACAGTTTTCAATGGAAATTGGAATCATTTAGATTTCATCAAATAACCTGACTGATACTATTTAAATGGTAATTAAGAAAACGCACATACTCAAGTACTGATTTGTTAGGATCTGACTGATTAGTGTTACAGGATTTCATTATGAGCTGACATCGGTTAGAGAACCATTGGAAAACGTGCAAGGAGTACTGGACAGCTGTTTCGTCGTAGTTTGGGACTCTTCACAGTACGCACCCAGCGAGTTTTGAAATTAAGACCGTCTGATCCCAAGGCGGGCTCGTAGATGTTGGTTAGTGGTCACGCTTTGTCCTGAATTGACAGAAGTTGGGATTCACAGGCCACTGAATTGGATCCCAGTGGCTTGATGGTTTACGAGACAGCCTTGTAACCAGAAGGTCCTTGGTACGAACCCCATGGGATGCGTACCAACGAAGAGTCCCAAACTACGACGAAACAGCTGATCAGTACTCCCTGCAGGTTTTTTAATGGTTCTCTAACTGCTTTCAGCTCATGATAAAATCCTGTGACCAAAACTCATATAAATGCAAAACACTAAACTGTTGACTCAACGAGTACCACTCACATCATTCAGTAGTGCTTGCTTACCACATCGAAATCATCCAAAAATGAGGGCGGCTGTTTTGGCTGTTTTAAGCCGAGCTCATCGGCCATATACCCAGTTTGAATCAACTCAGTTGGTTAACATGACTGACATCCAACTACTCATTTCAGCCAACCAGTAGTTCATAGTGTCAGGCATATATTTAGTAATAACCGGGAGTTAAATATGATCAATTAATCGGCAAAAAACCGTGTAAGACCTAGGTTTCGTGTTTGACGACGTCTGATGAAAAGATTAAGATGTAAAAAACTAAAGTTCCTCTAGAGATTGGTGTTTACGTCACTTGATACCCAATTTGCAAGCTATATGACTCATCTGTTCCAATCACTGAAAGTTGATTCAGAAGAAGAATCTTTATTTTAATAAGCTGTCTTTAGATTCTTGTAGTCACAAAAATAAATCTCTTGACAAATCCATCTTTGAAAAGAACTTGATCGAGAATCCAAAATCAGATCAGTTTCCGTCTCGTAAAGTGATATGATGAAATGACTGCAAGTGCAAAATGTTTTTATTTGAATACTGATAAGGTTATTATAAGGTTATCCAATTTGAGAAAAGGAAATAATATCTTAGTTCCAGAATATGATAACCATTTGGTGAGTGAGTGTTACTCTAGCGTACAAATCGTAACAATGTATCATGCTGGTTGTTGTCATCATTACATTAGATTGTATACTTGTAATAGTAAACAAATAAAAACAAATTGCTTACTATATAGCAAGTTTGTTAATGACTTTATATCTGAAGAATAAATTTTTGACGTTAGTATTAGATAGTGTAATGTTAATTTCCTTTTTTTAAACATTATTCTTCTCTTTCTTTTTGAATTTTAGTCACATCCAGTCACATGGAATGTTTCAGAAGACGGTAGACGTTTAATTGGTCATATGATACTTCGAAAGAAATCTGATCCTCAATTTGGTGAACCAGGATCTGTATTAGGTATGCATCTGATAGTGTTCAATCGTGTATAAATGCAAATCTGCTTTTGTTTAAAATCCCCATTTACACATTCAGAAAAGGCAACCAATTGAGTGTAAAAATAAATGCTATCTCAATTAATTCCTCATCAACAGTTCTACATGCTTCGGTGGCTTAGTGGTAGAATGCTTGCCGACCACACAGATGGTTCGGGGTTTGAACCCCGACTGACGCACCCCTTTACCTCGCTAAGCCAGTAGTAATAAGACTGGTAAAGTGGGAAGGTTGGGCATGAGGCTAGCAACCCCATCCATCCCGTAAAAAAAACATCACTGCTACCGAAACTTCGGAGCTCTAGCTTGAAGCCCTATTATCCACTAGGATAGTAAAGGAATAACATATATATATACTAGCTTTAGCTATGGAGCGGTGGAATGGTCACCAAACAGCCACGCGGTTGGGGTCCGATTCCCAGCTGACGCACTTTTAAATATCACTTAACCGGTAGAAAGCCCAGTAAAGTCGCACTAAGTAAAAGACCAGATCACCGGTACTGAAAATTCAGAACTCAAGCTTTGAAGCCCTTTGTTCCACCAGGAACGCAAAGGAACTGAGTAAGAATTTATGCATATATTGTTTTTCATCAAAATTATACCAGTCATGTCGTTACGTTCATCAATAAGAATTATCAGTTTTAAGGCATAGGAGGATTATAGATGACTGACTGCAATTGATCAAAACGATTGGTGTTAGTAAAGGTTAGCAACAGATTGTTAGTCAAAAAGAAGTATAAGTTTAAAGGCATGGAAGAGGTGAAAATAATTACAGAATTCAAGATCAGTTAATTTGTAGGGGCTAGCAACAAGGTATTTCAAAACCAAAAATTTTTTAAAACAGTGTTGAATTAATACCAAGGTACAAATACGTCAGTAGGATTAACATGGATAACAATCACAAAATAACTAGATAAAACAGCAAAGGTAAATGATGCATGCAAGGATAGGGGAAAATCATTTGTAAGACTTTATACATACTATGAAGACGACCATGGCAAAGAAAGGGGTCGCTTCTTGGTATTTACTCAGGTTTTCATCTGTGCAAATTCATGAGGTACTAAAGAAGTGCTTAATTTCTCTTTTACTAAATACAAATTAGTTTTAACGTCGTCTTCATAAAGTTGTTTATTTATAGTGAATCACACTTCCCCTGGTTCGAACCACAGATTTCTAACTCTTTACAGTAATTTAGTCTTGGTCGACAAATACTAAGGACTCCTTTAAAATGGAAGGTAGCATACAACACATTCTGAGCCTAAGTATGAAAAAACCAATTCGCTTATATCTTAACCAACCAAATATTTGTGAAAGGGTCAAAACTACTGAAACTCTCTGATGTAACTTTGTTAAGTGTAGTCTCCATCATGCAGTCGACAATAACAAATAAAGTTACTTTCAACCAGGCTGAATATAGCTTCATTGCTTGTCATATAACTTATTTTTCTGAGATACAGTGAAGTTATGAACATTGGTCTTTGTTATCCACGGTTCATAATTTGAAAATATAAGATATATTTTCAGTGACAAACTTTCAGTTCCACAATATTTTTTTATCATTCTTAACTTTGTTTATTTTTTGATTTAGGTCTTAAATTAGCTGGTGGTCGACTTGATCGATCTAGACGTCTTTGTGCATTTGTTACTCAGATTAAACCAGGCAGTCCAGCAGATGTTGTTGGACATTTAAGACCTGGTGATGAAATATTAGAATGGAATGGACAATCACTTCGTGGACTAAGTGCTGATGAAGTCTCACAAATTATTTATCAATCAAAAGATGAAATACAAGTGGAATTAGTTGCTCAAAGAGAAATAAAGTAAGATTTAATTATAATCCAAAATTGTGTAGTAATAATAAATAATTTGTAAGTTTAAGGAGCTTGTCCGTTCACTGATGTCCTAAGTAAAACGTGAGGAATGTCGAGAAGGATTAGTTCAGAAGACTACGGGAAACCAAAGTTGACGATAGACAGTGATTACACGGTTTCACAAATAAGCAGAAATTGTAAGGTCATCATGATTGCGTTTTAACTTGAACACTGTTATACGTGATGTTCATGATCCCAGTCAAATTTGTTTACACATTCTTTGGATAGATGGACTGTAAGGGTATACTAGTATCCAACACTATTCAAAAATTCAAATGTGAATAGCTAAACGTAGCTAATCGAGTTTGTCAATTAGAGATCTGATTTAACATTAACCTTTGTATGAACTAATATAAACTTTCGATATAATAATTTTGTATGATTCCAGTAGGTCGTTGTACAAAATAACTTGTAATTCAATCACATACAAAGGTCATAGATGAACGTCTAATCAATATAATGATGTGAGTGTGAGTTGAAGAATTAACATAGTTTTTCTACAGTGAACAAAGTGTACTCACAATCCCAATCTCTTTCATGAGTATTGTCAAAAGGAAAATTATAGGTACTATAGATAGTGTAAACTTTGATTAAATTGAAATAATTTTCTGATTAAGCAGCTGATTAGAATGAAGGTGAGACGAAAAATAATTTCACTTTGATTGCCTGGAGGCAACTTCATTGGCTGCAGCCATCTAACAACAATTCAGAGTTCACCGTGATGACAAGCCACCTAGCATGGTAGCCATATTGCAAAATTGACCCATTGAATTCAGTATGTCTATAGAATTGGATGATGCAGGTTTTAATCTCAGGTGGGATATAAGTTCCTTCACGATTGCAGATATGCTAACTAGCACTAAACATAGGTTGAAGGTTCCGTGTCAACTGCTTCCAACCACCTCACAAGAATTACTTTGTTTGAAACTAGTTAATCTGAAAAGCTTGCCAAGAAGCTTACACATGAATGTTTGGATTTTTTGTCTGGTGTTTACATAACTGCCAAATTCTCACTCAACACTTCTCACTGACTAACCAAGCAACTTTAAATTACAGCAAAAAGAACTGTCTTCTACCTTGTGAATCAGTATTGCGTAAACATTGAGCTAATATTGTAACGGTAGAAGACGAGAGACTCAGTATCTCTATATAGCAAAATCATGTACACCTTCAATACACCATTTGCGCAGATCTTCCGTGTTTTACTACTCCTGGCCCTCATATTGTGTTTCTTTGTGTTCCTTTCACGTCTCCCATGTATCTCCACAAGGCTGTTTCATTTACTTTCTCTGACATCAAATGTATCTTCTTGCTATCTGATGTTTGTTAGATCGATGAACGTCTTTTTATATACTACTGATAAATCCTATCAGTAGCATACGCCACAATATAAACAAAATTCAGTTCACCAAATACCAAAATTATCATGCACATAGAAATAGAAAAGGTGTTGTATTCATGGATACGTAACACTATTTACCGGAATAAACCTTGAAGTGGAGTTTAAACTCACGATAACTGTTTAAGTTATCCAGTATTCAGATCAGTGAATTTAAAGCATTTATCCTGAAATAAAATGTTCATTTTTGAAAACATGTGAATTACGAAAACTCATGAATGAAAGACACTGTTAGATTGCGTGAGCTAACTTAAACATTGTGAGAAATATGACGTACTAATAATGATAATAATAATAGTTATTATTATAGTTTTATTCTGATAATTGAGCTCATACATAATATAAGAATTCTTAGCATGTTATATTGCAAAGGAATTACTCTTTGTGAAGATTCTTCAAGTAAATTAATAATCGATAATGCAGCATTTGAAGCAATATTTTTTTATCCAAAGCACTCTCTAATTATCTATTATACTTTTATTCCACTGCCTTCGAAAACGCATGACATTAGTTATTGCCTAGTATCGTCCAATGAAGGTATCCATTACAGTCCTATTGGAGGAAGATCGCTAGCCCAAATGGCTCAATGGTAACGTCTGCAACTACACCATCGGGTGCCACGGGTCTGAATCTCACATAAGACATAAATTCCCTCAAGTCTTGCTGACTGGTGAGTGCCAACGAGCCAAGGAACCTAGGTCCAAGACTTTCTGATGATTGCCTCCAACCATTCAAATAAGACGTAATTTGATGGATGGGGAAAATTTGCTAGCCTAGTTAGCGATTTAGACACATCACCAGGAATTTTATATTTCACTAAGTTTTAAAAATAACAGTCTCGCAATGTATTTTACCCACCAGACATAAAATACGATAAGTGAACTAAACGCAGTAATATAAAATGAAGCATTACTTAATTTTTTTTTAGATGTATATTTCTTATTGTTCAAAATGTCTTTCGTAATTTATATCACTTTCCTAAAAATATTCTTTTCTTTATCTTTCTTTTTTTATAAATGCATGGAAATTCCAGTGAAACCGAGAATAGTAAGTTATTGCATAATAAATTATTAATTAAGCATTGTCTACAGTATTACCATCAACGTTTGTATTAAGTTTTTAGATTGTACTCAAATTGATCTCCAAATGTCAGTAATTGGTAGAAGTTAGAATTCATGGGCCAGCCACTAAATCTGGTCCTAGTGGCTGAGTGGTATACGAGCTTGTGTTGTAACCAGAAGGTCCTAGGTTCGAAACCCGTTGTTGGTGAGTGCGTACTGATGATGAGTTCCAGACTAGGACGAAACATCTGGTTGTCCAGTATTCCCTGGTGGTTTTCAATGGTCCTCTAACCGATATCAATCCATAGTCTAACTTGAAACAAATAGAATCCCTTCAAACTAATTCTTGAAAAGAATACTCTTTTTTATTTCCCAGTAGAATTCGAAATCTCTCGACCAAATGTAAAGTTCAGTTACTAAGCTAGACTGAACACAATGGATATGTGCACAGCAGTTCCCTTTTTTCTTGGGTTTAGATTCAAGAGGTGCGCATATCTTGGTTTTGAAGTGTTGTTGAAGCTGTATATTCCGTTTGGAACCAAAGAAAATAATGATAGTAATACTACAAGTATTTTACAGAACATAGATTATTTACCAGTATGAAAAGAACTTCCATCCGATGGAGTCGTATCATTTCAATACTTGTTTCATAATAACCCTTTTCTTAAGATTCATTCATAAAATACACATATTTTAGACATAAGCAAGTTTTTAAATTGATCAGATAGATTATATTTTTTCATAATATTAAACCTGATGTGTTAATTTACTTTTTTTCGAACTTACTATCTTTACAGCACCAACAGATGATGTTGTTCTAATGGTACCAAGTCGTTCTGAATGTATGAATTCAGAGGAAATGGATGCTGAAGAACATATCCCTAAATCTAGTTTACAGGTAGGTTTGATTTTAGATACTTAAGGATAAATATGTGTGTAATTTATCAAAATATTAAAGATTTTGTGTATTTTCAACACATCATAAAACTTTAGTATTAAGCATCCTGTTGGTCTAGTCCCTTTGCGATGTTCTTTACTGATCAGGTGATTATTCTTCATTCCTTTTTAAACTTATATGAGTTACTTTCTCTTCTATGTATCTCATTAGAAGATTCAGAGACCCAAGGTAACTACACATGCACTCTTGTCAGGACATGTTGATAATACATTTTTATTGTATTTACACTGTTCAAGCTGTTCGTTTTTGTGTTAAGGTACCGACTGCAAGAATAAGTGACAGGAGAATTGAAGTATTACAAATCTTGGTCAGACGGCAGTGTAAGATTATTTATTTTGGCTGAGTAGATTTTCAAAATAACACTGAGATTAAAATCACAAAATTTCGAGCCCGCAGACAAAGCTTCCAGTTGCCATTTTGATAAGGATATGAAGAGACGACTGGACGCAGCTCGTAGGATTATCTGGGAATTTTTTATAAGACTGACAGATTTCGGTCAGCATCAAACTTCATTTTAGGTATTTTCCTGATAAACACATATCTATACTCATCAGTTTATTGTCATATGTTTTGAATTTTATTTTAAATTGTCTACGTACTGCCGGATGACAAGGTTTCGAGGATAATTTATTGTTCACAATTATATCAGTTATAATCACACTACTTCTAAACTTTCGTTTTATAATTTTCTTTATACTTTGCTATTTGTCGAAGGGAGAGTAGAATTTCCCAGATGTCTGGGACAGGTTAAGAAGGGGAACTTCCAATGTGAGATTTTAGAGTAAAAAGAAAAGATGGGAAGTTAAACACTAGTGTTTACAGGAAACCCACACATTCGAGCCGATATCTGGATTTCCTATTAGCCCACCCCGTCAGTAGAAGTAGGGTTGGTGAAATGTTTAAGTAACAGCACACAAAAACTAAGTAGTACCAGGAAAAATCTGAAACAGGAAGTAAGACATGAGGGAGAAGCTTTGAAACTCGATAATTACTCTAATAAATTAATCAGGAAGTATATAGAGAAATGTAAAAATGAAATAAATAATAACAGTAGTGATAGTGATAACAATAATAATGATGACATGCATGTAAAATATTCACAGGATAATGACAACACCAACAATAGGGAATATAAATCATCAGTAGTACTTGCACACAAAGAAGGAGCCTCAGAAACCTTACGTAGAATTCTTAACAAGGCAGCATTACAAGTGGCATTCAAACCCACAAACTCACTCAGAAACAATCGTTGTCGGTTAGAAGATCCTGTAGAGCCAATTAAAAAAAACAGTTTAGTTTATCTAATACCCTGCAATGATTGTCAGGTCAAAGTAGTAGAATGTGGTCAGTCAGACTAGCGGAGCACAAAAACCTAGCAAAATCTAAATTAATTGACCCTGGTAAGGAAATGAATCTGGAGAATAGTTCAGCTTTGCCACTAAATGCAATTACACACAACCATACAACTGAATGGGATGAGATGACAGTTTTAAAATCTAATTTCACAGGGTGGAGGGAGAGATTGATAACGGAGGCTTTGTTTATCGAATCAACTGCAAATACGTGTAATAGAAGTGATTCAACACCTGTCCAGTCAAAAATCTGGAAAATTCTACTACCCCTACGGCAAATAGCAAAGACTGTTAGACAACACCTTTACAAGTACTCCCTTCGTGATAATTTTGATTTCGTTGAATGAATAAAAGATTTGAATGTAAATGGTAAACGAATGTTATCCATAGACGTCGAATCTCTCCTTCCCAACATGCCACTAACAGAAACAATTTGCTTCCTGCACAAATATATGGAGGACTCGAATTTAAGCATCGGAATACCAATATCATATCTGGAAGAATTGTTGCTGGAATGCACGCTGAATGTACAATTTACCTTCAACAGCGACATCTACAGATAGAAAGATGGAATCACAAGAGGATCTCTTATTGGCCCGCTTTTAGCAGACTGCTTTATGGCTGGTTCGGAAAGTGGCGTTTAAAAGTCAACAATAAACAAATTATAACTGTACAAAAGTTACGTAGACGATACCTTTATAGTCCGCTACGACAACTCCGACTTCAGTTGTATCTTGCAAGAATTTAATAATCCCCGTCCTTCGATTAAATTCACAATGGAATTAGAAAAAGATTCAAAAATTCCATTTCTGAACATGGAATCAAAAAGAAGAGATGATGGAATTCTGAAGAGACCCATCCACAGAAAACCAACGTGAAATAGCCAACTAACGAACTTCTATAGTTCGATACCTTTGAGACGAAAACCAGTTGTCATCATCGCACTAACCCACAGCATTAGAAAAATCTGCAGCAGTGATTGCTTGGAAGAGGAGCTCCTATTCCTCAAAAATATCCTCTTTCAAAATGTTTACCGGGCACGTTTTGTCGACAAGAACATGAAACCTAAACCAAAAAGAGAGGAATGCGATTTAGCGCCAAAGAAAACTCTGTATATGAATCTGAATTTCAGGGGAGATTTGGTAGCTGATATCCTAAAGAGGAGAATATCCAGTCGTTTAAAGAAGACCTTCCCCGCAGCAGCACTCAGAGTGACATTCTTTAGCCGCCCAAAACTTCTAAACAATGCAAAGGATAAGCTCTCGCATATGACTAATTCAATGTACATATACCAGTTCACCTGCTCGTGTGGCTCTAGGTACATAGATCGTCGTATGTGCGTCATTTAGAAACGTGTTAGAGGAGGCACCGGTTCAATCATATGTGCCATAACTGAACATCTTATCAACATCCCGCACAACATCTCAGCTGATTCATTCAAAGTCATTTACAAAGTAAACGGAAACCCACCAAAGGCAGTATGTTTCTGACTTCTCTGTACTGCAAAAGCCCTCGCAATATGCATGGAAAAGCCGGAGCCGTGTGTTCAAAAGAAACCAGTCCAACCTTACAACTACCAAGGACCTAGTTCAGCATGCTCCCTTAGCCTTCAGTTTTTTGTTTTGTTCGCTGTGTGTGTGATTTTTCTCTCTCTGTCTTCATTCAATTCATCACACTTTTTCAGTTATAAAAACATTTATGTTAAGTTTGTTTCCATGGTCTTCCTGCTCACATTTATAATTCGTCTAAAATAACTATTTTACAATTATATTCTCATCCTGTGTAACTTTTGTATCTAAGCCTCTTGTAATTTATATTCACACCTCCTAACTTCCATTTCAAGTTGGAAATTATTATTTCAATTTGCTACCATGCTCATTTTGTTCACACCTGTAACTCGTTGAAATCCTGTGTAATTTTTTGTTTCTAAGCCGCTCGAAAACCATATTAAGTTGAAAATAATTGTCACCTTTAATTCGCCTTCGTAATTATGTGGAATCAAATAATAATTGTATCTATGTAAATTTATCTTATTTAAATGCGACTGTACAGCTTTTGAAAATGATATCGTCGAAAGATATCTTTCCTGAACTTCATGTCCTCTTCTTTTTAATGTCCTAATGGGTATTTTCTAAGATCTCAAATAGTAAAGAATTAGGAAAACTATAAAACTCAAGTTTCGAAGTTGTGTGATTATAACTGATATAATTATGAATGGTTCTCTAACTGATATCAATCCGTGATCAACTCACAAAAACAAAACTAATCCTTACAAACCAAACTATAGAAAATTAATCTGATGCTCGCTAGTGACTTGTTACAGGATGGAGTTTCCTGGAGTTCTAGTGAGAAGTCGTGACCAGTGAGGTCCATCCAGTCAAGTGTGAGGATGGATGTCCCACCGATAACATTGGTTGTTGCCATTCGCGCTAAATCACGAATTGGTAGAAGTTAGAATTCATAGGCTGACCATTGGATTGGGTCCCAGTGGCTGAATGGTATACGAGCTTGCCTTGTAAGCAAAAGGTTCTGGATTCGAACCCTGTAAGTGGGTTGTCCAGTACTCCCTGGTGGGTTTTCAATGCTTCTCTAATTGATATCTATCTGTGATCAACTCGTAAAAACAAAACTTATCCTTACAAACCAACTATAGAAAAACAATTATGAACAATAAATTGTATTTGAAACCTTGTTATCCAGTAAATGCTACAGTTTCACAAATTAATATGGATAATAAGACATACTACTGCAGTGCCCACGTTTTACACATACATTAATACGTCTACGTACAAATCGATGAGACTCAAGTAGAAGAGTGCTCTATTTCGATAGACATTTTCAATTATTTTTCGTCATTAGTTTTTTTTCCTATCAATACTGATACTGCTGACACATGTTGATGTTTTGTTGGTTTTCTTGTTTTCTTCATATTATTTCAGCTCAAATTATTCTACGATGAAATCAAATGTCAATTAATTATCAATATTTTAGCCGCTCGAAATCTACCAATTATTAATCAATCTTCCAGGGTTCCTTGTACCTATTATTGTAGTTTGTGCCTTCTTCCAGAACAAGAGTAAGACGATGATGATGATTATGATAATAATTATATTCAAGTTATTGTTTTGAATATTGAAACAGTTAGTTTCCCTCTTGATTATTAATTTAAATAAGGCATTATGAAGACAAATACTGCGAGATGATATAATTTCATGGTTTCTTTATGGTTGCTGTTTGTCGGCCTGTCAGAATCACTGAGATGCCTAACACACGGCATCATATTTTCTTTAATTCTTATTTTCTTGACCATTCAATTATCTTCTTGAGTCGTAAAATGTACTCACACACATTTTTGACTGGCTTTCAAACTACCAGTGGGCATTTCGTACAGGTGAAGGAAAAGTATCATACGGGGTTAGTCTATGCTTCAGATCTAAAAGCATTACGTCATGTGAGATACTGTCGACTGCTACTTTAGTTGGAGATCCTGGATCAGGAGAAGATATTATGCAATAAGTTACGCCGAGAATCCTGTACACAGTGTATACAGTTTGTTCAGAATAAAGCTATTTATTTATATATTATTTATTAACTAAATAGTATGGTTCACAATAATAAGATGCAATGTTTGACAGTTAATCAGTTGGTTGGAAGATTTCATCATGAGCTGACATCGGTTAGAGAACCACTGGGAATCAACACCGGAGTACTGGACGGCTGTTTCTTCCTAGTTTGGGACTCCTCATCAGTATGCACCCACCGGGTCAAAAGTGAGGACAGTCACTCATCGAAAACATTGCTAAATGGTCGCGCTGTGTTGTGAATTGGCAGAAGTTAGAATTCATGGGCCACTGGATTGGGTCCCAGTGGCTTAGTGGTCTACGAGCTAGCTCGCCTTGTAACCAGAAGGTCCCGTGTGCAAACCCTGGTAGGTGCGTGCTGATTAAGAGTCCCAAACTAGAGTGAAGCAGCTGTGCAGTACGTCCTGCAGTTTTTCCAATAGTTCTCTAAGTGATGTCGGCTCATGATGAAATCCTCCAACCAATCAAACAAAATCTCTACAACCAATACTTGAAAATTAATCAGTTATATAAAATAAAAGTATATATTATTGTTTGGTGGATAGTGACTAGGGATAGAATCAAGGATGGATATTTTTTACTTCTACTTACCATCCTCTTAAAGTTTTTATATTATTTTACCCATTTGCGTTCCCAGTGAAACACAGAGCTTCATGCTTCAGTTTTGAAGTTACTGTAACAGTTGTTTTTTTGTTTTTACTGGATAATTTTGCTAGCCTCACGCCTAAACTTCCTCCTTTTCCGTGCTTACTACCGGATTAGTGAAGTTTATAGGATCTAACCCAGGTGATATGCATAGTTGGCGGGTATTCCACCGCTTAAATACCTGACGCCTAAAAATATCATCCTAATCCTCAGACAACGTTGAGGCGTTTGTACTAACAGCCTACATGTCGACAGAGACTGAACATTTCGGTTCAATATAATTAATCGAAGGGAAATAGAAAATTGACTTGAATAAAAAAGTGTATTGTTGGTATTAAATGGTAGGAGACAATCACCAGGAAGCCTTGGACCTAGGTTCCGCGCTAGCTGGCACGTGTCACGGAGGTGTATCTTCAACCTTGATGGACTTATGTCTCTTCTGAGATTCAAACCCGCCTCACTCAGTGCTGCAGACAGAAACGTTACCATCGAGGTATTCGGGCTCGTGACTGACCTCCTATAAGACTGTATTGAATTTTTTGACAGAACACCAACAATTCATAGTACACCGTGATGGCGAGGAACCTAACATGATGGTCACATTGCAAACTAGACTGATAGAATTCAGTCTGTACCAAAGAAAGGACTAGAAACATTACACTAGTTTCTGACTAGTGTCCAGTCGAAAAAGTGCATATTAATAACCAGTCGTATTTTAACATATCAGGTAGTCCATGGTAGCCATTGGTTAAAGTTTTTTGGTTTTCCTGTAACAATAGTTTGGGTTGAATGTGATTAATTCAAAGTGCTTCCATCATCTTTATTAACCCTGATTTACAGTTTTCAGTAATAATAGAGAAATAATCATTAACGTTGATTTTGTGGTAAAAACAGACCTCAACCTCTGCCTAATAACATGGACTACTTAACCTACTAAAACATAAAACTGCTTATTAATGTGCACTTCCATTTTTGAAATAAGTGATTAATTGTCAGACACTGTATTTTATTATTACTATTATTATTGTTATTATTATGAATCATACTAATATTCGTAAAGAAACTGTGAAATAACATCATCTCGCAATATTTCTCTTCTTAGCACCCTAGCTGATTGCTTTGATCGAATTCCATCTATTAGGTTTACAATATGACCATTAAACTAACGGATAAGATACTCCAGTGTCATGTAATTTGGTATTATATATTCTCTGTAGGGATAAAAATTAAGTCAAAGCCCTTGAATTTAGTTGTAACAGTCCAAAATGCTATTTCTGGCCTTGATGACTAATATCCATAATGGAGTGAGAAAAAAACGGAATATTAGTATCATTTAATAATAATAATAATAATAATAATAATAATAAGTGATGCCAGCATTAACAGAAACAACTACTATTGAAAACTTGAGTCATCCCTGATTTATTTCTTCCGCCGACCAGCTACATGATTGCATTTGCAGACTAAAATAATGTTTTTTGGGATAATTTATGTAGGAAATCAGATCCATCATCTGTTCTAAGGTAAAGTAAGTAAGCCATGACTCAACGGTGGAATCTGTTGGCTGAATGAAAATCGAGTGACCAAACAGATGAACCATCTGGCAAGTATTAATCTAGATGATCCTGATTTCGGGATATTTCCACAGTAGAAATGCTTTCGTAGATTTAAGTTTCCGCCTAAATATTTCATAAGCTTATTCTATTTGTCACATTTCCACTAAAATTTTCAAATTCCCATAAGGAAAACTTTTAAAAATATGCAGTTATTCATTAATGCTTCAGCTGAATGATTCATTGTGATGGAGATCAACAGCACTCAGCATAAAAAATGAAATCCGAATTTTCAACTCCAGTTTGAAGTCAGTGCTACTTTATGGATTACAGACTTGGCACCGCATCACGAATGTCACTTCAAACAAGCTACACACGTTCACCAACAACTGTGTTCGCTCAATACTACTCAAGATCAGATGGGTGAAAAAATGAGCCATAGGGATCTCTGGGAGCGAACCAATCAAGTAGGAACCAATTTGCAACAAATGTGCAGGAAGAAATGGAGGTGGCCATACTCTGAGAAAACAGGCCATCAAGTGAAATCACACAGCGGAGGATCTCTTGAGTGGAACCCGAATGGGAAGCGGCGAGTTGGTCGTCAGTGTGAGGGTGACATGGAGGAGGTAATGTGAAGAGCAGATGAAAGCATGTGGGCAGACGTGGAGTCAGGTGAAAACGTCAACAGAGAACCGAACGCAACGGAGACGAGTGGCTGAAGCCCTTTATTCCTCTAGGAACTAAAGGACAAGATTACAAATGATTAAAATCGTTGGCACATTGAATCTGCACACGTAACACACTGATGAAACTCATTTCCCTCTGTCGAGGAATCTCAATATAAAATAAAATAGGTGACTAGTTACGCTTGGGTTTTAGTGTTTCTTCAAGATGATTTTGATTTCTGTCGAAATAAACCACAAAAAATAATCACTACTGTCGATTACTGCTTTAGTTAGTTGTTCAGTTGAAAGTTAGTTCAAAGAAAGAGATTTTGGTAATGAACAGTTTTGTGGTAGAAGGAAAGGAAAGTAAATCCTGATAAATCATCGGAATTCGGTCTTAACTAATAGATAACCATGGTTTGTAAATATAATTCACTTTCATTTATACATACTTTGCTTTATTTATTCTTCATTATACAGGGAATACAATTCTCGGTGTACAAAGGTAGTCAGCGGCAGCATCAACCCTATATGGAATCAAGCCTTCCGTTTCACAAATTTCACAGATAATGATTTAAATAGTCATCACTTAGAGATTATAATATGGAGCTGTGGAGACAGTACAGATGAACAGTATAAAATTGGCGAGGTAGGACCATTTAAGATTATTTACAAGTTGAGTTTTTCTAATGCTAAACTCTTATTTTGTAGACGACTTAAGTTACACATTCCATGAGGTTATTTCTTTTACAGGATTTTATAATCAAAATGATCTGTTATGCATAAACTGAATTTATACCAATATTTCTTAACTCAACGGCATATAAATTTTGATAATTATCTCATAAAAATCAATAATATCGCCATCTTGGTAAAAAAAAACAACTATATATCGCATATTCTTCTAATCCTAAGAAGTTAACTTAGTAGCTGTTTTTTCTTCCCGCGCTTTTTAAAAGTAAGGCTTTCACTTAGATAATTATGCTGATAAGGTTAAATGGATTACAATTTAAAAATTGAGGACATTTGAATTAACCTTTAATTAAGATATGAGGTATGGATTTCTAAAAAAATGTATTTCATCTCCTTTGGGATTCTACTTTTTAATTACTACCTACAATTTTCTTCGTATTTATGTTCCTAACCGACTGACTGACTGGCTGACTGGTTTCAACATAGAACTTTGCATGGATGTGCAGAATTTTGAGTTGCCACACTCTGCTTCACACTTTCAAAAGCACACGAAGTCCTCCTGAGCATCATTTATGTTCCTACTATTACTAAAATGAGTATAGGATGAATAACTAAAATTGAATACGTTTTAACGGATTTTTGATGTTCGAGTCAGCATACACAGAGCTGTGTGTTAGAAGTAATTCATTCAACTGATTCTGTTAAGTAGCAATTAGTAAATAATTTAAAAATGAAAAGTGAATGTCAGCTTATGAGTAAGTGTAATATTTAATGAGCTCTTAATGGATTCATGTAAACATCTTCCTGAAAAATGAAGTCAAAATTTCCGCAGGATCTCTGAAAATTATCAATTAGTTGGGGTCGCGCTAAAATCACGAATTGGTAGAAGTTAGAATTCATGAGCCATTGAATTGGGTCCCAGTGGCTGAATGGTAAACGAGCTTGCCTTGTAACCGGAAGGTCCTGGGTTCGAATCCCAGTGGGTGCGTACTGCTGATGATTCCTAAACTAGGATGAAACAGCAGCTGTCCAGTACTCCCTGGTTTTCAATGGTTCTCTAACTGATATCAGTCCGTGATCAACTCGTAAAAAATTATCAATTAATCAAGTTAAATAGACGCTATCGTTGTTTAAGAGTCAAACATAGTGCCTTCATATTCTAAAGTGATATGTTTTATTCTATCTTAAAGTACACACTGTCTTTAGTAATCGTGTACGTACCTCTGTAATCTCATAATTCTTGATTTTATATCAGGTTTTAGTTTGCTGTCTTACTGAAGATTTAAAAAATAAACTTTCTAATTTAATAAACAAAACTAAGGTCTTTTGAGAAAATTATTCCTCTGACTAATGATAACACCTACTCAACAATCATTTATTGCATTGGTTAATAACTGAGCAGTGGTCAGCGCTACATTGTCTTTTCTAATTTACTGATCTATTGAGCTCACAATGTGTTTATCCAAGCTAAGAGACTGTCTACTGTTGTGGACTTTTGATTGGAATCTGATGAGTGAAGGCACTTTCCACTAAGGTATGTCTAGACACTAGTACCTTATTAATAACATCTGTGACTGCAGCACTGAGCAACTCCTGTATAAATCCATATGGGACTCCATTTCTATTGGTCAGCATCTATGAGCACAGAACCCAGGTTCGAAATCTCCCAGTCACTATAAGCGATCATTTCGTGATTCGAACAAGATTTATGAAAATTAAAAGTTGCTGAGTAACCTATTTTTAATTTTCCAACAAACAAAACATTCTAATTTCAATCTGCCATTGAGTTGCTTATCCCTATCTAACAGTGTCTCAAAGTATTTCACCATTATTTTTCGGCTGATAATCACTTACAATAGAATTCGGAATGGGCAACTCGTCCTATTTGGGATTCGTCAACCAGTTGTGTTTGCATCTCCAGTGAGTGACAGTGTTTCTGTCCGAAATCGAATCAAGAACCCATCATTTCAAACACCTAAGCATTATCTTCTATGTCGTTAAGGCACGAGAACCACCTCTTCCAAAACGAGTATCATTTGTCATTTGTTTTAGCTAATTTTAGTTTTTATCATTGATTGTTTATACTGGACCGAAATGTTCGGCGTCTAGTTACGCTACCTGGACGACTTCAAGCTCGTTTTCTGTTGGCTTATGAATGCTGTGTGGCCAATCGTCCCACTATAGCTGGAGTCTGGTCATGCATCTGGTTGAGTTCAAAGACTAACCCTGGATACAGAATCACACCAAAACTCAGCAACCACCTTCTGGTCCCTTAAAAGTCCATCTGTCCACAGTGTGTCTTCCTTAAGCTCCTTCAATACAGACAAACAAGGCAAAAATGGCTGAAGATCCATTGAATTCACTAATCTCTTTGACCAACTACAGACCTCTCTTTACATGTTGCTTCTTAATACGGACACTGTGATGATATCTGAAGATGAGTATGATGTTATTTGACCTATGATGGCTTGCTGAGAATTTCCTAAGTGGAAATGTCATCACTCACTGAGGATGAGGGTACATCCCCCTGACGAGTCCATTAATGAAACGAAGCGCGCATCCTAAATTCTAAAAACGGCCAAGTATTTCGTTCCAACGTAATCAGTTTGGAGGAAATACAAAATTTTGAATCTCATCACCGTCGTAAAAAATACCTTCTTTCATAGTGAATGATGAGAGCTATAAACATTGTAATTTGTAGTCGTTTATCACCAGTGAGAACTGACTTCTGCGAGGGAAGATATTTGTAGATTTGTACATATTTAAACTCTTATTAGTCATCGAAATACGTTTAACTCTGTACTTTGTAGACCTTCTTGAGTCATATTTCTAAATAAGTTAACATTTTCTTGAATATTTAAGTAAAAATGAACTAAATCTTCTTTTTCAGATTGTGATTGATCTCAGTGTAGCTGATCTGTTAGACGTTGCTTATTGGTATCCAATACGAACAATACATCGGTTCTTCTCAACATCAGAGTTATCCAATATGGTAGGTCTTAACAATAACCCGGTTCCAATATTCAAATCTTAAAAACTGATTCTAACTAACGAAATTTGTATAGTTTTGTTTCCGTGACCTGGGTTTTTATAATGACTTTGTTGTTGAACCTGTAAATATCCAGAGAAACTTAAACTCACAATACAATACTGTATATACTACTGAAATCTGGAGTAGTTAGACGGCACTCAATTCAGTATGCACCAACCAGAGGGAGATGACCTAGATGACCTAGAGGGACGTATAGTTCTTTCAATGACAGGCTAATAAGTGACGTAACTAAGTCCACTTAAGTTAGGAGTTGTAATCAGTTCAAAACAACCAGATTCTGGTCAGAATATTTATGATATAAACTACGAGTAACAACATAAAGCTGTTTGAAAAAAAGATTCAATGTTAATTAAGTGAATATTGACTACAAGACTTAACTATGCTAAACAACAATCCTTCTATGCCCAGTTTTCTCAATATCTTTTTCAAAGAGGTCAAAATAGGTACTATATTTCATTTTCATGCTTTAAACACGATATTAGAGTTTAAAAAAGTTTACTATGCAGTCAGAATAGACGGTCTTATCACTGCTAATTACACTATTGCATACATACAACAGATAGACGCCCAACTTAACAATATCACTACTAGGAGAAATTTTATCGACAACTTTGTTGTCGGAGTATTTCAAGCATACTTTTCACATAGGTTAATGTAGAAATCATACAACATTAACTTGTAAAATTGTCTTCTTTCCATTTTATTTTAGAATCCTGAAATTGGTTCCGGAGCATATGACATGCAACCATATGAAAAACGTAAGTTTCCAAAGTTTCATTAAATATATGGTTTCTGACATTTTTGGCTGCCTGCTTAAGTCAGTGGGTTATCTAAATTCCGATCTGACATAATGCCTCATATTCTCTCCATTTCTTATGGTTTCAAACATTTAGTTATGTCCTTCGATAGCAAAATGTTCACATGCATACATTATTTTTAAAACTAAGCTTTATGTATACTATGTGATACATTTTCTAACAGATCTATGAATGATATTTCTTACCTAAGAAGATATCACCGGTAAGATACACTAAGGCATCTTAGTTTGGCTGTGAAACTAGCCATCTAAAAGTTCAATCCCACACTATGTATTCAAAAAAAATACATTCAACCTTTGTCTTTACCATAGCCATCATTTGTATACATATATTTCATTCCTTTACGTTCTGAGTGGAACATAGGGCCTCAAGTTATGGTTTTGAGGTTTCGGTAGTAGTGGTTCTATTTTTACGAGGTGAGGTTGCTAGCCTTAAGTCCAGCCTTCCCTCTTTACCGGCCTTTCGACCAGCATAGCGAGGTTTAGGAGTGCATCGGCCTAGCATTTTACCGCTAGATCACCAATGCTAAAAGCCTGTCTGCAATCTTGGAGGAGCCGTTGTCCCTTTTGAGATCTGAACCCACGTCAACCAGTGCTGTACTGAGCCAGAGACGTTATCACTGATCTATTCGGGCTGGCAAATGATTATCCTATAATGTTTCTTACTCAGACTTCCTGGTTATTTCAGCAACTTTTACATTTTTCAAGTATTGGTTTGGTTTTTAATTGCTAATTGAACGAAGAGTCAATTTTCTCAATTATTATGTTTTATTATTATTATTATTACAATTATTATGATCCTACTGTTTTTATCTGACGTTACTGTCTGTTTTATTCTAACTACATTTCATTCCCTCTTCGTAATCTCATCATTATATATATACACGGATGCAAAGCCTAGTTGATAGCTTTGTTGCAACCGTCTTTAGTTTTTCCTATGACACTTGTTACAATTACTCATTTACACGTAAAAATATTTTACTGTTTCAATATTATGAAGGGTAGCTGTAATTGCTCCGAGATTGCCATTGCCTCTTCTGTTAAGATTCGAACTCATCACCAATACTTTTAGACGCTAAAGCGTAATCTTCAAAGCCATTTAGTTTTGATAACCCATTCTTGTATAGGAGGCCTTATATTACAAATCGTTCTTGAAAGTAATTGTTGCCTAATGAAGAAGTAAATTCTTAACTTAGAATTGAACCTCTCATCAGTAACCATTTGGTTTCTAAACAACAGATTATCGGTTTGATATAGAATGATTTACACAATCTAATTAAAAAATACTATTTTCAGTCCCCAAGGTTATAGTAATGGAAAAATGACAAATACTTAGATTTCTGTATAGCATATTTCAGTACTTTTGGCAATTAAGCTATGGCATCAGAGAGTTGGAAATAGCGATTCGTCCTTAGGGCTTTTTAATTATATTTCATAACTTCTGAAGTCTTACAAATGCTTGGTATTTTCAAATGAGCTATAGATCATTATGTCTATTGGAAAAACACATTAGTGTATTTAAGTCATTAAAATGGAATATTTTTGTTTGAGTTTTTAACAGAATCACTACTCATAGTTTTGCTTTTATTCATTGTTAACTTGATAAGTGAAAATCCTGTGATTAATCTCTGTCCACCTGACAGTATTATTTTTTATTACTTCTATATTTGCCCATCCTATTATGCGATTACCTGCAAGAGGACGCATTACAATAACCGAGTTTTTTTCTAGATTATTTAATTAATTACGGTTAGTCATTCTATATCCAGCTAAATTCTAATGTAACGACGACCCGAGTAACCCTGATCTGTATTCTGACCTCTGTAATTGACCTCACAGTTACTGCATGGTAATCTGCAAATTACATTTTTCTTCAAAGTATGAGAAACTTCGATATGATGTAATTAAGAACACACAAGCCAGAAAAGAGATCTCTTTTTGAGTAATTTCTCTTCAAACCTGTACAGTTATCTAAGAGTTTATGTATACAATTTTAATTGACAACAAAGGTCAGAGGTTATTGCCAGTTAGTAACAAAATATAAATCAAAGTGTATGAGAAATAACTGTGTGAAAAGCAGTGAATAATCTTACGTAATTGAAATGATTGACAACTAACTGGTTAAGTTGGTTGAGAGATTTCATCATGAGCTGACAATCAGTTAGAGGACCAGTACTGGACAGATGTTTCGTCCTATTTTTGGACTCTTCATAAGTACACACTCCAACCAATCAAACAATACTTGGTAATTAGTTAAGTGACGAATGCTTCTTTTGAAATAATTGACTGAAAACATTAGAACAAAGGGTTATCAAAGCTTTGTGTTCAGAAATATTTTTATCCAACTTTAGTCCCTACTGTCACTTTGGTGTCCATTCTTATTTTCCTGAATTATTGCATAATAACTCTCCTTTATACATTAATTTTGCCAGTCCATTTTCAACTCTTCGTCATCTTGTTTCCTATCAAACACTTAACTAATTATTAATCTGATGCTCGCTAATGACTGGCTACAGGACGGAGTTTCCTGGAGTTCTAGTGAGAAGTCGTTACCAATAAGGTCCATCTGGTTAGGATTGAGGATGGAGTTCCTGCCGCTGACACTGGTTGGTGGTCGCCCTGAAAATCATGAATCAGTAGCAGTTAGAATTCATGGGCCATTTAACTAGATCCCAGTGGCTGAATGGTATAGGAGCTTGCCTTGTAACCGGAAGGTCCTGGGTTCGAACCCCAGTGGGTGGGTACTGCCGATGACTCTCAAACTAGGATGGAGGGAACAGCTGTCCAGTAGTCTTTGTTGGTTTTCAATGCTTTTCTAACTGATATCAATCCGTGGTCAAACTCGTATAATCAAATCGAATTCTTACAAACCAAACTCTTGAAAACTTAACTAATTACTTCTCCACCATCTCGATTACATAAGATTATTCACTTTGTTTCACACACTGTTATTATACATACTTTTCTTTTTTTCTTTTTCCTTCACGTTCCCAGTGGAACATAGGGTTTCAACCTAATGGCTTGAAGTTTCTGTAGCAGTGTTTATTTTGCAGGATGAGGTTGCTAGCCTCATACCCAACCTTTCCTCTTCACCAGCATTATTTCTGGCTTAACGAGGTAAAGGAGTGCGTCGGACGGGGATCAAACCCCGGACCATGTGCATGGTCGGCAAGCGTCCTAACCACTACGCCACCGACACACTATTATACATACGATCTGACTTATTTTGTTACTAACTGACAATAACCTCTGACCTTTGTTGTCAATTGAAATTGTATATAGAAAAGCCAACAGATTGAACGATAAAAATATGCATTCCTTTCCAATTAGTTCCGCATCATTGGCTCTACACTAATATACAGTTTTCTACATCATAATTTTTTACCAGTCAAGTGGTTTTTTAGTTAGTCATTTTCTCGTGGGGGGGGGGGAGCGAGGTGAAATTAGGAGGTTAAAGGTCATCGGAACAATTACCTAACAGATGTTATTAACAAGATATCTCAGCTTTTGAAGGAGGAGTGAAAATTAGTTACGGAATTCAAGATAAGTTAGTTAATTCTCAGGTGTTAACAACAAGTTATTGTACAATCAAAAAATTTGTAAAATAGCAATGGTGACTAAGAAGAATAGGATGACTCAGTAGAATTACGTGAACTACAAGCAAGTTGATAGAATTAGGCAGAACTGTAAAAAATAACAAAGTCAAAAGATAGTATTTACTTGGTGGATGTTGACTAGCAGTGGAATCCAGGATGGGCATTTCGTCTTATTTTGGACTCGTCATCTGGATGTACCTGCATTTCTCACATGTCAACCTGAGACCAAGCACTCCGGTCCAATCAACCGACGGGAAAATCTCAAATTCAATTGAGTCAAAAGATAGTTACAAGGGAAAGGGAAAAACTTAGTGCATATAATGTTGTTAGCCATGGCAAATGAAGGGGCTGTACACGTTTCTTTCCAACACACACATCTGGCTTGTTCAAATGAATTCCAACTGCCTCTGTTGTATGTAGAAGTCGTACTCGTAGACTATGTAGGAGGTGGCGTGATATTTGATAAATAACTTTTAAAGCTTTGTTAGAGTCGACCTGATGTCAGATATGTCAATGATACATTTACAATTGTAAAGAAAGAGAGACTAAGGACATAACAATAAAACTTGGGCACTGTGGTAGAGTATAACTCCATTATGGATTAGATTTTATTTTGATAAATCACACAGTGTTTAAAGTAATATTAACTGATGACGTTTCGAGCACAAACTATTGCTCATAATCACATCATAATGCAGACTAAGGGCATATTGGATAAATTCAACAAAGCACATCCTTGTATAAGCTTCACTAAAGAAGAGGAAGAAAATGACTATATATTCTTTTTGGACAACCTAATGACTAAACGAATAGACGGAGCACTATGTAGACGTTTGCATCAAAAACCTGATTCCACTGAACAATCTACTCACTTCTTGAATTGCATACCTTTACAATACAAAAGTAATATGGTTAGATATCTTTTTCACCAGGCTAAAGTTATCTGTTGACACTGAACGAAGAACTTGGTCATATTCGTGATCTACTAGGTGAAAACCGAGATCCGACTAAATTCATGAACAAACACATGGACTCAGAAAGTAAAAAGTCAGTGGTGCCCACTGTTCTCAAAAAATCAGTCTTCGAAAGATTACAATTCACGGGTGATGTCAGTAGCGAGATGTTATCACAACGTATGAGAAGGGCCGTTAAAAGGACTTTCAATGCAGCTAGGTTACGCTGTATTTTCACTAGCCAACCAATACTTAGTTCAAGAAATAAAGACAGACTGTCCTGTTTCACCTCTTCCATGTGTATTTACCAGTTTAACTGCTCGTGAGGAGCTAGTTACCCTGAGCATACAAACAGGCGAGTCCATTGTCGAATTTCTGAACACCACTCACCTTAGTTTGGCAAAGGCCTAAATAAAGCTGTACGCAGGTCAATACTAGCTCATCTCGCCGATACTAAAATTGAATATATAAACCACTAAATAACTGTACAACTTTAATGAGTAGTTACGAAAAGAGATCAGCTTGTATATTTATGCATTTTCAATTGTATTATTTTCCGTAATTGGGTCTATTGGGTCCTGAAGCCAATAAAGTTTGTCTCTGAGTGAGTTAGTTGGTTTAAATGCCACTCTGATCACAGTCTTACTAAGAATCCTGTGTAAGACCCGTTTGACATAATAATAACACTATGCTTCACAGCTTGCCAACTAAAGGGCTTAAGAAGGTTTTTATAATGGCAAGACTAAATAAGAACAATAAATACAAATAAGAGGGAGGAATTTCGTATCCTGGAGGCTGCGGAACAGTTTAGAAGATCTAAATGCCTCCGGTTCGTTCGTGGGTTCTGTCAAATGTGTGGCGTCAGTGGTTCTGTGGTAGAAGGTTCACCGACCACGCATGTAATCTGGGGTTCAATCTCAGACAGACGAACTCCTTAAGCTTGCTTAGCCGGTAGTGAGACCAGTGAAGAAGGAAGGTTGTGCGTAAAGCTAGCAATCTCAGTCCGTATTAAAGAATAATACCAGGGCTACTGAAACTCCACAGATCAAGCTTGAAGCCCTATGTTCCACTTGGAATGCAAAGAAATGAAAAGATAAGGTTGCAAATATAAAGTATACACTGATAGGATTATGGGCAATAAATAAATTGTGCTGGTAATGTCATTCACTTATCGATACTGTATCACTGTGTGTTATATCAAATAAACCTATCTAATATAGAATTATATTCTATCACAGTACTAAAATTCTATTCTGATAATTGTTAGGGAATTCCGCTGAACCCTAGATTTTGTTCTTATGAACATTAATCCGTTAGGTGTTTGTGTAACTCTCAGGAAATTAATTCTAGTATGCCTAATCTCTTAGAATAATGCTTCTAAAACGAATTTAAACAAATTATTTCAAAATTTTCTGCTAATTACAAATGACGTAACGAAATAAATTTCAAATCTGAATATTTTCATTGACTTAAAAAGGTTTAAAACTGTTTGGAGATTCCTCACACAAATGACTAAGAATGTCACAATCAGCGAGTGTTTGTATTTTTGTTTTGATTTTCTCATTGATTGGTTGGACAAAAATGTTCGGCCTCTGCTGATAATGTCGGTTCCTAGTACGGGTACTTCGACTATGTCTGGGGATTTACTTGAAGTAATTTTTGATGAATGGTGACTAGAAGTGAACTCCAGGATGCTCTTTTCGTCCGTCATCTGGATGTACTTGAATCCCCAGAGAGTGATAGTGTTCCCCCGCTGAAACTCGAACCCACTAGCTATCATTTCAAAGGCCAAAGCGTTATTCACTAGGCCACTTAGAGTCTATAATAATGGGGACTAGGTTTCAGTCTTAGTGGGAACATTATCACTCATTGGAAATGCAGGTGCGTCTTGATGATGGGTCCTAAAAGGGACGAAACACAGCCTAGATTCCAGTTCTAGTCATCGTCCAGCATAATTACATATGAGTTTGCTTCATTTTTACAATCCCGTAGTGATTAACAAATTCATATTATAATTGGAGAACCTTGTTTGTTTTATGTACGTATGAAAATGACTAAACCCAGCTTTTCAGAGACCAGAAAGTAAAACGTTGCCTGTATAGCAAAGAAGTCATTCAGTAAATACAAAAGCATGGTAAACGCTGGGGATACATAAAGTAGTATTAATAATATAGATAAAGTGAATCTTACAGTTTATTCTATGATATAAAATTATGCAGTGTTATGCTTCCTTATGAGTGTTAGAAGTCAAGGCTCCAAAGTGTTTAAATAATGTTCATTAATTTATATCAAGAATGAAAAGAATATCTGTTTGTTACAATACTAAATGTTATCTTTTAAATTTTTAAATACTACTATGGTTACGTTGTAATTAATAAAAATTCAGTTAGATTTGTTTTTGAAATAGTGTTATTTTATGAGTGTTAACCAAATTACACCAACTAATTTTGTAGAATGAACACATATTAAGTTAGGTGCCTGAACCCAATAGTCAGGAAGTAATTTCTGATTTTATATTTGCTTTTGTATACAGTTCCAGTTCCCAAACCTCCAGAAAATTTTCGCATGATAATGGACAACTATTTTGTAACAAATTTCAATTCTGCAATATTCCTGTCTTTCCACTGCTCAGACTAAATCATAAAAGAATCCCTTTTAAATGTTTTAAGTTTGATCAGTCAGGTAATCATTGAAACCCAAGGTGTATATGAGCCACCTTGTCCTTGTTTGGGATCCTTCAGCAGTACTCACCCACCGGGTTTCAAACCTTCTGGTTACGAAACAAGCTCGTAAACCAATCAGCCACTGAGACCTGATATAATGACCCATGAATTTTAACTTCTACCAATTCATGATTTTAGCGCGACCACCGACCAGTCAAGTCCGTCCTGGTGGAGCCCACTGGTTACGACTTCTTACTAGAACTCTAAGGAACTTCTTTCTGCAACCACTCACTGGCCAACTTCAGATTAATTTTAAAGAGTCGATCCATGATCAAAATTGAAGTCAAATCCCTACTTGGTGACTCTTAAAAATCCTTTTTTAATTATTACATATTTGTAAAATTATGGAGAGCCTGAATAGCTCAGTGGTAACGTCTCTGATTGCAGCATTGGGTGACACGGGTCCCAATCTCAGAAGTTATGTGAGCTCCTTCAACGTCGCAGATACGCCTCGCTGACTGGTGAGTGCCAAGAAGCATGGAACCTTTGCCTAAGCAGGACTTCCTGCTGACTGCATTGGTGGCACAAAGGTAGGATGCTCGCCAACTGCTAAGTTGTTCCAGGGTTCGATCTCCGGCCGACGCACTCACTAACCTCACTAAGTCAGTAACAAGACCGGTAAAGAGGGAAGGCTGGACATGAGGCTAGCAACCCCACCCAGTAAAAATAAACACCACTGCTATCGAAACTTCATAGCTCTAGCTTGAAGACCTATGTTCCACTCGGAATGTGAAGAAATAAAATTTTAGAAAAAATTGTGGAAGTGAAGTGGTCCATTAATTCATCAAATATTCAAACCAAATTGTTGTTGTTTGTAATCTAATAATTAATAACTTCATTTAATATATTCATTGTGGACTTAAACGACTCAGTGATTTACATACGGTCCTCACTAAATCATGTATATCTAAACATTCCTTTTCAGTAATTTAATTTGAAACAGACGCTTAACTTACATTGTTCACTAGTATTTCAAGCAGTTTTCTTTAATCTAAGACGAGTGACTATTCTTCTGAATTGATGATCTTGAAAGACTGACCCAACGCTAAAACTACTGGAATAGAACAATAAGATTATGAGATGTTTTTTTTATAATAACCTTATATTTCTATTTAAATCTTTATTCATCCTATAGAAATTCCAGAAAAGTTGATTAAACCAAGATACTGTGAACCAGAACAATGGTCACCTAGATCTGTATATCAAGATTCAAATATTCCTGATGAGATTCTATCAAAACAACGATTAACAAGAGGCAATCGAAATGAAATTCGACGTGATGATTACTCGGATATTGATGAACAAAGATTTGCTAGCAATATAAGACAGAATAGAAAACCTACTGGACAGGAATATCAACAAAGAGGAAATGAAGAACGTCATCGAAGTTCAAGACGTAATCCAAAGTATGTTCTTCATATATATGTCTTTAAAAATTACATGTAATTAAAGTGGTTTCTCTATGCCTAATTTATCAAAATCAGTTTTAAAATTCTCTATATCGAAATAGTCCGGTAAGAACTAATAATGGATAGTTAAAATCAGTCTGAAGGAAAACCTGAGTATCGATTCTTAACTTTTTGAAACTCATTGTCTCTAGGTGTAAATATTACCCAACTACACAAACCAGTATTAGGATGCATGTTCTCTGTAATGACTCGAAGGATGATGACTGCTTTGCTGCTGAAAGTCCTAACGTTACCAGATTTAGTTCAGCATACACCATCAATTAGACGTAAGTGGCACAGCGGTAGAGTGCCCGTCAACCTCGCATGTCGTCCAGGGTTCGATCCCCAGGTGACGCGCTCCTTCGCCTCACTAAGCCAGTAATAAGACTGGTAAAGAGGGGGAGGTTGATCATTGAGCTAGCAACCCCATCCCATAAAAATAAACACCATTGCTACCATAACTTCAAGCCTCTAGCTTGAAGCCCTATGTTCCACTTCTGAAATTTAAAATGGAGTAATCTATCACTCAAATTAAAGACTGATAAAACAATCAGTACATGAACAAACAGAAATTGTGTCCAAACTAATGATTACAAGATGATAACCAACGGAACTATTGGATCCCAAATAGTGGTTGACGTTCATCTATTAAGCTTGCGGTAAAACCAACCATCTACGATGAGAAATTACATTATATTGTATTTAACATTTGATTTTTTGAAGTCATTCAATAATGAGTTTAAATGTCACAGCTTAGTTTTGTTGAACTAAAAGTAGAAAATAAGGCACCACTGAACTACTGTATTTCCTATTTCTCAACGTCTATCATTTGTATAAATATCTGCCTAAAATCTATCAGAAATTACTGTATGCAATCATTTTAGACAGTAGTGTTAATGATGATTAAAGGAACAGAAGTTATTTGCTTATTTTCAAGATAATATAAATGAATAGTGATGATATATTTGAGTAATACACCAACCTTCATAGTCAGTGGATCACAAAATTAGCAAGTACCCTATCCAGATCATACTTCGAATCACCGTAGTAGTAGGTAGTGTTTACTTGGATCCCGGTAGCTCACTACTGACAACGTGCTGGCGAAGAAAATACTCAAAAATTTAGACGTAAAAATCATTAAAAATATAGTTATATATTCTATACAGACAAAAATGGTCAACGCTTGGGTAGCTTGAAAATCCCCATTGGGTCATATGAAAAATAGAAGACGTTCAGCGAAGAGACTCTTTTCGACGAATTCATTCACATAGCTGTACAATCGCATTTATATATATATACATATATATATTCTGATTATAGCTTGATTCCACACCGTATTTTCGGTACAGGTATGGAATTTTCAGCATGTGATATCGGTAGCCCAAATTCTGCAGGCTGACCATTGATATTGGGTGTGCTTCGACAGGGCGTCGAACCCCGGACCATGTACATGGTCGGCGAGAGTCCTAACTGCTGAGCCACCGACGCAGTGTGTGTGTACATGAGGTTTGTCAAGTTTAGATAATTGATCAGGTAATACAAGAATGATCTAATATAGAAACAAAGTTAATCAGACAGCAACTAAAGTAAGACTGAGTCAGTAAGTTAGGTGACGTAATATAATTGACTAAAATGTTTCAGCTTTGATCAGGGTAGCAACAGAGGTAATTGCAGGTAGAGACTAAGTAGAAGTGAAATTGAGCAAATAAGTTGGATGACGTAACATAAATGACTAGAAAATTGAGCGTTGTTCAAGTCAGTAACAGTGGTAGTGAGGTGCAGAAATTGAATCGGGTGGGGGTAGAGAACAAGAAATTTGAAAATGTAAAATATTACAATAGAGGAGACAAAATAATACTAATGAAGAGACAGAAAAAAATAAAAGATTAGGTAGAATTTACTTGTCGGCTAATAAGATAGATTGCGTCCATTGCAAGTGTAGTGATTGAACGAACTTCTTCTGTATGCAGAGTTCAGGACTTAGCAAGGGAATCGCCATCGCTTCTGCATATTGAAGAAGTCTGATTCGTACACCTTTAGGAAGACCACTTCTTACTCTGTAGACGACTTTGAAGTTTGTTTGCGGTGTGGCTTGGTGTCCGGATTCTATCAGATGTTCTAAGATGTAACTGCTTGGGCATCGATTTTCTCCTTTGTAAAACCATGTTGGTAAGTGTTCGGTGATACGTTTGGAAAGCGAGCGCTGGGTACGGCCAACATACCTGGCTCCACACGTCACCTAACTTACTAACTCAATCTTACTTTAGTTGCTGTCTGATTGACTTTGTTTCTATATTAGATCATTCTTGTATTACCTGATCAATTACCTAAACTTGAAAAACCTCATGTACACACACACACAGACAAATAATTATATAAAAATGGTCAAGTTTAATACCAAAGAATTATTGATTAGCCAATAAAATACTAGTAACATGACGTTTGATCTGCCCTAAGAAGAATCACTTAGTCTGTAACTTTTTTCATTCTTTTGCACCCTAATTTGAACATAAGGCTCCAGTTGGTGTTTTCTTTTATGACGTAAAGTTACTAGGTTTACGCTAAACCCTTCCTCTTGCTGTGCTTACTATCGGCTAGGTTCAGTTTAGCGATGTGTCGGTAGGAACTGAACCGATAATACCTAGGTATCACTGAACAACCGACTCAGAAGTTACGTGAATAATATTAACTAGTGGGGTCTTTGGTTTTTTTACCCTGAATTGGTGTGAAATATTTCCATGTGATGTAATTGAAAAAAGATCTATTTTTTCGCGTAACTTCTCTTCAAAGCTGTACACTTACTGAAGGGGTTCATACATACAATGCTAATGAACAACAATGGTCACAGGTTATTGTCAGTTAGTTATAAAAGCTGTCAACAATCTTATATAATCGAGAGAGTTGAGAATTAATTACTTAAGTGATGAATAATCATTTTGAAATTATTGATAGAAAACAAGAGGATGAAGGACTGAAAACTGGTTACAAAATTAAGGAATAAAAAGGCTTGAACGCATTTAAGTATGTGACCCAAGCTTGTTTTATATAAGGGTTTAAAGGCATTATTGAAATCAACCTTATGACCCATCTCTATAATGTGCTTCGCTATAGATGATGTTGGACATCCATTTCTGGGATCAACTGTATCCGGCGATTTTGAAGAAGAAACACAACACCTCACTGAAATATTTTGAGATAACAATTACCCGCTGAGATTTATTGAGCGTTACGGAAGTGTCAACCAAAGAACTCTACCAATACAATCAGCTCCCAAAAAGGATGTTTACATGTCCTTGCCGTTCAGGGGTGATCAACAAAGTCTTGTCAACCAAACAAAGACTCTAGGCTGCAATTAATAGAACTTTTTTTATTATAGCTTGATTACACATCGTATTTTTGGTACAAGTATGGAATTTTCAGCATGTGATATCGGTAGACCAGTTTTGCAGGTCGACCATTGATATCGGGTGTACGTTGGCAGAGGATCTAACCTCGGACTATGTGCATGGTCAGCGAGAGTCCTAACCACTGTGCTACCGACTCACACTATGAAACTAAACTTATCTTCATAGAGAAAACGAGATATATGCTGTCTTGTAAAGACTTACAGCAACCGAACGATAGTGTCACATCTAATTGTGTTTATGAATTTACATGTATTTATGGACATATGTACATAGGGAGGATCCATCGGTCCATCGGTTAGGGCTACAGAACATGTCTTAAAGTAGCTGCAACAACAAATAAAATCGCCGGATACAAATGATCCCGGAAATAGATGTCCAACATTATCTATGACGAAGCACACTATATAGACGAGTCACAAGGTTGATTTCAATCATGCATTTAAGCCCCTATACAGAAAAAGCTTGAGTTGTTGCATGATAACAGTAACCTCTGGCCGATGTTGTCAATTAACATTGTACATACGAACCCCTAAATAACTGTATAACTTTGAAGTAAAGTTACCAAAAGTTATCTGTCTGCTAACTAGTGTTCTTAACCGCCCTGAATCAGTGCTTTTAAATGCTACCCACCTGAGCTGTACAACTACAAATTAATAAAAAAATTTGTGCATTAGTCAGTGTAAGGCATACAGTATAAACTACTACTACACTGTACAAAAATAGGTGCCCTTTATCTCAGTTCGCCTTTTTTCACCAGTAAACATACCTTATCATGAACATTTTATCACAGTTGAGTCAAAAGACATTCAAAAATTCTCAAGTATTGGTTTGTAGAGATTTGATCGATTCTAAGTTACACCAAGGAATTGACAACAGTAGTAGCACTATTCAAAGTGAATTGCTAAAACTTAGGATTTATTGGCCATTGTTTTCTATCACAGGGGCTGAATGGTCAGTGATTCATGGTTCAGGTCATGGATGCCTGGATCTGAAGAGTCTCAGACTAGGACGAAGCAGCAGTTCAGTACTCTCTAGCCTTCGTTGGATCTGTAACTGGTGTCAGTTCTTGACATAAATTGAAATCGGTCAAATCCCTGCAAAACCAACACGTGAAAATTTAAGCCAACATTTCCATTCTTCCCATCCATACGACTGTCTATATTTAACTGTTTTATATAGGGAAGGAAAAAGAGACTAAAATTCGTTATCAGATAAAAGAAGATACCAGGCAAATCAATCCATATTGCAGTTATGGGGACACATCTAAACGTAGAACTAATAGAATTTACATAATTCCCATGTGGTTATAAAATCACACAGGGAATCCACACGCATGTGACTTTCAACTGAAATTCATCGTTATCTATCGCAAACACTCATTAGTTTGATTGGGGGAAAATCAATACTGAAAAATCTTTCATAATTTAAGTCCAAGCTGACAGAATTATACTGGATTAATCACATGCATCCCTAATTACGTGTACAGGTAATAATGGACATCGACCTTTACTCCCCCTAGACCGATTGAAGCATTACTATTGGTCCATTTCCCAGTATTACGTAACATTTTGCATATTTTTATTATTATCAGACTGTATTCCAATGACTTCCAGTCTATGGAGTATAATTCATCACCAGATGACCTTTTACCTTTCGGTAAACACACAAACACAATTATTATTATTGGTTTGAAAACTGTTAGGTCAAATCAGAGTTAGATTTTGACAAGTGACTAATTAAATCCATTTGGTTTGACCTTAATACATACAACATCTTGTGCCTCACTGACTATATAACTAACTGTACGGACTAAATTGGTAGTTATTAGAAAAAACAAAGCAACATCTATTCACTTAAAAATACTTTTGGTGATTCGAATAAGTCATGCATGTATTTACCTTATTGAAATCAAGTGAACAACCTGTTCCAGTGAAAGCACTTAATGCTAATCTAAAGTATCGTGTAAAGCTTGCTCGATCGAAAGCGACAATAGAATTTATTGAAAACTGTATTGAGAATAATCAATATTTCAAATCATATATTAAAGCTGTTTGTCGAAGTAAGAAGCGGCCGAATACAAAGACACTTAAACGATATGCCTTGCAACAGATTGAATCTGTCCAATCGCATATGATTCAATTGGAAGAGAAAATTTCACAAACACAATATGCGGTAGATGAAATTCCTCAAAATTTGAAGGAATTATATATTGAGTATGCTAATAAAATAATTGAAATACAAGGTAACAAAAGGAAAAATTCACTGCTTAATGCATTAAACAAACAAATAAATAGAAGTGATTTACCAGTTGAAAACAATCGGTACGTTTCTAGCTTTTCCTTTCTATTATGTTTAAATGATCATGAAACAGGAACTGTATTTAGGGATATGATTTGGTTCAAATCTGACCATGTATTGATATCAGTTAGAGAACCATTGGAAACCAACAGGGACTACTGGACGGCTGTTTCGTCCTAGTTTGAGACTCATCAACAGTACTCACCCACCAGAGTTCAGGACCCAGGCTCTTCCGCTTACAAAGCAAGCTCGTAGACCATTTAACCACTGGGACCAGACTTAATGGCCCATGAGTTCGTGATTTTAGTGCGACTGCCAGCCAATGTCAGCCAGTGACTATTTATCCTCACTTATAACTTGATGGACTTCAATCATGTTCATGCTGAAACCAATCACCAACGATCATTCACCAGTGGGTATTTGCTGCAAAATCTACATGCGCGCATTTAAGGTTACTTTCTAGTTAAAGAGGTTTAAAACAGGCTTTAATGAGTACTATAATAATTTTAGAGATAATCAAAGTCCTTTCAAAACAAGAAACTGAATGACTTGCCTGCAGTTTAATAGCCACTCTCTTCACATTTCTTCTGGTCACTTAACATTATCTTCTTTCTGTCTAAACTTTCGCCTTTTTCTTCAAAATTATTCAGCCTATTAAACAGTAGGTCTAGGTCCGATTCCTGGCAGACACACTCTTAAGTCTCGTATATTTTACTTGCCAGTAGCAAAGCTACTGAAAATGGAAATTTAGGCTAAATTATATTGTTTTGATAATTTTACTAACCCTAATCTACTAGTTTGAGCTATATAACTGACCTACTTACTATTCATTATATGGTATTTGGTAAATTATATTATTTGTCCTAATTGGGCCTATCATATCCTTAAATCTCTAAAGTTTGTGTTTGAGTGGATCAGTTGATTTAAACGCCACCATAATTTCAACCTTATTAAGAATCTGATGTATGGTTTCTAGTTCCAATAAAATATAGAGACCCAAGAGAACCGCTATCAAAAAGACCATGAGCAATCTATCAGATGAGTCCATATTAGAAATCACAATTCGAAATCTTTTTTATGGAAACCAAAGTAAGTAATTAAATTAGTTATAGAGTAGTGATTTCTTCAGTGCTATAAAAATGTCTCCCAGTTTTTCATAAGAGTCCTTAGTGTTACTCCACACCAATTGCTGAACATGAATTCGCCGTGATGAATGTAGCCGAGGGACGACAACTGCCTGTAACTACTCCATATCCACCAACGGCAGCTACATATCTCTGAAAATTCAATATCCGTCCAGTATATGCATGTTTTAACCCTTCCCGTAAGTATTTTATCCAGACAGTACTGAAATATTAGACCTGCAGGAAATTTGCAGCATAATTCTTGCACTTCATTCATATTCGTACATTTTTACTATGAGCTGACCTGTTGGATTGTTCAGGGTCATTTTGCTGGTCATTCGTTGGGGGCAAATAACCTGAGTTGTTTATAGTTGTACCATTTCTATCAGGATAACTTTATTTTATATATTAATATGTACTTTAATGAGTTTTACTCATTGCTACTAGATCGTATATTTTTTTTGAAATTGATATTTGTTTGTTGTCACTATGTTCATGTGTTTGTACTTATGTTGACCTTAGAAAAATCATATGAGTAATGAATTTAGAGTTTTCAAATGACTGGTCCTACAAAAATTCACTAAAATACTTTTTCCACAGTTGTTACTTGTTATATATATGTATATATGTATATATACATATATACATATACATATATATACACATATATCCCTTGCTGACGAGTGTCAACTAGTACTAAACCTAGGTCAAGCAAGGCTTCCTGCTGATTCCCCCCAATCATCTAATATCAGTAATATATATATGTATTTATATATACATATATATATATATATATATATACATACTCTCGTCTACTCGAGTAACAGAGCATTTGCCCTAATAGTTAAAAAAAAGCTAAAGCCAAGGTACTGGAAATTATAATAACTAAGCTTCTAATACACTACTTATATGATATTTACACTGTCAAGTCGTTCGCTGTTATCAGCAGTCGAACAAACAAACAAACAGAAAGAAGATTGTATTTGAGGAGGCTTGCACAGTTAGAGTTTATAAACCTAGACTCTATGTTCAGAAAAAAATGGTGGTCACTTTTAATCTCCTATTGTAGTATCCCTTACTTATTATCTGTTATTACTATTAATATTTTTTTATTCCATCTTTTATTATTACTATTGATTCATTTAAAACTATCCTTTGTGAGTACGATTCTATCAACTTTTTTTTATCATTATTATTATTTAGTTCGCAGTCGTTGATATTCTCAAATTCTTTTTCTGATAACCAACTGAACCCTAAAACATCATAAACTAAATTTAATCTCCCATAATCCTGTCGCCTTATCTGTCTCAACTTGAACTATAAAACATTTGCACATGTCAATTCGCATGATTGATTCAACATATTGTTGCATGTAGAGCATTCGGCTGAAGAGTCCTGAAGAAATTTGATGCATTCATTAAATCCTGCTTTATTTAACATTTGTTGCTTGATAATTTTTAAACAACAGTCTATTTTTTTTTAAAAAGAACCACTTAAAGTTCCTAAGAAGGTCACACTTGACCCATGTATTCATTGATGTTATGTATATCATACTGGGAGTTCCACCAAAGAGTATGTCTAAAGTAATAGAAAGTATACCGTAAAGGCAAACAGGAATCCGTCTCAAGCTACTATTTCAAAAACTGATCTCTTCTCTGACGTCTTAATATTTTTAAGAACTTGAAATTTGAATGGATGTTAAATCTCACTGTCTATCTCATGCCTTCTTTGCCTACTTGTCCTTTAATCAGCTGGGTTTCAGATAAGTGCTATTAAATTTCGTCAGTCTCATTTTTTCATTACTAATAACACAGTCTTAATGTACTGAACACACTGAAAACAAGAAAGTTTACACTTGAGACAATATCTGGGAGCACTTTAAGAGCTTATTCGTGAAATCAAAATTTAACCAGACCCACTAAAAAGACTGATCCTATGAAAAAGAGGTGTTTCAACATGAACAACATTAGTGAGTTTTGGTTAAGTGAATATATTTTTTTTAACATGCCTTCATCAGACTAGGATGTAAGTAAGCTATTTATTGAAAGGAATCTCTTTTCATAACTTAACTTACCTAAGGTTTATTTTTACCTTTTAGTGCTCCAAATTTTGAATATGGTAGAGTAGAAGAAAATGCTATACAGTCAGATGCTTCAGAATTTTCTGATCTCTCTGAATTTTCTAAAATGAGTTTGCATACAACACCGTCTGATCATCGACGCACAGAATCAGCACAAATGCATCGTTCAGTTAACCAACAATTTGAAACGCCTACTCAGTCTCATGGTGAACGATACTCTCGAAATTCTAAACAATCCGATAGGCTAGACCAGTCTTTTTCACCATCGAATGAACAACCAGTTAGAATGAGAAGAGATTCAAATCGTTTAGAAAAAGAAATGTCTGGTTCAACTGATGAACGAATGATGCCCAAAGATAGTGGAAGTTCTGAGGGCGGTTCTGGTCAAGGGACATCTTCAACTGGTAGTCTTGGAGGTCGAGGTCCTCGACCTTTAGGAGAAAATAAGGCATCAACTTCTGAAATTGCTCAAAATGTTGAAAGGGATCCAATGGATGGAAGAAAAAGAAGGCCTAATATAGGACAAAAGTTTTCAAATGTTCTGGGAAGATCCAGCAAGAGTAGCAGTACTTCAACTCTTGGTAAGCAAAACTATTTTAATAAGTCTTGATATTTTTATACTTATATTTTTGAAATGATGTACCCTAGTTATAAGGTTTTTTGAAACTCTTACAGTTATTCATACAGTAAAGGAAATGTTGACTTTCACCGTAATTTATATTAGCTCCGAATTATATGGTTTATAGGTAAAGAAAGTGGTAAGATTGTGTTCTGAATGTAGCATTTCCATGGTCTCCTTTCCTATTGAAGATGAGTTTATGAAAGGCTCCGTTTTTTAAGATTTTTTTCAGCAATACAAAATTTAGAATTTGGGTATTAATATTTTAACTATTGGCTGAGTACTAATCAAGTTCCCTCAAAAGAATATTTCTTAGAACAACCTTAATATGTTACAATATTTCACTTTTAGACAAAAAGTCAAGAACAAGCTTCCAAAGGAGTGAAGAAGTATTACCATTTGGTGGATACGGTGCAATTTTTGAAGGACAGGAACAGGAGGGTTCATTTGGAAACGGAAGATCATCAATGATGCATCGTCAGCTTAGTATAGGCAGTGGAAAAAGTGATGGCCAAAATCCTCGATGCGGTACAAATTCAGACAACACAGATCAAGACAGGTAGGTGATTTCTGGGCTGTTTTTTTAGTGATTTGTCCACAAAGATTGCAATAAGTATTACGACTTATTCAGCATCAAATTTCAAATAGAAGTTTGATGTTTGTCGGTATATATGCAATGCTGAGAAAACTATGCCTTTCCAAATTTGAGCTTCAGTTACTCACTTTTTAAGTCAGAGACTTTATTGCTGTGTTATTTGCAGTTATTTGCTCCCATTGAGTCATATAAAAGAAAAGACGTTCAGCGAAGAGTTACTCTTGTTGGTGTTAGATGGCTGGAGGCAATCAATAGGAAGCCTTGCTTGAACTATGTTTCGTGCTAGTTGGCACTCACCAGTCAGCAAGGCGTATCTTCAGTCTTGAAGGAACTCATGTCCCCTCTGAGATTCGAACCCGCGTCACCTGCAGTCAGAGACGTTATCACTGAGCTATTCAGACTTGACATTTACCTCCTGTAGGACTGTACAGGATATTTTAGATTATACACTAGTCGGTAACTAGTGTAATATGTCTAGTCCTATCTTCAGTGCAGACTGAATTATATCAGTCAAGCTTGTAATGTGGTCAGCCATCATGGCGCACTGTGAAGAGTTACTCTTTTCGGTGATATCATTCTCAAGCTGTATGATCGCATACATATGGTTAATTGTCTTAGCAACAAAATGCATATTTCAAAGATTTGTCATTAAAATTGTAAATTTTAGTTAAAAAATTACGTAACGTAGAGAACGTTAATCGGGTAGAAACTAAAATAAAATTGTTAGAATTGTAAGTTTTAGATAACAAACTTCGTTAATTGGTTAGAAACCAAAGTAAGATTAAATAAGCAACTTGAGTGACGTCATCTAATTGACGGAGTTGAGTAGAGCTCAGCTACAATTAAAAGTGAACAAAAGTCAGGTTAACAACAGTGGTAATAAGGGGTGGGGAAAATATTATACAATTAAGAAACAGACAAGCAAGAAACAGATGAAACAAAAACTACGTATTTGGTATTAAGATAGGTCAGGTTCATTGTATATTTAATGACTGAACAAACTTTTGTATGCAGAGTTCGGGCTTTAATATGTGAACTGCCATTGTTTCTGCGGTTTGAAGAAGTCTGATTCGTGCTCTTTTAACAAGATTCCCACGTATTCTGTAGATGACTTTGAAGTTACTTTGCGGGTTTGCTTGGTGCTTCTATTCGAACATGTGTTCCAGAATAGAGCTTCGAGAGGACCTCTCTTCTCCTTTTTGAAATCATGAGGATAAGTGTTCGATGATACGTTTAGATAGTTGACGCTGGGTACGGCCGATATACCTAGCTCCACACGAGCAGGTGAATTGGTAAATACACACTGATGAGGCCAACAGTGGTAGCTTATCCTTCACGTTCATGCAAACCATTAATTCGTAGAGAAGGTTAGTCGGAGTTCATCCGTGAAGGTTTTTTTCAGTGAGCGGGACAGGTGGTTTCTCAGTATTTCTGCTGATGAATCATTATTGAATTTTAGGTTCAGGTAAAGAAGATTTTAGGAGCAGAGAGTGTGGAGGGTTTTAGCGGTTTACGTTTCATAGATTTTGTGATAAGAAGTTCTGGGTAGCCGTTTTCTGGGAAGATTGCCTTCAGAGTGTTTAAATCCTCTTCTATAGTATCAGGGTTGAAAATGCTACCAGTGTATATAGGGGCACCCAACTGTGAAAGTTAGTAAGTTGTCCATCCTACGTCGACTTTTTGTAGATGTCTATTTTTATTGTTCCATCCTGTTCACGTTTTGTTAATTGGACGTCCAGAAAAGATATTCTGTGTCGGTTTCATTCTCTAGTGTGAACTGGATTGCTGGATGGCAGCTATTGAAAAAGTTCAAGATGTTATCCAAATTCTCCTGATTGTTGGAGATAATGAAGGTGTCGTCCACGGATCTCTTGTAGAATCCAAAGTTGTCAATCATTTTCTTTAGATGCTTGTTTTATAGTTTTCACAGCAATTACATTCTACCACAGTGCCCAAGTTCTATACTTACATTAATGATTCTTACTCTTTTAAGAGCAGGGAGACTTTAAGAGAAAACAGGTGTAATGAAAAACTTTTTCATGCCTTAACTACACAATATTTTACTAATTTGTACATACTACTGATTAATTTGAGTAGTCGGAAGTCACTCAAGTAAAACATTAAGCATACTATCCTGATCTAAAGGATCTATTCACCGAAGCCAGTAGGTCCTGGATTCAAATTCCATTCCATCTACTTCAGCCTAGGCAACTGTGTAGTATCACCAGTCCTCACGTAATAACTGTGGTTCACATAGCTTGGTATATGGAAAATCACTTTGGACTACTGAGTTCTCACTAACTAGCAAATGTGAACCGATTATACTTTAGAAAGCCTAACAGTAGATACTGTCATATGGAACAAATGTGAAGTTGGACGAATAGTAATTACTGTTTGTGAAGGAAGGAAAATGTAGTACTAAGACTGAATTGTGTTTTACTTGAGTGTGACTGACTGGTTTCAACGTAGAACTTTGCACAGATGTGCAGCAGTTCGAGTTGACATTCGCCCTCAATGTAGCACACAAACCAAGAGAAGAGAGTAAAGAGAGATTCAAAAGAGAGAGAGAGATAATAAACAGAAATATGAGGCAAAAAGAACAGTAACATGGAGGAACAATAAATTTTTATTGGATATTATAAATCATAAAAAGTGAGTGCTGAGTGAAGTGTGGCGACTCGAACTGCCGCACACCGATGCAAAGTTCTGTGTTGAAACCAGACAGACAGACAAACAAAACGCATCTGCACCACCACCGAGAACGATTTTGACCCATACCACAAAATGTCTCCAGACATTGATTTATACCATCCCGAGGATCCCAACCAGACTAGCAGTCTACACCTCCCTACGTGGCTGACTTAAACTAACTGCTGTGGATTTCATTGACTGATGAAGCTATGATTTGGTTTGACTACCACTGGCTCTTTTCCAATCTGATCCTATGTCAGCAACTAACATAGCCTGTCGAGGAAGGCGATGGCTAGGCATACTTAACACATTTCCTAACCATCTCAATCGATTTAACTCTACAACCTCGTCGATTGATTTCCCCTACCTACCTTACACTCGACCAATTCCTAACATCAATATTGTGCACCCTATTGTACCACTGAAAACCGGAGATAGAACACAGACACCTATGATCAAAGACAGCTAGCCTTTTCATGTCTTCCATTTTCAGTGGCCATGTTTCGCTCACAGCCATAAAAGAGGACGGAGAGAAATGCTGAGTAGTATACAAGCCCTGTGGTCGACACCCATTTGGATATCACGTCTGCACCAGTGATGGCGTGAGTTGGCATATGCTAAACGAGCTTTCTCTATCGATGCTGAGGTTTCGTCAGCGATCAGCCCGCTGACACTGGCTGATGTATCTCCCCAATTAAGTGAAGTGGTCAACAATCTCTACCACTTCACTTCCTGTCTTTAAGCTATGAGTAGTCGTTGTAGTCCAGTTCTGTAGCATCATCGTACATTTGACGGGAGCGAATAACATGCCAAACATTCGAAGATTACTGCTCAGTTTAAGGTGCTCAGAAGACTCTGCATTTTATTAGCGTCTTCACCTAGAACGACTATATCATCTGCATATTTTAAGTCAACGAGGTCATCCCCTGGTAGCAAGTCAATCCCTGAATCACTGAAATCAGCTAGGATTAATTCCATTGGTATATCCCTGATGGACACCACTGGTCGTCACCACTTCAGATGACAGCTCTCCATGGGCTTCCACCTGTCTGCATGATTTCTAGTAGAATGCCTTGATCAGTGCGATGTATTCTATTGGATATACGTTTTATACCTTTTTCTCAACGTTTTATGTAACTTATATACTAATAAGTTTACTAATGTTTATCATTAAAATTATATATTTCTTTGAACAGTATTTATATGGGACGTAATGAATCACATGTTGGAGAATTTGTAGAAGGTCTTGGTCCTGGTCAACTAGTCGGTCGACAAGTACTTGGAATGCCTTGTCTTGGAGAAATACAACTAAGCTTTTATGATCGTAAAGGTCATTTAGAAGTTGAAGTTATTCGTGCCAGAGGTTTACAACAGAAGAATACAGCTAAACCGCTTCCAGCTCCATATGTTAAACTTCATTTACTGGAAGGTAAACAGTCAGTAGAGAAATTAAGAACTATGTATCCGCCAAGACGTACACTAGATCCACTTTACCAACAACAACTTTCTTTTTCAGTACCATATCATGGAAAAATTCTACAAGTGAGTAATATTCATTATTCTGGAATATACTAAACATTATTTGTTGCATTTTTCTACTATGCAGTGAAATATTCTTTGTGCTGTATTTGTTTTTTTTCATTATAAGTCATCTCTAGCATAACCAACCTGACTTGTCATACCATTTGTCTTTCTGGAAATCTTAACGGTTTAGACGTAAGGTACAAATCTTTTTTCACGAAGTACTCAGAAATGAGTTACCATTATACTTCATAATTGAATAAGTATGACATAAAAATCACAATAACCTGAAAGTGGCAACTAGTTAGCTTTCGTAATGTATGAGACTGCATCCAACATTATCTCTCACTCTGACTGACAGCTGATAGCTTAAAATATTTTCTTGGATGTGATGTTTACATCGACCTTATATGACTTCCGATCTCCTGTAACCAGAAACTAACTGGTACCTAATAGCACTCACTGTTTCTTAGCACAGCTACTATGTCTGGGTAAGACAGCGAAATCTCGAACTAACACCAACTACAGAAGTACAGAAGACGACAGAGCGTTAAAAGAGTATCTCCTTTCAAATTGGAAATTGACAATGGTATACACCCATGAATATTTCCGAAGTTGGCCTCAAGATTGTCAATTCTCTGACCGAGCCAATTGTCCCTTATCGAACGCGTTACTTCCTAATATTCTCTTCTACTTTTACAATGTGGCATCATAGCTTCCCTTACAACAATTCCACAACTAAAGTTATCACTTAGCAGGGAGTGATAAGAAATCAATTTTTAATTAATGACAAGGTTGAATAGTAAAATAATTTGTGTTTAAAACGAACTAAATAAGACAGAAAATGAATATTGTCCTATCAGAAACACTACATTGCATTTACATTTTGATAAAGTGGTTATTCTTTATTTAGTTTTCAATAGCCAAGAAAGTCCAGGAGATCAAGGCACCTCCAATAAATCATCGGTTCGAATTCAGCCTCCCCCCCCCCCTAGATTGGTTTGGGCGACAAGATAGTATTATGAGCCCTTATAAAACAGGTGTCACTCATTGTCAAATGCGTGTCAATGCAAATAGTAGTTGAGCAAAATGTCATCTCAAGGGGATAAATCAGTTCACATTGTAACGATCAATAACCGTAAATGATTTTCAGGCTTAAGTTGCCTTAAGTCTATGGTAAGAAGTGGTGACCACTGTCAGGAAAAATACTCACTATTAATGCTGGCTGCCCGTTAAGCTACATGTGGCGAATTGTCAGAAGTTGGATTTGGTGGGCCATTGGATTCTGTCCCTGTTGTATACGAGCTCGCCTTGTAACATGAAAGTCCCAGTTTCGATTGACGGTGGGGTCATATATGTATACTAATAAACAGACCCAAACGAGGACTAAACATCTTACCAATACTCTCTCGTTTCCAATGGATCTCTCCATGCATCAGACTTGGAATCAAGCAGATCCCTGCAAACCAATATTTGACATTTTAAATCAGATAATAAAATCTAAAATATCAAGCTTTAAATGACAAACCAATCTGTAATTTTATACTTGCTGTATTTTCCCTTAAAAATCTGTCACTCGACATCAGGTATTTTGTTTCTTCAAATGTACCTCAACAGAAAAGGCATTTCAATGAGCTGTTTTCATACATTTGCAATGTTTACAGTTTGAATACGTTGGAAATATAGATGAATTTCAACTTGAATTCTCTTTGGGGCTTGTGTTAATCACACACTAAAGCCTAAATACGCAACTCAAAATTGTTTAACTCTATTCTGGTGACTTTTAAATGGGTATATATTGTACATAGACAATCACGGAACTTGAAAATACGAGTTAAGTGCTGACGAATTAGTCTAACTCCTTACTGAAGTGTTCAATATCGAGTTCTGTCATCAATCAGAGCATCAGTTCTTCTCTGATGCAGTAATAACACAATTCTTTGTTTTAATTGTATTATGCGTTTTGTTTCGTCCATTTACGTTCTTATGGTTTTATTTTTGTTACATTTTAGGTAAGTGTATGGGGTGAGTATGGCCGTATGGATAAGAAGGTATTTTTAGGAATGTGTGAAATTGTACTAGATGATCTAGACTTAAAAACTGTTGTTTTCGGCTGGTATAAACTATTTGGAATGATAGCATCGAATGCACATCATCATCATCACCATCATCAACATCAGCATAATCCTCAACAGAAAGGCCTACCAATGTCATCATCATCGTCTGCACCTTGTGATGATTCAAAAATCAATAAAGGTAGTAAGTTAACAGAAACAAAAACTGAAAAGCCTATCAGCCGTACCAGTCGTCATAATAATGGTAATAATGAAAACAGTAATAACAGTGAACGACCCAATCGAGCGAAATCTAAATCATCTCAAGAAGTGAAATCAACACAACCAAGTATAGGCAAGACAAATGACGGAACAATGTCCTCGAATCGTAATCTTGGCTCACCACATTCCACAAGAAGATAGCAATAGATCAAATGCTTTACAAGTAAATAAAATAAAGAGACAGAAAGCTGTTTTTTTCAAATAAAATGCTCATTCATATACAGAAAACATGTAAAATGTTTTGTTTAAAAGAAAACTGGGGAATTTTAACTGCTAACATACACGTAAACATATACATACTCACAAATATATACATACATACATAAATACATATTTTTGTAATAACCTCCAAATAAAAACAATGCAATTAAAACAAATTAAAATAAAAAATTGTTAAAATACAACCAACTTCACGTTATTTTTATATGAGATTTCTAATCTATGCCTCCAGTATATACATATACTATACAAATATCTATACATTTTATGATGTTACTTCGGTCAGTTAAAGTAGCAAATGACCAAAACTTTGAATATCTTCCATTTTCTTCACCTGTTTCTCTTCTTTTTTTCTTCTTCCTCTTCTTATTCTTCCTTCTCTTATTCCTCAAATATAACCAGCATTGCATTTAATTTCTTCTTCCGTTTGTAAAGTAGTTTTCACTATTCAGTTGCATTCATTCTTTAAAAAAAAGTTATTTTAGTTTGCCCTAATGTTAGCAGTTCAGTTAGATTTGTATACATAGAGTGAAGTCAATAATTCAAGATATCATCAGCAAAAAAGATCTAATGCAAACACATATCTATTTCTTCTTTCCCTATCATTTCATATTATTATTATTATTACTACCATTATTACAATCAGTCATATCCTGATTCATCATATAATGACGATCTACTTATCTATCAATCTACTTACATACTTAGATTTTTCAATTATATACCCTTTGATTAAAACAAAGCAATAGTTACCTAACTTTCCTACTTCTTATGTAATTAACCTACTGATCAAAGTAGACATATATATATCTGCATATATATACATATATAAATAGTGCATAACAAATACGTATATATATATATTAATAGTGAAAATTTTTAGATTTTGGGGCCATTGAGTTACAACCTTTATACTTAATATCTCCTCCTTCTCCTCCACATGATACCATTCCAGCGTACAGCAGAACTTCATCTTGCTTATTTTTATTTTAAACACAGAAAGGTAAACTACTATTACTACTAGACACATTGAACTATATTTTTTCCCTATTTTTCTTTATATTACCTATTATGTAATTAAAATAAGGGGAAACAGATTAAGCACTCAATAGAAAAACAAACAAATAACCTTGTTAATAGTGCCAATAAGGATTGAAACCATTTCTTTCTTCTATCATATACATATTTAAGATATATATATATAAACTTTCTTTTAAAAGCCGACCTATCGAACATCAGTTTTTACATTTCTTCGAGTTTTTATCTAAGTATTTTAGTAAAGCATGTTCAATGTTTTAAACTTTTCTTCTTTTATCACTTACACATTATGACATATATATATACATATAATACTACCAGATAAGAAAAATGACGTTACCGTTTTTGTTCTTTTCTTTGACTTTATCTCTTTGACAGGATTTAGATTAGATTTGCCTTGATAGTGGTGAATTAATCCAACCTGTTTATTTGTTGACTCCTAAGGTGAATTCCTGGTATTTAGCAGTAATCATGGAAAATATCCATCAGGGCATTAGAGAGAAAAGAAAAAGAACCTCGACAAATAAGAGGTCTTTTCGGCGGTTTCATCCTCATATGCTATTCAGTTGCATTTATACATATATATATATATATGTGCGTAGGGAACACAGCGGTAGGATGCTCGTCAACCACTCAGGTGGTTAGGGGTTCGATCGACGGCCGACTCACTCCTTCACTTCGCTAAGCTAGTAAAAAGACTAGGAAATGTTGGGAATAAGGCTGACAACCGCATCCTGTAAAAATAAATACCACTGCTAGCGGAACTTCAGAGCTCTACCTTGAAGCCCTATGTTCCACTTGGAATGTAAAGGAATAAAATGAGAAAATAAATAATATATATGTATAAGTTTACATAGATACAGTTATTATTTAATTTCACAAATCAACGAGGGAGACTAAATGTGATGATAGTTTTCGACTTGATATGAAAGTTCGAATGTGTAAATATAGATACAACAAATATACAACGGGCTTAGAAACAAAATTACACAGTATCAGGAAGTAGTTGATTAAGATGCAAAGTAGTTTTTACGAATACATGTATGAAGGTGATGAGTATGAAAACTGAAGATGAGGAAAGTGAAGAGAATGAAAAAAAACAGTAGAGAAAAGCGAAAAATAAGGAGTCAAGTCCAATTTGACCCATGGTAAATGTAGAATTTGAATTTATTTCTTTTGAACACCTAACTCCGGCTTTTTGATGTTTATGGAGAGTGATTCTGCAGTACAAAAAGTTGGAAAACATTACCTTTGGTAGGCTTTTGTTTTGACTTTGAATGATGACCCAGTCAAGGTGCTGTGACAGGGGTCGACAAGGTGTTCAATTATGGCGCTACTGATTGAACCACTAGCTCCTCTTTGCAGCCATGCTGAATAATGTTCTCTGACATGTTTTGTATAAACCGCACGAAGAACAACCTATGTACTTAGCTCCACAGGAACTGGTGAATTGACATATGGACATTGGTGTGGTCACATGTGACAGTTTGTCTTTCATATTGCTCAGAAGCAGTGGGAGGTTAGAGAACATCAGTCTTAGTTTTTTTACAGGAAAGGTCTTCTTAAGGGAACTGGAGATCCTCCCCATTAGGATATCTGCCACTTAGTCTCACCTGAAGTCTACATGCGTACACAGTATTTTCTTTGACAGTGGACTGAATTCTTCTTATTTCGGCATTGGTTTTATTTTCTCCACGAAAAATGCCAGATATCCATTTGGAGCCAGGATATATTTTTTTGAATGAGAGCAGTTCTTCTAAACAGTCTGTGGTGTAAATCCTTCTGATATGGTAGGCCAGTGAAATCATGAGAGCATTTTTTGACTCACGGATATCCAATTATAAATGTTTGTCAGTTGACTATTCCATAATGGTTTTCTGTGGATAGTTCTGATTCATTTTCTAATTCTATTGTGAACTTATTGGAAGTATGGCAATTATTAAATTCATGTAAGATACATTTTAAATCGGTATCATCATGACATACTTTGAAAGTGTCGTCGACACACCTCTTCGTACAGTAGTAATTTATCGATTGTTGATTTTAAGTTCTCGTCTTCCAAATCAGCCATAAGACTTAACACTATCAGGAGTAAGAGATGGAAGTGAAGTTTTCGACAGAATCAAGTTTTTTTTCAAACACCTAAGTGCTTGTTCGCAGGGATTTGATTGCTTTTCAGTTTGATTACGAACTGATTTCCATTAGGGAATTATTGAAAATTATGGAGTACTGGAAAGTCATTTCATTTTCGTTTGGTAATTTTCAGCAGTTGACAAGCACGATCTAACCCAAGGCATTTGGGTTACAATGGGAGCCACTGGGATGAAATCGAATGGTTCATGAATTGTAACTTCTGGCAATACATAGCACGATTGTCAGTCAGTGTCTAGTGCGAGTAGTTTTCCTCACAATCAACTTAGTGGATTCCTGCTTGTCACGACTTCTCACCAAAACTTCAGACAACTTAATCCCATAGTTAGTCAGTCACCAGTGAACAAGCAGACAGAAAGAATTTACATCTATCGTTATTTATTTTATTTAGAAAATTATCCACTTCAGGTAATGTTCCAACATTAATTAAGATCAACTAGCAAGACTGAACTGCTTCCCGACGGTGAGTAGTATATAAAACTGTATAATCCACACACAGCAGGCAGATCAAAACGTTGTAATTGATTTACGTGGCAGAAATTTAGACAGTTAATCCAATTACCATTGCTAAACATCGTAATCAGAAGCCGTAGATTATCTGAAATATATGTTATGTGTCAGTAATATAGTTTTTGAATGATCGATTACAAAGTGTCTTCATGTTAGATTAAAGACTGAACAAACTAAATAACAAAGGGGAATAATTACAGAATAAAACTCACAGGTTTGAATCGTACTACTTTCGGCGTAAAAATGAAAATCGACTCTACTAATCTGAGGTTACTGCAAATAAGCTTCTATCCAACTCTGACCATAGCTATACAATAAATGAGTAAAAGCCTCTTTTCAAATGTTAGTTTGTGGGGATTCGGTTGGTTTCAATTTCGACCACGAATTGACTTCAGTTAGAGAAGCACTGAAAACTAGGGAGTGCTTGGTCCTTGATTCATTCCCTGATTGGATTATGTGAAGAGTCCCAAACAAGGACGAAACAGCAGTTCAATACTCCCCGGTTCTCAGTACTTCTCTAACTGAGGTCAGTTCGTGTTCAGTATTGAAAAGTCTCTTTGTAATCTATTTGCATAATGGATTTATGATATTCTTCTAAAAATAGATGAATGGTTATTATATGTACATCTAAGGTTATGTGTTAGCTTATTTTTCGATGATTATGTCTGCAGTCCACCCACATCATTTAAGCATTGTGATCATTTTTCCTTATGTATGGTGATCAAAACGTGCGTGTGAAATTGAATCAGCAGCTACATCTGGCAACAGTCGAAAGATGTTCCAGCACATCCGAGCCATCTGCAGCAAGAAGCATCGTGTTAGCGAGGCTGTCTGTCAAGCAGATGGTTCTCCAATTACCAGCCCCAAAAGATGCTTTAAACGCTGAGCAAAGCAATGTGAGAAGCAGTTCAGCTGGCAAACAACTCCAACATTATCAAATATAGAACCCCATGGTCGGTCAGTACCAACCTTCTAAACTAAGCAGAGGTCCGAAAAAGATTCTAAGTGTTGAAACTCTACAAGTTTTCGGGCCCAGACAATCTATCCCCCACAATTTCAAAGACGATGGCGAAATTCTCGCCAGGGTTTTGACCTGATTGTTCAGAATGGTATGGGAAATTGAGGATGTCCCGTCAGTGTGGAATGAAGCCATCATTGTACTAATCTCTACAAAGGTAGTACGTAATGGGTACGATAATTATAGGGGTATTAGTTTGCTATCAGTTGCGTCTAAAATGTTGGTTTTTGTCTTGCTCTGCAGGTTTTGAAAACACGCGAGCAGCTGATTCGCGAAGAGCAGACCATGGATTCATTGACCAAATGTTTACCCTTCGTCAGTTGTTGGAACGTGGTCACACCTACTGCAAGCCAAAAATCGTTGTGTTTCTTGATATTAGGGCTGCCTTCGATTCGTTGGACAGTATTGTCTTCTTGAGCTATCTGTTTAAGAGAAATGTACCTCAGAAGTTTGTTGACATCCTGAAAGCCCTACACAGAAAACCTTCATGTAGAGTGAGAGCATACAGCCAACAGTGGGGTTTGACGAGGTTGCCCATTCTCTCTATCGATGATAGTCTGGAGTCAGCTCTGAAGAATGTGTACGGTGGTGGCATAGATATGCTTCCTGGAGAAATACCTTTCGACCTCGAGTATGCATACGATATCGTTTTACTGTGTGACAACATACAGGCCGCTCAAATTGCACTTAATCAATTGGCGATCAGTGCCAGTAAGTATGGTATGCGCTTTGTGACGTTTAAATGGAAAGCACTATTGGCAGATGGGAGTAACCTGTACCTGCACCCCCTATTGTAGGTAAGCAACTTGAAGTTTTCGACAAGTTCATGTATATAGGTAGTTGTGAGAGTGCTAGTGGAGGTACGAGGGACAAGATCTGTATCTGTGCAGTGAAAGTTATGGTAAAATAAGCCAACTCAGGCCAGTTCTGGTGCCGTTACGATGTTACCCTGGTTGCCATAGATTGGATTTATAATGCTCCGGTGGACGCAGGTTTGCTGTAAGCCTGTGAAACCTGACCTCTCCGATCTGGGGATGTGCGGCGACTTTACGTATTCGATCATCACCATCTCTATGGAATTGCTTGCAGCTGATGGCTTCATCATGGGAGCAATCTTGAGATCCGCCGGTGTATATATGGAAATGGTGAAGATCACCATTCATTGAGTTTCATTACCTGGAAATATAGGTCTAGATGGCTTGCAAACTAGCTATGAATGTCATACCAGAGGTTTTTTTTACCTATTTCTGCTACTAGACCTGGGAATGGAAGGAGAAGGTGGAGAGGTGGTCAGCCTATGACGTAGCGCTGTGGGATGAAGGATATCTGTGTTAGGTTGGCATTAGTTGATACATCACGACGCCCATTTTATGGTTCGAAAGGCAGTTTGAATCAGTGGCTCAAGACGTTATTGCATGTGTCTAAGAATCGAAATCAATGGCAAACATACTTCAGTTGTCTTCTTTCTTCCCTTTCTGAAGGTAACATGAACTGATAAATATTGAATGATATTGACAAATATGCTTACTTTCTGTTTTGCCTTCTCTTCCTATTTTCTAGATTTTCTTTTTTTTGGGGGGGGGGGAGGGTGGCATGAATTTCATCTTCGTCACTGATCAAGTCGACTCTGTAATCTATTTTTTTATAGGCTAATATCTAGTCTTGTTTTCAAAAGAAAAAGGAGAGAGAGATATAAATCTTTTCTCGACAATAATATGATACAAAGTGGAAAAAAAGTAGTGATAACAATAAAATTGATTACCATTCTCAATTTAATTTCTGTCAAATTAGATTCTTCAATGCATAATCATATTTATCAGTTGCATAAAAGAAAGTGAACAGAAATATCAGCATAAATTGAAATCAAAAGTGGAATATATATGCATTAGACCGATAATACGGTGAATAAGAAATAAATAATACGTGGTGAGACTATCTGAAGTAGCCTTAGATTGACACACTGTTATCTGTATAATCGGTGGGGATCCAGTATAAAGTAAAGAATTGAGGGACTCGAACGAGCTGCCTGTCTGAGTTACTAGTCTTGTAGACTGCTGGACTACTATTTCAGAAGCCGCTTATTTCAGTCTTAACACGACCCAGTTCTCCATTTTACCTTCACTTATCACCTGCTGGATAATATAGAAGATTCCCATGGTAAAACTTAGAGCCACGCATGTAAGAGAACACTATTGATTTCAGTTAAATCTCACCAGGTTTCACTCTCTGCTACACACAACTTTACAAGTAGAAAAACTAAATGCAAATCAGTCATGACTATTTGGTGGAAACCAATTCCTGAATCAAGCCAAATGCAATGTACTAACGGATCATAAATTTAACAATTGGGAAGATTTTCAACTATTTTATGAAAATATAAACCATCTTTTTGATATCTACTAACATGAAACACAAGGAATGCGTGAAACAAAGATGACAGAAGTATGGTAGTTCGAGAAGCAGTGAAATCACGGAGTACCGGACAGTCATTTCATCCTAGTTTTGGACTCTTCGTAAGCATGGAGCTGGAACCGAACCCAGAAATTTCAGGTTACCATGTGAGCTCGGGATGGATTGGAATGGCTGATGAAATCTCACTTTAAAATTTAACTATAAGGTATGAAACGTCTAAGACAATAATTTCGTTCAGAAGAAAATAAAGTGAAATCACCTTTATGGAAATAAGGGGATAATCTTAGGTCGTAACTGGACACCAACTAAGTTTCATAATATTCAAGTGTTGGTTTGTAGGGATTTGGTTGATTGGTTACAGGATTTCATCATGAGCTGACGTTAGTTAGAGAACCATTGGAAAACCTGGGAGTACTGGACAGCTGTTTCGTCCTAGTTTTGGACTCTTCAGTAGTACGCGCCCACCGGGATTCGAGCTCGCCTTGTAACCAGAAGGTCCTGGGTTCGAGTCCCATTGGGTGCGTACTGCTGAAGAGTCCCAAACTAGGACGAAACAGCTGTCCAGTACTCTCAGGTTTTCCAATGGTTCTCTAACTAACGTCAGCTCATGATGAAATCCTGTAAGTTTCATAAATTGGCATCATCGACACATGTACTAAGAATCATTCCTGTACAAACACACTCCATTCGTAATCTGTAATGCGTGTTCTTATCCCACCTAGTAGATGAATTTCTGTTTCCTGCGTTAGAGGAGTTTATTTGACGTTGCACAATGACACAGTATCGTTTACAGGATGAAACTTTAAGCACAATTCATTGCTACTCATAATCATATCAATGTACGTTCAGTGGTGGATGAGTAGATGGAATGTTCGTAAACCAAGCAAATGGTCAGGGGTTCGGTTTTCAGCCAACGTATTCCTGAACAACCAGTTGACTAGTTTTCAGTAGACCTGGAAAAAAGGGGGGCTTTGGTTCAAGGTTAGCAATCCTATCCTGTAAAAACAACACAACGGCTAGTAAAACTTCAAGCCTAAATCCCCATGTTCCACTCGGAAGGTGAAGGAGTGATAAAAATAATAGCAGTGTGTTCACATGACTTTCTAACTTTGTTTATATGGTTTTACTTCTTCATGTTTTAGTACAGTTCTTCAAATATCTGGGAGAGGTGTTGCATCACTCCTATTAAACGTATTGGTTGATGATTCGATGAACAAAGATTTAGTGGCTAACCTCTGTTCCTACCTAACTGTATCACTTTTCAATGTTTAACCCTGTTTCAAGCAGTGATTGTTCTAGTATTTGCATAGAAGTGGCTAAGTTACTATTCCACTTTAGTTATGGCTAATTTCTTATTTTTTTAATAGCCCAAACTGCACGGGTCTACTTATTTGAATTCATGTTTGTCGCATGGTGTTATCAAGTATCGGTTTGCAGAGTTTTGATTGGTTACAGCTTTGATCATGAGCTGACATCAGTTAGAGAACCACTGAAAAACCAGGGATTACTGGACAACCGTTTTGTCCTAGTTTGGGACTCTTTACAGTATGCATCCACTAGGGTTCGAACTTACGACCTCTCAGTTACAAAGTGAGCACTGAATCCAATTGTCTACGAGGGCAGTGTGGCTGAAAATCGCGAAATGACAGAAGTCACAATTCACACGTTAAGTGATAAACGAGCTGGTCTCGTAGTTTTTAAAAGTTCTAGATTCAGTAATTGGTGGGGCCGTGGATGAGTACTACTTAGGTGTGCCAAACGAGGACGAAATGACTGTCCAGTACTCACTGGCTTTCCAGTGATTCTCTAACTGAAGTCACTTGGTGACCAAGCCTGTGAATTATGCTGTCTAATTCCATAATGGGTAAATTTTTATTTTGATAGAGTCTCACAGTGTTATACAGTAATATTTACTGATGACGTTTCGAGCACAAACTATTGCTCATAATCATATCAAGTTACTCACACAACTTCTTTCCTTCATTTATATACATGTGTGGAATCGACTAGATATTGGATTAAAATTCAATATGAGATAATGTACATTCAGAAATAATAGTACGAGTGTTATTAATCCATTGCAATTAGATGGGAAATACGACGAGTGTTTTTATAGTCATAATAAGTTGACTGTTAGAATGTGTTTGAATGGAAATAGATTATTTATTATTCTCTTCTGATTTGACTGGTGGCAATAATACGAGTGTTATTAATCCATTGCCATTAGATGGGAAATACGACGAGTGTTTTTTACAGTCATAATAAGTTGATTGTTAGAATGTTATGATGTGCTTGAATGGAAATAGAATTTTAAGACAATTTATCATCTTCTTCTGATTTGACTGGCGGCAATAATATCTTCCATATTTCTGGTATTTGCATTGAGTCACTTCTGTTGCATGTGTTGGGTGTAGATTCGATGAACAAAGATTCAGTAATCAACCTCTCTTTCCACCTACCTAGATTACTTTTTAGAATTTTAACCCTCTCCCACCCTATTGTGTGGTTGTGTGTTAATGCATGCAGTGCGATTGCCGAGCTTTTTTCTAAATTACTTATCTTCTCTGGGTCAACCATTCTTATCTTAGCTAAATTCTTATGTTCTGCCAATCTGACTACCCCTGACCTACTAGTTTGACCTATGTAGTTGACCTCACAGTCATTGCAGGGTATTTTGTAAATTATATTATTTTGTCTAATTGGGTCCACTGGGTCCTTTAACCTACAGAGCTTGTCCCTGAGTGAGTTTGTAGGTTTAAATGCCACCCTAATTCCTGCTTTATTTAGAATCCTACGTAGGGTCTCAGATGTCCCTTCTTTATATGGTATAACTGTAGATGACTTATATTCTCTCTTATTTATTTTATTACTACTAGTTTCACAATTCTTTTTATTTTTCTTTTGGCTTTTTTCAATCTTCCTAATGAATTTTAGAGGATAGTTATTTAAAACCAACGCCTCTTCTATATGTTTTATTTCATCATTAAGGTCTTTTTTTGTGCTACTTAGTGCCATTGCTCGGTTTGTTAAACATTTAACTAAGCCTGCCTTAATAGTTACAGGATGAGATGAATTAAAGTCTAAATATCTATTAGAATGCGTTGGTTTTCTATAAACACTAGTTTGTAGTTTGCCTTCTTCTATTCGTTTTATTTTACAATCTAACATAGCTAATTCTCCTTGCTCATTTTCGGTTTCAAATGTGAATTTTATTCCCTCCACTAGTGAGTTTATGTGTGTCAAGAAGCTAGAGATATGTTCTGTTTTTAACACTGTGAAAGTGTCATCCACATATCTCCACCATATTTTTGGAGTAGGATTAAATGTATTAAGTGCCATATTTTCCCAGCTATCCATAAATATATCTGCCACGATAGGGGATATTGGTGATCCCATTGCTACACCTTCAGTTTGTCTATATATTTTGCCTTGCAATGGATTGCAATGGATTAATAACACTCGTACTATTATTTCTGAATGTACATTATCTCATATTGAATTTTAATCCAATATCTAGTCGATTCCACACATGTATATAAATGAAGGAAAGAAGTTGTGTGAGTAACTTGATATGATTATGAGCAATAGTTTGTGCTCGAAACGTCATCAGTAAATATTACTGTATAACACTGTGAGACTCTATCAAAATAAAAATTTACCCATTATGGAATTACACTCTACCACAGTGCCCAAGTTTTATTCTTATATCAATTATGCTGTCTAGTTGGGTTAGCTGAATCATTTGTCCGAGATGGTCCATCTCAGAGTGAGTACTTAAGTTTAAATGCCACCTTAATTCCACCCTCATTAACAATTCTACTTATGGTTTCGGATTTCCCTTCCTTATATGATAAAGGTATGAAGACTTTGTTTTCTTCACATTTAATTGAGCTTGCCTATACTGATATCGAGTAAATGGATTCAAAGTAACCGGAAAAAGAGATATCAAGCGCAGCTATGCATGCACTTACACACAAACACACAATAAAGTGCGGCAGGTTAAATTTTGAAAAGTAATACGGTAAGGTGGGAAGAGAGGTTAACCAGTAAATCTTTGTTCTTAGAATCAACACCAGAAAGATGTAATAGGGATGACGCAACCCTGGTCCCGAATATGTGGAAAATAACGCTACCAAATGAAGGATGATAAACTATGTCAAATAAGTTAAGACATCTTATAATTACGTCGCTATACTTATTAGCAGCATATTGTCCTGGAAACGTCATCCAGTAATTCATGTTCTGTCCCTGTATGATGTCAGATAAAATTATTTTAAATGGAAGCATATTCCATCAAAGTGCCTGGATTCTGCTATTACGGTATGTTTTAATCATTCATGCAAAAATCTTTAATGCAGCTGAAATCTGTCAGCTGTGATTTTTTAAGCCATTGGTCTACATTACTGTGAACAGGCTTTTTATTATCAGACAGTGAAACATTAATATAAAATGTCGTGTCTGTTTTTCGCTTACTGACTAACACAAACTTTATAGCAAAGCCTATTTATCCACTGATAAGCTTAATAGGAGCTTATACATCAAGTAACCGATCTCTGAGATGTGTACTATTAAGCAGAATTTGTTAAGTGGTTAATTGGAGACTTCTGAAAGAATGCTGAATAGCAGAATAACGGGTAAAGCTGCAAAGAGGAAAAGTAAAAATACTTTTGGATCAATACAGAAAGCTCGAAGTGAAGAGAAAAGTTGCAGAATACGAATATTATTATTAATGTTTCCTTTAGTTCATAGAGGAACATATGGCTTCAGCCGCACGTCTCCATTGCGTTCAGTTCTCCGCCAACGTTTTCACCTAGCTCCACGTCTGCCCACATGCTTTCATCTCCTCTTCTCATGACCTCCTCCATATCACCCTCCCACTGACGACCAACTCACCGCTTTCCTTTCGGGTTCTACTCGAGCGATGGCTTGGCGCGTGATGTCACTTGATGGTTTTCTCACGGTATGGCCAATACACCTCCATTTCTTCCTGCTTGGATTGGTTTGCTCCTAGAGATCCCTGTTGCTCATTTTTTCTGGCCATCTTATCTTTAGTAGTATTGAGCGAACACGGCTGTTGATGAAGGTCTATAGTTTGTTTGAAGTGTCCTTCGTGATGCTCCAATTGTCTGATACGTATAGTAGCACTGACTTCACATTGGAGTTGAAAATGCTGATGTTATTTTTCTTGCTGAGTGCTGTTGATCTCCAGACAGACTTGAGAAAGATGAAAGCTTGCCTTGCTTTCCATATCCTCGCTTTGATATCCTCATCAGTTCCGCCTGTATTTGAAACGATGCTTCCCAGGTGGCTAGGTAAAGGAGGTTGCTTCTTTCAGATTTCTTGACGCACTTTTCGATTACTGCGCTACGTTTACTTAGTTACATCAAACTCTCATTTCTCTGGTGTTCCTGGCCAGGAAGTTGTGGTCAGTCATTTTATACTTGGCCAAATTCCTATGTCCTGATTACCTGTTTCACCCTAAACTACTGGTTTGACTTATCTATTTAACTTCACAGTCATAAAAAGGTTATTCACGAATTAAGTGACCTTGTTTAGTAGAGACAGTGTAATCCTTTAGTCTACACAGTTTGTCTTTGAAGGATTTTGTGAGTTTGAATGCCACCTTGATTCTTGCTTTATTAAGAATCCCAAGCAGGGTTTACGATGTACCTTCCTTATTTAATAAAACTCCAGACGCCTTAAATTGCTTCCTATTTGTGTTATGACGAGTAGTTTCACTACCATATTTTTCTTATTTTTGTGAGTTTCCATGGACTTCCTGATGAGTGTTATGGGATAATTATGCAGAACTAGTGCTTTTTCCATCACTTTCATTTCATTATTTAGGTTTCCTGATATACTACTTAGAGTTTTCACCCGGTTTGTTAGACACTTAATTAAGTCTGTGTTTACAAGTAATAGATGAGATGACCTAATGTCTAAATATCTGTTTGACTGTTGGCATTTTATTGACGCCGGTGAGTAATTTATCTCGTACAGTCGAATATAGCTAATTCTCCTTGTTCATTTTATAACTGCAGTGTAGATTCAATTCCTTCTACTGCTGAGTTTATATGCGTGAAGAAACCACAGGTATGTCTCGCTTTTAACATTGCGAAAATGTCAACCACATATCTTCACCATACCTGTGAGGTACTATTAGATGTCTCACGAGACACATTTTCTCAACTATTCGTGAAGACATCTGCAAAAATTGGAGGTATCAGTGATCCCATTGCTACACCTTCTCTTTGTCTTCATATTTTCCCATGGAATTTGAAGACAGCAGACGTCAGAAATAATTGAATTCCTAGAATAATTTATTCAGTGAGTAGCTTTGCTCAGCAAGTAAGTTTGAGAACAGTAGTTTATTCCATCTCTTATGTTGCCAGACTAAAACGCTATAAGCTCTAAAATTACGTTAGAACTTATGAACCGTCACAATAGAAGCAATATTGTTTCACATTGTTCTTAGAAGGTTGACTATATTTTGTAATTATTAGATACACTCTATTTATCACAGCCCTCCTGAGTTATAATTACAGTGGAATGAACATTTAGCATTTATAGACCAACCGAAGTTATTGAAATAAAACTTGATACAAGTGCACAAAACTTTAGTTCCAGGAATCTAATTTTTTTATTATAAACTAGCGGTGACTAACTGTTCTCTGACTGTTTGATAAGGAACAGAACGAGGCCCTAAGTGGATTCATAAATGATAAATGCAACCATTTAATTTTCCGTTGTCCAAGTAAACCAAATAGAGATATTAGGGGTTAGTAAATATGTCAGCGAATTTGTAGCATATTATACTCTACGTCCATTGTTATACCAAATATTTTTGGCATTTTTAAATAACTGCTACTGTTCTAATTGCTTCTAAGTTAGTACCAATATAAAGTGCTTTATTCTAACTTCCAGCTTCCACCTGATACTACAATATCTAACAAGAAATGGTTAAACAGTACTAAGGATACCTAGAACAATTAAGTCATGCTGTAAACCTAGTCAGCAATTTGCAGGCAATTAAAAGCTGAAAATTCTGGTGAGTATAACCTGATTGAATATGAGCAATAATCAAGCTGGAAAAATGACAGGGAATGACCAGTAGATTTATGAGAGTGTACGGAGATATTGAAGGTATTAATGAATCAACGATCCAAAAGAGTTTTGGTTTTTACTGCTTACTGGCATTAAAACAAGTTTGAAAACTGTACAGTCACCAAAATAAGTGCAGTGTAAACAAAAACAAATAATGTGTAAAATGGATACACCCATCAGCATACAGCTTGCAGTGCATCACATTTATATTTAATGGTAAGAAATCGTTGTTTACCTTGTGTTATTGCTCCTTATTCTTGATTGACTGAGTAACTTTAGATACATGATTTGTATCTACAGTATTTTGTTTTCCCTTCAGTGCTTTGTGTCAAAGAATGATAAGGATAAACAATGAAATGAAGTAATTATTTAGTCTACTTTATTTTCAGTTCGATTAACTTTAAAAATGCACTAAATAAGAGTTGAAGTAATCAATTTATTCATAACGTGAGTAATTATTACACGTCCACACTATATGGTATCATTTTTCACTGATCAACTTATCAGAATTTGACTGACTGACTGACTGGTTTCAACGTAGAACTTTGCACAGAGGTGCAGCATTTCGAGTTGCTACACTCCCTCTTTGTAGCACACAAAGCAGGCGGAGAGAGTAAAGAGCGATTCAAAAGAGAGAGGGAGAGATAATAAACAGAAATATGAGGCAAAAAGAATAGTAATATGGAAGAACGGCAGAGTTTTATTACATATGAAAACTTATGAAGAATGAATGCATCTACTCCATCACCGAGAAGGGTTTTGAACCATATCACCAATTTTCTTCAGCCATTGTTTCTTACCATCCCGAGGACCTCATCCAGCCAAGAAATCTACAACTCCCTACATGGCTTAAACTAACTGTTGTGGATTTTCAAGTATTGGTTTGTAGGGATTTTATTGATTGGTTACAGGATTTCATCATGAGCTGACATCAGTTAGAGAACCATTGGAAAACCTGGAGGGAGTATTGGACAGCTGTTTCATCCTAGTGCTTGGGACTCTTCCTCAGTACACACCCACCACAGGAGTTCGAGCCCAGCACCTTCTGGTTCAAGGCAAGCTAGCTTATTGGCCATTAAGCCACTGGGACCCGACTCAATGGCCCATGAATTACAACTTCTGCCAATTCACGACACAGCGCGACCACTAGCAAATGTCTTCGGCGAGTATATGTCCTCACCTTCGAACTCTTGCACCCTACTGGTCACGACTTGCCACTAGAACCCCAGGTAGCTACCTAGCTGTTGTGGATTTCATTGACTAATGCAACGTATCCGTTTGAACACCACTAGCTCGCTCTTTTCCAATCTGATCCTATGTCAGTCAGCTAACATAGCCCGTCGGGGAAGGTGATGGCTAGATATGCATGCGTAACACATGTTCTTACCACCTCAGTCGGTATAACCTCACAACCTTGTCGATTGATTTCCCCTCCCTACCTAACACTCGACCAATGCCTAACCTCAGTATTGCTCATCTTATCATACCACCCAACATGAGAGATAGAATACAGACACCTATGATAAAAGACAGCTAGCATTTCCATGTCTCGCTCACAGACATAAAGGAGGATAGAGTGAACTGCTGAGCAGTACACACGTCCTTTGGTCGATAGCCGGATATCAAGTCCACGCTAGAGATGGGGTAAGTTGGCATATACCAAACGAGCCTTCTATATCCATGCTGAGATTTCGTCAGCGATCAATCCGCTGACAGTGGCTGATGCAGCTTCCTAAATAAGTGAATTTGGTTAATTCAATCATTCGGTCACTAAATATCATCTTTGCCCTCATAAACGTAACTTATCTGAATAAAACAGTTACTCAAGAAAATAAAAACATGTAGCCATAAATTAAGGATGTAACTGGACGGTAATATATAATGAAAAACTTTTTATTATGTCTATCATGCCCACACACAGTGTGTGCTGAAATAAGAGATTTACATGACAAAGAAACAAAAACAATATCGAAAGTCTTAACAGTCACATTCTCTAAAGAAATTCGTTACTTTTTTTGTGATATTATAACTGATATGAAAAAGCACATATATTTATAAATCTGTGGCAGTGTAACCTATTTTGACCCAAAACCTCCATATCATCCAACTGTCTGCGTCGATTAACACTTGTAAGACGAAATCAACAAGCTTATATTTCTCTTCTTATATCTGAGCGACAATTAGTGACTTGACTTTATTGAAAAATGATTGATCTTATATTCAACACCTCCCACAGCATCTCAACTGATTCATTCAAAGTAATTTGCAAAATAAACAGAAACCTACCAAAGGCAGTATGTTTCCGACTTCTCTGTACTGCAGAAGCCCTCGCAGTATGCGTCGAAAAGCAGGAGCTGTGTGTTCAAAAGAAACTAATTCGGTATGTTCACTTAACCTTCGGCTTTTTTTGTTCACTGTGTGTGATTTTTCTCTCTTTGTCTTCACTCAATTCATCACATATTTTCAGTTATAAAAACAGTTATTTTTAGTCCGTTTCCATGCTCTTGCTGCTCAGATTTATAATTCGTTTAAAATAACTATTTAACAATTATATTCTAATCCTGTGTAATTTTTGAATCTAAGCCTCTTGTAATCTATATTCACACCTCCTAACTTCCATTTCAAGTTGGAAATTATTATTTCAATTTGTTTCCATGCTCATTTTGTTCGCACCTGTATTTCGTTCTAATTCTGTCTTATTTTATCTCCAAGTCTCTAGTAATTTATGTCAAGTTGAGAATAATTGTCACCTTTTATTCACCTTCGTAATTATGTTGAATCAAGTAAAAACTGTATCTGTGTAAAATTATGTATTTAAATGCGATTATGCAGCTTTTGAAAATGAAATCGCCGAAAAGATATATTTTGTTGAACTTCGTGTTCTCTTCTTTCTAATTTCTATATTAAACTATACCACTAAACTCCACATTATTCTCCTAACATTTTGACGATAAGAAGTGGTACAAATAATGTTATTACGCCACTATAGGATGTCAACAACTCATAAGATGAATGTTAAGAGCTGTTAAACCACTTCAGTAAGGCATAGTCGTTACTCAGTGGGAGAAATTTTCGTTGACACGCTAAAAGTGCGGCAAAAGGTGTGATACATTCAGTTGAAAAAGTAAAAATAGTCAGGAAAAGTGGGCATATTTGTTGATCTATGTTAAATATGTAGGGAAAAGTAGGAAAATGCTTGTTGAAAGGTGGGACAAATGGGAAAAAGAAGGAAACATGAGAAAAATGCGAAAATGTTTGATGATCTTTGAGCTTAGATATTTGAACGTGAATACGTCATTGTTAGAACCTAAGTCATTACAAATTTAGGTAAATTTAAAAGTTCGATGAATATGCACCCATACTTCATCGCAGATTTCGTATCTGAGGTCTATTAATGCTTTGACCTTAAATTCTGTGGCGTTCTCTGAGTACTGATCCTTTTTGTAGTGGAAGTTCAAGTTCTGATATGCATTTGACCTGAGTACGATGGTATACACGTAAATCCCACTAGTTCTTCACGCTTCTCTATCTGAAAACGTTGTAATGTGTCAGTAGGCAAAATGTAAAACGAATAGGCATTTGTGAATTTTAGTAAACATGTTCTACCAGGAACGCTGAATCCAGATAAGCACAGTTACAACAGACTTTACATAAATAACTAGTCCATAACAAGACAAAGAGAACACTAAATTGCAGGAGTAGAAGTTGATTACAGTAGTAAGAATGGACTGAGTTACTACAGTCTGATAGTCTTATTGCGTTCCACTATTGATCTACTTGATTGATTTTGAGCTGATTAGAAAGTGACTATTTCTGTTCCTGAGTAGACTGTGGAATGGTTTTAGATCTATATATTTGTTGACTGAAATTTCATTGATATGGAGTAATTCTACTGACTCGACTATACATAGTAAGCTGGTAATAATATTTCGATTAAGTAACATACAATGGCAAACGTTGATATGATTTCAGCAACCTATACATCGAGATGTAGGTGTTGTGAGTGAATTCGGTTGAACTATCAAGAGATTCCATTCTAGCTTATGTAGAACACGTAATGTGGTAGAAAATAAAAGGCAGAGGTAACAACGAAAACAACAACAGCGAGAGTAAATTCTTGATACTATTATGTGTTACTGTAGCAAGCAGAAAATGGTATACAGTATATTGTATTTAATACATTATATAATGTATGAATACTCCCAGTCCAAATTAAGCTTTTGGTAATAGTAGGTATCTACCAGTGAAGACAGTTAGTTAATTGACCACCTAGACAATCCTTCAACGGCAGCCATAATGAGGACAAAGGGAAAACAGTCAGACTGACTCACACATACGGATGACCGTAAATTCACTCTATAATGATATCTACTGATTAATAGCAGACCAGTGGCATAATGATACATCTGAAGATTACAAATTGATATACTAGCATACCCATGTACTCGTTATAACTACTTAATTATAGATATACATATCGTAACCGCCATTTTGCAAAACTAAGTACAAAAGCCGGTTAAACACATGGTAAAATATAATTTGTGTTATTCTCTTATATGGAGATAAAGACTTTGGTGTTATAAATACTGTCTGTGTTCTTTAGCAGCACTTGTGAAGATAAATAACAAATAGGTGGGATGGTTATACACTCAAATAAGAACAAACGAGAATTCTAGACTGAGTATTATATAATACATACAAAGGATGTGTAGTAGAGGGTGGACTAGAACAATGAAGACTTCTACATGAAATAAGTTTAATGAAATTTTATGAAGAATTATCTTTACATATAGTATCAATAGACTTGCTTTAGCTAAGTTTTTGTGTCAACTGGATGGCGAATTAAGTCACAAATTTTAAATCTGAGATAAACTACCTTAAGATTACTTTCGATGGGGCACATATTTAATAATGATATTAAATGCACTGGTTTAACAGTTTGTCTTGATTCCAATGGAGACGTAGTGGGGTAAGTCCATTGAATATGGATGTTGTGTCCCTTATGAAACTGATATGTACACTATATAATTGTAGATACGGTTCATGTCAGTGTAGTGAACCACTTATCAAACAAAGTAAACTGTGTGAACATGGATGTACACAGATGAGTGGATAGAACAGTAGTTTACAATTACGACTCGAATTTCCTACAGTAGTTGGTTTCATGTAATTTTGTATTGTGTGCATAGATGAATGCTACAATAATACCTCATGTTACGCTTAGTTGTCTTCAGGCTGTCTTGTCGATTTTTTTCACAGCTAAAATATCTGTTATGATGTTTGTTAAGTTGAGGCAAACAATTCCCCGAAATTGCCAGACTGCTGCATTCTTCACTCAACACTGAATGCCAACCTTCACTGTTTAAGTTGACTTGTTCAGTGGAAAGTGTGGGGTCAAGCACCCACACCAGTTGACTGGCTGTCGTATTAGGCTCGGTCATTGCTGCACTAACCGTAGCTAGCTAAGCAATCACTATCACTCTGTGTTTCTGATCCGGGAATATATTTCGTATTTTGGACGATCAGTTTGTTGTTTCAATGTGCCTGTGTTCTCAATAGAATAGGTATTTTCAGAGCTATAGAATAGATAGCTAGAAGCAAGGGCAACGGTCTTCGGAGTTATAGAGCTTTTTCGTGTGCCTAATCCAACAAATAAACAACTTATTTCTGTGGTTTAGGTGACCTTAATTAGCCCCACAAGTTTATGATCAACAATTTATGCTGCGGATTTTGCTACACATATTCATTTTTCCTTACGAAGAATTTTGTACTGACTAGTTTTACAGAAAGAAATTCATTCCAAACAAGCTGAGTACAGCGTATACACCTCTAATTAGGACAAGAAAGGTCACATGAACAGGTAGTAAAAGTTAAGTGGTGGGCTCTGAACTTCGCTTTATGATACAAGCGAAAAATAACTCAGTGTCTCGCCCCTATACAGCAGTATGACATATTCCAAGAAGCCCAACTAGATTCACCAGTCATATATGACCATCTGCATAAACATGCATTTCTGTGGGTTGTTAAAAGGATCGTGTCTTTACGTAATGACTCGACACAATCTAAAAGACTAGAAGACATTTAACAACCTTGATACTCCACAAACGAACCATCAGCCTTTATGTTTCCGCAAGAAATCTTTAAATCATTCCTGTTCAGTACTTTCCGAGTTGAGGAAACTAGGCATATTCTAGAGGCAGGTAAACAATTAAAGTGTCACCACTATATTCGAGTATTAGGATATCACTCGATATAACTTCTTGTCTTAGACGCTACCACACAGTAAAAGTCGATGATATTGCTGACAATCTAAATACGGTTATTATTAATAATGCATCATTCATGATGTCAATAAATAACATATTTGATGACAGGTACATCACAACAATTAACATAAGCATACTAATGTTAGCCAGATAATAGGTAAAGGCACCTCAGTTTGAAGTGAAACCACAGACGTGGTGTTAAGTAACATCTTTGCATACTGTAGGGTACATCGATCTTGTACAAACCAACAGACGATCTTCAAGGCTCAGGCAATCAGTAGATTCTGCCTTTTCTCAAAACCAGTTTATGCTTAGTACTACAGTTAATGCACTAAGAAACACCAATTTCATGTGTTTACTCAAGACTACGAATTCTCCAGCCACCATAATAATTGCCTAAGTTTTATGAAGGTGGCTAAAGGATCTGCTGTAACTTATCAACATACAGTGCTTACCCTGTCATCCAACATCAGCCATGAATATCCAAGCACTCAAATAACGGAAAACAGGAATGAAAATCCAGGCTCAGATTACCACCCCATCATTACTATACATAAACACATGGGTGATGATATTCTCGTTCTGACCTAAGCCGAAAAAATTAGGCCAAGTACCTAGTAACCGGCTTAACTGATCTAAAATTAGATAAGAAGCTTTCGTGGGGAGCCAGCAATATGCCGTTAATCCTAGTCACACCAGAAAACCCTGTAGAAACTAATGGTATGTATATCTTCTGTTGCCAACCAGTGTCTTGCAAGTGTTTCCTCGACTAAAGGTAACCGTAATTTTCCCAAGCAACAGCTGCAAATCACGTCCAGTTATCTCAGTAGTCACCCAGAGCCATCTTATATATTTACTGCATTTACTGATGAAAATAGGCACATTTTTGTGAAGAGCTTACCATGGTTCATTGATCACTTAAACAGTTATCGGAATTTTGTTTTTATCCCACGAGCATTGTACAACATGCTCAGTTAATAATAACAACGGCAATTATACTCAGTGCAGTATATATAAAAAAAGTGCCAGTTTTCAGACAACAACAGTATGTCACATTAATAAGTTAAATATTCATCCATAATTAATGCAAGTAAATATTTGATGTCTTCCAATCTTATATGCTCACTAAAAGTAACTGTATTTTGATGTTTAAAGAAGTAATCTTATACAACTTTTCCGTCGAAAAGTCCATTTCAAAGTACATCAAATTAGCGTGGAATTCAAAATATACGTTACAAATGAATCACAAGATGGGCTGTCCAATAATTATAAGATTTCTGGAGCAACATGCGTCTTACATTGATCATATTAATGGCGATAACACTGATTATTCTAAAGGAGGTGACTCTAAGCTACAGAGACCAAGGTGAACTGTCATCATGATCACATTTAACAACCAATGAGACGAGCCCATAGCAAATACACGGAAATATGAACTCAGAGCACGAATTAAGCTGTAATTTGGCTCGGACTATTACTGAAGAATTCAGCAAGAAAGTGTGAGGATATAGGTTATCACATTTTAAATTTACCGCGCTTCTGGTTTTCTCGTCTCTCATTGGCTAGAACAGTGGCGGTCAATTGGATTTTTGATTTTTCAAACGAAAACAATACTCATTTCTATGCATAACTTCTTTAAATGCAAGCCTTTCTTTGCAATAATTCGTCTGGGATATCAAGATACTATTACGCATTAATATGAACAAAATACAGGGAAATATTGCTTTCTTCGGCTACAGAAGCCTAAAAGTAGTTAAATAGACTTCATTTTTACAAAAATAAACTCTTATAACGCCTCTATAGGCACGAACGCCATAACCCATACAGTGCGCGAAAATACATCGCGATAGCGTTTATCCTCGTCCGGTTTCTACAAAAATGTTTTTTGAATTACTCGCCTTTGGTCGTTCACATGGGTCGCCGTAGTTTAGGGTTACGCTAAATGGTCCAGTTTAATACCAACGTTTTGGCAAATAATTTGGATCAGTAACAATTCCAAAGCAATGTTTAGGAGATGCAATATTGTTGTAGTATCTTGAAAAACCCAGCTTTAGTAGTGCATGGAATGCTAAATCTCCTATGCCCAAGGATTTCAACTTTGAAGAAAAGCTTTTCTTATTTCGTCTCTGTTTAATTTGTTTTATGTAGCAATGCAACAGATTATGTGAGTGGGAATCGATGATAAAAATTAGGGAAATCTGACAATTCATAATTCTGTTTCGCCAAATTTTTTATCAGAAATTTGGTATCTGTATGGACAGGCTGTAGCATATATGATTTCTCTTTTCTATTGTGATTGTTGTTAGAGACAGCATAGCAATGGCTACTTTTCTTAGGAGGATTTTCCACCTTAAAAACTGCGTCACTGAGTGTTATTTCGAATAAACTTATCTAATATGAAACTAACACTTTGTGATCATTTTCCGGACTTGGTGTGGTGTGTGGTGACAGATTGTTTAAAAAGATCGGATCTAGTAAACTGTTCTTCCCTTTTTTCCATTAACTGTCTATATCCAACCATTGGTATATAGTGTTTAAAGGAGTGTGTGAAAATGAGATGGCCCCTCCATTAAACTCACCACTCACTAGTGTGCGGACGTTCTGTGACGAAAGATAAAAAAGTGTTTCCTCTACATTTTCATCGATAGTTGGTTCGGCATTCGGAGGTTGATGCGGGAAACCTGCTGACATTGAGTAGTGATTGCAAATACCAATAGTTATGAAGACGCATCCTCTAAAAGGCCCCAAGCTTGTGAGGATGCTGTTGAGGGTATAAAATCAGTGCAGATATAAATAGTGTACCTTCCACCTTTACTCATATTATGTTCGCTACGAAAAATATTGTACTCATTCTGATTAAAGGTCAAATCTGATATATCTGCCATGGACCAGGTTTCCGTCATCAGGATGCAACAGGGATTAATCACACAAGCCGAAAACCTCAAACAGAACAGTTCGTTATGAGCAGAACAAGAATCAAAAAGAGAAGTTCACAAGAGTGACCAGGAGTATGAACCTTTTTTATTCATTTATTAAAGTAAACAGGGGTGAGCTCAGGCAGTCATTCTTGAGGGTCACGATTTCTGATACCTCTTGTAATGACGTATTAATCGTGGGAGTTTCTGAAACGTTGTTAATATATGTGTCATCTAGGTTGACATGTCTTGGACCTGTGTAAAAAGGTGTGGAAACAAGTCAAGGAAATCGAGAATTCATTTAGACTTTATGTTTTGTGATTGGAAGTGGATTATTTGGGAGGATTACCTGCGAAGCTACATTGTTGTGACTCGTTGAAAATGGTTCTTAGTTCTGTTCAGAACTGAATCGTTTATTCGCTGTTCCTGATTCTTTGTACCTTACGGTAACGTCACATACTCTACTTTCTAATGTGGATTAGTGGTTCTCATAGACCCTGATTGGTTGATTTTGCATTCAACATTCAAACAGAGCCCCGAATTTGAAATAAATGCTTGTCTAGTGAGATATTTTAGTTCACCATCAGAAAATTCCAGGGTATTACTAGTATCTTATTAAAAATCTCTGGGTTTCTGTGTCAATGATATAACTGATAGACCAGGACAATTCACATTAAGGACTTTAATAGGACTGGGTTACAAAGTTACCGGTTAAAGGGGCTGATACTGAACGACTGACCACTGGAGATGACGGATAGTCATGTGTGCTGACCAGAACAACCGTTTGCAGTCATCCTTCTAAGGAGACTGACTGCGATGTATGCCCATTTAATTTTATTGGGTAGCGCCTCTCATTGCAATACACTTCAAATGAGGTTAATAAGCAGAGGATTTTAGAAAAGGTAAAGGAACTGATGTCCACTGTTTGCGTGTTTCTCGGTACTCAACTTGTCGGTGATGGTGAACATTGAATGGATGTCTAATGAATTTGTTTGTCCGAACCAGTTTCCTGTTCGTTGGAAGCAATAAACCCTTTCGTGGATGAGACTTTTGCCCGTTGACAGAAGATCGGAGCAGTGAGCCCAAAAGTATTTGTAGACATTTTTAGTGTATTGACAGTAACCAAGTGTAAATCACATGGTCAAGCTGCTGTGTATTTAACTTTCTAAATTGGCTTATGCTTGATTGATCAAGAAATCCGCGACTTTCCATCCATTTTTTAATACCACTTGAGTTGAAATCTAGTTGGTTATTAAAAACGTAAATTAGTTTTCTGAGTTCCGGAGAGTTGTCTTCTGGCTACAGTAAATTTTTCTGATACCGTTATTGAGACGCTTGAATCGACGTTTTGTCACATGCTAATTTTGCCTGACTTCACCTAGTGTGTTTAAGAGATGTCCGTCTGATGAAGTACAAATCGGTCTCTATGGAGATGTTGCAACTGATTATAAATGGGCAACAATTATTCCTAGATGACTTTCCAAGATTTTGACATTTTCCCATCAATTATCTCGTAGTGCATAGATTGAGGGAGTTGTTTTTTACCTTGCCAGAATTGGCACTGTCGCTTTTATCATACATGATACCCAATTCTCGCAGTGAATACTGTCGAACTTTTGTGGCAAAGGAAGCGATCAGGCTATTAAAAGGTGATGGTGACATCTCAGGATCATTTCTGATTATTCTGAGGTTCTCCAGTGACGTATTTTAGAATAAATCGTGATGTCTTTCATCCACTGAAGAAGTCATTTGTTTTCTCCAGGCAACCAATGTCTTCATTTACAACAGAATCAGGAGTACTGCAAAGTGCCAGTGACAAATCTGTCAATTTTGGTGAACACTGAGTGAGCGACATGCGGTTTGTTTATTAAAACGGATCTGCAGTTTCCGCGGAGGCAACAGTGGTCACCGTAGTCTAGTCGTTCTTTGTTTGACAGAAGGCAGGCAGAAGTATTACTGTGAATTTTGTTGCTGTTGATTTACAGAATATGTGTAGTTGTAACCTTGCATTTTTGGCTTAAAAACCGAGACTTCCACCAAAATAATTACTCAGATCACTGACAGCCTAATCGCATATTCCAAACCTTGTTTTTGAAAGCATGACAGAAGGAAAGCGAAGCGTGAAACCCTATCAATCACACAGAAATGCATTCATTCAGTATGTGAAGAAGTCCTAGCAATCCATAAACAGGATACGATTCTCCTTTGCCTACCGGTCTTATCCCCCCTAATTCCTTAATCCCCAGATAGATCTAAGTAACCATAGCACACTGTGTTTCAGAGGCTCTACATCAGAACCCATTCCTACCATCACCTCAAATAAATGGAGACAATCACCCCTTTTTACCACTGCACATTTCAACTAATCGTTGGTGTGGAACATGGTAGGATTCCATAAGAGCACTTTCCTGGTTGTTGGGTTCCCCAGTTAGGCTTTGTTCTTGTTTTATCTTGTTACCCAGATTCGGGACGTAAACAATGACGTAAATTAGTGTCTACAATTTTGACTAGCGGACAGCTCTCACCACACATTTAATTTTCAATGGACTGCGTAGCTTCCTCCCACGTATGCTCTGTAGGACTATTTTTATACATCTATTCCCTTTTTTTCGTTTTTATAAAACCTTAATTTTTCTTGGGAAGTTTACTGTCTTTTAATAACTTGTAGTTTTGCGTACCTGGTTGATCACCGTCTGAAGAAACGTTTGCCTGCGTTTCACGAACAGTCACCTGTAAAAGACCGAAACGATATTTGAGATACTCCCTCAACTTTGACGATGACTCAACCCCTTAACATTAAAATGGCTCTGTCGTGACAAAAACTCGCGTTGGAAGTCATTTATTTAACTTATCAGAACGATAAAATATTTTACGATATGAAATTATTTCGTCTTGGTCGTGCCATCAAAATTGGCATGCTGTTCATGTAAATTAATTTGCTTAGATGAAGACGCATATCATATAGTAATTAAAAGAAGAAATATGGAAACTGACATCTGGCAGTGTAACAATAAGTATTTCTTCTGGTTCTATCCATTTTCCCTATGCATAAATACCCGAATTAACTGAAATATTACAAAGTCCTTATAAAGTGCCTAACGGCCTGCTGCAGCTTATACGAAAAATTACAATGGCACTTTGAAAGCTTGCCTAGTAAACTTTTAATGATAATAATATATTCTCAGTTTTTGTACACTAGGGACGCCAGTTTACAGGCATCAACAGTTTGATAAATAACATATACGAGAAGCAAGCATGTTTACAATTACTCACTTAGGTAATATATACTTAAAAAGCTTACGGAAGGCCGAAGACCAGGAATCTTTGCCTCACAATCAAGAAGCGAGCACAAAGAAACCAAATTGGTTCAAACTAGCTCTCAAAATTGATATTGGATATTAAAATAATACCTGTAATGTCACTTTACACAGGCGGAAGCCGTGTGACAGTATAATACAAAGTATCTCCATTGAAGAAATTTAACCAAAATGCTTGTCATATTTAATGGTTGCATTACTGGAGATAGGTGCAGGTAGGTTATTCACGAAGTGCTAAAATTGCTTTGTAAAACGTTGGTTAGTTCACCAATGGTAATGCTGCTGGTGACTGTAAACTATGCCAGCCCAAAAAAGAAACTACCTAATGAACGGATTGATGACCTTGTGGCGGTAGGTAATTCCCCAGAATTATTAGCCACAGCATTCGTGACTGAACGTTGGGTGCTGACCCTCACTATTTTAGTCAATTTGTTTGGCCGAAGGTTTCTGGTCAAGCATTCACGCCATTTGGCACGCAGTTGTGTTACGTTCATTCGTTCGTGCACGATCCCTCGCTAGTTAAGCAATCATCTCGCACTCCGATTTGGTCCCGATATATAACTCGTAATTTGGACGATCAGTTTTGGTATTATGCTTTGCCTTTGGTCTACGCCGAACGGATATTGTAGTTGGGGGTATTAGATCTTGTGTTAATATACTTCGTACTATCTGTCAACGTCCACACCTATAGCCTCTAAAACCTTGATGATTTTATTTACAGAAATTGGTTTAACCTGACTATGAGGACTCCTGTGAGAAATTGGGAGGTCTTTTGGAACATATACAAGAATATTATCCTATGTGGCCATTCCTCAACATTGCACTACTTGTATATAGACGTTTGCCTCAAATTGCGCAGTTCTGCTTCTTACTAATCTGATTGGTCGCTAAAGGTAGATTCGTTTTGGGCTGCTGTAGTTTAGAGTCACCGTGTTATTAGCAATATTAACTGCCAGTGACTCACCACAGCAGGTGTCCAGTTAAACATACAAAAACATATTGTCACAGCGATGGGTAATTTTCAGTCCATATGCTACCAGGAACCGGAATAATGGCGAACTAATCCACATAAAATAACAAGTGGGGCATGTAGGAGCCGGAAATTAACATCATGCGAGTCAGTGAGATTTCGAATTCAGCCATCAGCATGTATTCATTATTCAATAATAATATATTCTCATATTTTGTACATGAGGGACGCCAGTTTGCAGGCATCATCAATATGATAAATTACATATACGATTGGTGAGCATATTTAATGAAAATAATATAATACAATGCATATTTATTCCTACCTATGTAGCATGCACCAATTGCACAGGCATGGATAAGTATTATTTAAATTACGTAAATTTGGTTAATGGTGAAATTACATGGTTGTTGTCATTTTGCCTTTAGTTTGTGGGAACAATCTGATAACTAGTGATTCAGTGGAGCATATCAAGAAATATAGAATCATTGACTTCGCATTAACAAGAAAAACCCAAGTATGTGTTAGATGGATTACAAATACTTGAGAAAAAATAGAGCTGAAGGATTTGAACAACGTGCTCACGCTGCAAATAAATATCAGTAACCCGTTCGGTCGATCCAAATAACGTATGTATTTTATTACTGCAGCAATGCGCGCAGCCTTCGACGCTGAACACGCAAGTGTAGGCGAATACGGTATAGAGGGGGCACTTCTCCTCTAAGTTCAGACGCACACTTCTTTTTGAGTGATGGTAAACCATGACTTGAAAACTACTACAAACTTTAAGTGCATTAATTAGTAATATCGTGACTAAGACAAGGGATGCTGCAAACTGGCTTAAAATATCACCACGACCTAATTTTATTTGTGCGTCAGCACCGGAAGCGTTTATGGATTGAAAGGGGTCGGACTGAGTGTTCATATATTGGGGTTAGAGTGCGACGAGATGGTCCTAGGGACCTTGGGTCGTACCAGTGATTCGGGACGCCTAAGAACTCACTGTGTTCCCGGATGTACGGGCATTAGTGGTTGGAGCTGGGTTGTGGATTAAAAATCATAGCATTGCAAGGTCTACCCAACAACCCGCTTTTTGGCATACCAGTATGCGCCTTGATGTTGTTTTTATAAACGGAAGAATATTGCAAGGAAGGTGCTTCATCTGCAGGACTGGGGATTTGAAACCTAAGTTTCTATCACGCGAAGCATACTGAAAACCATCAAATACACATGTGTTTTGAGAGGGTTTCTTCGTATCAAGTGTGGGTTTGTTGACGCGTTTACTCCCAGCAGACTTGTTGAATACAAAGTATTCTTCCCCATCATTAGACTCAATCCGGCAAAATTTGTTCACCATGGTGAGGTTACTACTTTTAGTTGAAAATTTCCCAGGACAAGTTGTAGCAGTACTAGCTTTTTTAATATCTTTCACTGAAGCTTTGTTAATAGGGGGTACTGATATCTAAATCAGTTCTTAGTTCTAGTGGCAACCGTGGTTGTCGTATAGGTTGCTGAACGCTACTGTTAGTACTAGGTAACTGTAACGGTGCATGATCCCTCTTCGGTAAATTTAAGCCAGAGGAAGTGACCAGATTATTACTACGCATTATTCTGAGTTGACATGGTGTTTTATCCTGAACTATGGTTACAGACTTATGACTGCTATTCAGTCCTAAATGATCTTGAAATTTAGTAAACTCACTAGCATCAAGAGAATTTCTGAGCCTAAAAATGATGGGACAATTAGACTGGGTCGACTTTTTACGAAGTCTTTTGCATTCACATGGCACACTCGCCATGCTGTAACAACCATGGGTTTTGTCATTTATAGTCTTTAGAAGTAGTGATACTAGGATATTGCAAACTACAGCCTGATGAGAAGAGGCCATACGCTTCACCACCTTGGAAGCCAAGCAGCCAACCAGATTTTCTGCTTTATCTAACTGGTCCGGAGAAATTTTAGGATGTTCTTTTAAAAGGCAGTTTATTGGGTCGAAATCCGCAAGACTGTTCTGAGCTACACCCAGTAAAGCCTTAACCTGGTCAATATTAGGAGGGTTCTTCGAGATATTTGACATTTGCAGTGTCATGCTAGTGACCTAATTTTTCCTGAAGTTCATTTACTCGCCTCTGGATATCTTTCACAAGGCAATTTAATTTACGGAACTCAGAGTTCTCTAACAGAACATCTTTCACCTGTATTACAGGAGTGCGAATTGCACTCGAACCATTCTGTGAGCTAGTAGTTAATACTGTATTAGAGGGAGTTAGTGCAGTTGTAACCAAGTTTGAGCCACTAGCTAAAACAACTGTATTTTTACGAACACGTGTTTTCAGAAATTTGAACCACAATTTTAAGGATTATAGATTAGTAAGCAATAAATGAATACCAGCAAAAATACATGCAACATAAGATCATTAATCGAGTAATGCTGAAGAATTGGCAGCATTATTGTTCCCTTCAGTGACTTCGTCCTCTACCAGCCCACTAGCAGTTTAAATCTTCTTGAAAGCCGAAACATTAGAAGTTCCGTTTTGTTTGTGTGATTTGTCTTTTTATAAATGCAGTACTGTAGAAAATGCTCTCTTGATAACTTCTTCTAGGACGATTGTGCTATTCAATTACCGCACCCAGAATTTATGTCATAATTTTATGGAACTTTCGCTTTTTCTCCGCTTATATTATCTTTGGAAACTAGAGGTGTCCTTTCAGTCATTCAGTTAAAGGTGTGGTATCAGAAATAAGCGGTGAACCTCATTTAATCTTAATATTTTATTTTTGTACGTTCAGGGAATATTGAGCACTAGTTGCTGTATTGTTTTACCGATTCTTGTCTTTCTGAAATGTGAGTATTCTGACACCAGGAAAAACCACAATTTCACTCTCATTGAATTTGATTCCTTTGATTTTCTCGAGAGACTGATTTAGGAATTCGATAATTCACAGTTGCAGTCCTGCTCTTCCAGAACCCTCTTAAATAAATTGTACTTTTGGGTTTCTGGCAATGAAATGTACAGAGATGCTTGGTTTTTGAAGTTAGAGCTGCCGCAACCATTGTGAATATGACTTGCTGTAGAGACAAAGGCTTGCAGACTTCAAAAAATGGCCAAACAGAAGGGCTGAATTGTTCAAAACGGCCATGTTAAGAACCACTGAGCGGAGACACTGTGAAGTTGTTCTACTTGGGAAATAGATCAGGCAGTCTTATTGCAGACCTTCAGCCTCATGGTTATTCTGTTTCCATACACTAAGAGCTTAATTGTTACATAAAATTTTTGGTGACTAACAAGGACTCGAATTTAAATAAATAGTGTACAGCGGTCCAAGATGAAGAAAAAAGTTGCCTGGTTTTATCTACTCTTATATGGACTTTTCAAGCGAAACAGTAGTTTAGAGTGTCACTCGATGGGATTTCGTTCCCTCTATAACATGCACCTACGCCAAACGTATTTGTCTCCTTCAGACAGGCCAGAAGTATGTAGGAAGGCATCCCAAAGTGTATGTGATTACAGATTGATTTTTAGGAAAATAGGAGATTATGTGAAAGTACTGAGTTTTACAGAAGACTGGGTAGCCCGGTGGTTTATATGAACTACCTTTAAGTGGCATCTGTTTGGTTCATATTAAGTTAAATCATTTTGTGCTATTTATTTTCACAGTAATGGTATATTGGCGTTAGGAAGGACAAATGCACATGCGGTGACGTCCTTTTCATTGTTGAATCTTTTCAGAGTTTTGTTTTTGAGCACTAATTTGAGTAGCACTTCTCACTTCGTCATCGATTTCGGTGCTAAGCTTAATTTCCAATGAGCCCTTTTATGATCGGAGTTATGATTTCAAGTCAAACAAGGAATCTATATCAGAAGTGTCATCCATTTATTAAAGGACGATTCGATTCCATACACTTCAAACGCGCGATCACTCAATGATTCTTCTGAGGTTGTTTTGTAGCCTTCGCCAACATTTCCCTTGGCGGGAATCTCATCATCGCCCATTTTATAATGGAACAATGATACTCAAAATTGACAGATCCCGTTGGTTAAGAACTCTTCCCAGTCTTTCATCTTGTTGTTGAAATTTTAGTCATGGTACTTGCAGCCCCGCGAAGAAATAACTTTGGGATAGAGTCGCTCTCTAATGCTCTTCTTTTGTTGTGAAATAAATAGTTCCTGGGGAAGCTCCTCAGATCTCTGACTAATTAATAATGGTTTATTCGCATAAATTTGGCATTTACATTATTGGCATGCCGTTCTTACAGGCATGGTCATATCTGACATAACTATGCAACAAATTCAGCTATCATAGTTTACAATTGTTTTGAGACGTAAATCACACTGCCTGTACAAAAAATATCGTGAAAATTGGCCAGATTTACTCAAGTACATGTATTCAGTACCATCAATCTCCAGCAATTGTGACAACGAACCAGGCTACAAGGACAAACTTAACAGTAATTTGTCACTGGTCTAAAGAACCGAAATGTTAGCGGGAAAGACACATACTAGATAAAAGTTTCATAAATTTGTCTCACAACTGTACAAAATACAAACTAATGGGTTAAACCAAAATTGTATAGATATGGTTGATGACTACGTGTTGATTTTTACATTGGGTTTATAGGGATTACTTTATGGTAGGCAACTGGCAGAATGAATTTACTGCCGTTAAGAAGAAATATAGGGTCATCCAACTGTACGTTCATTAATGGTTTAAGAGAAATGAAAAACAAACCAGAGACTGGACTTGGGTCTGGCGTCTAAGGAGTTTGGCAAACACAGTTACTGATAGATATAATGAGTTACAGTAGCTCACATCCAGTTTTGATTTGCCGAACAGAATTCGTGACGATAATTATTGGGTTCTCATGGAGTGTGCAAACTCCTTACTGAATAACGACGAAGTACAGTTTGTGGTAGAGTGTGGGATATAGAATGGCTGCCACTGTATTGGGGCTCAAGGAAATCTGGGCAAAGAAAGGAGATAAAACAGGAGAAAAACTCATGAGGGTTGTAGAAGTGGGCAATAGCTAATAACTTTGGTGGAAACAAAATTTTATGGTATGCAATATAAGAACATTCATGGTAACTGCAGCGTTTTTCACACCGAAAGGTTGAGTTATACTCAAGGAATATTATTCTGATAGCGCTAACAAACAGTTGAAATGTGTAGCACTAATGATACGATTACCTTGATACGATTATGAGCAATAAATTGTGCCCGAAACGTCATCAGTAAATATTACTGTATAACACTGTGAGACTTTATCAAAATAAAATTTACCCATAATGGAATTACTGAAAAATTATTACTGGTTATGGATAAGCCTTTGCCTTCCGGATATCGAGGTGTATCACCGAAATTATATTTTGGATATACTGTGAGAAAAACTCCCGAAGATACGACTCGCAATCTTCAATTCAAAATCCTAAGTTGTTTCAAATGGGTTCGTATTAAAACCAGTATATTAGAAGTTACTGCAATATTTATTGTTCCGATTAACAAAATGTACCAGATCACCATAGTACAAATCTTCGCTTAGGAGGTTATCCGGCATGCATACACAAAGGGAAAAATAGCTGAACATAAAATGGCTCACAGTTAACGAAAATTTTCACTAAAACAAGAAATGTACAGCAGTGCAGTGAGTCACAAATGGTCTAATTAATACATAAAAGTAAAATGGCATATGTAGTACAATTGTGATATTTGGAAGTGAAGTGATGTACGAAACTCGAGGCTTATCCTTTCTTTGCAAATTAAGAGAAACCCAGGACAAAATCAAACTTCAGAGAAGTTCCCCATTTTGTCGCTTGAAAATATCGGAACTAACTTACTGGATAAAAGTTTTTCCGTAGTCAGTATTTCCCAGCTTGTAACTTTTGTTGGCCCACTGTTTATTTAAAACAACTCTGTTGTGTTAGCAGTGGTTCTGCATTCCCTGCAGTTACTTGATGTGATATTCTCTTAGACACTCAGGTTCTTTTTCACCCAAGTATCACTTGAAATCCTTTGAATCTGTGTATAATAATTCCCCAACGAGTTGGATGAATAATTTCTAAGCGTAAGTATACCTTCAGCCACATAGCTAAAAAGATACTGTCATCATTCTGCACTCCGTAAATGTTCCCGATGCCAATCTCCCTGGCTTGTTCTGAGAACTATAGGCAACTAAACACTGGTCCCTATATCACTAGGGAATTTGATAAACTATATCGACACCAAAATAAACACCATTACGCCGTTAATGTTTCTCAGTGGTCCAGTTCATGAAACCAATTGAGAAAGTGTGCTGAGTACACGTTAGATTTTATAGCAAATGAAGTTGCTGGATGAATTGTATCCCCTTGCAACATTCCAGCATACGATCTGCCTGATTCCATACCGCCCAATCAACTTAAAGTCTGATGTCTTCAAGGGTGTGACATGCCATCGGCGAACAGTCACCTAATCAGGCCTTGTAGCAGTAATAAAACTGCTCGTGATCTAACGCCAAGCCAGAGAAGTATTGGTGCAAATGTATCAAGTGTCTCAAAACCTTATCTCACCACAGAATTTTCCAGAATTGCTACAATCCCCCCAAGATGTTAGTGACAGTGCCTGTCCTATTGAACCGAACGGTGAGGCAACTGCGACCACAGGCCTGAACACATCATTAGAGCTATTCTTCCTTCAAACAACACCACTACCATGAAGAGTTAATCCATCCTTTAGCTACTCCACTGCTAAATTTACTCAAGCAACCAGGCTCGACTCGATGCTTGCAAACAGAACATCAGTAGTCTCTTGGACTGCTAATCACACAGAGCGAAGTCACTTAACCTACTGTCGAAGATACCTGCACTCAAACCCGTTTTTCATTGGCTACTCAGCACCAAATGTAATAATGTTAACATGCATTGCTCTAGCTCCACTATTAGCCTGCACAAGCTGAATTAGACTTCTTACTACTACAAACATAACGTCCATGAAAAGGGATTCATGGAGTTGTCCAGCACCGACTACATCTTAGCCCGAGGGATGCAACAGATGCGGTTTTTCCAGCTATCCGATGACTAAATCAAACTCCTACCAACAGGCATATAACCGCCCTCGATACAACTCTGTGTGGTTAAAATATGTGGAAACGCAGTCCAGGGCCATGTGCGATGAGGGACCACTAGGATAAATACCTCTTTTAAAGCTCACTCTCTGACTCGCCATATCCCTGAGACTTATCTGGCGCAAATTACTCGATACAATCCATGGATTAGCACTTACCAAAATAGCTTAGGCACACATAATGAGTTACGATTAAGGCACATATAGCTTCACATAGCCCCGCTAGATAAAGGAAATACCTGCCTCCACTTTATCATCCAGCCCAATTTTCTCAGCCAACATGACACCTCAACCCCAGTACCAATATAAATAGCCCCTTTTCTTCAGAGATGTGGTCGACTAACATCAACCACAGTAACACTCTACACCCTCCGAGGTAACCACCTTATTCTCTGTTGAAAATGGTACAGGGCACTGTTCCTGTACTGTCAGCAAGTAATTTCACCTGGGTCAGCACCAGTTAAATAGCTTGCCCTTGACATTGAGAACTCTAAGGAAAACTCTATACAGGGTATCTGAGGTCTCTTTATCACTTTCAAATCTCATTCCGTTTGACCAACTCCCACTCTTTGCTCAATAAAATGATCGACCTCACAATTTGCTGCCTGTCCATGAAAGTGTAGGTGCTAGCTTTTCTACCTTATGTATGAAGACGATCACAGGGAAATTTTTTCTATGGGAAAAAACTCCTTTTAAGCAGGAATACCTGATATAAAGAAAGTTTTCACTACAGTATGATAAAACTTGCTACCGAAGTGTCTGATGCAACTTTAAGCTGAAAAAGCTGCCGTATTAGTACTCCGTTGTATCGAAGTCGTCTGGGGACATATAATCTGCCAGTTCTAACCAAAATGTATTACTAAGGCAACCAGTCTACATCTTCAGATATCCTAGAGGTCCCTGCATGACGCGTAATGGACTGTTAGTTTCTTGCATGTAAATACCGGTCCCATTTGCCATTTAAGATGCTGTCATCATATCAATATTTAGAATTTCATAACTTCGATTTACATAAAGGGCAGAAAGAAACCACGTTCTTGTGATTTCACAATGGCTAGACTATGTCCATTTACTCATTAACTTGGTTCTCGAAACTTATTTCTTGTGCTAGCGAACTAGTGTAAATTACCCATAAGCCTCTCATTTGACGTTTATATCACAATAACACTGGAAAATACGGGGTGCAAGCACCTCTTGTAATAGTTGTTTTGTTTGAAGTCATGTTTAGGGCCACAATTGTTTAAGTTCGTACATTCGAGATAACCGCGCACTCTTGACTGCAAAAGGCCACATGGATTCTTTTGATGCCTACGGGCCGAATTCACAGGCCTTAACCTTTTTTGATCCTGAAGAAAATGACCTAATTGGTGGGGATACTCAGGGGCCAGATTACGATTGTAACGATTTCACCTTGCCTTCACCGTCTCAAACACAGGCATCTCAGCTTGATAATGACAAAAATTGTTTTTCTCAACAAGTATGTTGCTTTAATTACCCATTTTATGTATATTTAGCTCGAGCGCTCTGATAGCCTAAATGCCCTTACCCAACGTGTAGCAGATTTAGATTTTAAGGATGACGATTTAGATGACTCTAATACCGAACTTCCAGAACACGCATGTGCTTATTGTGGTATTCATGATCCAGCTTGTGTGGTTTTTTGTAATACCACAAAGAAGTGGTTTTGTAACGGTCGTGGAAATACATCTGGAAGGTTAGTTCCTTCTTTGTCTAACTCCCCTTAGTCATATAATTAACCACCTCGTGAGAGCTCGGGCGAAAGAGGTAACCCTGCACAAAGATGGACCCCTGAAGGATACACTTTTGGAATGTTACGTATGTGGGTCAAAAAATGTTTTCCTCCTTGGCTTTGTACCTGCCAAGTCAGAGTCTGTCGTTGTATTATTGTGTCGTAATGTATGTGCAAATGCCAATAAAGATATGTACTGGGACCCTGCTCAATGGCAACCTATTATTCAAGGACGTCAGTTTCTTTCCTGGCTTGTCAAAGTCCCTAGTGATGAGCAGCAAGCAAAAGCTAGGCAGATATCAGCTCAGCAGATAAATCGACTTGAGGAAATGTGGAAGGAAAACCCCCAAGCTGCAGTGGAAGATCTAGAAAAACCTGGAGCTGATAATGAAGTAAATCCAGTATTGCTAAGGTAGGATTTGATAATATGATTGTCACACGCTACAGATATGAGAATGCGCGCCAGTACCGAGAAGTATTCATACCCCTAGTACAACTGGAGGCTGATTATGACAAAAAGATAAAGGAGTCATTAAAACTCGAAAACGTTTCAATTCGGTGGGAGACTGCACTCAACAAGCGTCGAGTGGCTTACTTCCGCATTCCTGGAGCCAATGAAGGTTTGTCTGTTTTAGAACTTAAGGGTTCGGTATTGAGAATAACATTTGTTTTTAAAATGATAATTTCACTTTACTGTACTTATTTCACCTCATGTCGAGCTTAATTAGTCGTGTACTTCTGTATTGTCAGTAGTTTTTTGCTTGCTTAGTATAATACTTACAGGTAAGTCGACAAATACGCGGAAGTCTTGATTAAAGGTGAAGAATGCACATCTGCAGTTAGTTCCAGTTTGGAATGTATAATCTTCCGGATACCCGACTTCTGGGTTTTTGGATTTTGCGTCCGTAACTGATACTAAAATCTCCACTTCACATCAGCAAAGCATGTATGTATAAGAAAAGTGGTCACAGGTTACTGTATTCATGACTGGAAGAAATTCCACATCTGGGGTACATTTACTGATGACAGTGAGTAGTGCTGATTCATTTCCAATTATTTGCTTACATCTAAGTTCCATAACCTCTTAATTACTGATTATAGAACATGACGTTTTATTTAGGGTTAGTCTGGATCTTCACACAACAATGAAATGGTTGGATATTTCTGTAGTGGATCTAAGTTCCACATACAAACCTCCACAAGTAGCAGTCTAAACCAATGTAGTTTGTGCTTATTTCAGCATCTTTCGTCAGCCATGCAGTTTCACATGCAGGTATACTCATTTGGAGTAATATTTAGATTAGATGCTGGATGATAGTTAAAGCAAGCCAATCAATAAGGTTCTCATCAACCAATGTAACCATGACATGTGGTAAGCATACTAAACCAGTCTTAAGTGATGCTAGATGAAGTAGGCCCAATATGGGAAAGTCAGGGGCGTTCAGGCATTAAAACTTGGTCTGATTTGTTTAGGCAGATTGTCAACTGGTTGGAATTATGGAGGTATTGATAATCAGTAAAGACTGCTGAGATGCAGCAGTTATGTTGTTGTCATCCAGCTTCTTAATATTACAAATCCTCATTGAATTATTTTGCTTGTTTCACCGTTGTCTGTCAAAAACCGCTAAATTTTTTATTTGAATGCTTTTGTGAAGTGTTTGTGCAGAGCTTTACGTCGTTCCTCTAGTAAGGCGAATTAACAAACGTACCAACATGGAAAAATCTCAAAACAGTTCGAAGTAGAGGAGAATAAGGTGATACTGGACAACGCGCATATATTTGTTACTGAAATACTTGTGTTGGTTATTGGAAATTGGTTAGTGGACGAACTATTTTAGACCAGATAAGAACTGCAACACCGTTTTTAAACATTGAGCATCTCTTGTGGGTATCTAGTTACCGTCACTTCAGGTTACAATTGTAAAAGGTTCCACAGCTTCATAAATTCGTTCAAAGTGTGCTCCTCATTGTCACACCGACTAACTGATGAAATGAAAGAGCGCTATGTTGTTGTTTCCAAGGTTGCAGCTGAAAATATAATCAGTGCACTCTTGTGAGTCTGAAATTCTTCTAGATTTCAGTACTCAGTTGCAAGCTTACTAGGTCTTCAAACCCTAGGATCTGGGATATTTGATCAAACTCGTTACCACTGAAATTGTCTCTTGATTAATGATGTACATCATTCCGTTTGAATCATCTCGCAAGGTTGAGTAGTAACTAGTGTCACAGATAACTTATTTGGAACCTGCTTTAAACGATTCTGCGTTCCGGCTTGTGGGTTACTTCCCAATTCTTTTTCCAGTGGTATTTACGTATTACATTATTATTATGATTCTTGTTTACCACTAACATTATACCTTTGGTTACCTTCCTACTGCAAGGCTGAGAAGGAATCTGGCTAACAAAGCAGTCGGGCATGTTTTTAGTTACGTTTGATTCATAAAACATACAAATCCATACATTTCTGTCAACAACGAACCTCTTCTCTACAGAGTTCAGTAACAGTAAACCTCTTACCTCATCACTAGTAATTCACCTTAATGAATATTGCTTTTTCAGGTCCAGAATTGCGCATTATGCACGGCGATGAATTGATTATTCATCAGTTTAACAGCCCAAACGACCTTTTAGTTGGCGTTGGTCACGTAATCAAAGTACCAGACAGTAAGTCCTTAAAAATATTTATTTATTAATTATAGGCATTATGCAAAAGAGGCAGCTAGGGGGAATTATTTCTGTTGCTATCTTGTGTTTGCGTGGCACTGTCTGCACTTTCTTTGACTCTGGAGCATAATTTATAGGTGCAAAAACTAGGGTGCGTCTTGCAGCGGACGTGTACTGTTAATATTAGATAGCACTGCAAGCAAAAATGTTTGAGAAGATATTGTGGTAAGCCAAATGTAACACATTCAGGTATAAATGAGCTTCATGAATTTTGATTAGTAAAAGGAGTGAGTAAATGTTTTAAATCATATCCTACCAAAGCACGAGGTTTTCAAAATGTAGTTCACCAATTTATGTTGCTACACTCAGTGCGTCTACATACTATTCAGACCGCAGTTCCAGTCGCTGTCGAATATATATCTTACTTTAGTTCTTAAGAGGTGATCGAATATTAACTGACATAAAAATCTTCTACTACATTAAAAGTTGGTGAATTTTTTTCCAGTGGTAATAGAACTATGTTCCCTGGGCATTCTATTGGTAAGGTTACTAGTTATTAACTAAGAGGAGATAAAACGATGCCCCCCTCATTTCAGTTATAAATTATTAGACTAATGTGTGAGTACTCGATTTGTAACTAGTTAAGAAGAAAATACTGTTAATACAGGGAAACTAAGTTAATGGGACAGCACGTTCCATACTGTAAAGGCCAGATGTTTCCTCCCATTCCTCCTGAAAAATTGAAATTCGAAGAAATGATATCTTATAGTGTTTTTGCTTAATACGCTAATATTTTGTTTAAACTGTCCAAAGTTGTTAATGAGTCCACTTTCTATTATAGATTTTAGTGACGAAGTTGGTTTGGAAATGAAACACGTCAGTGATACACCTTTGGATTCTGCAACTTACAGAATTGAATTCAAGTGGAAATCAACTCCCTTCGATAGAATGAAAAAAGCGATCGTGACTGTAACAGATGAGTCACGTGGTTTGTTACCACCATACATATTTTATCGACTATTGGGGCAAGAGTTAGATGATATGGTACTTAAATGCAACCTACCCAAACGCTATTCTGCACCAGACCTTCCTGAGCTCAATCACAGTCAGGTGTTCGCTGTCAAAACGGTTCTTCAGCGTCCACTTAGTCTGATACAAGGTCCTCCTGGAACGGGGAAAACTGTCACGTCTGCATCAATAGTTTATCACTTAAGTCAAATACATCAGAAAAAGGTCCTAGTTGTTGCGCCTAGCAATACTGCAGTTGATCAGTTGTGCGAAAAAATTGATCGCACAGGACTAAAGGTAGTACGCTTATGTGCTAGATCCAGAGAGGCTCTAGCTTCTCCTGTTAGCCGTCTTATGTTGCATATACAAGCTCAAAATGTGAAGGGACATACTGAACTTCGAAAGTTACAACAGCTGAAGGATGAAACTGGTGAACTGAGCCAAGATGATGATAAACGATATCAACTTTTGAAGCATGAACTTGAACGTAGGTTGTTAAAATGTTTTTATAATTTTTAGTCATACTGCTCCCTCTCCCAACTGGTCTGTTTAAGCAACCACAGTATCACAGCCTCCGTACATTTCTTCGTGTATTATCGTGAATACAAATCTATTTGAGGTTGAGATATCTTCCCACATTTTTCCATTAATGGATAGAATCTAGTTACGCGTATTTTCCAATCAGATCAGATCGTTGTGCCAGTATTTCTAAAATGAGCTTTGTGAAGGTTCCTTTTCGAAACGAAGAGTATCGAGTATCCTAACACCCATTCATATGAAGACTGACCAAGATCTGTCATTTAGGAATCTTTAAGCCACTGAAATGTAATGCACTGTGCTAAACTAAAGTTATTCCTTGTTTCCAATATCACCAAATTCTCTTCAAGCACACTTATTTTTCCAAGAAATTTAGTGGAATCCAACTATAATTTATCAGAACTGTTTTAAAATTAAGTAGCAAAAATATTCGTGACGTTATGTGAAATAAAAGGGCTTGTGGTGAAGACAACTTTTTCTTTTCGATAGTCATCAACCAGGCTGTACACTCGTAAGTATATAACAAAAGAGTGAAAGTTTCCGAACTGCATCCGGTCAGGTGGCAAAATATACTCAATAACAAGATAAAGTGGAATAATACAATGGGAAAATGAACATGAGTTTTGGACATAGTTACATAATAATGATTTTCTTGAGGAAAACTGGTTATGACGGTCCTGGTAAAGACAGTGGTTAGGCATGCTTTTGGATGCATAACGCTTACTTAGAGGTTTTACTGTTTTTGCTTCACTTCTGCTAATTGTCTTGATTTCAGTCTCGTTATGAAGTTTGTTGCTATCTTGTAAATGACTTAGAGGGTTTAACAAATGAACCTCAGTTCACAGGATTTTCTGTTACTGAATTTAGGGCATTTCCCTTCCACTTTTGGCAGTCAAACTGCGTAGTGTTCACGATCGCGTTTTACAAACGAGCGCATGCTACAGCTGATATACTCAGCTTCACAGAAGCAAATGTTGCTGATACGTTAGCTTGTGTTACACTTACTAGTTCAGTGATTTATTGCAAGAAAACGTTGTTTGGAGTCCTGGGAATGAAGTATGGTTTCCTGAGGTTTCGAAAGCTGTTTTTTGAAAAATACCTGCCGCACTGTCACATCTAAAAGTATATGAGCTACCTTTTTATGTGATTTGTATATTCTTTTATTAGGTGACATTCTTTTGGCGGCAGACGTAGTTTGTTGCACTTGTGTTACTGCCGGTGATATTCGTTTGGAGCGCCTCAGCTTTCATTCTGTTTTAATTGACGAGTCAACACAAGCAACAGAACCTGAGTGTTTAATCCCCTTAATGGTGGGCTGTCGTCAAGTTGTTCTTGTCGGTGATCATTGTCAGTTGGGTCCCGTAATAACATGTAAAAAAGCTGCTGGTGCTGGACTTACTCAAAGTCTGTTTGAACGTTTTGTCCTTTTGGGCATTCGACCCATACGCTTACAGGTGAGTTCTTTATTTTCAAAAGCATAATTATGCCTAGTAATGTGAGAAAAAGAGTAAGTTGCTGATGCAAAATTCCTTGCTAGATGAATTAAAGTATCGGTTAAATATAACAATCCTACATTGAAAATCCAATTTGTTCAGTATTCGTGTTATGCTTCCTGTAGCGACTATTTCCATTGCTTTTATACTGATAACTAATTTTCCCCATCTCTCTTTTTTGAAACATCTATTACTCCTCTATTCAAGACTTTGGCAGCAGACATTACTCGGTATACCTACCAATTCGTGTCAGTAGCACACCACAATAATAGCCGTCACACTCGTTTATCCTCTAAGAATATTAGTTTAAAGGATTTAGAAGTTCGTGTTTTTTCCTTCTTAAGAATATACGCACCAATTGCTTGGTGTCAATGTCTGATATATCACTTTAAGTCTTTCCACAACTGTGGTAAAATCTGGACTTGTAGACCTTACTAAGATGTATCTAGGAAAAAGCTTTTTTACCATGTGACAGTATTAAATTGTAATATAGCAGGACGAAGAGAAATTGACAACTAAGGCTTTATTTATCGACTAGTCTGACAGTACATGCAACAGGAATGATCAAATACTTGTCCCAGGCATCGTAAAAATCCTACTACCCTTACGATAAATGGAAAACAAAGACGAGGACCATAAAAACCAACTTTCGAAGTTGTAGAATTACGTTTAACATGACCATGGACGGGACGCCATCTAGTAAATAATAGTTTCACTATATGACCTACATGATAAACCAAATAGTGTGGAATGTAGTCAAGATAAATTAGAATGATGCCTTTCTCGAAAATCTATTGAATAATACATCCCTCCTGGTTTTGTTGTTTTTTCTACTTAGGTTCAGTATCGTATGCATCCAGCGTTGTCAGCTTTCCCCAGTAATGTCTTTTATGAAGGAAGTTTACAAAACGGAGTCACAGCAGAAGATCGATGCAAAAAGATTGACTTTCCATGGCCAAATCAAGATAGACCCATGTTTTTCTATTGCACATCTGGACAAGAAGAAATATCTGGTAATGGTGTGTCATACTTGAATAGAACTGAGGCGGCAACTGTTGAAAAAATTGTCACGAAGTAAGTTACAAAATGTAGTGTTTCCTTTGCATGCAAGTAAATTTTAGGAAATAAGTTAAGTATTTCCAATACAATATACTTTTTTTGTGATATCACCAGAGACGATTCCTTGTTAAAAAGAACACCATTAATCATCGTGTTTTGCTGCGAAGTGATCCAAGCTTACACATCAAGTTGATGGTGGAATAGTAAAATAAATATAATACTTTGGCAGTAAAACAAGGTTTTAGCAAACCTGCATCACTGAGTGTCTTTAGCCATAAACGTCACTATTTACGTGACTATTTTTAAAAAGTATTTCTAGCGAGTTGGAGATTAATTCATCAATCTCATTGGTCCCACCCTATATACATTTTTTTTCTACATCAGAAATTGACGTACTGATCATATTTAACTTAATTCTATTAAGCCATACAATGAAATCAGTAGTTGATGAGGGAATAACTATTTTTAGCCAATCGTATTTACTATAGGTAATGAGTGCTATATGATTTGTTTTTTTAAAATTGATTTTTACAGAATGCTTAAAATTGGTGTTCATCCAAATACAATTGGAGTAATCACTCCTTATGAAGGTCAACGTGCTTATTTGGCACATTATCTTCATTATTCCGGCTCTTTGAATGCTAAATTATATCAAGAAATAGAAATTGCCAGTGTTGATGCATTCCAAGGTCGAGAAAAAGATTATATTATTCTTTCATGTGTTCGAGCAAATGAAAACCAAGGTATTGGATTTCTTAATGATCCACGTCGTCTGAATGTTGCTCTTACTCGTGCTCGTTATGGGTTAATAGTGGTTGGAAATCCAAAGGCACTTTGCAAGGTAACATTTTCCCTATTGCAATAAGTTTATTCAAATAATTGTTGATAATAGTAATAATTCTTTGGCAAAGCGATTTATTTTTAATTATCAGACTGTACTGGTGTATTAAAGTCCATTTAGTCATTTAGTAAGTTTCATCCATAATCCGTGAGATTGAACGTCCCAAAACTGTATTGTTGTGATGTAAACTTAATTTTACCTTAAAATTGGAGATTTTTATATAGTAGTAAAATATGAGACTTCAGATGGTTTCTTCATGGTATCTGTTTCTGAAAAGCCATATTTAGAAACACCGTTGTAAGTAACTCACTGTTCATTAAACGCATTTTTGATTTGTCTAACATACAGTGCTATATTTAACCTACTACATGTGTAATCTATCAAGCTAATAATATACATCACAATTATTTTTCAGCAACCACTTTGGAACCAGCTACTACACTTTTATCGTGATCAGCATTTACTTGTGGAAGGACCGTTGAACAACTTAGGCGAATATATGTTACAGTTCCCTAGACCAAAGGTTCCTTACACTTTCAAACCCGGTGGTCATTATTTAGCACAGCTTAACGCGAATCCAGGTTTGCTGAATAATAATCAGTTAAATAGTCAATTGAACATACATTCGGCAAACCAATTCAATTATCTTGCGAATTCATCTCAACCGTGTTTTGATAATCCTAATGGACCTACAGCCTTAGTGGCAGCAATGGCAGCAGCAGCCGCTGCAGCTTATTTCGGTGGTCCTAATTCCAATGCTAGACCAAATGTTCCGTCAAATCTTAATCAACCGGGAGCAAGCCATGCTGCAGCGTATGCTGTTGCAGCTGCTGCGGCAGCTCAACATCATCAACCGAATCAGTCATTTTCAGGACAAACCAACGGTGGTTCACATAATATGCATCAACTTCTGAACAAATCTCTTTTTGATCAAGTTGGATATATTGGACCAAACAGACAATATGCAGAAGCTAACGCTAGTTCAAGTAAGTGATTGATTCTTCTGTAGCCTTTCTCGGTTAATTGTGTTACTCGTTACTTAGTTTTCCACTGGTAATTCTGTAGACAAACGCTGAAAATTATCCCTGTTTCGAGGCTATAAAAAAGTCAAGGTAATATGTTTGAATAAGCGATAAAACGACCTTTACCATGGTGTTCGTGATATTTCCTACGCCATGTATTAATTTAGTTAATAGAAAGAGGTTGTTGAAATGTGTATACAACAACACGATTTGTTGAAAAGTAACATTCAATGTACTCATACCTACGACAGTCCCACGATCTCCTCTGTACATTTCATATGTATGAAATACGCCTTTTGTGGTTCTTATTTAACTAGCCATTGAGTAATACCAAAAACAAACTGCGCGTTCAGTATAGCAAAATTATTAGTGATGTACATATGCGATGAACACTACATATACAGAGTCAGTTAATCGCCTGTGGATTACGCATAATTCTGAAGAAAAGTTTAGCATCAAAATTATGTCGGTCAATTATAATTATTAGCTTTGACGTATAGGGGGATTAAAAATAGCTGGTCACGAAAATCAAGACAGTTAATGCTCAGATGTTTCCAAAAGGTCATTACGCAATCGACAATTTGTAAGGTATTGGCGATTAGGAGGAAGAGATAAGCGAGTTACGTAAGAACACCAGGATACGAGTAGATTAATTGAATTAGCTAAAATAGTAATAGTAATCATAGTTAAGTAACACCGCGGAATATCAGTCACAGGTACGAGGGAGAATCATGTTTAAACCGAAGTCATGTGGCCAGCCACGGCAAGCAAAACAGGCTTTATGAATCCCTTTTGAACACAGACTTGGCTTATTCAAACTGGTTTAATCTCGATACGAACTATGTGCTAGTGTAGAGCCGCTGATGACCTTGTTTTTCTGTGCATATGGGAATTTTCAAAGTACCGAAACAGTTTTGTGACACACAGTCCTAATAATGCAAGTGATAGATTGTATTCGAGTGTTGCTATACTTTTGTCCTAACGGTAAGAATTAACTGTAAGTTGCACCAAATATCTACAAGAAATATGTATCACTTCCATGTGGTTTTTACGCCGTTATAGCAGTTATCAGACCTAATTTTTTCATGAATCTGATTTGCAAATTGGTCAGATCAAAATATTGAAACTTAGCTTGTGGATAATCAGTTTACAAGTTACGAGAGGGACGGTTCTATTACAGAATGAACGATACGATCGGAGTTGAATGACTAACTTGTAAGGGTAAGAGATCAGTAAAAGAAAGTCGTATGGAAATAGGCATAGCAAATGACTGTGAACCCTTCCAAAACTATCCATCAAGATAAACTGCTTAGGTCAGTTGCTTCTAGTCCTATATTAATTTCCGACTATATTGTAAGGTGAACTAAACTTTAATAGTTTAATCAGTCTAATTTCATGTTATGATGTGATAAATTAGCTCATATAAATTCACATGTTATTTCACTGTATCCGTGTACAGTTCTAAACTATTTGCGTCTGGAACATACACAACAATATATGAAGAAGAAACAAAGAAACCGAATTCTGTTTTAGATAAGCATATTTATAATAGCGTTGTGAATTCTTGATGTCATCTGTAGTTAATTTGCACAAAAGTATTGTTGCATAAGTCTGTCTTGTGTACGTAACAATTTGTTTTCCACCTTATCTAGATCTCCCCATGCCATTAAGCATGCTTATGCCTGCTAATCGTCCTTCGAATTCAAATGTTACAAATTCATTCGGTTCTTCTGGTCATTTTGGCAATGGGAAATACGGCAACAACTTAGGAGCAGCTGGATCACTCGGCAGACCGATTCAAGCACTAGGTGCAATGAACATGCATACGAATCACTCTCAGTCGAATACAGGAAATACAAGAGCTCCAGGTGGTCCTCTTCCTGGTTCCGGTTCTACAGCACCCCGATATCTTGGAAATGCACGTCGCAATATGCAAAACAATTCACAAAATGCCTCAAAATCGCGCCAAGTCGACGGGGTTAACGCTTCAATAGAACGTGGTACTACTAATGATACCAATACTGGTGCTGGTTTACTGTCACAGCCCGGTTTATCAGAATTCTCAGGAACACAAGGAACTTCTAGTCTGGGTGCTCTTGGTGTATACAATAGTCAATCGCGTCATGCAGGGCTCTCTGGTTTATCTCAGGTAATTTGATACTAATTCGCATATTGTTTTACTAGCACGTAACTCACTCCTGCAATTCTCGCTAGGTAGTAGCGCTATTTAGACATGAAACAGGACTTAAATTTAATGCGCTTCTTCGAAGATGAGTGGCCTAGTTTGCTATTTTACTTAAAAATCTTACTGTATATAGAGTGCAGTACTCTGTGCAAAAAATCTGAGGAAATTAGGCGAATATGAGGTGCTTTTCAAAAGTATTTGTGTGATGGTTAATTACAAAATATTCACTTCTTACAACGCTCCCTTACAAATGTTTTAGCATGTTCTACAATTAGCACTTATTTAACAACTTACTATTTACTAACAAAGCTGTCTTTCAATTCATTTTTTAGGAAAGCACTTCATTGGACTTCCGCCTTGGTCAAGGTGCTAGTCAAATGGACAACTTATTGTTGTCACAAGATTCGACGTTTCAAGGAGCTACGGTACCCAACAACAAAAGGAATTTGCAAAGAGAAGAGGACTTCTTTGGTACTGAAAATGACGACCAATCCAATGAAAGTTTCGATGCAAGTTTGGTTAACGGAGCCGACCTAGAAGATATTGATGTTTCTCAAAATGTCAGCTGTGCGAGCAATGGTGCACTGCTGTCGCAGTTTTAGAGAACTCATTCGGCTTCAAAGCCGGATATCAGCGATTATGAGCTAACATATAATATCTTCAATGGGGTGTCTGTTTACAGTCATCCTCGACAACAACGACGGAAAGAATCAATTAATTTGAACGTGAACGGATAAATGAATCTTGGTTCATAAATATGACCTAAAAACTGCCTCTAATGATTTGGTCACATAGTTCTGAAACAAACATTGGTGTTCTTTTTTATGCTTCCTAGTGATGCACTCAGAAGTTTGCACTACTTGCCTTTAATTGCTGGATATACTGATCTATTCATTTGAAGATGTTTATTTTCATGATAAATTCTCTCACATACAAAGTGTACATTTTATTATTGTCCCGTTGACTTTATTCTAAATCTGTTGTATAAAATGTTGAAGAGCTAGTATGTATTCTTTGAAAACTAATCAGTTCGTACGACCCGCTGCTCTAGTCCGGTTTTCCTGTACTCTGACCGCATTTGCAAGTACAACTTTTTCATTTCTTCGAAGAACTGAGGGTCTTGAATACTGAAATGCAAGAATCAACTTATAATTATTCTCATTACTATTTTTTGTTGCACTCCAGCGCCCGATAGAAATCCTTGCGACAGATGTATATTGATGTCCAGTAGTATTTCTGTGTACAGTTAGACCATTCTAAATGCGAAATGACATAAGAAGTGGGTCCTTACCATCCCAAAGATTGGCACATTGTTTTGTCCTTAGTCTGTCATACATTAATGCGGGTATAATGCTCTCCTCCTCAACTCGACTGATTTCATTGCTCTCAGGATCACCTGAAGGAGATTATTTAAAAACAAGGCAGTTTTTAAAAAATGCACAATTTTGCATAGGAAAATATGAGTGTGAAAGCCAAATTTAGAAATATCCACCGTGCCTTGATTTTATCTGCAGCTTGATTAATTCTGTTCCTATCAATCTAGCTAAGTGGCGCGTTGACTCAGTTTTTGGCTTTTCAGTACACTCGTATTAAACCCAACTCACCTAGACCAAGAGGACCACTTATGTCTTCAGACGGTAATAAAGCAAATCCGATACTTTCACGTTTAGAAAACGGGTTGCCCATTCACCGAGTACCTTCCTGAAAAAAAAACGAGATTTCTAAAGTGAGTTGACAGGAATTAGTTAGAGTAAAAGTTATTTGTGAACGTTCGGTTTTGCCAATGCCCGACCAAACTAACTGGTAATTTAACTCAGAACTTAACACAAGTTATAAATTTCGGCATGACTGCTGTATTTCCACCGAAATCAATCACTTGAACCACCAATGTATATATATAAAAGTGCGCTGATAAGCCCGACAGCATGCATTTTCAATAAGTTAGCCACTGGGTGTAGTCACCTTGGTAGTCCATCGTAGTATTCGTCCACTCAGGTTATCGGAAATCTATCACGAAGTTTGCGTTACTCACACGAGTGAGTTACACGAGTTGTGTTGTTTATTCGCCTTGGTTCTCAGGCAGTATTGTACCCTACAGCTGAATTTGCCGAGAATTTTTATTTTATGATAGATGAGACCTAGTGAATGACAATATAATCACTAAGATGCAAGTTGAGGCACAGAATAGGTTAATGTTGTTATTGCCTTGTCGTTTGAGTTGATTTGAAACGTGATAAGAGGAATAAAGTTGCATTGGGGTAGGTCGATTCAAATCAACAAACTCCACGACAGCGAAATGACAGCCTTGTATAAGCAGTTAGAGGATAACTAGGTCACGTCTGTGGGATAATCGATTGTTTTTTGAGAAGATTGCACTCTGTGGACATAGGTTGGTAGTACAGTCAACTCACCAAAAGTTTGTAGATGATGTGGAGTTGTTGAGACTAGTCAGTATTATTCAAGATATAGTAATTCGGTGCTGACCAAATTCGAAAGGCAAACTGTTGAATGAAAGAATTTTCTTCACGATGAATACAGAGAAATTACAGCAGTGTACGATTGATATCATGAAACGGGATATCCAGGCATGTTATGCTTTTTTTTACTAGAAGCCAGTCAATGTCATACTATGAATAATATTGACTGATATCGACAACTTTGCAGGTTATGACAGTTTAATTTACTACTAATGAGTGCATTTTCAAAACTGCAAAATATTACATTCCTAGTCATCATCATATGCCAGTTTCAACTTTAAAACCATGCATTGCTTAGGGGAACCTAGAAGGATGGATATCGAATAGATTAATGAGATAACAATTCCCAAAGACTAAGTAAGCCAAAGTGTCTTAATTGAAGAAAACTTATTCAAGATAACTTGTCATCTAATTCGACGCAATAAGTTTACTAAGAAAGCCCTGGTCTAGATTACATACTCCAGGGATGATTAACACGAACATTTTTAAGCTAACGAATTAGAGATTGAGTGAGATTAAGAATTCACTCTCTTGGAAAGTCGCACCTAACTCAGCAGACTATTGCTAATAGAGTCTAGAAATTAATGCAACTTTCCTGAAGTAGTTTATTTAGAACGATAGCCTTGAACTATACATGCAGTACTGAATTACTGACGTAGAACTTCGAGCGAAAATGCAGTAGATTAAGTCGCATTGAACAAAAATGTGCAGACTGCATAAATAATAATGATAATGAGGACTGATAGCAGCTGAGAAGTAGCAAGGAGTGAATTTCCTATCATTGATTCCCAACACACGGAGTCCTACAACCAGACTTAACCTCACTAGATGGTTCAGAACAGTGCAGCTTAGTTGTATGTTCTAATTCTCATACAAACTTTATCCTACTTCAGTTAGTATTGCTTGTCAAGGAAGCTGATAGCTCGGAATGAGTAACGTGTTCTACACATCTCAGTCGATGTGGCATCTCTTCGCAGATTAACTTCCTTTCTTTAAAAATTACAATGTGCCTAACTCCATTATTTCCGACAATGTTAAACTACCTAAAGGGGATAACTTAAATACATGAAACAAAGGACTGATCATAATATATCTCCCTATTTAAACGCCATTATCTCACTGCTGTCCTACGCTGGATGTCTTGAATTTCAGAAAACTGCACATGTGCTCTAACGGGCAGCGAGGTATTAGGTCTGTGTTAAATATAGACTGGCAAGTGCCGAACAAGCCTTTGGTATCTACATGAAGATTTGTCAGCAAACATACCTTCGGGAGCCCATGCATGAAGCTGTTTATTTGTAGACAGTGTGCTTGTTTGAACGTGAAAGAGAGTTAACAAATATACACATTTCTATGGTATACGAATTTGGCAACAAAGACGTTTATAAGACATTCACTTATATAGCTAGATATATTCTGACAGTAGATCAGCTAATATACACTTAATAAGTCAGCTGTGTGATTCTGCGAATAAGATTTGAATCACTCACTTTCCCTAATGTTTTCTGACATTTTTTAGACCTACATTGCAAATCTACTACATAAAACGTAACAACGTGAACATCTCACAAAACTCACCTTTGTAACGTACTCTTTAAGCTTAGCGCTTCGAGATTGCGCAATATTCCATCATCCAATATCAATCCTATGAGTTAGTGTTAACCAATTTGATTTATTTGTGCCCGCCTCTTGGTTGTGAGATAAAGGTTCCCGATCTTCGGTAAAATTCTGCCTAGCTCGTCCCGCCACTCGACTGTCGTAACTTTGGTTGACTCCAAATGGAGTAGTGCTGGGATTAGTTATATGTGGTTTGTAGTATGAGGTGTGCTAAGACTGTTACTACTGTGAATGGAGTTTATCCTTTCACCAGTTAGTCTTCCGGTGCCGTCGTCAAAAGAAAAGAGATAATAATAATAATAGATATAATTAAGGAAGTTATTCAGACTAACAGACAGAAAAAGAAATAAAGAAAACGTAAAAGCAGACAACCGATTTAATTTGAAGTTGATATATATATATAATATCGGTAATAATAATAAATGTGGTTAGAGTAAGACGGGAGAGAATGTGAAGAAGTAAAACGACGATTTTAGTTGTCTACCCTCGAATGGCGTATATGATTTTTAGGGGATAGGTCATTTGGACGCAGTCCTTGTGTCGCTGCATGATTGTCCAGCCTTCGCTTGGAGGTTTCAGCAGACGGTGCCATAGCTACATCTGCTGGTAAGGAGTTCCAGGGACGGCAAACCCCTTAGCGAAAAGAAGTGGGAGAGCACACGGGTCCTTGTTCTCTGGTGAGATATCCTTTAGTGATTTCCGCGAGGAAGGCTATACCTACTCAGTGGCAGAACACCTTTGTTCAGGGGACTCTGGTCATTTTTTATCTTGTAGGCAGTAATCAAACCCCCCCTAAGCCGATGGTAGCTAAGTGTGAATAGGCCTAATTACTTTAGCCTGTCATCATATGGTTTACTTCGGAGATCAACCTCTCCTTATATCGTCCGTCTTTTGTCTCTTTCCAGTGGTGCAATGATATTATGTAAATCAAAGTGTGGTCTGACGCATGTTTTGTACAACCTTAGAACGAGTCCAGCACTGAATGCACCTGTCTGTGTGTTAAGTGTATGACAGCATATGCCCTCGCCGGGTCCCCCGTGTAATTTACGCTGCTGTCCATATTTTTCGCTAAAACTAGACCTAAGTCACGCTCCGAAGTTGTGCAGGACAAGCTATCATTGCACAGGGTGTAACCTGCATTCTGCAGCCTACAGGTGCACAATTCCACTTCTTTGCACTTTTTCAGGTTGAAAGTCATGCCATTGGCCACCGTCCAGTCTTCCAGAAGCTTTAGAACTGCCTGCAGACTATCTGGGTCCTCTGGACACTTTATTGCCCTCCATATTTTTACATCATCAGCCTATCGAAGAGTCGTTAAGCTTAGATGGCATGGTACGCCATTGATGAAAATCAAGGACATCAGTGGTACTAGGGTAGAACCCTGCGACACTACTGATGACGAGCTGAGCCAAGATGATCGGACTCGATTGACCTTAGTGCAAAATTGCCCTTCAGCTAGGTAGTCCTTCAACCATGACAGAAGCGGCTTACCTATGCTTATACTGACTTATTTTGTGTTAGAGAAGGTAATGGTGAACTGTTTCAAACGCCTTCTCCAAGTCTAGGAAGACAACATGGACTGGAACATTTATATCCCAGCATGATGTTCAATCGTCCCAAGCTGACAGTAGGTTTGTTACACATGATCTGCCTTTCCTGAAACCGTGTTGGGCTTCATGGAGTTTATTAGACCTATTGAGGTATTCCCTGTTGTGATCATCAATAATACTTTCCAGTACTTTTAATACCACTGGGAGGAGAGCTACTAGTCTATAACTAGTGGCATTTTGTCTATCCCCACCCTTGAAGATCGGAGAACGGATGGCTCTTTTCCAATCATTTGCCAGTTTCTCTGAATCCGTCTAGCTTTAAAACAATTCGCATAAGGGCCTACAGAGAGCTTCGACGCACTGTTTCAGAACAGATGGCTTGATGTCGTCAAAACCTAGGGACTTTCCAGGTGTGTGTCTCTGTAGCTTCCCTATTACTATTGCCGGGTTTATTTGGGGAGTAGCCACTAGGTCTCCCTCCAGTGAAATAGTAGTGCTGCCATTTTGGTTTCTATGTATGCCATGATACACAGTTGTCTTCCAGTTATGACATGGGAGAAATAAGTCACTACCATTTCAGACAATTACTTACGTCTATATATGGGTCACACGCTTCAAATTTATTCATAAACTCTTACAACTGCATTTATAAGAAATACCAGTAAAATGCATATGGATTGGTTACTAGGGTGTTACCACTGTCAAGCGTCTAGACCATTGGTGTTGATGCCGACTGATTTCTATCAGTTGCGCTCACAGTGTGGTAACTAAAGTAGGTGACTCATCATCAAAATGTTGTCTGAAGGGGTATCTGACGGTTCAATTCAGTTCGAAGAAAGCGTGTACGTAGGGGAAGATGAAAAGATCTCGACATTGCATTGATGAAAACCATTCGATTATCAGGCGTGTAAATGATATTTCATGTGGGAAAAGAAAATGCAATGTGGTCAATAATTCCATTTGTTTGCCTTGTGTAATTTTTTATGTTGAGGCTGCGTTTCGTAGGGCCTCTACAACACAGTAAGCTATGGTCCCTGAGAAGTAGTTACTCATTAGGTAATTCAGAAAGACGAGAAATCAGGCAGGAGAAGAAATTTTTCGTTTAATGTGGGTAGAAATAGACTTCATAGGCTCATCTATGCATACTTCGCATTGAATCTCTATCAGATAATGGAGCTGCTGTGAACCTCTTCATCTAGACCATCCTACAATCGCTGCCTCATGTATAGCAGAAAAGTGTAAGCAGTATTTTAGGAAATGATCACACTGCTCAAATATTTATAACAGTATGTGTGGAGTATAAAGTAAAAGTGACTAATACACAGAATTTTAATAAGAATTTTGTAGGTCCGACGATGTTGGCGTTTAAATAAATATCTACATAGTTTCCATGGTATAAATTAACAATACGCTCTAATAATAGTAATCATAATACTCCTCTATATAATGCACATACCGCACTGTCACACGGCATTTTTCAACGTTTTGGTAATGAATGACACATTCAACAGCATTTCTTCATAATTACAATGTTTTTTCGTTACTTTTACAATTATGGCATACCCCAGCACCATTTTTGTGCAACAGTCAACGGACAAAATTAACGCTGCCGAAATCATTTCGTAATATTTATGTGTCGATTCTTGAGCTAAATGATTATGAACAAAAAGAGAATGAAAATGGAAGTAATTACTGCAAAAGACAGTTGTCTCTTTCATTCATAATATGGTAGCTTCTCCGTGTGATCAACGAGTCCTCTCGCTTGAGGTGAGAGTAAACGGGCATGCTCACCCACTGGACAAACCACATTGACTTTTGGGCACTTGATATTGATAGAACTTAATGGTTGCACAGTTTATCCTCAGCTGCTGTTGTTAAAGCGGCTTAAGTTTACAGACATGGACTAGTACTCACGTTCAATTAATGCTGGCGTAAAATGTCTTCAAATAGTTCAGCTATCAGCTTATCACCTGCATGATTATTGTGAGGAATAAAACGACAGCATAAGGTCTCTACACACAGGGGTATGTGTTTACTAAAAAGTAGTCCCGGAATTCAGAAAGGTGAGACAAGTAACTGTGTATGAACAATATCTTATTTGTGAATTGTAAGGTCTGTTCTATCTACCGAATGATCAATTCTCTTCCATGAGTTTGAGAAGTCTTTTTACCTCACACGGTGCTGCAGTTCGAAGATAAAATTTAATCCTATATACGTTTTCTCAAGTGATAATTTGAGCAGTTCTTTCAGTAGAACAGTCAGCTTCGAATAGAGCATACAAGGGAGTCTTGCACGTGTGTTATTCGCTATTAATTTAACACCATGTTTTCAGAAGTTTTGAGAATGCTTACATAATCTTTGAAGTGTCCACTTAGACCGAGGTTAGGTTCACAAACTACCCTATGGAACTTAATTGTCGGGTTGTGATGCCTCGGAGGCTGGATGGAATAATATTATGGAGGATAATTTGCCGAAAACGGAAGATTACTGTAACAAGCGTCGCCCCATTTATCTAAGTTTATCTGCAGTAACCACATGAAGTGCCTGTGGTTATTACGTCCAGCCCATTTTCTACTGACTTCCTAAAGTAATTTAAATCAAATACATGAACTGTTTTAAGATCAGTTACGAGAAAAATTCTCGAAATAAAGAATATTCACATACATAATTGACTCACTGTAGACGTAACAGGACGTAGGACACCGCCTTCTAATACACTGGGAGTGACTGTTCAAGGTTTAGTGGTTGCTGACTGCTTGGATCTCGTTGCTTGGAAAGGATTTAATCCACCCTGAGGAGGGCTCAACTACCTCTAAGACCCTCAGCTCATGTTAATGAACTCATCCCAGTCTTCTTAAATCCTCGTAACAGGTGAAGAGTGTTAGTAACTACCCAACAGAGCTGATGACTACAAATGGAACCAGCATAACGTAAAACACATTACAGTGAGTTCAGGAATCCTTGCTAACTAGCGATCTCATACATGAAGGGGAAGATGTTCACTCCCGAATATCACAGGGATAATATTATTACGTGGTGGCTGCTGGCTTCATTCCCGAACTATAATTACACTTTTGTCGGGATCACGTCGTTTTCACCTGTGACAGTAAGTTAGGATGTGCAAACGCAGAAATGCTTCGAATTAATAGGTAGCCACCACGATGATAGTTGATAATATGCTGTCCGTGTCAACACCGTTGGAACACTTGAGCATTGCAATGACTTTTCAGTGATGACAAAGTGGACGTAAGGTAAATACAGAAGGTTAACATCCTGCAGTGTCAACATATCTAGTATTGCAGGATAAGGCTGGTGGGTGAATGTGACTGGCTGGGCATATTTGACTGAAAAGCATGAATTCTCCGTAAGCCTTTTGTCAATCTTCCCGTTGTTGGTGATATTCGAAATCTTGTGCATCGTGAAGTATTGTAAATCAATACCTTTTATTGACATAAAGGTATATTTCACAACTGTAATCCAGGTTGCGTCGTTGGTGAAGGCAATGCGCGATTCACGAGGGAATTGTAAGATATGGGATCAATAATGTTTGCAGATCATTTGTCATTGTAAATGGGCAAATATCCACATTCTTCATTCTCATTCAAAAAGTCAAATGGAAGCTGAAATGGTGAGAGACAAAAGAGGACAAACAACAACAACGCAAAAGAAAGCAAGTGGAGTACTTAGGGAGTGATTAATATGTATATATACATTTATATTCTGTTTAGTAATTATAGTTATTTTGGTGCACTAACTAACTATTCCCGTGATGCTAACTTTTATATTGTGTGAACTAATATTATTGTCCTGTGTAAAAATGTCTGTCATGTACTTCCAATAATATAAAAAATTTATAATTGTAGTTTGTTGTAACCCACACGTTTAATGAACTTAAAATATCTATGTAGGGTGAAAAGAGGGTGTAAGATTCAGACACGGAAGTGCATTGTCATCTTTGAGCAGTCTGGTGACCGAGGAGATGAACACTGCGAGTGTGTTTGCATCGCGCACATCAGCTGGTAGTCTATTCCAAATGACTGAAAACTTATTTAAGAAGTTATACCGCATGTAAGTCTGACAATGCTCTTTAGCAGCTAGGTTGTGATGATTTCTAAGATTGTAACTGATGACAGCGGTAGGTTTAATTATTGGCTCGGAGGAGTGCACGAGCAGATTAGTTAGCTTGTAGTAAAAAATCAGGTTTAGCTTAAGACGTCTTTTCCAGAGTGGTTCTAAACTTAGTCTGTCGCAACGTTCATAGTATTGGAGACCACTTTCGAAACCAAGAATTCTTAAGGTGAATTGCCGTTGCACTCCTTCTAACTTAAGCTTGTCAATTTGTCTGAGTCCGCTAAGAATAAACGGGCAGTATTCTAAAATAGGTCGGACACATACTTTATATAATAAAACCCTAGTTTCACAACAAAAGAAATTGCGAGTTATGCATCCTAGGAGCCTTCGTGTTTTACGTCTGGCATAATCAGTTTGTTCAGAGAATGTTAAGTTACTAGAGTATCTGATACCGAGATCTACGACTGAGTTGAACTTGGCTAGTTTACGCCCATTTATTTCAAGATTCAGGTCAAGGTTACTGTTTCCGATACAAATCCAGCCGCATTTATCAATGTTGAACTTTAGACAGGATTCAGTACACCATGTTGCGAGACTACTTAGTTCAAGATGTATTTTATTCACCATATCGCTTAGTTCATGAGCGTAGCAGGAGTAAACGACTTTGAGGTCGTCAGCCTATAGGAATGATTTACCTGAGGTGAAGCAGTTGCAAATGCTGTTAATGTATACTGTAAATAAAAGTGGACCTAGGACACTACCTTGCACAACCCCACTTGTGATCTGCCTAGGATGAGACAATACAGATCCAACCTTGGTTATTTGTACCCTATTGCTTAGAAACGATTTTAACCAGCTCAGTAATGGATTGCGAATCCCACATGAATACAGCTTCTCAAAGAGAATACTGTGAGATACCATGTCAAATGCCCTAGATATATCGAAGTAGAGAACAACAACTAGCTTACGTGCTTCGCAACTACTAGTGATGCAGTTGAAAAAGTCGAAGTGGCAAGTAACGCAAGGCCTATTTTTGAGAAATCCGTGTTGAGACCTTGTAACAAGATCTTCCTTAAGTAGATAGTCTGACAACTGATCTTTGACAACTTTCTCCATGATTCGAGAGACAACTGGGGTTATATTTATGGGTCTGTAATTGCGGACGTTTGCCTTATCACCGAATTTATAGTGTGGAATTATGAAGCTAGTTTTCCACTCATTAGGGTAAGTGCCAGTGTCCATAGATATTGAGAAGAATTTAAGAAGTAGTAGGGGTATATCACACCCACTGTTTTTGAAAATTATGGAAGCAAGGCCATCTGGTCCCGTGCTAGTGGAAGGTTTCAGGCTTTTAACTGCTTGTTCTATTAATTGGTCGGTGAACACTATGCTTCCGAGGAAGGAGCTAGTAAGGGGGCCGGTGTCACCAGGAATGCGCGTTTCTAAAATGAAGTTTGCAAACCATTCACTGAACATTTCACAGATGGTGGCAGGCACATTGTAGATAACTGTCATGAAGTAAATAGGGGATGTCCCTAGTCCACTTCATTCGTTTTTAAGGAGTGTTGTTAAGTTATAAACTTTGGAGGTGCTTTCAAGTGCCCTTAACTCTTCGTCGAGGTCCTTTTGAGAGCGTTGGCGCTTGACAGATTCAAGAGACTCATGGATTGAGTGCAGTAGTGATATATCCTTAGTGGAATAGTACTGTTTCTTCAACTTCCTTAACTTATTGCGGCATGCCCTCGGAATGTATTCAGTTTGGTGTCTACTTAATTTCACTACCTTCTTAGGAGCAACAGTATCTAGACAAAGGATAACATTCCCGTAAAATAGGGACACTACAGCCTCCAGGGAGTCAGTGGTAAAATATATTCATCCCAGTGACGGAGTCGAATGAGTTCTTGGACTAATCCCCAGTCTGTATGTGGTGACCAGAAAATAATCGAGGGTCGTGAGGTCCCTAACTCTAGAAAATTCGAGTTATTCGGCCTGCAAAAGTTGCAATTATTGGTGAACTCCCGGTAACTCTCCCAACACTTACTTTGTACAGTCATTATGGTACACTACACCTTTATTCCATTTTCGCACTCGTAACATCCCAAGCATTATTGTTATTTCACCGGACCCTGTAAAAGTTATTCTGTGTTCTTATGTTTTAGGCTCTTGACGCATTAATACGCTGAGATGACTTGATTGTGAATTATGAAATTCATCTTATCAAGACAACTAAGTCGGCGTATCCTAAGCGCGTAAGGCAAAATGATACGGCCTCGAAAGGTTTCATGGTTCACAATTTTATATTTCAAATAGAAGTATGAATGAGTTTTGTCGAGACATGACTTTTAGGCCACTTTCATTAGGAGTAAGAGCTAATATTGGTAAAATTTGTTCAGATTATTTAAGGAATCCTCTTCCTTGAAAAGTCATTGTGGTCCTCATCATGTGCTAATAAGATATGATCACTTATCTCTTCAAAAAACAAATACATGCAAAAGACCTAGAGTTCTATCCCCATAGGTCACTTATGTGTAGTCAAACATAATTCATTGGGACATTACAGGAATGACAGGGTAAATTTTATGCTATCTAGTCAGTGCCTCACATCGGTGCAGGCTTCGGCCTCAGGCATGTCTCTCTTTTAGATCCGACCGAAGGAATCCATCAGGACACTCTAGTTTCACACAAACAATTCCATTAATTCTTTTGCCGATTTCGTTGCTAAAAGTCGAAGCAATGAGTGGAGAGAAATTTGGATTTGCAGAAAATGGAAAATAGATTGATGTGCACTGTTCAGGGGTGATACAGCTATTCTTTGGCTTCGATCCTGTTTATCTAAATCTATCCTCCCACCAGTACAACTTTTATTTTCCTCTTTCAGTTAATGAACAAAAGAAGGTAGGAATTGTCCACCAAGATAAAATGGATGGCAACACGGGATTAGACAGATGTTTGAAGGTGCTGTTGGAATCATTTACGCTGTGTGTGTAAGATTCAGTCTTAATAACGTAAGCACGGCTACCCTAGGAGTTCTGATATAGTAAGGCAGAACTTCGTTGAAATTTTGGTCTGTTGTTGATACTAGCTACAGACTAGACGTCAACCAACTTAACTCTAATTAGTATGAAAAAGAATGACAAGTATTTTGGGCACTCAAGGAGTCGGAGGTTATTAATATATCACGTTCGAGACCCATAAAGCAGAACGAACTGACTTCCTCTCCTTGGACTCCTTCCACAATGATTTCCATAGCCTCAAAGAAACACTTAGGTTAAGAAGTGCATACTTACGGGATGTGGAAATGTCACCGGTCCATCTGATTAACTTTGGTGTTCAGAACACATGAATTCACTTCCATTAAAGTATAGCGGTGATCATCTTGGAGGATATTTTTTGAAGTATTCGCAAACATGCCCTGAGATAAGAAGCGGATATTAGTGGAAAAAATAATGGAACATGATATCTAATAATAATAATTTGCTTTATTCCAGAAACAGTACTAGTGGTACAGTGTGGAATTTTCAGCACATATCTACAATATTTGCATCTAATTTTACCGACATTTAAAATAAGTATTAGACAAACAAAAAAAGTAAATCTGAAGACACCAACAGCAAAAAAACCAAAAAAACAGGATAAACACAAAATAATTATGAATGCGAAAAAGTACCAAAGTCTACCAAGGTCTAATGCAGTGTTTGTGGTGGTAGTGTGAGTAATCCTGAATAATACAAAATTTTTGAGGTGGTGACTATGGCATTCACAAACAATGATTGTCAGTTTAATATTGCCAAAAAGTATAGAAAATAAGAAAAACAACCACAAAACTAATAATTACATGATGGTTAATGACACGACAATTTTGTAATACTCATAGTGCTAATATAGTCAGAACCAGTGGATACACAATAGAAGGAATATAGTAAAGTACAAAAAAGGAAGCCAATGTTAATATTTCAGGTAGCTAAGTGAGTTTGAAGAAGGAGTTCACTAAAGAATACGAAATAAGAGAGAAATAAAAGAGTATGAAATTATGTTGTTAATAACAAAGCAAGTCACAGGTTTCACGTTTAACTGGTCATGTTATTTGTTACATTGAAGCTAGAAGGTACATTGGGAAGGCGGATAAAAGATCTATTAAGAGTATTTACATCAATAGAGGGAGAACAAGAACTATGCTTACCACAACCTGTAATTTCTTTGAAAAGCTTCCACATGTTCCCAGGAGTTTTACATGACAAAATTCTTTGATTATAAATATTGTTTAACCTCTTGATTTCGGATTTGATTTGGATGTTTATTCTCCTAAGACCAGCTTTATCCTTAGCCTTGTACAGTCTCTCTTTTTCTCTTCGAAGCTTTTTGAGATGAGGAGAAGAGAAATGATCTATTCTTTTGAAAAGTATCTGTTTAGGACAGCATACATCAAGGCAGAATTTAAGATAGTCAGTCAGATTGGAAATAGTATCATCCAGAGTGTGTTCAGTGAAAAGTTCCCAGTTTGTGTCATTTAACATACATCTTAGTTTGAGCACGTTTTCTTGTGAGTAACATCTTTGTTGTGTTTTCCTGGAGAGATTCGAGAGGATATTAGAGTGATATCTGCTATATATCTTGGGTAATATCCGAATAATACAATGATCAGAGTTCATTATAGGAGCACGTCTGCGTGCTTCATATATTTCCGCATCATTAGTAAATACTAGATCCAGAGTTTTATCAAGTCGAGTTGGAAATTTGACAATGTTGACATGACCTAATGATTCAAGAAAAGAACAGTCACTGGTATTGAAATCTCCAGTAACAACTGATAAAGAGTTTTCAAGATGTGTAACCGCGAATGCTGTGAATTCATCGGCAAAATGAGATAGATCCGAGGCGGAACATCCAGGAGTAACATAAATGTTTGAGATGAAGACGTATTTAAACTTGGATAGGTGTTTCGGACGACATTTGACTGTAATACAATCAATAATGTCACTAGAGAAAGAAAAACATACACTATTTGAAGTTGACCACTGAGAATGAATGAAGGTTGCGACTCCTCCACCTCTTTTCTTTCTAGAGCATATTCGATCTTGTTTAAACAATGTGAAACCATTTAGAGAAACCAGGTTGTCGTCATAAAGATCATGGAGCCATGTTTCTTGTAATGTGACTATCGCAGTATTGTGATAAGTATCAGATGATAAGAGAGACTGGAGATGCATAATATTGTTGGGAAGTGAACGGCAGTTTGAACTGACAATAACAGGAATAGTTGTGCGATATAATGGTGTCCGTTTGAGAGCGCGTTGCCAACCACCATGATGTTTTCTCTTAGTTTTATTAGATGCATGAAAGTCATATGGTTTAAAACATTTAATGAATTCATTACTGTATTTGATACGATTTGTGACCATATTTTGTTAAAATTAAAAATGGAAACATGATGTATTAGATGCAAATATGTAGATGTACAGAAAGGTAGACCAGATGTCAAACAGGCCGCCATCCTGGATAGATAGATTAGATAGCACGGCCATTTTGGTCAAATATATACACTTAATGGCGTTAGCTTCAATAATCATCGTTAGATGTAGGTTTTTAGCCCTAATAATCAATTTATCGCCACAGTTAAATCAAATTTACCCACTAAGTAAGTATGACCCCATAAATTAGAAACAACTTCAGAGAAAACGAACGGTGACGTTGTTGGTTCCTGCATTCGGAAAATTGCTTATATCACGCAAGTGTGAAATTGGGTAATTTCAGATATATATCATAACGGAACCCTTTCGTGACCTTTAATATCGAAGACATGCTTAGATTCCGCCCTAAGACATAAACTCATGAAAAACCGAAGTTACACTGATTCATATGTCTTCTTTCCTACAAACAGGCCTAGATACCTTTCACTTTTCTCTTGTATACTTTAAAATACTAGATTGGCTGAGGCGAAAACTGTTGTGCTACTTCAGGCTGTTTTGTGTTTATATCATTCACTATAAGTTTACTCTCCCAAATTGTGTCAATTTCAGATCAAGGTCACTAACGTTATCTGTTTTCGTATTCGGTACGTTACTTAAGTGTATTCGATAAACAGTCTGGGAAGAGTGTAATTTTCGGATTTCGTCTTGATAGCAATGATATATTTAAAATATAGGAAATTATAACAAATTACTATTTCAGTAACACTGATCACCGCTAATGAACTTGCAGATCTATCTCTTTCGAAAATAAAATTCTTTATTTTTATTTGAAATTACTCATTTAATTGTTTGTCTCCACGTTGTCATCCATCTAATCAATTCTTTTTTAAAACATTATTTTTTCAGGATAAAGTAAAATAGCTCAAGAAACTCGCTTCATTGTCCAATCCTTATCTCCTCCGAAAAATTTACCTATTCAATTGAATTTGTAATGTGATTACATATGAAGATGTCAACGCGCCGTAATTTCTATTCATTATCTGGTAGAAAATCACATACACATGAAAAATCAGGAACACAACAACATTCTTGGAAAAACTTCTATAGGTTGGATGGTGATCCTATTGGACGGTAAGTTTTTTTAAGTAATAATATTTTGCAGTGGCTATGCTGGCAAGGTTTACAAAGTATTTGCGGACAACATAAATTTACTGGAAATTTCAAGTTCAGACTATCAGAATTTTTCGACAATTATATGTTCAGAAAATTATTTTGCCAAGCCTGGTGAATATTTTGCATGTAAAGCAATTCGCAGATTCCGTGGAGGAAAAGATACTTTCTCAAAAATCACTTCTGAGATACGAGCGATGATCAATTTACAGAGCTATTCAGGCCACTACTTTGAAAATAACAATCTTGCTTGTACTGATTCATTCCTCATTTCGATCCAACCAGGAAGTCGAATGGATCCGCCAAAATCCGCCTCACCTAAACTATTTGCTGTTCACGAAGATTCATTGGAAGTAGCTATCGTTATGGAATAGTAAGCTTTTAATTGTAACCACTTTTATGTTGTTCAAGTAAATAATGCGTAAAAATTCAGTTTGTATTATGAAGCATCATTACTTCTATAGGTTATATTTGATTACTTCCTAATCTTTGAGACCGCATGTATAAATTTATCTAGTGTCGATGACTGACTATTGTGATAGGAGATAAATTTCATTTAGAATGGCAGTCTGTATTTGCAGAGCATTCAATGAAATTGGATCTAAAGGAAAAGTTAGTCACGACTTCATAGTCTAAACAGCTGCTTAGATACTATCCTTAATGAGACTGTTTAAAACGGCACTTTTGATCAGTTGTAAATATGTGCAGAGAAATGTACGATTAGGACCACATATTCATATTTTAATATGATTATCTACCTACAGTTTCTGTAATGTTGATAAGTTTATGTGGAGGAAAGATAACCTGTCACTGATAGCGTATATTTCCCATCATATACATTTAGACCAGCCGAGTGGTTTTAATCAACTGAATTTTTGTTCTTGATGTATTCATGAAATGCGAGAATAACTAACTTTTATGAGATCTGCAATAATAAAAATCTTTACACAGAAATCGGAAACCTTTCCCCATAACATTCAAGTGACTACATAAATACTAAGATTTGTTTGGATTTTTCTTGGTATTTTATTTGTAGTTTTATGTTTTCAAGAAATTAGGATTACTTTGCTAATTTTTCGTAATGCAACTGAGAAGTTACATGTGGACCAAATACAAATCACACTGTATGGAAGGATTTGTTATGTCAGCGAAATTTCCATGTAAAAGTTGTCTGATTTCTTTTAGTTAAATTTGTAAAAATTCACTTTCATAGTTTTGTACTTGAACTATTAACAAATTCTTCATAGTCATCTTCAAGGTATAATAAACTATAGACATCACTGATGTACTGAAGATAAATAAAAATAGTACTGAGACGAGTAGTGTGCTGCGATATATCTAAAGATTAAACCTTTTGTACTTTGCTATTGTGTTTCTACAGAAACATGTATTTTTTGCGTAGGCACATGTTTTACTACTATCAGACCACGAATTATGCGAGACGCGGCTATACTTATAGTCTACTTTGTATTGCTTCACTAAAAGTTCATGCAAAACACAAAGCTGCTACTTCTTCCTCTTCTATATTTCGTAGTTTTGACACGAACCCGCACATAATTTACCACTTTTATCAGTCCATTATTTTAATGATTGTTGGAGGCGTAAAATCGTGTCTATATTTCAAGCAACTCTTTAACTGGTTAATGAAGCCTAGCTAATTGTAAACAAAATAAAAACATTATGCTTTAATTGGTACCTAAAGTTAACTTTAGGACTGTGTTCGCCACTTTGCTTCCATACATCTAACATTCTTACTAATTTCATTGATGTGAATCTGAAGAAAGCTATTTCTTAAAAATCAGCCGGTTTTTGATAGTTTCCCAATTGGCAATAGGTTGGTGTTACCTTCCAGTGACAATTAACTGAACAAAATACTGAGAGTACTGAAAAGGTAAAGTCTGTTCCCATTTCAGTAGAAGGCTGGATAAACGGTGTTTACATACAAAACACTTCATAAAATCCGTAATCTGCATACAAGTGCAGAGAAAGTATCGTGGTTAAAAACGACATCTGTCTGATAATGCCCAGTTTCTTATCATTGACAGTTGAGAAGAAAAACCTAGCGAGTAATCCAAATAGAGATTTATAGGGACACAAAAGTCTAGTGTAAATCAAAGGAAGAATAAATGCCATGTATGGAGGCAGAGGAGAACTGGATATTTTTCTCTGCATTCGTCAGCTTGTTTTTGTTCCTCTCAATTTCAAATTTAATGGAATACAGTTCGAGCAGATCAAATTTCATAACTTGAAATCGAGACAACCATTTTTCAGTCTGAATAACTCATTGTACAACCGAAATGATTTCTATCCCTATGGATTCCATCTTATATGTGAAAAGAAAAGAAATTGCAGTAAATATAGCCTGGTTTCATACAGTTTCTCACTTGATAAAGGGAAATTAGTGTGTGATGTGCTAAAACTGACCTGATCCAATCATTAGATACCTTAAGGCTAACGAGAGCATATACTTTCGTCTCCTGGTCCTGTGGTTTACACTTCCAAATTTTGCGAAGTTTGTGGGTTGATATAAAGTTTAAACTAGAGGTGATAGAGTTATATTTCCCCTGCATTGCATAGAAATTTGTGTATAGAATAAGAATATTTGGGCCTATATATGTTTATTTTTGTTTTAGTCAGTTGCACTGTATCATCCTTTAAATATGTTTACATTTCCATTCTACATATGTCTACTAAAAATTTGTATTGTCCACCTTATAGTATAGTCTATTCGTTGAACTAATGTAGAAGAAACCAATTTCTACTGAAATGTTGCTTCGTCTAGTTTTAACAGGTTCGATTATATTCATTTTGCCCATAAGTAGGAAGTGTTTCTATGGGAGAAAGGAATGGAATGTCATTTGGTGGTTAAACTATAGGTACTGTGTTGAATTTCTTCCACAACTTGTGATGCTCTGACCAAATTTGACAAACTTGATGTTTTTATTATTTTTTTATTCCTTCACGTTCCCTGTGGAACATGGGGCTTCAAGCTAGAGGTTTGAATTTTCTGTAGCAGTGTTTATTTTTACAGGATGGGGTTGCTAACCTCATGCCAAACCTTTCCTCTTCACCAGTATTATTTCTGGCTTAGTGAGGTAAAGGAGTGCGCCGGCCGTGGATCGAACCCGGGACCATGTGCATGGTCGGCGAGCGTCCTAACCGCTATGCCGCCGACGCGATGTTTTTATTAAATGAGTAGTAAAATATATGAGTCATTAGCTCTTGATTTGTAGACTTCTATGGACATTTACTTTAAGATAATGTACAAGCTTGTTGCTAATAGTTTTAATGTACATGCAACATTTATTTTCTCTCATTGTTCTATAGCGCACATGGAGGATCATTATATGATTTATGCGGATATGCCTACCGGAATTGCAGTATTTCCACGTCACCTAAAACAGATCATCAGTTTATAAAGTCTCTTGAGGATGGATTGCCTGAAGTATATGTTTGTCAATTACTCGTTAGTATTCTTGAAGCATTGATGTACATGCATGAATCCTTAAAAATGGTTCATCTTGACGTTAAGGTAAGTTAGAAAAAAAGTACTTCGTGTTTTGTTGTAAATCTTACTTAAATGGTTGTATTTATTAACTGAGCTTTTGTGAACACATGGATATTAATTTGATTGGACACTAGTCAGTAACTAGTGTAATGTGTATAGTCATTTGTTTACTGCAGACTGAATTCTATCAGTCAAGCTGTCAATGTGAACGACATGTCACGAGGTGGCTCGCCATCACGGTGCACTTTGCATTGTTGATAACAGATGGTTAGGGGAAATTGGCAGGAACCCTTGCTTGACCTAGGTTTCGTGCTAGCTGGTACTCACCGGTCAACAAGGCGCATCTGCGTCTGCACCAAACAAACGACCAGATGCATGGTATGGCCAATGTACTCAGCCCTACAAGAGCAAGTGAAGTGATATATACCTGCTGAAGTGGCCTAATGAGATAGGCTGTTTTTCATGTGGTGATTGAATAGTTTCTAGTAAAAAATAGCACTAATGGGCTACCCCACTAGTCGCCAACTGGCGATAAAGTATGCTTTACTAAGAGATTTCTAAAGTCATTAGTAAGCACCAACGAACGGGTGACCTTGAACGCACCAACCACGTGATAAAGGGGATATTAGCGTAAAAAATACATATATTCATGAAAATAATAAGTTAAAAGGCATGGAACTGTTAAATAGGATAACTTTCTCTGACGTGTGATAAAAATATGTCTCACTTTTGGACTGGAGAATCATCAGAGAGTTTTAACCACATTCTGTGTACATAATTATCTAGTCTTCTGATTCTAACAAGAGCCCTAATCTTTACTTAACCTAACCCTAGGATGAAAATACCTCTAAACTAACCCTAATCTAACTCGAAGCAACCATAATGTCACCCTCAGTAGGTTAAGCTAACCCTAACCTGTCCTTAACCTGAACTTTAATTTAATCTTTTCTAAAATTAGTGAGCATATTTTACTCATGATAACAATACTACTTATTAAGTTTCACTAACTTGCTTATTGAGCGTTTCAGAGTCACTGGTGCAGTCGCACTCCAGTGGTACTTACCGGTGCTCAAAGTTTAACTTCGCCTTGAATATTTTTGGGAACAATGCACAGCCTTCTATTTCATAATTAACTTGTGTAATTACACTTGCTGCTCTAAATGACATTGTTTTCACCAACTTTCATAAGCATTTCATTGAAGATTTCATAAATTTTATATCAGTAAAAATGTAAGAATGATGCTTTTCCAGATAACACTTCGTCTAGCGTGTTTATCAAAATCAAACTGTAGCTAAGTGCATTGAGACTGCAAATCAATTAAACTTTTAATTGTATATAAGAATAAAATAAATAAAGAATAAATAGATAAGAATAAATAATACACGAAATGAAATCGAAAAACTCAAACACAAACTCAAATATATGGTAAATGACGAAGATTATGTAATTGTTGTTGAAACATCCAAAAAGCTAGAGAATCAGCATTAAGAAAATCAAAAAACACACAAATCAAAAAATTCAACAAACTAATGGAAGAAAATAACACAATAAATGAAATTGACGCCAACGTTTCATCCTCTATAGACAGAACCAAATGGGTGATCAACTTCTCATCAAGGGAACTAAGCTCTAGTGAGATAAAAGTACTTGAGAAAGGACTAAATTTCAACGTAACAGTTAGTAAATTAAAACCACATGTTGTCATTCCTAACATAGAATTAGCACTAAGTTCAGTAGATAAGACGATGGCAGAAGAGGTTCGAGCACAATGTGCATTAACCCTGAAAAATCAAAAAGAAAGCAAAATCAAACTTAACAAAATCGGAAAGATTAGCTCTATTTAGTCTAAAACAGGATAAAAACATCGTGATCGCAAAAGTTGATAAAGGAAACACTGGATAAATCTGACTATATCAAGAAAGTCATTGAACATATTGAGACGGGTCCTTATGAGGAAATTAAGAAACCTGTAGATACAATAATGAATAAGGTTGAAAAATCTACAGCGGAATTAATACGCAGAATGAAGACGTCACTGGATGAGTCTAAATGGTATTTTTGATTGCACACTAGTCAGTAACTAGTGTAATGTGTCTATTCCTATCTTCGCTGCAGACTGAATTCTATCAGTCAAGCTTGCAATACAGTCCTACAGGAGGTCAATCGCGAGCTTGAATAGCTCAGTGGTAACGTCTCTGACTGCAGCACTACTGGGTGATGCGGGTTCGAATCTCAGAAGAGGAGGACATGAGTTCCTTCAAGGTTGCAGATACGCCTTGCTGGGTGGTGAGTGCCAACTAGCACGAAACCTAGGTCGAAGGCTTCCTGTGGCCGATTGCCTCCAACCATCTAATATCAATGAGTCTAAATGGTTTCATTTAATGCCTAAAACTAATAATGCTAGTAGAATGCATGGTACGTCAGTTGTATAATCGCGCGTCCCATTCTACATAAACATAAGCTTAACATTTACAATTCACAACTAGCTGTTGTTGTTGTTGAGATTTATCGATATGAAATCATGTAAAATTAATAAAATGAAATTGAAAAAAAGGAATTATTTCAAAACTCTGTTATTCAGTTATTTTTAGTTATTGTTTTTGTTGTTGTCATAAATTCGAATAACTGAAATCGAAGTCCATAAATACATTTACTATAATTTATCTTTCATGTACATGAAATGGTCTAACTTTTAGAAAACACAACATCTAGACACCTTAGAGATGAAGTATCAGTAAGTGAGTATTTGTGTGTGTGTGTGTGCGTGCGTGTGTGATATAATTTTTGTGAAATATTGTATTGTGTGAACTTACCAACTGAAATAGTTTTTGTACTCACAGAATTTTGTTAAATTAAACTAAAACATAAAATGAATATAACTACACCATTTTGAGTTGTTAGTTGGATATTTATGTGAAAAAAATTATTGAACATAGATTTGGTTAACTCATATCTCATCTTGAAGTGAATAATTCCCAGTTTATGTTATGTAAGTTGAGAAATGGTGAAGATCATCATCAGTAGTCAACCTGAGAAATCATTGATTTTACTGATAACAATTATCATCAGAAACTTATATACATATTCTTAATTACAGACTGAAACTGTGATTGGATGGAGGATTTCATCATGAGCTGACATCAGTTAGAGAATCACTGGAAAACCTGGGAGTACTGGACAGCTGTTTCGTCCCGATCTGGGACCCTTCATCGATGCGCATCCACCAGGGTTCGAACCCAGGCGGTGGGTGCGTACCGATGAAGAGTCCCAGATTAGGACAAAACAGCTGCCCAGTACTCCCAGGTTTTCCAGTGGTTCTCTAACTGATGTCAGCTCATGATGAAATCTTCCATCCAATCAAACAAAATCCCTACAAAACCAATACTTAAAATGGTGATTGACAAAAGTAAAAAGCATTTGTTTAAATTGTGCGGTATCATTGTCATTGTTTATCTAAAACTGATGATTGCCCAATTATCATTGTCTCTTGAATGTAACAGCCTCAGAGATCAATAAGTCTCATTGATTTAGACTTTATTAAATGAGGGTTAATCACTGTAATCCATTTAAGCATAGAATTGGGGCACTATTATTTTTATTATTATTCCCTTGGGTTCCGAGTGGAACATGGGGCTTCAACAACACATCTGCACTTTTTTCTGTTTTCTGCCGTCCTCTTAATCTGGTTAGCCACACGATTGCCCATAATTTCTCATCTCCTACTCCGACTCACACGATCTCCTCCATGTCACCCTCCCACCAACTACCCTGTTCGGATTCTACTTGAGCAATGGCCTGCATTGAGTGCGATGTCATTCAATGGTCTCCTCAACGTATGCCTTATCAATCCGCCTCCATTTTCTCATACATATTTGTTGAGCAATCGGCTCTTGGTTGGTTTGTTGACAGCCAGAGTTTCTTGTTGCTAATTCTTCCTGGACACTCGACCATCTAATCTCGAGTATGGGGCCAGATAAGGTGACAGCTGTTGACAAAAATCTGTAAAAGCCTGGTGGAAATCTTTTTCGTGACACGCAGTGCAAGTTTGTGGCCCGTATAGAAGAAGTGACCGACTTCACATTTGTTTTGAAAATCGGAATCTTGTTCTTTATGCTGTGGAGTGCAGAAGATTTCGAAACTAGTTTCAGGTTGATGAAGGTGTATCATGCCTTTCCCATTCTGGCTGGCTTTCACATCTTCATTCGTTCGGCGTGCCCGTAGTTGAAATGATGCTTCCCAGATAAGTGAAGTAAATAACCACTATCAAATCTCTCCTGTTGATGGTGATTGGTGCCGGCTGTTGTTACTGTTCGTTGGTTATCCTCATCGCCTCTGTCTTCTCCATCTTCACCTGGAGTCCTGTCTTCGCTGCCAGCCTCTTCTACCAGTTTGTTGGTTTTCGCCTGGAATTCTTGGAGTTTGTGTGACATTAAAACACAAATCATCGGCGAAATCCAGATCTTCTAGAGTCTTCTTATGGGTAGTCCAGCGTATTCCTGCCTCCTCACTCCCACGCACAGTCTGACGCATAATCCATTCCATCACAATTAAGAATATCATCGGTGATAATAGGAAGCCAGTTTGTCTTACTCATGAATTCACTTCGAACACCTTGCTGAGTTTTCCGTTGTGGATCACCTGGCATGTGGCATTTTCGTATAGCCATTGAATGAGGTCGATAAAGACTTGGGCACTGCACGCTGTAGTGTTGAAGTAGTTTCCAAATTACTTCCCGGTCAACTCTGTCGAAGACCTTTTAGGCACTATGGTAGAATATAATTTCATATTAGATAAGTTCATTTGATATAGCAAACAGTGATACAATATTAGTACATGGTTGATGTTTAGAGAACAGTTTATCGCTTATAATCATAACGATATACTGACACAATCTCATTTGCTTTGAATAATTTCTCTCGCACCAGTTATTTGTTGCATATATTCCACATATTCTGTAAAGGTGTTGCGTCATTTTGACTGAACTTATTTGGTGTTGATTTGATGAAAAAAAGATTCAGTGATTGATCTCTTTCGCATTCAACTATATTACTTTTGAACACTTTCATCCTCACTCACCTTATTGTATGATTACATGCAAGCCAACACACTGGGAGTGGCTGGATTTAATCTGACAAATCCACAATTTGCACATTTCGGCGTAAAATTGCATGACATTTTCCTTCGGAAACCTCAATTATTCAGATCATAATATGAGAACAGCTTGATACCAGAAGTGGCAATCAGGAAAGCAAGCACGGACGCATGAGAAGCTATACAACTGATTGACTAATATGAATAGTTGGACACTACTCACAACAACCAGTAGTGATTGTTAGTCAAATAGAAATGGTTACAGCACCGAACAGCCGTTTCCCTCATTTGGGGCTGACCTCATAGGCGATGTAACCAACTTGATTCAGCTCAAACAGCCGAATTAGTTCAAGCTATCAGAGTTCCTTCTAGATTACTTAACCCATTCGTATCAATCCCTATGTTCCGATAATCTAAGTGACCTCGATCTACTAGCCTGACCTAAGTAATTGACCTCATAGTCATTACATGATATTTATTAACTAATATTACCCTTCTTAGTTGAATCTATAAGTCCCTTAGGCCAGCAAAATTTATCTCTGGTTGAGTTAGTTTATTTAAATACCAACCCAATTCTGGTTTTATTAAGAATCCTCGTCAGGGTTTCCGGTGTTCCTTCCTTATATTTCGGACTTAAATTATTTTCATTACCTATATTACTAGTCTTATTTTCTTTATCCGAAGTAATTTGGAAACTACTCGAGTACTACAGCGTACCCCAAATATTCATCAACCTTATTCAACAGCTGTACAACAACGGCACATGTTAAGTGATCCACAACGGAAAACTCAGCGAGGCGTTTGGAGTAAACACAGGAGTCAAACAAAGCTGCTTATTATCACCAATGATATTCCTAATTGTGATGGACTGGATTATGCGTCAGACAGTGGGAAACGAGAAGACAGGGATATCCTGGACGGACGTGAAGAACCTAGAATGATTTATGCTTCATATCACACAAAATCGAAGACTTACAAGCTAAAACCGACAAAATGGTCTAAGAAACAGCAAAGACAGGACTGCAGGTGAACATAGACAAGACGGAGGTTATGAAAATAACCAACCAACAACAACAACAGAAGCAGCAACATCCAGTGCCAATCACCATCAGTGTGAGGGATTTGAAAGAGGTGACTTCATTCACTTATCTAGGGAGCATTGTCTCAACTACATTAGGAACGGACAAGCATGTCAAATCGAGAATCGGGAAGGCGAGAAACACATTCATCAACCTGAAACCAATCTGGAAATCTTCGTCACTCAGCCTGCATCAACAACAAAATTCGGATTTTCAATACAAACGTGAAGTCAATTTTGCTTTACGGATCAGAAACTTGGCGAGTCACCAAAAATATTTTCAACAGGTTGCAGACCTTTATCAACAACTGTTCTCACTCTATACTGAAGATTAGATGGCCGGAAAGAATCACGAACAAGAAACTATGGGAACAAACAAGACAAGAACCAGTCGCCCAACAGATAAGCAGGAGAAAGTGGAGATGGATTGGACACTCGCTGAGGAGGCCGCTGAGTGACATTGCGCGTCAGGCCAGTGCTCGAGTGGGATGTCCAAGGGTGACATGGAGGAGATCGTGTGATGAGGAACTGAAACAGTATGGATTAACATGGATGCAGGTGAAAAGTACAGCAGAAGACAGAAGCAAGTGGAGACGTGCATTTGAAGCCCTATGTTCCACTAGGAACCCAAGATCACAATCATAAATAATAATATTTTCTTTATCGATCTTCATATATTTGAAATCATGTGAATACCCTGATTGATATAATTATAAGCAATAAATTGTGCTCGAAGCGTTGTCCAAGTATTAATACTACATATCATGATCTGTTATACTTAAAGTAGTTAGTCATCGTGATTGTAAAGAAATAATATTTAAGAAAAGGAACATGGGAGAGTAAGTCAATTGTTGAAAGATGACCGCAATTGGGGAGGAAATGTTTGAAGGGAATACTGTGACTTCAAATCATCATATCAGTGAATAAATTATCATCAGGTAGAATTCCAATTCTATTTTAAACTATTATGACTTTATAGCCTACTGAAATAGTCTTTAAATAACTGGGATAAATTTTCATTCGAAATATACCATAATATGAACTTATTGTCATTTTTACTATTTTTTTTATTCCCTTTGCCTTCCAAGTGGAACATAAGGTTTCAAGCTAGAATAGTGGTGTTTATTTTTACGGGGTTGGATTGTTAGTCTCATGCCCAACCTTTTGTCTTTGCCAGTCTTATTACCATCTAAGCGAGATTTGAGAGTGCATCGGCCGGGGATCGAAACCCAGACCACCTGAGTGACCGGCGAGAATTCTACCTCTGCTTCCACCGACGCAATATGAAATTATTAGTGAAATATTTTACAAAACGAAAAGAATCTTTAAAAACCATTTTAAAGAAATACACTTAAACATTTATGCATCAGATATCTATCTGTTCATTCGTTTTGACTTATTGAAAGAACAGAAATATGTCAATGTACTTATCTGCCATCATCGTGTAATGCATTCCTTTTGGTATATGCATACATTCCATTCTAGGTCATAATCGACATGTGTATTCAAAAATGATTTGCCTGAGTGAAAAAAAGATAACACTCGTTAGTGATTATATAATGTTTGACCTTATCTGGTCAAAAATAAATAAATAAATAAATGGCAATTGGGCATTTGAAGACGAGTTTAAATGTAAAGAAGACTTTGAAGAAAACAAAAAAAACATTATGGATAGAATGTTTGCTTTCAGCACTTATTAAATATTGTCATTACAGTTTTAATTATGCACTATTCATACCATGAAGTTCTTTGACTGTTAAACTGGTTTGTTTAGTTATTGAGAATGTGTGCTATTTTAAAAGGCTAACTCCTTATTATATCTTTGAGTTTTCGAGCATTGGTTTTGTAGGGATTTTGTTTGATTGGATGGAGGATTTCATCACGAGCTGGTCTACAAGCTCGCCTTGCAACCAGAAGGTTCTGGATTCGAACCCTGCAGTGTGGGTGCTCCCCGAAGAAGAGCGCCAAACCAAGCTGACGAAACAGCTAGCTGTCCAGTACATCCTGCAGGTTTTCCAATGGTTCTCTAACTGATGTCAGCTCATGATGAAATCCTCCGACTAATCTTTGAGTTTTCAAAATATATTATCTTTATAAACAATTGGTCAAATTCTTATACTGCAACAAGGTATCTGAAAGCCTTTAGTTTTTTTAACCATGGTTTGTTAACGGATTGCGGTAGCTAACCCATTATATGCTCTGATGGTGTTCTCATAATTTTTGATTACCAGATGCGCGACCTAATGTTTGTATGCAAGGTTTGAAGAGAGTTGTATGCTATATGCATACTCCCCGCTGTGATAACTTTTGAGTGCGTTGGTCGTTCAGCAGGAGAATACTCACCAACTATGCATGTTGTCCGGGGTTCGAGTCCCAGCCTGGGCGCACCTTTACCTCTCTTGGCCGAACGTAAGTCTGACAAAGAGGAAAGTTTGAGCGTCAGGCTAGCAACTCCAGCTGGTGAAAAAATAAACACCAATGTTCGTGAAAATTGAAAACTCAAACTTGAAGCTCTCTGTTCCACTAGGAACTCATAAGAATGCAAATATAGAAACATTTATTCAATCATTTACTGAGTAAGCAGTATTTGATGAAGTGACACAATCTGTTTTTTTGAACATTTAAGCTTAAACACCAACCTGATAGCGGATTTAACGAGAACTGGTGCAGGGTTTCTGGTATCCTTTTTCATATGGTTGAGCATCTTTGACTGTGTCTTAAATATCACTCAATTTACTGTGTCTTTTATTCTTATATGTAATTAATCTCTTCTTTTAAAGAATTCCAGAAAATAGACTGTTGAATTTTCCGTACTTTTAAAATTCTTTGATTAAATTGCCTAGCACATTACATTTGCTTTTACCTTCAGTGCTCGGAATTCTCGATAAACCTGCCTTACTTTAAATAGTCTATGATGAACTGATTGAGTATTACTCAAATGTTAGTCATGTTGAAATTTTTTGAATAACTTAAAATTATTTAAGACTGCAACCTCATGATACGCGTACACGGAGAATATTAAAACTTACATGAGGGCTTCCTTTAAGCTGATTTTAATTCTTCATCCAACGTGGTTATTCTATTGAAATTAGGTGGTTGGGAGCAATTGGCAGGAAGCATTGCTTGAACTAGGTTTCATGCTAGCTGGCACTCACCAGTCAGAAAGGCGTACCTGCAACTTTGAAGGAACTCATGTCCCCCTCTTCTGAGATTCAAACCCCGGTCACCCAGTAGTGCTACAGTCAGAGACTCTACCACTGAGCTATTGGGATCCGCGATTGGCTTCCTGAAGGACTGTATTGGATGATTTGACTGAACACTAGTTAGTAACTAGTGTAATGTGTCTAGTCATTTGTTTGTTGCAGAATGAAATCTATCAGTCATGTTTGCTTTTTGGCCACCATTCTAGGTGGCTTGCCATCACATTGCACTGTGATTGGTTGACATTAGATGGCTGAAGACAATCGGAAGGAAGCCTTTAACGTGATGGTAAGCCGCCAGAATGGTGACCACATTGCAAACATCTGCACCAAACAAGTGACTAGACACATTGAACTAGTTACTAACTACTGTCCAGTCAAAAGTGGTTATTATTATATTATTATTGTATCCTTTAATTCCTACAGGAACATAGGGCTTCAGCCGTGCGTCTCCATTGCGTTCTGTTCTCTGCTAGAGTCTTCACCTGGCTCCATGTCTGCCCACACGTTTTCATCTCCTCTTCACATGACCTCCTCCAAGTCAAAAGTGGTTATTCTATGTTATCTGACTTATTTTAATTTTTATTCAAATTTATCAGCTCATTATATTGTTGCAAGTGTTACATAAAGATAGTTGTAATCTTTATATAATGTATTATTATTGCGTCATTATCTTGTCTTTAATATAGACTTCATCATGAACTCACTTCAGTTGAAGATCACTGAAAACCAGGGAGTACAGAACAACTGGTTATTCCTAGTTTGGGACTCTTCAGAAGTACGTACCCAAGGACATACTCACCCCCAAGAGGTAAAACAAGGGACATTCAGGTTATGAAACCAAACTCGTTGACGATTTAACCACTTGAATCGGAATTCAGTGGTCCATGAATTCTGTCATGTCAAAATTAAGCGGATGCTCATCAAAGGTGGCGTTATATCACAAATTGCCAAAGTCAGAATTCATTGGTCATTGAATGTCATCCCAAGGTGGTTAAATGGTCAACAAGCTTGATCCCCTAACTTGAAGATCTCGGGTTCCACTTCTGGAGGCCCGTGGGTGTGCACTGATAAAGAGTTTTAAACTAAGATGAAACAGCTGCTTAGTCCTCCCTGGTTTTCAATCGTCTCTAACTGATTTCGATTCGTGAAGAATCCTAACAATTGACTACTGGTCACCTGTTTTGCTCTAGTTTGGGACTCTTCAGTTGTGAACTCCGAAGACCACTCCAAGAGTCGAATCTGGGATCTTCAAGTATGCAACATAGGTGGCACTGAAATAGAAACCAAGTCGAAAATTAAATACCTAGGCGTCATTCCATCTGCTGATCTCTCCTGGTCGTCTCATATCTTGGAGATTTCTAAGAAAATATTCCGTCCTACCTTCTACATCAAGAAGTTAAAACATTCTGGTATTACCCAACCCTTACTCCTACAATTCGTTAACTCTCGCATTCTGCCTATTATTCTCTATTGTTCCCCCTTAGTTTTTCCCGGGCTACTGAAGAAAGACTATACCTTATTACACGGGATGTTAAAGGTTGTCAGCAGGGTAAGTAATGTGCCACTTAACCAGCTTGTTATTATTCTGGTCGACAGGCACATGGACTCATGTGAAAAATGGGTTAAATCCATTTTATCTAACTCACACCACCCTCTTCACTCACAACTCTCCCCTTGCGTCTCATCAGGCAAAACCAGAAGCCTATATAGGAAACCATATGCTCGCATCAGCAAGTACAAAAACTCAACCATATCCTACTTAGCTCGTGTTCTGTGTGATAAAGAAAGCATTAGGCGTGATACCTATAATTCATTAAATAGTCAGTAGTACAATTGGACCTCGTCTTTCCAACTCATATCATTTATAGGTACAACATTTTCTTTCTTTCTTTTCCTATTATCTCTCTCTTTTTCCTTTTTGTGCTGCTTTGTTTTTTTCTCTCGCTTACGCCAGTAAATATGACAGCTCTCACTTTTCTAACACCTTCAAACACTGTTAAGCTTTGGCTCTGCTACCGACATGCCAATATGTTGTTGTCATAATGAACTGAGATTTCCTTAATCTATGTAGAATTCTATTTATTGATAATGTACTAACTGAATGCAATACTGCAGTAAAAATGCTGAGAACTCTATTCTGTATCACAAGTACTGTTTTGGAATAAAGCAAATTATTATTATTATTAAAGTTAAGAGACCAAGTCCGTTGACCATTCAGCCACTGGGAATGGAATTTAGTTTCCCGGGAATTTGTTGTGAATTCGTGATACAGAGCTACCCTCAGCCAATGTCTTCGATTAGTATACACTTCATCTTGACATGTTAGATCCCTCTGGCCAGTACTTCTCACTACAGCTCCAAGGCATCCATCGATTAGGCGTCAATGAGCTGGAAACTCATATTTAAATTATGTGTTTTTGTAGCGATTTGGATTATTTTCAGGGTTAAATCTCCGGTAGGGTCGTGGATGTCCACTTATGAAATGTTCAGAACTAGAACAAAACATCTCTTCAATGCTCCATGATCCCTAACTGATGTTAATTCGTGATAAAATCTAGATCCAAATTTCTCCAAATCCCTACAAAAAGCCAAAATGATCTTTATCTTATCAACACTATAATCAGTTTGTTATAAATAGATTATAGAACTGGTTTATTTACAATTAGACGAGAATATTTAACAAGTTATCTTTATGCAAATACTTTCATATCTTAATGTGTTTGCGTTTAGTTAATGTATAAATAATTATTCGTAGTATTTATCCCATGTTATGTCCTATTTTTGGTGTAACATGTATATTTTTATAAAAAGTAAAATTGTTAATCACTTAAGTAATTATTCATTAAAGTTAGATAGTGAAAAATTGATATTTCATGGCCAAAACAAGAGGTGATTCTCCACATTAGTATGAAAGGAATGCAGATAGAATGAACGCGAATGCCTTGTGAAATTACGTAATGACATAAGATACTTTGATTTTAACTGGCAGCCATTGACTAGATTCTTAGGTTATATCATTTGTTCCACTAGTCTACCTTTATCAAAACTAACTCCCAGTGAAACAATATGAGTATTAGACAAGGAAGACAAGGAAGCTGACTGACAAGATTATGGAATTTCTTTCACTCACTGAGGCGTTATACACATGTACAAAGGCATGTGGAACCTCAGACAACCTTTAATAAATGAGTTAGCTGGAGTAGAATTAGGCTAGGAGAGGGACGTGGTATGATCTTAGACATGCATGTACGTCACTAGTTAAGTAGAAGAATCTCCCACAACTACACATCAGATTTGTGTCTGATTTCCAGCCGACCCACCCCATAGCCTTACCTGGTAGGTTGCAAACACGTTAAAGAGGGCACGTTCGGTGGGGGGTTAACAGACACAACCTGTGATAACACCACCACCACCATCACCACCGCTACTGAAACCCCGCAGCTCAAGGCTAGAAGCCCTATGTTCCACTTGGAATGTAAAAAGTATTTAAATACTAAGGGCTTTCTTTATTTCGTTTAAATCCTACGTCAGACTGCGAGTGATTGGAATAGCCATTGTTAGAATTTTAAAAACTTCTACTACTAAAGAAAAAATAAACGACCGAACTATTATAATAGCCTTAGGACTTACAACCTTTCGCTTATTGACTTGATTTTCTGCCAAACAAGCCATTAGAATCAGTTGCTAACTGGACCCAAGTTTCTTTTGCGTTTCTGAAAGTTCCAGGATCTCATTGATCTTGCTTCAGACTGTTCATCCTTATGGATTAGAACTAAAGGTACCTCAAATGTCACAGACCTACGTCGTTATTTCTACTTCATAATAATTTAATAGTTAAAAAACATCATCATAAATAAGAGTGTACACATAATAAATAGATATTTGTCATAATAATTTTCGTTTACAAGTATTGGTTAGAGGATTTCATCATGAGTTGACATCGGTTTGAGGACCATTGGCCATTGGATTGGGTCCCAGTGGCTTAATGGTCTGCGAGCTAGTTCATCTTGTAACCAGAAGGTCCTGGGTTCAGACACTGGCAGTGGATGCGTACTGATGAAGAGTCCCAAACTAGGTTGATGAAACAGCTGTCCAGTACTCCCAGTTGGTTTTCCAGTGGTTCTCTAACTGATGTCAGCTCATGATGAAATCCTGTAACTAATTTTCATTTTGAATTTAATTGGTGGATGGTAAATAGCAGTGGAATCCAGGATGCGCATTTCGTCCGTTTTGGGACTCGTTACTGGATGTACCTGCATTTCAACGGGAAAATCTAAAATTCAATTAATTTTTATTTTGTTTTTATAGTGAATATATACAGACAAGTGTTGCTGAAGATTACTTTCTTGTTACTTTGAAATCTGGGCAACTTTTAGTTTATATCTATCTCTCGTGAACAATGAAATTTAGATAAGAAAATACTTATTAATAATTGTTTTCACTTATATTAGTACTATGTTGTATAAATACCTTGGATACTGATGAATGTTTCTGTTGTTTCTGTTTTTTTCTGTTTAAGGCTGAAAATGTACTGTTACGTCAACCTTATCCATCTACTGATGTCTTTCTAACAGACTTTGGCCTGGCAACTGTATTAACTGAAGGGAAACAACATCGTGAACTAGCAGGAACACCAGACTATGTTGGTAAGTTTATTTCTTAATAACATTGCTCAGTATGAATTCTGAATATTACTTTGATATTTAATGACAACTTATTCTCATGTTGTAAATATATAGTGCATTGATGTATGGCGCCTAGGCTTTTCTTTATAAAGTTTATTTCATCACTTGTTTTATCATTTGTGTACACCATTTTCATTCGTGACATTTATCGGTTTCATTAATGCGGGTGTAGTACGTTGACTGAATAAGGTAATATTCACTCAAGAGATATAAAGTCTAAGTCATAGTGTATTAAATTCAGTGTGGATAACCGTATAGTACCTTAACCTCTCATATATGCAACATGCTTTAAGTCCTGGTAAGCAAAAAACTGTAATTGACAACTTTTTTCATCAATGTTAACTCACTTAAAGTGCTTCCACTGAGTCTGGGGTAGGTGGGAAATAATTAGTATGGTAAGCTAAAATTCTGTCATCCAATATATAAGAAAGCTAAGGTAGTTATTTTAATTGGACATTGGGTAGTAGCTAACATGTGTCAGGGTATCCTCCCGATTGCCTCCAACCAGCTAACAACTAAGACAGTTTTAATGTAGTTTTATAAAACATTTCTCTAAATACTTTTGTTAAAAAAATTGTAAGTATGATTAATTCTCAGAAATATCCACAAAAGTTATCTCATCAGAAAAGATAATATCACCTAGTGTATTGTTGCTCTTCCCTTGTTGGTATACTCTTAATAGGCGGCAGTCTGCTTAAAGCTTGGGCCAGCAAAAACTTCCATCCCTCTGTTGCATGTATTTTCTCTCGTTCAGTTTGTTTAAATCGACTGAGATATGACCTCTATTGGTATTTAAAATGTTTACAAGCTCCTGATTCGCAAGTTCCTAGTAAACTTGAGGAATGGCCTGATTGTGAGTGGCAAAATATCCCAGTACATGAGACAACTGTTCTTTAGTTATATCCTTAGATCTCAAAATGTACTTCTGAACGTTTTACAACTGGCTTTCAACTAGATATCGTAGATTTCTTGAAGGAGACAAAGCAGATATATCATAATGGAATGGTTTGTGCTTCACCAGCTCAGAGACCATTGTGTCATAGGATATACTGTCAATTCATATTTTACTTGGAGATATTTTATGAAGGGAAAATATCATCCAATAAACTCCTCTGAAAATTGTGTACATTTTACAATTACTGTTCAGAATTAAGATGATATTATTATTATCTTAACATATGACATAGTTTTGTTTCTGCATATAACCCCCTAAATTAGCTGATGCTGCTGGCATATATACATATCAAAGTTAACAAAAACTCCTGCGTTGCAAAAGAGGTATCTTTAAAGGTTCCATAAGTAGCATTACTGGGTGGTTATCAGCTAAATTTCAAAATTTTATATGTACCGCCACTATTATGCAATCCATTCGTCATAACCCCGATGAAATGATCGGATCCTACCCATTTTATTGACTTTCTACAGTATAAGACTATACCGCGTTACAGACCACTCTTTATGTCATCTTGTAGACGACATTAATAAAATAACTATTAATAAAAATATTATAGAAAAACAGTCAGGCTTATTTTACTACAGGTTGACCTCGTAACAAACTTAAGAGGCGGTAACTGTAGAGATGGTAAACTAACTTCAAAGTTGCAACACATACTTACTTCTTAATACAATATAAATAAAATACTTGACAAATCTTATCTGCTTTCAGAATTCGAGGCTGAGTTGATGAATGGCTAGCGCACCCATCATATACAAGTGCTTAAACCTAATACCTAATGTATCATTCGGCCCATGTATTTTTTCCTGTGCATTCCGAGTGGAACGTAGGGCTTCAAGCTTGAGTCTTGAAGTTCCAGTGGCAGTGGTGTGTTGCTTTTACGGAATGAGTTTGCTAACTTCACATCCAGCTTTCCTTCTCTGTCAGACTTACTTCCGACTAAGCGAGATTAAGGAGTTTTCTGGCCGGGGTTCGGAATCCGGACCACCAACGCACTCATTGGGCCTCACTTTGTAGATAATTTTCAAACTGGTCTCCAGTAATTTCATTCTACCTTTGGTAATCGCTTTTCATTAATTATATCAATTACATGACACAACTCTATTAATCAATATTAGACTGCTATGCATTATGATAAGTGCGTTGGTGGCACAGCGGTGGAATGCTCGCCAACTACACTTCATGTGGTCCGGTATTTGATCCCTGGCCGACACACTCCTTTACCTTACTAAGCCAGTAACAAGACTGGTAAAGAGGGAAGTTTGGGCATGAGGAGGCTAGCAACCCTATCCCGTAAAAACAAACACCAATGCTAACCGAAACTTCAAGCCTCTAGCCTGAAGCACTATGTTTCACACGGGAAAGTAAAGGAATTTTTTAAAAATCCATTCTGATAGATATAAATATGACTATGTAGCCTTTGAAGATGACTTTTTTGGTAAAGAAAATTACCTCCTCTGAATTGCCTTATTTTCTCTTTGATTAGATTTGGTATAACTGAATCTTAAAGACTTATATTTCTATTTGGGTTATATATGTATATAAGGCTATAAAATAAAGGTGGTCCAATCTATTGGCACAGATTACGAATTACTACTGCAATATAAGAATATAAAACACTTGTTTATCTAATATTTTATCTACAATCAAAGGAATTTCGCTTTATTTATTTATATATTATCAAACTAAAGTGCGTATTTCCTCTATTATACAAAAGTCATTACGTAATAATACTCAGTAGAGTTATAAAGCACACTGAACCATCTCCACATGCAGTTACCTTCCTTTTTGCTTTTGTTTTTGTATCCTTCCCTGCTGCTAGGTTCCAATTTAGATTTCATGATCAAATAAAGCGTTTACTTCCCTTTTATGAAAAGGAAAAAACACTAAATAAGTTAACTTCAAAGTTTTTCAGCTAAAACAAAAAATAAACAAACATTTACAAGATAAAAAGTTAGATAAATTATTTCTCGAAACTTTGAAGACAAAAAATAAATAATAGTTTTGTATTATGTAATTGTCCACTATCTTGAAGTTATCTAACCTAGAAAAGGAACTTCCAGCTATGAAGGAGCACTTTCAACAATGTTAGTTATAATAGCGAAAAGGGAATTTACCTGTGGTGATTAGATTATCATTAAATGTTCTTAATTAAATAAAGATGATTTTAGATGAATGTCAAATATATATACATATTATATTTTTAAGCGCCCTTAAAAGTTTCGTCTTATTACTAGTGTCTTTTATATGTGCTAGTTTACAGAGTTTCTACCTTTAGCATTCAGGATTATTTACCTTACACAGTGTATGTTAAAACTCACTTCATCATGCTACTGACCAGATAAAAAATAATAGAGAAGATTTATAACTCAGGTGAATATGATTTTGATAATGGGGTGTACTTTCTGAGCTGCATTTATTTAATTCTGAATTGTTTCATTGTCTTTCTAGACAGCATCTTCAGTGTAAAACTTCATCGGTATGGAGTGAAACTTGATAATTACTCTGATAAATTAGTCAGGATGTATGTAGGAAAATATAACAATAAAATAAATGATGACAGTAGTAATAGTGATAATAATAATAATATTAATGACGACACCAACAATAAGGAATCTAAATCATCAGTAGTAATTCCATACAAGGAAGGAACCTCGGAAACCTTACACAGAATTCTTAACAAGGCAGGAATAAAAGTGGTTGGTATTCAAACCCACAAATTCAATTAGAAACAAGCTTTGTCGGTTAAAGGATCTTGCTTGTGGAGCCTTCAAAACAAAACAATTTAGTTTATCTAATACCCTGCTGGAATGATTTTCAGGTCAAATACATAGGTCACATTAGTAGAACAGGGACAGTCAGACTAGGCGAACATAAAAACCTAGCAAAATCTAGATTAGTTGACCCGAATAAGATAAGAAATCTAGAGAATAGTTCAGCTATACTACTCACTACATGCAGTTACCATACAACCATACAATAGGATGATGGGATAGGATGACAGTTTCAAAATCTAATATCACAAGGTGGAGGGAGAGATGGATAACAGAAGCTTTGTTTATCGAATCAACTGCGAACCAACACGTGTAATAGGAATGATTCAACACCTGTCCACCCGCACACCTGGAAAATTCTACTACCCCTACGACGACAAATAGGAGAGGACGAAGAAAACTGTAAAACTCAAGTTTCAAAGTCGTGTGATTATAATTGATGATATGATTATGAACAATGAATAAATTGTGTTCGAAACCTTGTCATCCAGTAAATAATAATACTGTTTCACTGTGTGATACACCTAATAAACAAACTAATATGGACATACTTACTACCGCAGTGCCCAAGTTTTACACATATATTGGTATGGAGTGAAGTTATTATGAATTATGTTCACGAATAATATAACTGCATCTCTTGACAATCTTTATCGTGATTATTTATTAACTCGTCTGAATAGTGATCGTTTTTATTCAGTTGGAGTTTGACTTCTTTTGTCATGTGGCCTATTCTTAATTAATTGTTAAATTTGATCTGTAGTACTATGCCTTTTAATCGTTGTTTCCTCTGATTATTAGGCTTCTTAGAATTCCCCGGCATTTTTGGTTTTCCAACCATTTTAAATTTCCACATTTTCTTAGTCAAATTGGTGTTTATAGTTGTCTACATGCACTGATATGAAATAACATATGTTGAAGGGGACACCCACTTTGACTAATATGCGGCCTATTACAAGCAGTTCATGCAATTTATTTTATAGATGGTGTTGATCTTATGTTCTTCTCCTGTTAGGTCCGTTATTCTTCATATTTCTTGAAATGAGCGATTGTTTTAGTTTATGTGCGATATCTGTTTCGAATAGTTACAGTACTTTAGCCGCTATTTTCAGAAACATTCCTTATAAAAATGCTAGGATAAGTTTTCTTGTGCTTTCTGAGGATGGTTTTTTGCTGGTAGTTTGATTCGAGTCTTGATATTTTTATAATGAAATTCTTACGGTATCCATTTATATTGAAGACAGTTAATAAATATTTCCCTTCTATCTTCCACTGGATTGGAGTGTTGCGGTGTGTTTTAGCGCTTTTAAATAACGTTTGCACACAGTTCTTTTTGTGTACGCTGGAAGTAGTATTATTGTAGCTGACTGTTTGATCTGTATGGGTTGACTTCGTGTATACTTGTGTTTCTAGACTTCCTGCGCTTGTTCTCTTCACTAAATTATTTGAGAAAGGAATTTTGTTTTCTGAGTCCTCTTAACTTTTCTATTAGACATCCTTAAATACGTTGTTGAATCTTTTGTAAGTGTCCTCTAAATTATTTCTTCTGATTACGATAACTGTGTCGTCCTCATAACGTATCCAGATTTTTGCTTTTAACGTTGGTAGAGTCATAGTTTTCACTCTTTGCATACAAGAATACAAAGTAAAAAAATAGAAATATCATGAGATAAGGCAGTCACTTTATTGCATATTGGTTAATATGACAATACGTTCGACTGGAAAATCTTGAAGACTTTCAGGATACCCTAAATGGAAAGCAGTAAAAAAGAATACTGAAATGACTTTTTAAAAAGAAGATAGTGATGTTAGCTCTAAAGATCCTGTCCAGAAGGACATTATAACATCGGTAATCAAACTATCTAGTTCGGAGAACACAAGAACAACAACAAAGCCAGGGATACCTTTTCGAATTTTGTATATGAATCAACTAAGTGTAAGTCAGTGACTCTTTGCTGTACTTAAAATGGGTCTTCAAAAAAAGTACAACAATACGCACCCACTGGGGTTCAAACCTTGGACCTTCTGGTTACAAGGCGAGCTCGTAGACCATTAAGCCACTGGGACCTAATCCCATGGGTGCGTACTGATGAAGAGTCCCAAGCTGAGATGAAACAGTTACCCTTGGCTTTTAGTGCTTCTGTAACTGATGTCCAACCATGATCAAAAATGAAATAAAACACAACAATATTCTCACTACATCAAATATTACACGTTAAAAAGCAAGCAGGGAAATGTTACATGATCCGGAAAGCAGTTTACTTACAAGTATGAAGAATGCGACAACTTTACTTCCACTTGAGAATGAGTTAAATTTGGAGTAAAGAAATAAAATTTAAAGATTTTTAAAACATAGAAATGGAAAATAATATATCATCATCTTAAAAAATAATAAATGAACAGCTGTTAAAATCTAGTTTTTCCTAGTGTATCACAGACTCCTGATTAAATTCTTAGAAACAGAGTGACGCCTGAGGATAAAAGTAATCACAAGGCTTTTTCTCATGCAGTATAGTGAACTCCACAACAGATATTCCAACTGTGTGAAAAAGGAATCGATGAGGTTAAATGTGACATCTGATATAATTACAGTATTACTTTAAGCACATTATACAAAATCCTGTAAGACCAACTATCTAAGGAAATTCAAATCGAATGTGACTGTCTTTGCTCTACCCATTCAAGTAGACGGACACAGAAGGGAGTTAAATTTGTTTTTGCTATCAGTCACATATTCATCGCTAGTGACTTGCTACAGGACGGAGTTTCCTGCAGTCCTAGTGAGAAGTCGTGACCACTGAGCTCCACCCAGTCAAATGTGAGGATGGATGTCCAACCGATGACATTGGTTGGTGGTCGCGCTAAATCACGAATTGGTAGAAGTTAGAATTCATGGACTGGCCATTGAATCGGGTCCCAGTGGCTGAATGGTATACGAGCTCGCTAGCCTTGTAACCCAAAGGTCCTAGGTTATAACCTTGTTGGTGGGTACGTACTGCCAATGAGTCCCAAACCGGGATGAGGGGGGCGGAACAGCTGTCCAGTACTCCTTGCTGGCTTTCAATGCTTCTCTAGCTGATATCAATCCATGATCAACTCGTCAGAACAAATCTAATCCTTACAAACCAACTACTGAAAGTAAGTGTGTTTATTTTTTATATTTTGTGCTTCTACAAAACCTTATTATTTACTTTCTACACACGCCATCATCATAATCATCATCATTACACTGATTTATTTTACTTCATTTATTGGTGCCTTGTAGGAAATAAATTTTGCACAATATACACCAATTTCTTAACATGCACGCACACACACACATCAATGTATTCTTTGAATGACTATACTAAGTAGTATATTAAGGGTTAAACGAAAAATAATCAATGCAAAAATAGTCATCCTTATGTTTATTATCACCACAATCATCATCATCATCGCCATCGTCAACATGGTCATCGTCGTTGTTATGACACGGTAGCAACAAGTGATTTCTTCCACTTTGTTTATCTTTTCATCCTTTCACCTTCAGATGCGTCACATACTCATTCCTATATGTATAATATAGATACATTGTTTATATTTACGAAAAATATATTGTTAACAGGGTAAATATTATGATAAACAGCCATATATCTATGTGCTTAGATGCTCTTGTAAAGGAAGACGAAAAGAAATTTATGAGGTCTTCCTTTTTCTAGGTTTATATTTCACTGTCACAAGTGATGGCTACTTAGATCTCATATTTTTCATAAAATAGAAGGGATCATATATATATATATATATACAAATATTCGTGTGTAACTTCCGGTTGACACTCTGGAATGTAATAATACCTGAGTTCATTTGTCAGGTGTCATTGACAGATTACAATAATAATATGCCTATCATATTTCAGTGTCAAGCTCTCCTTATTTTACTGGCATGATTAAAAGAATGTGTATTTAAGAGAATCAGTGAGTGAGCTCCCTTAGTTGTGTGAGACTTGTTTATTCGATTTTTCTTTTCTTTTTCTCTTTTTGATTTATTTCTATTACATCAGTATGGTTGTCAGTATTGTTGTTCTTGTTGTGAGTTAAAAAAATTAGCATCTCTTTGTTAAATTTCACTTCTTAAATAGTGCTTTTTTGGAATTTAAGTTCATGTTAGTTTCTAAGTTCAATCAGTTCGTGATTAATCTTCAAATCTCATTAAATAATACCTGCAAACCAACACTCTGAAATTAATCTAGTGCTCACTGGTGACCGATTACAAGATGAAGTTGTAACAGGAGAGGACAAGGGACTTAGTAATGAACTTCTCTCATTAGGGAAGAACACATCATAATAGAGAAGATTTGTAGCTCAGATGGATGATTTGCAACCCGTCGTCCAGAAGGACGACGAAAGCTTCGCAACTAAACCAACCAGCTCAGAGAACACTATTAATTGCAAAAACACATCATATTTATACATTTTTAGCCACATTTAAAGTCGACTAGGTTAGCCGACTATGAACTGTTCTGGTTGGTTATTGATTTTCCGAAGGTTAAAGGTTGGGGCAAAATGTTGTCCAGTTAGATTTTCTAACCACGGTGTATGCGAAATCCAGATTTTAGCAATAAACACGTTTATTTCTGTAGCAATCAACTTAAAACGTTGTTTTGAATTTTGGCTATTTCCTCTCAGTTGGCTTCTATATACTACTGGTAAATCTTGTAAATCGCACACGCTACAAAGTTGCTTGAAATGTTTAGTGAAAAGTCGTGGCCAGCTAGGATACATACTCAGTGATGACATTGGTTTTCGGTTGTGCTATAAAGCGCGAATCAACTGAAGTTGGAATTCATAGATCATTGAATTCCTCCCAATGACGGAGTGATCAACGAGTCCACCTTGTTACCTGGAGGTCCTTGTGCTAGCACGCACCCACCGAGGTTCGATGCAGGACCTTCCAGTTACGAGGCCATTGGGTTGGATACCAGTGGCTGAATGGTCTAGGAACTCACCTCGTAACCAGAAGGTCCTGGATTCGAACCTTGGTAGGTGTGTGCTAGTAAAGAGTCTCAAGCCAAGAAGAAACATCTGTGCAGTTTTCCAGTGGTTCTCTAACTGATATCAGCTCATGATGAAATCCTGTAACCAATCGAATCCCTGCAATGCAACACTTTATAATCTACTTTAGTTACTGCTTTTACCGTGGCTTTCATGTGCGGAGATTTTTACTGGATTTCTACGAAAATATGAACCTTGTTTGCAGTTGAGTTGTTGTTGTATATGAGGCTTTCCATCCGGCTTTGTTTATATTTGTGTGCTACAGGAATTATTAGGTAACTGAAGTTTCAGCGGATAAAGTTAGAAAACTTTTTCATTCTCTTTCAAAAATACGGGTTGTTTATCAAACATCTATTAATGAGATTAAACGAAATAGCTTCTTTTTAACCTATACCCGCATTTAATGCTTAATTTATTAATATCATGTAACGGATGCATGGTTATTCACTTCTGTAATCTCTTTGTTATGATCTGTATATTAATGAGTCAAAATAATACGTTCAGTTTTGCATTATTCAAACTCTACAATAATTACACTTGATCATGAGTTTTAACGCTTATGATCATTATAAAGTGGTTAAAGGTGGTATGCAGGATGCGTGCTTGCCGGCACTTATCAGTCAAGTCTACACATAGTCTCAGGGTGAGTGAGGACCATTTAAGAAAGGAGAAAGTAAATCAACTACTGTTTCCATCTAGGTAACAGGTCTCCTCTGTTGAGGGTCAAGATACACCTAGCTAACCAGTGACGATGAGTATGGTATAAAGATCAAGCAAATCTTCCTGCCTCTTGCTGTCTTATGTTAGTAAAAGGACAGTCCATTAATTAGTCTCTTAGCTTTATAGGCACAGTTCATATACGGTCAGTAGCATTCAGTCATCAGCCAGGATAGGACCGTATAACAAAGGTTACTTTTCAGTTATAAAGTCAGCTTTGGTGTGCATGAATGTTACTCTTAGAGGTCGATAACTTCATCCCTTGTGGTTCAAGAAAATAGCTACTTATGTAGTTAACAAAGTGGAAACGTCTTTGTAGATGTAGGTTTGACAGAATGTAAATAACTGGGTATTTTAAAAAAAAGCTTGATTGGGCATTATTAACTGGATAGCTCTCAAAGGTGGTACCGACGAGGACTTCAAAGGCAGACAGGATCGGGAAAGCTAGACAAGTGTTTACCACTCTGAAATAAGTGTGGAAATATATATATCGCGCACAGCAAAGAACAAATCCAAATTTTTAGTACTAATGTTAAGGTAGTCATAGCTTCCATATGACTCACAGGTCTGTTGCAAGCATCACCAGAAGCCCTTACAACAGGCTGCAGATATTCATCAAAAAGGATAAGCAACAAGGAACTCTGGCGAAGGATTGGTGAGGAATCTATTAATCAACAAATATGCAAGAGGAAATGGAGAAAAGAAAAAAGTAAATGACAGTACATTCTAGGCCAACAGTCGAGTGGAATCCAACAGGAAGCGACGAGTTGAGGGTCAGAGGACTGTGTGGAGGAGATCAAGACTGGGGAGGAAGATATAGAACCATTTGCAAGTGACTGTACAGAACAACGGAGATATCCTCCCGAGGTCCTATGTCCTCCTCGGAACACAAAGAACTGAACAATAGTAAATACAAGATTTCACATCCGATATAAATAAGTCAAAGAAAATGTTTTCAATGTTTCTCATTAAGTTCGCACACAGAAACCTAATGATATCATTTTTTGTTAGAATCCAACGGGAGTCGAAGCTCGATTTCCAGAGTTGTTGGCAAGCTTTTTGAGCCACTGACATATATATGATCAGATCCAGCAGATCCTAAGTATGTATACCACTTCATCTGCTATTGAAAGGTACGGTATAATCTTTCACAAGGAATTTGAATTAGAGCGATAAAAGCTTAAATGTATTTGCTTTTAAAAATAATGTCGTATTCATGTCTTCTTCCTCTTTTTTATTACTTTTGTTTATTTAGCTCCAGAAATTATCAACTATGATCCTATCACATTTGCTACAGATATGTGGTGAGTTATTTTTTAAAAACGTATTCACTATATCTTTTTTCGAGTGTGACCACGGATTTATATCAGTTAGAGAACCACTGAAAACCAGCAAGGAGTACTGGACAGATTTCCCCCCCCATCCTAGTTTGGATATCATTGGCAGTATGCACCCACCAACACGGTTCGAACCCAGGACCTTCCGGTTTCAAGGCTAGCGAGCTCGTATATTATTCAGCCACTGGGACCCAAATGAATGGTCCAGCAACTCTTGAAAATTCACTGCATCGTCAAGAAATAATAGTTTAGCCTGGAATTGTATTTCTACCGAGCTATTTTAACCATAATTTTACTTCCACCGACTATGTTGTGTTTACTTTTGTGATTGAGTGGTCAGTTTCAGTATGAAATACCTAGTTGATAAGTACAGGAAATTCATGATATTCAATATCTTTTTAAAAACACTTTTCGCACGGTTGTAATAAGTTACACTTCTAGGACAATCACTCATGCATGGATCAGCAATCACCCTCATGACAAACATTTCTTGTAGACATGTAAGTGATTGAGTTGTGCAAAGGTTAGTTTTACTAATTCATATCTAACTGAGCGATCTTTTACAAGTTCTTTAAGGTCATAACTTTGAAATATATCACATAGAGTAGCAAATACAACATTGGCTTCATATTCACTTCTAAACTCAATATAATTGCATTACAACTGGTTGTGCTTATGAATGAGACGCATTGATTAATACTTCAGTTAGATAGCTTCTAAAAAAGAAACAATCATACACCTTCTTATGCAGATGGATGTGTCTGAAAATTGTTACGGTTCATGAAAAGCTTGTAATTCTGGACCTAAGTAAGTGCTCTTCAGAATTATCTTATAATTTCATATTAAATGAAGTTTTGAGGTCATTGTTACACCATTTCTCATCAAAACGAAGTATATTTAAGAAATAAATGTTTAATTTATTCATGGTATACTTTGATTAGACACTAGTAACTAGTGTGATGTGTCTAGTCCTTTCTTCGGTGCAGACTGAATTCTATCAGTCAGGTTCGCAATGTGGCCACCATTCTAGGTAGCTTACCATCATGGTGCACTTTGAATTGTTGGTATTATATGGTTAAAGGCAATCGGCACTGGCAAAAAACCAGTCAGCAAGGTGTATCTGCAGCCTGGAAGGAACTCATGTCCTCCTTTTCTGAGATTCGAACCCGTGTCACCGAGTGCTGTAGTCAGAGACACTACCACTGAGCTATTCGGTTTCGCGATCGACCCCCTGTAGGTTTATGGCTTCCTTCCGAATGTCTTCAACCATCTAATATCAACCATTTACAGTGCAACATGGCGGCCACAATGCAAAAATGACGGATAGAACTCAGTTTGCACTAAACAGAGGACTAGATACATCACAGTAGTTGCTAACTACTATTCAACCAAAGTATCCAACGCAGTCCTACAAGAGGTCAATCGCGAACCCAAACAGCTCAGCAGTAACGTCTCTGACTGCAACACCACTGAGTGACCTGGGTTTGAATCTCAGAAGAGAAGGACATGAGTTCCTTTGAGGTTACAGATACGCCTTACTGGCTGATGAGTGTCAAGGCTTCCTGCTGATTGCCACCAACCACCTAATATGAATCATGGTGTATTTTACAACATCCAATATACTACCTTTCTGTTTTTCACTATGTAACTTTTCTTATGGACCTGACTTTTTCTATAAGATTAGATTTTCTAATTAAAAATTCAGTTAAACAATTCTTTCCAATGTCAACCGAAATAAATCATGAATTACAAATAATAAATATGGTAGTATAATATGAGCCAATGTTTTTATAATTTTGCAAATTCTAAATAGTTGTCATAGTGATTACAGTTTACAGAACAAGGTTCAATAAGGAAACATTTTGTTGCGTCATTCAATCTTGTCTTATTTCTGGTTCTAGCTTAAATAATAAGAAATTCGATGTTAATCTGAACTTCGTTTATCTTACTTTTAATATACTTGTAGTTATGTGAGTTCTTTTCGCTAACATACTGTGTGCAACTAAAGATTGTTTTGTGCACATTTTGAAACCTGCTCATTTTATCATTTTATTTCAAGAGTATCCACCTAGTAAATCCTAACTTTTAAGCACTCGCATTATTCTGACTTATGCAACCTCCCCCCCCCCCACACACACACCGTATTATTTAGTCAATGGCGGCTAACGGTAGAAATCAGGGTGTGCATTTCACTCTCTTTACTGCTCATCAGCTAAATGTGTTAGTGTCCCCACTGTAACTAGAAACTAGTACCAGTCATTTCAAACTCCATAGGATTTCGACTTCATATGAGTTGATCAATGGGAAGAAAATACGGGACCACTTAGATAAAAATGTCTTCTATGCTTTCGTTTCCATGACTACTTATCAACTCGATAAAAGCATTAGCAAGAAGTACTTACTCAGAGCCTTCTAATTACTGTGTCAGCTTGCTGATCATTCAAACACTGGGGCGGGCTGCAATGTTCCATCAATTCTAACTTCTGCTAATTCACAATGTATGTTGCTTGACCGCAAGCCACTGTCATCGGCGAGTATTTGTCCTCATACCTAACTTGAAAAGGTATTTTCTAGTTGTTTGGCTTTGTTATAGTTTAGGTTATAAACAAAAGAAGTAATTAAGTCCATATTATCCCTTATCAAGCTATAAATAGGTAAACTCAAGTTATTTAATCATTTCCCAATTATTCAAGGTTAATATTTAAATAACTGTACTAAAACTCAAGGAGGTTGTATCCGAAGAGAAAAGATAACTTAGATAAGAATTTAATTGACCTTTTCCCGAGTAATACTTCATTTTTAGAACTCATAAGAGACTTGAGAAGCTGAGGAGTTTAGACCTACCGGCCTACATATCAATTCATATTTTCACCAATGATACAATGAATGAATACCTACTGATTTTATTTGAATTAGTTGGAGGACTTCATCATGAACTGACATCAGTTAGAGAACCCCTGGAAAACCCAGAAGTACTGTACAGCTGTTTCGCCCCGGTTTTGGACTTTCCATCACTTAGAATACATTATTCTGAACAAACCTTTTTATATTTGGCAATAAGCTACATTTATTTTTTTAGTGGGCTGATAGAATTGCACAGGTTCTCACTCTGTAATGAGATTCCAACCAGGGGCTCATTTACTGGAATCCTAATGCTTAAGTGGATGAGCTACACTTCAACGTCATTTCATTTTTAAAACAATTTTTTCTGTTTATACGTTATTTTATAGAAATTTTACCATTTCGACTTATATCTTTTGTAAAGTTATGATATAACTAACCGAATGTTGTGCATATTGTCAGAATGGTTAAAGTAGTTAGTTCATGTAAGCCTATTTAAAACTCTAATTTTCTATGTTTGCGTGTTTTTTCCCCTTTTAGTTGTATTATTTATCATGATATAGCCTAATTCGAGTGATGTTAGTTTAAATTAAATAAAAGTATTTGCCATTACTGGCGTGCTAAAGTGATGTTAGTTGCTTAGTGAGAAAAAAATTTGTCTTAAATTCGATAAAATTCCTACAAAACCCTAAAAATTTAAATTTGTAATAGTGATCTCAAACAAAACTGAACAGAGGAAATCATTTTTATCAGTACGGTGATTTTAGCTTTCTTTTAAAAACTATTTAACTTTATCATTATTTGATATATATTTTAAAGGTTTTTTATTTAAGAGGTTGAAAACTGAAATATTTTTTTTACCTTTTTGTATTTATTTATAATGTTCAATGAGTTCTGTAACTGTTAAATATTTGAAATCTGTCAATTTTCCACTGTTATGTGTAGGTGCGTTACAGCCTGTATAGTAAGTACTAACATTGATCATGTGTGTGTGTTTGCATGTGCCATTAGAAGTGATGAAATAATATATGACTGAATGGTGAAAGGCATCAACGAATAAGTATGTGTGACACTGTATTCAATAGCTACTAAGCTTGATAGTTGAACTACGCTTAGTATTTTTATTATTACTCCCTTGAGTTCCAAGTGGAACATACAGCTTCAACAACACATCTCCGCTTTCTTCTATTTTCTGCTGTCCTCTTCAGCTGGTTGGTCACAAGATTGTCCATAATCTCTCATCTCCTACTCGGACTCGCACGATCTCCCCCATATCACCCTCGCGCCGACCACCCACTCGTCGATTCCCACTGGGATTCCACTTTTGCGATTTGTCTGCATTGAGCGCGATTTTATTCGACAGCCGCCTCAACGTATTCCTCAAAGCATCCTCATGTTCTCCCACATATTTGTTGAGCGATCGGCTCTTAGTTTGTTTGTTCCCAGCCAGATTTTCTTGTTGATAATTCTTTCTGGCCAGCCAGTCAGCCATTTGATCTTGAGTATGGAGCCAGCGAAGGTGGCAGATGTTGATAAAAGTCTGTAGCTTGTTGGAAATGCTTTCCATGACACGCTAGTCAAGTTTCTGACCCATATGGAAGAAATGACTGATTTCACATTTCGCTTGAAAATCCGAATCTTATTGTTTATGCTGGCTGAGTGCAGAAGATTTCCCAACTGTTTTCAGGTTGACGAAGGTGTACAACTACGCCTAGTAACTCTCTTAACTCTATATACTTCATTTGCATTTCTTTCCATTCTGTTTCCGTTCATTTTAGTCAGTTATACGATCAAATCCCCTCTGCCACACACACACACCTCTCATGACTAACATAAATAATACAAATAAGGCGTTGTTTCCAACGTGCCACACCAATACATCCTGTTTAAGAAACTTAAATTATTTATAAGCACTTGACATAAATGCTGAGTCATAGCCTCAAAACAAAAACACGCTCCACCACTTTCTATTTCCCATCCATCTAACCATCCATCCATGATTGTTTATTTATTCATTTATTTATTTATCATTTTATTTTGTGGGCGTGGTTTCATGTACATATAACTGCACATATATAATCTCTAAGTCAATCTTATGCCAATTAAGAGGAGGTTTTTTCGTTTTTGTCTGTATTTGACAGTTCTATCAGTTAAGATTAGAGATTATCTCGATTCAACACAAGATAAACTATTGAATATCTCGAAGATATCTTAGACGATAATAAAGCTGACTTTAAGTCGTATTTTCCGCCTGCCTTTACGTTTCCATGATTTGATCTCCTCTTTCGTTTGTTTTATCTGAATACTAATCAACACAAATGTAAAATAATCTTCAACATAGTGCTTGCAGTTGTTAATAGTATTATTATTATGATTACTACTAACATTGTCAGTGTTATTAATACTTAGTCTAGTAGAATTCCTCTTTAAGAGAAGTTGATTAGTTATGTATAGAGAACAAGTCAGAAGGGATGATGTTCTTTTGTATACACCTTGTATTATTATTATTATTACTACTTCTAGTACAATTACACCTTTCTGCTGCTAACACTAAGTAGCTATATTATTACAAGTATTTTAGATTTTCAACTAATGTCTACAATCATGTTGTTACTGTGTTTTTTTTTGTTTCTTTTTCTTCTTTGTATTCTTCACCTAGTTTGCATTCCCATCAAGTTTTCTTTTGCAAAAGAATATTTCAAATTCGACCTTTTTTCATATATGTAAATACGTATAATGTTTTGACTACATTCATGTATAATATGAATGTTATCAGTGTGTATGTACATTGATAATTTAAGTGGGCGTTAGTGATGAATCAACCCCAGGCGTATTGATGTTAACTACAAGTTTATACAAGATATTCTTATTCACTAGGTAGAGTTTTTGTCTATCTTTTAACTGAACAACTTATTTTATTATTATTTATTATTATTGTATCCTTTAATTCCCAGAGGAACATAGGGCTTCAGCCGTGCGTCTCCATTGCGTTCGGTTCTCTGCTAGAGTCTTCACCTGGCTCCAAGTCTGCCCACACGTTTTCATCTCTTCTTCACATGACTCCTTCAAGTCACCCTTGCACTGATGGCCAACTCGCCGTTTCTCTTTCGGGTTCCATTCAAGGGCTTGTCTAGTGATGTCACTTGATGGTTTCCTAAGAGTATGGCCAATCCATCTCCATTTCTTCCTTCCCATTTGTTGCACAATCGGTTCCTGCTGGGTTGGTTCGCTCCCAGAGATCCTTATTGCTGATCTTTTCTGGCCGGCCATCTGATCTTGAGTATTGAGTGAAGACAACTGTTAATGAAAGTCTGTATTTTGTTTGAGATGCTCTTTATGACGCGCAGTGCAAGTCTCTGATCCGTATAGTAGCACTGACTTCACATTGGAGTTGAAAATCCGGATCTTATTTTGCATGTTGAGTAGTGTTGTTGACCTCCACACAGACTTGAGAGTAGTGAAAGCTTGTCTTGCTTTTCCGATTCTTGCTTTGATATCCTCGTCAGTTCCGCCTGTAGTTGAAACGATGCTTCCCAGTTAGGTAGGTAAAGAAGGATGTTTCTTTCAGGTTCCTCCCACTTATGCTGATTGTTGTCTGTTGTTGTTGTTGCTGTTGGTGGTGTTGCTCAGGAATTTTCATCACCTCTGTTTTCTTTATGTTCACCTGAAGTCCTATCTTTGATGTTTCTTCTGCTAACTTGTTGCTTTTCGTTTGGATGTCTTCCAGTTTATGGGAAATCAGACATATATCATCGGCATTTTATTTTAAAAAGTATCGCTTTACTCTGTTAAAAAAAGTTTCATATTATCATTCTGTTGCTTTTTGAAACTTTTTTTGCTTTCCGCGTGGAAGCCTTATAGGGCTTCTAGAGGGTGAGGTTGCTAACCTCACACTCAAACTTCTCCCTTTGTCGGGCTTATAACCTACCAGGGAGGTAAAGATATGTGTGTCAACCGATAGTCGAGACACGGACCAGGTGAGGCATGGTTGGCGAGCATTCTCCCGCTGAACCACTGACGCACTACCATTATGTAATGGTTGTCTCGTAAACGAGTTAACTGAGTATTTAACGAATTGTGAGGATATCTAGAGGCTGGTAGGACTGAATCGTGCTATTATTAACTGAGATTTTCATTTTATCTTTCAATCCTAACTTATTATATGATATTAGAATTATTAATTGAATATGAGTCAAGAGTAAGGTTGCAAAGCTATCTCGATTGAGGTAGCTAGGATTTGTACTATGCGTATCGGGCCACAAACTTCCTTGTCAAGAAATGCAGCAGGTTGGGTGTGAAGACAAATACTCGCCGAAGACATTGGTTAATGGTGGTGCCATATCGTGAATTGGCAGAAGATCGAATTCATGGGCTGGCCATTGAATCGGGTCCCAGTGGCTCAATGATCTACGAGCTAGCTCATCTTGTAACCAGAACGTCCTGGGTTCGAACCCCGGCGGTGGGTGCGTACTGATGAAGAGTCACAAACTAGGACGAAACAGTTGTCCAGTACTCCCAGGTTTTCCAATGGTTCTCTAACCGATGTCAGCTCATGATGAAATCCTGTAACTAATCAATCAAATCCCTACAAACCAATACTTGAATGTTAACTGACATAGGATTTAAGCTGAGAAAGAGTTAAGTGTGATCAAACCTTCAAGAACTTGGTAGTTGGTTTGAGCCAACTACATAGGGAGGTGTAGACTGCATGGTTAGAGTCTTCGAGACACTAAGAACCCATCATCCGGAGACTATTAATAATATGCCTTAAAACCATTTTCAATGGCGTAAATGCATTCACTCTTTATAATCTCCCATACTCATTAAACTCTTATATTTCTCCCACACATTTCTGCTTATCAGTGTAGTTTTTTTTTGAATCTTATTCTTCTCTCTTTTCTCTATATGTTTGTGTGCTATATGGAGTAAGGCAACTTAAGCACATGTGTACTTTTATGCAAAGTGCTAATGTGAAACTCAATCAATAATTCAACATATTTTGCGATTTTAAAGGATTTATAGTTATACCTTGTAGGTGAATACACTGTTGGCTTTTTTGAAGAATATTAAGGAACAGTCGTAAGTCGAAAAGTGTAGATTTCAACTGTGGATTAATATGAAAGCTGAAAAATATGGTACTCCTTATGAGGCAATATTTACTTCAGTAGATAATGTTATCTGGTAAGAGAAACTAATGATAAATCAATTGAAATGCAGTTATAAATTAGTAAACTACTCGATTGTTAGGGTGACCGTTCTTACGATTCGTACACTACTCCAGTAAGGCTGTTAAGTTTTTTCTAAAAGAAAAAATTCATGTCTTCTGATGTGACAACCTAATATATTTACACGAGATTATCAACAAAATGTTTGCTATTTTATTGCTTCTTTTCAAGCATTGGTTTGTAGGGATTTAATTGATTGGTTACAGGATTTTCTCATGAGCTGACATCAGTTAGAGAACTCACTGGAAAACCAGGGAGTACTGGACAGTCACCTGTTTCATCCTAGTTTGTAACTCTTCATCAGTATGCACATACCACCAGGGTCCGAACCTAGGACCTTCTGATTACAAGGCAAGCTAGCTCGTAGACCATTAAGCCATTGCGACCCGATCCAATGTCCAACCCATGAATTCCAACTTCTTCCAGCCCACAACATAGCGCGACTACTAGCCACTGTCTTAGGCGAGTATTTTTCCTCACGCCTGACTTGCTGTACCTTACTGTTCACGACTCCTCACTAGAACCACAGGTAAATACCTACCTGAATAGGGCCATCAGCTGTCTCATCCTCTCTGCTAAATGTTGTCTGAGTTGAATTCTAACCAGGTTCAAGTTTGTCCTGTCTGACTATACCCAATTGTCTTATATGCGATGAATATTTTCCACCCGACAGTTTTGTGCAGTTCTGAGTCAAAAACCAAAAAAAACCCAACAAATTTACACAAATGTTCACAAGGAATATAAGATAAAAACAGTATATAACTGAATGAGTCAAGTGGTTCAGGGTTGAAGTGCTCACCAGTCACCTACATAGTCCGGATTCGATTTCCAACTAATACACCCCAATAACTTCATCTTATATACTAGCCAATAGTAAGCCAAGAAAAGATGAAAGATTGAGTGTGAAGATACAGACCCTACCCTACAAAAAAACAAACTTGAAGCCCTATGTTCTAATCAGAGTTCAGAAGAATGGTGAACTGATAGTCTCATGAAGCTGGAGATCATATCGAGCTATAAACGAAAGAACTGTGCGGCTATAACTAGATTAGAATATCAAGGATCTGAATTTTGTCGCAATAAGTAATATTGCTTGAAATCTTCTTTGCCGAACAAGCACTGTATACTAAAACATATTTAAGGGATATTTTTCACGATTATTGTTCAGTGTTTCGTTTTATAAAATGTTCCCCCTATTGTTTTGGAATAGTTAACATCACACTTTCACATTTAATAATTTCATTATTATTATTACTATTATTATTACGAATAGTATTATCTTCAGTAGTATCAGGACAGTTACTGGCATGCTAAATAATATAACATTATATACCAAAAGCATCATAAAATTTAACTATGAAGTACTTTATGCATTTATTTACTTATCAGTCAGTCAGTCAGTTTTCTTTCATGCTGAGTATGCCCAGTAAATAGGAAAGAAGTTCAGCTCCATCCCTCACCTCTCCCTCTCCCCCGAAACTCCTCTTTATTTTTAACCTAGATTTAGCTATACGAATTCTTCAATGGATAATTTAACCTTTTATTATCCTATTTATTAGATAAAAAGTCATTTCTACTTCACACTGTCTTAATATTATTATTATTATTATTATTATCATTATTTGCATGTGATTGATATGAGTGTAAATATTTTACAATGAATTATATTTAATTATGTAATTAGTATTTTTTTTGTTTAAACACCATTTGTTGTACTTTTATTTCTCTAAGAAGATTGAATTTCTTATTTCACAATAGTTCTCGTAAATAATAATTGACACTAGGTAACAGAGAGGGAGAGAGAGAGAAAGAGACTGGCACAGTTAAGATACATTAGTAACCGAGTGAATTTAAGTTCTGAACTGATCATACAAGCTGGTGTTATATACTACTGTAACTACAGAATACAAGGGCCAGGCAACAGATCGTTTATTGAGAAAATCAACACATATGTATAGATTTTTATGTACATTATTATTCGTTATTGTTAGCAGAGGGGTAACGTCTTCTGATTGTTTGTTTTCCTGCTGAAGGTTATTCTGTCATCTCTTTGTTGGCGTTTCTTAGACAGTCTGTTAATATGTCTGCTAATCGTATCCGCACACGCTAAGTCTGCTGTGATTGGTTGTTGGGTTCCTCAGTGTTAGGCTTTATTCTTGTTTCTTCTCATGACTCCGATTTGGGACGTAAACATTGACTTAAATTGGTGTCTACAATTTTGGCTAGTAGACAGCACTCACTACACTACTACTGATTGTTTGACATGAGATGTTGGGTACTACTCACATCAGCCAGTAGCGCTTGCTGGTCATACCGAAGCGAACTAAATACCTGATGGACGAATCGATCGCTTAGAGCCGAGTTCTTCAGGTCGGGGGGGTAGTTACCCAGTTTGACTCAGCTAAGGGAGAATCTAGTCAGTTCAAAAAACCTGAATTCCAGCTGGTTAACGTGAGAGCCATCCCACTATTTATATTAGTTAATCGGTAGTAAACAGTATCGCACATGTGGTCCGGGAGTTGATCTCCCACCGACGCTATTATAAATCTTGCTTAACTAATAGTAAGCCAGGTAAAGAGGGAAGGTTGGGTGTGGGGCTCAAAGATGAAGCCCTATATCCCACTGTGCGTACCAGTGGATGATTGCAATCTTACTTCCTTCCTTCGTTCCTTCCTTTCGAATACCATCTTGCTGTCATAATCCTACAGGGGGAGATTGGTTTCCACTGCATAAGAGCTTTGACTGTTGTTGGTAATATCATGATAGTCACTCACTGCCTGAGTTTGCTTTTGGTTGTCGTCTGGGTGACCAGAATGGAGTAGATTACTGACTCTCCACTTGACAGTTTCGATAGTCCACATGCGTTATACCTGATCTCACAGACTCCCAGCACTTCTATACCATATCTTCGCATCTCTTCGGCTACCTGTTCAGCCTTGCCAGCTGGCTTCGTACATTGTACGAATATTCAACATCCCCATTCTTATTTCTGCTTTCATAGAACGAATACACATTGGCTGACTGGCTTTCCGAAGGCTTTCACCAGCCTGCTTCATTTCGCCTCTCCGATTCTAGTGGGAAACGAATTTGTTTTTATGTTTTGTATTTTTAAAGTTCTTCCTGTGTGTTTAATTTTCTGTAGCAGTTTGACTGAGTTTTTGGTGTAGGGTTGCTAGCGCCATGCCTAACCCTCGCTCTCTACCCGGGCTCGGAACTGAGTAGATAACTAGCAAGCTAGTAAGCTAGGCGACGTTAATAAAGGCTTTACCGAGGAGTAATTTAAATGCACCCATAAGGAAAAGTTAGTATTAATGATATAAGTATAAAACTTTGACACTGTGGTAGAGTATAACTCCATAATAGATAAGATTTTATTTTGATAAATCACACAGTATTGAACAGTAAAAGTAACTAATGACATTTTGAGCACAAATTATTGCTCATAATCATATCAAGTCACTCATGCATGAGTGGAATTGATTAGACATTTGTATGAAATCAGTATAGGATAATGTACATTCGGAAATAATATTAGTGTTATAAATCAAATACAATCAGATGGGAAATAAGACGAACGTTTCTGTAGTCATAGTAAGTTAGTTGTTCGAATGTTTTGATGTGTTTGAACTGAAACAGAATTTTGAGATTATTTATTATTCTCGTTTGATTTGACTGGTGGTAATAATATCTTTCATATTTCTGGTGTTTGCATTGAGTCATTTTTGTTGCATATGTTGAGTGTAGACTCTATGAACCAGGCAGGATTCAGTAATCAATCTCTCTCTCCACCTACATAGATTACTTCTTAGAATCTAAACCCTGTCCCACCCTATTGGGTAGTTGTGTGTTAATGACTACAAAAGCTCTCGTCTTAGTTCCCATCTGATTGTAATTGATCAATCGTATTATTATTTCTGAATGCACATTATCTCATATTGATTCTCATCTAAATACCTAGTCAATTCCACACGTGTATATAAATGAAGGAAAAAAAGTTGTGTGAGTAGTGACTTGATATGATTATGAGCAATAGTTTGTGCTCGAAACGTCATCAGTTAATATTACTGTGTAACACTGTGTGATTTTATCAAAATAAAATTTTACCCATGATGGAGTTATACTCTACCACTACAGTGCCCAAGTTTTACACTTCTTAGATCAGTAAAACATGAAAACAAGCAGACTGTTGCATTTTGTGATCTGAAAAATTTCCATTCTCAAAGGGGAATTGTCGTGAAATTTCACCCTAGAATTGTGTAACTTGTAAATTGCCAGTTTAATTTGCCAGCCGATAATATAATTCGATTACAACCAGTACTAGTCAGTCGGTAGATTAAACCAACATCTCTATCAGTGCATTATGTTTTTTTCTCCTTCACGTTCCCCAGTGGAACATAGGGCTTCAAGCTAGTGACTTGAAGTTTTTTGTAGCAGTGTTTATTTCACAGGATGGGGTTGATAGCCTTATGCCCAACCTTTCTTCTTAACCAGCATTATTTCTAGCTCAGCGAGGTAAAGGAGTGCGTCGGCCGGGGATCAAACCCCGGACCCTATGCAGGGTCGACGAGCGTCCTAACCGCTATACCACCGACGCACATCAATGCATAAAAGAAATTAGAATTTTTCCACAGACGTTTTCATCATAATCTCGATTAAAATTTTGGCTGTAAGAAAAAAGTATCGTAGGTTTTATAAGTTAACCACAAGGTAAAGAAATAAGAAAATAGCGAAACATAATTTAATTCACAAAGGTAGTAAATTTTCTGTATTGTATAATAAAGACACCTAAATTATCATGATTATAGAAAATTTAAAAAAAAACAACGGTAAATCATACGAATACATGCGTTTTTTATCAAGACATTGAAGTGATTTCTAAGATTAGCTGAATAAATTTCAAGTGGTTAGGAGTTTAACATAAATGTTGGACTGATTTATAGGCGTTATTAATTATAATAATTATTATTATTATTAAGTAAGCTTTAAACACTTATGATGAATAAATGTTTTTGATGTGAGAAAACAAATTGAGTGTTATCATGCAGAGAATATCTATTCACCTTCATGTGCATTTCATAATTTCTGATGAAAACACTTCAAATTAAATCTTATTCACTTAATGACTGTGTTTTTTTCATTTGGCGTCTGCTCGTGTGTATCATACAAAAAATTCAATTGAAGTCTCATATTCGTATATTTTAGACTGTGCATTATCTCTGATAATACTGTTCATCTCTAACATGTATTTTCATATTCGTTTGTTTATTAGATATATCACACAGTGAAACAGTATTATTGTTCACTGGATGACAAGGTTTCGAACACAATTTAATGTTCATAGTCATATGTTAAATTATAATCACACGACTTCGAAACTTGAGTTTTATAGTTTTCTTTGTTCTCTCCTATTTGTCGTTGGGGTAGTAGAATTTTCCAGATGTGCGGGTGGACAGGTGATGAATCATTCTTATTACATGTATTTGCAGTTGATTCGATAAACAAATCTTCCGTTGTCAATCTCTCCCTACCTCCACCCTGTAACATTAGATTTTAAAACTGTTATCTTATCCCGTCCTATTGTATGATTGTGTGCAATTGCATATAGTGAGTGCTATAGCTGAACTATTCTCTAGATTTCTAGATCTTATTCGGGTCAACTAAGCTAGATTTTACTAGGTTTTTATACTCCACTAGTTTGATTGACCCCATTCTACTACTTTGACCTGACAATCATTGCAGGGTATTGGATAAACTAAATTGTTTTGTTTTAAAGGCTCCACAAGATTCTTTAACCGACAAAGCTTGTTTCTAATTGATTTTGTGGGTTTAAATACTAATCACTTTTATTCCTGCCTTGTTTAGAATTCTACGTCAGGTTCCAGAGGTTCCTTCCTTGTATTGGATTACTGCTGATGATTTAGATCCCTTAATGTTGGTGTTGTCATTATCTTGCGCATGTTTGGTATTCGTGTCGTCAATAATATTACTATTATTACTACTATCACTACTATTATTTATTTTATTTTTACATTTCCCTAGATAATTTCTGACTAATTTACCAGGGTAATTATTAAGTTCCAAAGCTTCTCTTATATACCCCACTTCCTGTCTGAGATTCTCCTTGGTACTACTTACTTTTTGTGCTCTATTACTTAAACATTTCACCAATCCTATTTTTACTGACATAGGATGGGATGATCTGAAGTCCAAATATCTGTTTGAATGTGTGGGTTACCTGTAAACACTGATAACGGAAGCTTCCTTTATCGAATCAACTGCAAACACGTGTAATAGGAATGATTCAACACTTGTCCACCCGCACATCTGGAAAATTCTACTACCCCAACGACAAATAGGAGAGAACAAAGAAAACTATAAAACTCAAGTTTCGAAGTCGTGTGATTATAATTTAACATATGACTATGAACATTAAATTGTGTTCGAAACCTTGTCATCCAGTAAATAATGACACTGTTTCACTGTGTGATATATCTAATAAACAAACTAATATGGAATTACTTACTACCAAAGTGCCCAAGTTTTACACATATATTAATCTAATATGTATTTGTTACGAGCATAAGTGTAATTTCTATTCTAAATGACATCAGAAACGCTGCTTCATTACACGAGGTGAGAGAGAGAGAGTTATACTTTTGCAGATCAACCATGTAAATCCCACTTCTTCAGTGAATCTCAATGCGCTGAAAACATTCGCCTACAGCATGTTCTCATATATCTAGTTATTCAATTAGTGATAACTGTAAACCTACATTTCGTACTATTTCAGACGCATTCACAGGTTACAGTTACACTCTCTTACGATGTTTTTCCTGCTGGAATCTGGTGACATTACCCGTTTATTTAGGCAGTAATACCTACTACTTTGTAGTGAATAAATACTAGATGCTATTTTATTTTTCAATGTCTGAGTTACTACTGTTTTCATGAATACTCTTCACTGAGGCCTTAAATGAAAAGTACAAAACAAATAGTTCGGTGAAGAGGCTGTTTTCACCGAATACACTTTTTCTTTATCTGTATAGTTGCATTTATATGCAACTTTTCCTCATTGAAGAGGGTATTAACACAGGGGATGAGTTGTCATAACCATAGTCAACGCATAAAAGGAGTTGGATAAATTTATTCGAATTGTCTAACAGGATAAATGAGTTGTAATCAGACTGTAAATAGAAACAAAAGGAAAAAAGTGAGATTTTTTCAAGAGTTAGAAGGAAATACAACAGTTACAGAGTAAAAAAGTAAACAAACAAAATGAAGCTGGTAGGAAACAACAGGGCTGTTGCCATGATAGACAAAAAAGAAGGTGAGTAGTTTTCTTGGATATTTTAAGCTCCAATTTATTCGTCTGGATGGCCAGAGCTTCAGCAGTGCAGAAGAAATGAAAGCGTATTTTCTTCACTTTATAGACTACTTTGAAGGATGAGTTCATTGAGACAGACTGACCAGGTTTAGGAATGTGTTCAATTCTAACTGGACACTAGTCAGTGACTAGTGTCTTATGTCTAGTCATTTGTTTTGGTGCAGACTGAATTCTATCAGTCAAGTTTGCTATGTGGCCAGGATGCTAAGTGGCTGGCCATCATGGTGCACTTTAAATTGTTGGTATTAGATGGTTGAAATCAATTGACATAGATTTCGTGCTTGTCGGCACTCAGCAGTCAGTAAAGCGTATCTGCAACCTTGAAAGAACTCATATTCCTTTTGAGATTCAAACCTGTGTCACCTTGTGCTGCAGTCAGAGACGTTACCACTGAGCTATTCTGGTCAGCGATTGACCTCTTTTAGGACTGTATTGGATACTTTGTCTGGATACTAATTAGCAACTAGTGTAATGTATCTAGTCCTTTGTTTAGTGCAAACTGAATTCTACCCGTTATTTTGCACTGTGGTCACCACGTTGCTCTGCGAATGGTTGATGTTTGATAAGTGGACAAAACTGGAAGGAAGTCTTGGACCTACAGGAGGTCAATCGCCAATCCAAATAGCTCAGTGGTAACGTCTCTGACTACAGCATTCAGTGACACGGGTTCGAATCTCAGAAGAGGGGGACATGAGTTCCTTCAAGGTTGCAGATACGTCTTGCTGACTGGTGAGTGGCAACTAGCACGAAACCTAGGTCAAGCAAGGCTTCCTGCCGATTGCGTCCAACCATCTAATACCAGTGCAGTCAATTGTTACAGTCCTAATAGAGCCAGTGCCATGTTTTTGTAGCCAAATGTGATAGTACTCTTGAACCTTTTTGTTTTTGATCAAAAAGATTTGAACACATCCCATTTGCCTATTATTTTTCCATGTAAATAGTGGAACACATTAATTAGTAATATACTAAGAACGGTAAAACGAAATAGTGTAAAATCATAAAAATGACATGTTAGCTTTTCAACCTTCTGTTTTTCTCTCTCATTTTGCATAAAAAGACACTTAGCAGTCTTTGTATTTGATTGCTTGCTGTACAGATTTACTAATTCCATTGTGTGTGTTTGTGTAATTTCTTTTTACAAATAATATTAGAGGTGTGCATTTTAGCCTTGCATTCCTTTTCAGGTCAAAGGTATCTGTCATAAACGTCAGCTTTATTCATTCAATGTATAATGTATTCAATTCTTCTCATTATTTATTTTATATTTCAGTGTTGTTGTTTTTCTCTCTCTCTGGTTTTCTAAAAGAAATTTCCTCCTCTCCACAAAATTTTCGCTTCATTTTTATGGTATCCAATGTTGTTAGCACACTGTGTGTCTTTTTCTCCTCGATTAAACTGACTCTTTTTGCGATTTGCTTAACTATTATGATGTAATTAGTCGACTTCGTGTACAAAACCATAAATATATAGTTGTGCGTTGTTTTTTCGAATTTTTCATCATGAATTACACTGTGCCTAACGGAATATTCTTTGCTGATCAGTTTTATAATACATTCAAGTGGATTATATTATGATTACCATCTTTTCTTATAATTGGGGTAATGTCTTTGGAAAAAATAAACCCACTTAACTATGGTTTTATATATGAGACTATAGAAATTTATTAGTATTAATATTATTAACTGTGATAGGTTTCGAACTCATAGATTGTGGTTTGAAGAAAAGGTGTTGCGAAGGATAAATAGTAGTGTACGACATAATCATGACTATTTTTATTATTCAGTCTGGTTAAGTCTTTGGGTCCTCTAATTTTTCACAGAGTACAGTACGTTCAATTCACTCAGTCATATCTTAAACTTTTGGTTTGCAAAGATTTGACTGGTTAAAGGTCAAATTTCGAGCTGATATCATTTATAGAACCATTGGGAAACCATGCAGTACTAGACAGCCGTCTCGTCCTAGTTTGGGACCCATCCGGCAGAACATCTCCACTGGGGTTTGAACCCAGGACCTTCGGGTTACAAGGCGAGCTCATGGACTGATCACCCACTAAGACAGAAATCAATAAACCAATAATTTCACCTTCTGCCAGTTTGTGATATTTATATGGCGCAACTGCCAACCAGTGTCATCGGTGAGTAACTCTCCTCTTATTACTTGACTTGGACCCTGATGAGCATAACTTTTAACCAGGACTCTAGATCTTTTCCTGAATACAGTCAGTCACTACTGACCATCAGATTAATTTTCAAGTGTTGCTTCGCAGGAATTTAATTAGTTAGAAGTCATGATCATCAGGGTCCAAGTCAGGTAAGGAGAGTTACTCACCGATGATACTAGTTGGCGGTTGCGCCATATATATCATGAATTAACAGAAGTTAGGATTCATGGGTTATTGGTTTCTGTCTTAGTAGGTGATCAGTCCATGAGCTCGCCTTGTAACCCAAAGGTCCTGGATTCAAACTACAGTTGGCGTGTACTACTGAATGTGTCCCAAACTAGGATGAGACAGCAGTCTAGTATTCCCAGGTTTTCCAACGTTTCTCTAACTCATGTCAATTCGTAATCAAGGCTGCTGCTCAACTGTACTTTGCTTTAATCACCTGTTTATGTATTTGAAGAATAATCTGTACTGACGTTCACTTTTGAATGACTTTCAACCTACTGCTTGGTTGATTATGAAGGAACAAATAAATGGATGACTGGAGCATGTTGCAGACAGAACAAAATTTCATTGAATGACATATTGTATATTATTGTCTTACTTGAAGGTTCTGTATATGGAGTAGATAAAATCAAGCCGAAAATCCTTTACTGTATTTTAAAATATTATTCAAAATAAAGCTATTATCATTATTATATTAAAATATTTGATTATGCTGTTCAAAAGATACATCTTAGTTACTTGTGGGTAGTATTTGTGATTTTCGAAATCAAATGAAATGCGTCGGTGGCACAGTGGTTAGGACTCTCGCCGACCATGCACATGGTCCGGGGTTCGATCCCCTGCCGGCGCACACCCGATATCTATGGTATGCCTGAATTTGGGCAACCGATATCCATGCTGAAAATTCCATACTTGTACTGAAAATACGGTGTGGAATCAAGCTGTAAATCAAAAAAAAAATAAATAAATAAAAAGTTATGGACCTAGATTGCCTATCTGTCAGTTCATCTAACACCAAACAAAATAAATTAACTGTAACTTTATGTTACTTAACTTATTCTTGATAAGTGGATTCTAATTGACTTTAGGAGTAGATACAATTTGGAAGCAAACTTGTATGCATAATGCTATCTCACAAAGTTTACTGGTTAAAATTTAGTAGTAAAGTTATTCAATAATTGAACTGAATGTGTCTTCAAGACTGTATTGGAGACAGTTGGTGGTATTGCTCAAAGTCGTTCTCAATGGCTCAGATGCGTTCACTCCAATAAGATTTTATTGTTCTTCCGTACTACTATTCTTTTTACCTCATATTTCCGTTTATTATCTCTCTTTTGAATCTCTCACTACTCTCTTCTCTGACTTTGTATGCTACAAGAAGGGAGTGTGGTAACTCGAACTGCTGCACATCTGTGCAAAGTTCTACGTTGAGACCAGTCAGTTTGTTAGTCAAGACTGTGTATACACTCCATTAATGAAAAGCATCAAGAAAGATGTTTACTTAAAAATAATAGTTGATGGTTTAATGATAGAGTACTCGCCAACTACTCATCTTGTCCGGTAATCCATCCCCGGCCGGCGCATACTTAAACCTCGCCTACCTGATAGTAAGCCTGGTAAAATAAGGAAGGTTGAGAGTGAGGTTAACAACCCAACCCTCAAAAAAATAAACATCCGTGCAACTAAAACTGCAAAGCTGAAACTATAAGCCTTATGTTCCACTGGGAATGCAAAGGTATTAAAAAGGAGGTTTCATTTAATAAATTATTACGGTAGTATCAATTCAAACAACATTCTGATATTTTAAAATCCAATGGTAATAAAAATCTGTACAAAGTTCAGACGTATATCAATGTCTGTTCTTTAAAAGATTACATCAATGACTGATTAACTGTTATTCTTTCTTTTTAAACTTTAGATGCTGAACTTTATATTCACGAATACATTGAGTGACTAGAAGGGATCAAAGATCAATTTTTTTAAATAACTTTCTGTAGAGTGTTACCAGTTTAAATATTCTATGAAAATACATAATGATTTATATCACAAAATCTTGAATAATCATGAGATGGAAGCATGTTTAGTATTGCTGTGTACTCTCAGCTGGATGATTTAATAAGAGTTCAGTTACAGATCGTTTTAATTCACCTTTAGATTTAACATGGTCAAGAAATCATCACTTAGAAGTTTTAATGAATGACTAGAAGTGAGCTGGTGGCTTAAAACGTTATAATAGAAATAAATAAAGGAAATTTAAACAAGATTGTGACTTCAAACTGGGTGGAATTCAAGAGTACAGCAAGAGAATGAAGAGGTTGTCTCCAAAGCTAATAATTCTCTATTTATATAAAACGCTTTTATCCAGTGAATACTACGTATTTTATAAATTAAACAGTTATGCGACAGAAATTACTTGAGATGTTCAAAATATTGGTAATCTCTAAACCCAAATAAATACTGAATTGTGTATGCATGTTCACTAGCGTCAAGCATTGTATATAATGGTATTGTCTTGTGAGACTAAAATAAACGGATATTTTATCAAATTTCTATTTTTTCCAAGAAATCATTATTCCTTTTTAATTGGGTATTCATTGACAGTTCCACACCAGTTTTTTTCATTCTTTTATGTTCCCAGTGGAACATAGGGCTTCGGTAGCAGTGGTGTTTATTTTTATGGGATGGGGTTGCCTCACCCCCAACCTTTCTTCTTTACCGGTCTTATTACTGGTTTAGTGAGGTAAAGGAGTATGTCGGCCAGGGGTCAAACGCCGGGCTACATGAAGTGTGGTTGGCGAGCATTCTACCACTGTGCCACCGATGCATTCTTCACCAATATCAAAATATAAATTTACTGACTCAGGAAGACGAAACTGAGAAGCAATCATCCAAATTAGATTCTTTTTTTAGTGCGCATGGAAGTGAGGAAACATTTATCTGATCAACTGAATAATATCTGACGTTAAAAATGATTTAAAATATCACTTTTTATAATAATTTCATTGTATGAATTCGCCTTCTATAAGCTAATACTTATTTCTCAAGTAAATTCACTGACTGACATCAGTTAGATAACCTTTGAAAGTCAGGGAGCACTGGACAGCTATTTCATCCTAGTTTGACATCTTTTAGCAGTATGCAGACAGGAACCCACCAAGCATCAAACACAGGATCTTCATGTTCTAAAGAGGACCTGTCGACCATTCATCCATTGGACGGAAACCAATGGCCTATGAATTCTAACTTCCGTCAATTCATAATTTTGTTGTTTTCTCTGGATTCAGTTACATACTGCTTTATGGTCTGACAGCATTACACCTTTTGATAACATTCTAAGGAATACACCTTATCCATAGATGTCAGCCATTGCTTAAGTTGAAGGTGTGATTACGAGCCGAAATAGCAGAATTATCGGTACCACTGAGTGCTGGTGAAGAGTCTCAAACTGGGATGAAACAGCTGTCCAGTTCCACACTGCTTCTCCACTAGTTCTGTAGCTGACATCAATGTGATCAACTTATTAAAACAAATATAATCCTTAAAAACCAACTATAGAAAATTAATCTGATGCTCGCTAGTGGCCTAAAACAGGACAGAGTTTCCTGCAGTTTAAGTGGGAAGTCGTGACCAGTGAAGTTAATCCAGTCAAGTGTGAGAATGGATGTCCCACCGATGACATTGGTTAGTGGTCGCGCTAAATGCATCACGAATTGGTAGGAGTTAGAAATCATGGACTGGCCATTGAATCGGGTCTTAGTGGCTGAATGGCATACCAGCTTACTAGCCTTGTAACCCGAAGGTCCTGGGTTCAAACCATGTTGTTGGGTGCGTATTGACGATGATTCCCAAACTGGGATGGGGGGTGAACATCTGTTCATCACTCCTTGCTGATTTTCAATGGTTCTCTAACTGATATAAATCCATGGTCAAATCAAATCCCTACAAACCAACACTTTATAAGTTGAAATCGACAACTTAGTGTTTATATTACTCTTTTTGAGTTTATACATTTTGTTTTGAACTTCGGGTTGAAAGTATTTTATTTGTTCTACTAAATTTTCTTATTTGACTTTTAAAACACAAGAGACTATATTTCTTAAAATGTGATTCGTACTGTTATTGCATAGTTTGTCATTTTGTAGATATATGACTGTGAGCGTTAATTGTATTTTGGATAACAAACTACTGTTTTCCTACTTTAGGTCTGTTGGAGTTCTTACCTATTATCTACTCACTGGCATCTCACCGTTTCTTGGTGAAGATAAAATGATTACTATGCAAAATATAACTCATGCAACAATTACATATCCAGATGAACTATTTAAGCATCGTTCATCAAATTCAATTGATTTTATTCAACATCTTCTTCAAAGATCACCAAAGTGAGTTGAACATTTTATCATTCTAATACATATATATATCAGTGATTTAACTGAATCGGTAGTTCAAGTGGTTGGAGTTCTGTTGTCAGTCGATGGGCTCTTGGACCTCTCTTAGCCGGTAGTGACCTCGGTAAAGAGAGATGTTTGGGCTTGAAGGTAGCAACCTGATTCTGTTAACAAATTACCGCTACTGAAACTTCGAGGCTTGGGCTAACAGCTCTGTGTCCCAGTCGAAATGCAAAGGAGTTTGAAAAATAACCTAATTATATGATGACGATATACTTGAGATGGAGATTTCTGTGATAATACCATCCATCCTCAATACAGTTCTCTTTGAAGCTTCACTAAAAGTGAAATCTTATGGAGTTGACTTATTCCTTCTACATATTCAGTAGGCTGTAACATACTTCTGTATCATATTTAATAATCGCCCATATTATTATGTCTACAGGTTGGACTGTAACAAAACCCAAGAGGTTTCTTTCCTATGTGTCTTGAGTATGAAGCTTCCAACTTTTTTGTTAACATTGAAACGGTAAAAGCATCATTCTAGAGATTTTGAGCTGAATAGGCATTTTTGCGTGATAAATTTTCATAAAAGACTTTATTCGCTACTCAATTCCTATTTGATCTTTTATAAATTTCAAGACAAAACAATGAGTTGGTTGTTTTCAATAATTCGGGAGTAAGCTACATAACTTTTAACTTGTTCGACATATGCTTTTAATCATGAGCTGACATCGCTTTGTAGCCAGAAGTTCCTGGGTTCGAACCCTGGCGGTGGGTGCGTACTGCTGAAGAGCCCCGATCTAGGTTGACGAAACAACTGGCTGTCCAGTACTCTCAGGTTTTCCAATGGTTCTCTAACCGATTTCAGCTCATGATGAAATCCTTTAACCAATCAGTCAAATCCCTACAAACCAATACTTGAATATCGATGAGATGCTCACTAGCGACTGGTCCTATTCAGTTTGGTAGATACCTGAGTTCTAGTGGGAAGCCGTGACCAGTAGGGTGCAGCAGGTTGAGTGTGAGGACAAATACTCGCCGAAAACATAGGCTAGCTGTCACGCTATCTCATGAATTATCAGAAGTAAAAATTCATGGCCCACCGGATCGGGTTCCAGTGGCTTAATGGACTACGAGCTAGCTCGCCTTTTAACCAGAAGGTCCTCGATTCGGACCTCAGTGGGTGCCTACTGATGAATAGTCCCAAATTACGACGAATCAGCTCACTTCCCAGTACCTCCAGGTGGTTTTCCAGAGGTTCTCTAACTGATGTCAACTCATGATGAAATCCTGTAACCAATTAATCACATCCTTACCGACCAATGCTTGAATATACTGTTAAGTTTTCACAGCTGAATGGGTATTCACAATGGCATAATACCTGACTTTCGACTAAATGCTAGCAGTTATATTGCTTAGGTATACAACTCCCTGTATGTCGATTTCAAAATGTTTAATACTAAAAACAGTCCACTGGTTTGTAGTACACACTGACTAAAGAAACATTAAACAAGTGAATTAATCAGCATTTGGAAGGTAAACTCCTCTGGTGACTATTTGTTGAAATTGTATATATACTACTGAAATCCTAATGAAATAGCCTATTATATTCCTTAGGCTTTTCAGATTATTTATTCATCAGAATAAATCAGTACTTTTCATTTTTAAATAATAAACGAAGCAAATCAAAACTGTACACTATTAATCCATGTGTGCACAAACCAGGAGAATGTGTTTTTGTCAATAATAATTAATCAAATTAGGTTAAAGGTTGTAGTACACTTTCTGTGCTTTGTATATCTACAAGTAATGCTAGGTGGTCAGGTTAGTTAATGTGAATAAGTGTGAGATATTATATAATTGCCGTTCACTCAGTACTATATTAAAGTGTGTACTTTTACAACAGATTTTAATTATGATTGATAACAATAACAGATTAACTAGGTAGGATATACAACTTAGGTTAATGTATTGCTGGGGTCTTTCACTTTAATGAAGACATAATTCTTATTTTTTGGCTGGCAGAATACTCAAAATTACTTCTACTTTGGTCTATTTATTACACAGCCTAGGAAAATTTTTACTAATCACCTTAAATTGTAATTTTTGCAAATATCTAACAACACTCCTTCTTCTTCTCCTTCCTGACTGCATGAAAAATATGCTCATATCACTCACATATTGGTCCAGTTGAAAGCATTTCCTATTTTAAGAATATCAAGAAACATCTCATACTGTGAAAATCTCAGAAAAATTAAATGTTGTGTAATCAGGCGGAACTTTTAAACTAATTTTGTATTTTAATTTATTCTTCATCTAAAAGGCAATAGAGTCGATATTTATTTTGACTTTAGGCGATAATAAATGATGTTAGTTAAATGATAAGTTTCATATTCATTTTAACCAATGACTTGAAGTCATTATCCCTATTTCTCCCAGATAAACAGCAACTAATGATGTCCTTATTGTTCTGTTCCAAGTCACCAAGACGACTACGATTTTGAAAAGACTGTTTAACGAAATAAGCATAATTTTAGTCTATTTCAGGGGTTGGTGACCAGCAATGGAATCCAGAATGTACATTTCCTCCTCTTAGGGACTCGTCCCAGTAGGTTATAATGCTTCTCGGTGATAAACATCCTGGAGTCTACTGTCAGTCAACACTAACTAAAAAGAAATCATATTAATCTTCAAACAGTGTCAAAGAGTTCATACTAAGAGTCGACATGTCAGCAAAGATTAAGACTTTTGGTCTAACGTAATCAACCAACAGGGGACTGAAATTAGCTAGGACAATAGTAACTTAAAGTCAATGTTTACTTTTCCAAATAGGAAGAATTGAGCATCCTGGATTCCACAGTTAGTCACCACCAGTGACAACTAATGTCTGATAAATCAATCTGACATTTAGTTTATAAACAAATCCCTCTTTGTTTAATATACCTCCGCATTCCATTTAAAGTTATTTAACTGCCGTAAACTAGGCTTATGGTTGAAGATAGATCAGTTGTGAGTTGAAGAAGTGTTAGATAAGCAAACTATCTTAAAACTAGTACAGTCAGTCCAATATATGAATACAATATTTTAAAGTTTATTTTCAAACTAATGATTATAATAATGAGACTACCCAAATCCCTTGGCATGTCTTAGTCTACAATTTGATATCAACAACAGTAACAGCCACAACGACAACAACAGACAACAATCAGCATAAATGGGAGAAATCTGAAAGAAGCAACCTCCTTTACCTACCTACCTGGGAAGCATCGTTTCAACTACAGGCGGACGGAACTGATGAGGATATCAAGGCGAGGATCGGGAAAGCAAGGCAAGCTTTCATTTCTCTCAAGTTTGTGTGGAGGTCAACAGCACTCAGCATGAAGAAAAATAAGATCCGGATTTCCAACTCCACTGTAAAGTCAGTGCTACTATACGGATCAGAGACTTGGCGCGTAATGGAGGGCACTTCAAACAAGCTACAGACCTTCATCAACGGCTATCTTCACTCAGTACTACTCAAGATCAGATGACCAGCCAGAAAATATCAGCAACAGGGATCTCTGGGAGCGAACCAACCCAGCAGGAACCGATTGTGGAACAAAGATGCAGGAAGAAATGGAGATGGATTGGCCATACTCTGAGAAAACAAGCCATCAAGTGAAATCACACGCCAGGCCATCACTAGAGTGGAACCCGACCGAATGGGAAGCGGCGAGTTGGTCGTCAGTGAGAAGGTGACATGTAGGAGGTCATGTGAAGGGGAGATGAAAGCATGTGGGCAGACGTAGAGCCTGGTGAAAACTTTAGCGGAGAACCAAACGCAATGGAGACGTGTGGCTGAAGCCCTTTTTTCCTCTAGGCATTAAAGGAAACAATAATAATAACAAACAATCACTGGTCAGTTCTTCTTCCTTATGAATAAAGCACTGATCACAAACAGCTTATTTGTAAAAGTGTTTGATTGAGACCTCATAATAACAAAAAGATTTTTGGTAATTATTAACTGTTTGGATTTTATATGTTTACGATTGATCTAACTCTGAAAATTGGACACCATTAAATCACAAAGAATAAAAGCAAAAGTATTCAAAATGGGTGCAATAAAAACCTTTGTAGTCGATACTACTTATTAGATTATTCAGTAGTTGTTGTAATCCAGATTCTCTTACATTCATTTATTAGTATTTTATTCCTCTTACGTTCCGAGCGGAACTCAGGGCTTCAAGCTTCGGCTTTGAAGTTTCAATAGCAGTGATGTTTTTGCGGGATGAGGTTGCTAGCCCCAAGTCCAACCTTCCCTCTCGATCAGAGTTACAACCGACTAGGTGAGGTGGAAGTGTTTGCCGGCCTGGAATCGAACCTTGAACCACATGCATAGTTGGCGAGCATCCTACTGCTGAACCACCGATGCTAAATTTTCTTACAACTAGTCCATAAAGAAAACTTAAATATATTTTCTAAAAGTCTTTTTTTATGTAACTACTATGATTCGTGTGAATTAGCGTTAATGCATTCAAATCCAATTATTTGCGAAAAATCATATCGAACTAAACTTGTCTATCTAATGTCCATGGTGCAACCATGATTTCCGACATTCGATTACTTTTTTAAAAATTCTATCTTCCAAGAATATTTCAGCTGAAGTATTACTCTATGAAAAGAAGAATAAATAATTCTTTCTATTCTTCTATGATACGTTTATAGTTTATAAATGTCTATATTATCATTAACCCTCTGAGCAGTGTATGCTGCACAAAGGAATTGAGGATTGGCAGAAGTTAGAATTCATGGGCCATTGGGTCGGTTCCCAGTGGCCTTATGGTCTACCAGCTCGCTAGCATTGTAATCAGAAGGTTCTGGATTTGAGCCATTGCGGTGGGTGCGCACTGATGAAGAGCATCAAATGAGGACGAAACAGCTGTCCAGTACTCCCTGCAGGTTTTCCAATGGTTCTCTTACTGATGTCAGCTCATGATGAAGTCCTGTAACTAATTGAGGAGGTATTTTACACCCTGACTCCATTGGACATTCCTCTCAGCAATAGGATTCTGATTCTCTTGCTCGTATATTTTTTCTAACCAGAAAAATTCATTTTGTGATTACTTATACATGACAAGTTTTGTTGTCTTTTCCAGAGGACAATAAACGAAGTCGGAAAGTACGAGGGTAGGCAGGTAGATTAATTTAAGTGTAGTACTTGGGCACTGTGGTAGAATGTAATTCCTTATTGGATAAATTTATTTTAAATGTCATACAGTGCTGCAGTATTAACAATTGCAACAGAATTATCAGTAAGCTAACTATCATCAGACATAAGACTGAACAACTGAAGTCGAAAATGAAAATTGTCGTTCATTACAAGGATTATGAAATGTTACTCGAAACATCGAAAAATTCAAGCTCATCTGCATTTAATAAATCCGAAAATATTCAAATTAAAAAGTCCAACAGAAAGAATGGAAGAAGTATATCCTGCTAAAGAAAAAGGATTCACAATAATGAAATACCGTCAACTATCGATAAAACAAAAGTGGGTAATTAACCTCCCAACAAGAGCCTTAAGTTCTAATGAAATAAAAGTACTTGAAAAAGGATTAAACTTCACTGTAGTTGTTAATAGACTGAAACCTGAAGATTTCATTCCTAGTATTGAAGTAGCATTATGGGGAAAGACAAAACCACTGTAAAACAAGTCAGAGCACAATATGCCTTGACACTGAAACACCAGAAGAAAAGACGAAACAACTTATCACTAAAACCGAAATAGCAACTCTAAAAAGCTTGAAAACTAACAGAAACATAGTCATCGCAAAAAAGGCAAGTAAATTGTCAATCACGCTGTCATGGTGTCAGTGTGTTCAATGCATATGTATTTATAAATAACGGTGTGGTTGTGTTCTCTCGGTTAGACGGTTCAACTGCTAAGATTTCACCGTCTCTCTAGACACCACTTTCGGTACTAAGCTTAAAATGAAGAGAGCTTTTAGAATTCTGCATGAGCTGAATAGCCGCCTCTTATGATGACCTCAGGCGAGTTTTCTTACTCAACTGTTCATTGGTATTGATAATGAATATTTTGTTTACTTGGTAGTTGAACTTTTATCCACATGACTTCCTTTCAATTATTAGTGTGTCTAGGGAGATTCCCTGACATTTTTTGGCGTTTCGTTTGTTTAAGATTTATGCATTCTCCTATTCAAAATGATGTCCGTAACTGTCTACATGCATCGATATGAGGGAATGTTCATTAAGTCTTTTTTTAAGTAGTAATAATAATAGCTTTATTCGGAAACAGTACTTTAGGTACAAATATGGAATTTTCAGCGTGTAGTAGTACAGTATTGTATCTAATTTTCTCATTAGAAGAGCATTAATTAAAACAGGGCATTGACATTAATAATATTCTTGCATACGAAATGAATTTAAAATTAAATCAAGTGAAAATATTAACAACAATGTAACAATGAGAACCAAAAAATGCCGTTTACTTACAGTTTCTCAGTAAGTTGATAACTTCCCACCTTACACTTTTCTTATCACATAAAATTTGTTGTAAATAAGGTAATGTAGAGTTTTTGTACTTAGCCATCCGAGCATACAGTCTTCTATAATTGCTTCTAGTTCTACCCGATGAGATGGAAGGAGAGAGTTGTGTGTGTGTGGAGAGGATGTTCAAAGTCTGACAGGATAATATTTGCTAATTTCTTACAGGAATCCAGATGTCTATCTATAATAGTATTAACGAGTTGGTTTGGCAACACTACACTCGCCCTACTGACGGCTTTTAGTGACCTACGCAGTATAACATAGTCTTTCTTAGGTAGCCCGGTAAAGATTGAGGGGGGCACAATAAAGAAGTATAGATAGAATAGAAGAATTAACAAAGCCTAACAGTAGAGACAGAATGATACCAGATTGTCTTGACATCCTTAAGAAGGACATTAGACGAAATATCTTTCTGGAAACTAACATGACTTGGAAAGACCAGGAAAGATTAGAGGAAATACACAGTCCTAGGTATTTAGCATTCGATTTGATTTTAACTCCATTGCCATCTATGATAGTGAAACCAGGCGAACTAACCAGTTCACGCAAGTCGCGATTGAATCTGAAAGTGAAATTAACCAACTGACATTTACAGGGATGAAGACCACTGACTAATTTCTGATAAAAAGTTATTCATATTGAAACAGTCTAACTAAGAAGTAACCGCCAGCATAGAAACAGTCAGATCATTGGCATACTTAACAAAATTAGCTTCGTTAAAATGCAACAAGTCATGTAAGAAAAAGAAGGAAAATAGAAAAGGAGAAAGAACAGCACCAGCTGAGAAACACCAGCTAAAGTAAGTGAAGCACTGGAGTGCTTCCTATTGTAAACAGTGTACTGCTTGCATCCTATCAGAAAAATAGGTGTACAACCACTTGTTAAGCTAACACTGTGTCTTCTAGCGATTCGTAACTGATCATTTCCTGAGTCGTAGATTTCTTCCGTATTGAATAATTTCGGACATAACTAGTCATTTTCGCTCTTCAGTGCTACAATTAAACGTTGTTATTTTCCGTATTTTGACTTTTGACTTCATTATTCTAGACAATTTTGTTCCAGAATTTCATGTCTTTGTCGTGTTGTTTTCCACAACGTAATGACTAGTCGCTTGTTTAAATTAACTACTTTATATTATTAGATAAACAAAGTATATATATACACAGTGTAGATGGGTAGGTAGAAAAGTATTTCATAGGAAGAAAATCAGAGTTAGTTTCATTCCAAAATCAATTTTTTTTTCTCCTTTTACATTCTTCTATTCTAACTAAACGAAAAGGGCAGTAGAAAAAGAATATGTTTATAGTTATCATAGAGTGCCTTTATCATGTCCAGTCCAGTCTAGTCTAGTTGTCATATACGAAAGAATGTATTCTCGTTTCTGTTTATAAGGATGAATGATTGCTACCGGGTTTGTGTGCTAGAGTGAATGATTCATCCAAAGTTATTTGTCATTTAAAAATTCTTTCCTTTCTGATTTCCTTTTAACTTTCTACTTTTATTCATCTCGATAGTTATTTGGCTATATGTTTAGAAATCGTAAAAGTATAAATTCCAGTGAAGCAGTTAAATATTGACTTTTATTTCATTAAAATTAGATAAAGTACTTTTTTTATTCCTTCACGTTCCTAGTGAAACATAGGGCTTCAAGCTAGAGGCCTGAAGCTTCTGTAGCAGTGTTTATTTTACAGGATGGGGTTGCTAGCCTCATGCCCAACCTTTCCTCATTACCAGTCTTATTATTGACTTAGCGAGGTAAAGGAGTGCGCCGGCCGAGGATCGAACCCCGGACCATGTGCATGGTCGGCGAGTGTCCTAACCGCTATGCCACCGACGCGGTACTTTTTGTTAGGTTTCTAATATTTTTACGAGTATGACCACCGACTGATATCAGTTAGAGAACCATTGAAAACCAGCAAGGAGTACTGGACAGCTGCTCCCCCCATCCTGATTTGGAAGTCATCGGCAGTATACACCCACCAGCAGGGTTAGAACCCAGGACCTTCCGGTTACAAGGCAAGCTAGCTCGTATACCATTCAGCCACTGAGACCTGACAAAGCGACCAGTCCATGAATTCTAACTTCTACTAATTCATGATTTAATGCGACCACCAACCAATGTCATCGGAGGGAAATCTACCCTCACTCTTGACTGGGTGGACCTCACTGGTCATGACTTCTCACTAGAACTGCAGGAAACTCTGTCCTGTAGCAAGTCACTAACTGATATCAATCTGTGGTCATACTCGTAAAAACGAATCTAATCCTTACAAACCAACCCTTGAAAATTTTAATATTTCATTCTGATTCAATTAGGAATAAACAATAAGAATTCTTCAAAAAGTGTTCATGTCCTAGTTGGTGTGTGTGTACTGTAGGTTGAATGTAGTCAAGTAAACTTGGAGAGATTCAAAAGATGCACTGGATGCATAACTCCGCCAACCTGGAACAAGCTAAATGCAAGAAAAGAAAACCATATGGTCATCAGATTTTCAGTGATGTGCACCGTAATCGAACAGAGCATAGAATGGGAGTTAAATGTTTACCTCAGCTTCATTGATTTTGAAAACGCCTTCAACAGCATTGACCGCGAAATAATTTGGAAACTACTTCAACACTACAGACTTTCCCTGAGCGTTTATCAAACTCAATCAACAACTATATGACAATGACAAGTGTTAAGTGAACCACAGTGGAGAATTCAACGAAGCCTTCAAAGTAAAAACAGGAGTAAGACAAGACTATCTACAATCACTGATGATATTCTTGATTAAGGTAGACCGGATTATGTTAATATATGCACCAGATTGCAGAGAGGGAGAGAAAGACAAGACAGGAATACTCTGGACTGCTAAGAAGTCTCTACAAGATATGTACCAACAAGTTGGCTGAAGTAGCAAAAACAGGACTTCAAATGAACACAGAGAAGACGGAGGTAATGAAGATAACTAACCAACAAGCACCAGTTAATATCAGTGGAATAGTTTCACCTGCAAGTTACACCGACAAGGATGTCAAAAACAGAATCGCAAAGACAAGACAAAACTTCATCACTCTGAAATCAGTTCAGAAATCCTTTTCACTCAGCATAAAGAACAAAATTCAGATAATAAGCACCAGTGTTAAGTCAGTTTTCCTAATTGGCTTAGATATTTGGTGCATCACAGAAGGCATTTACAACAGTCAGCTACCGACTTTTTACTAACGGCTGTCTTTGTTGGCTCCATACTGAAGTTCAGACGCCCAAAATGGAAAAGATGCCACGAAAGACTCCGATAGAGAAGTAGTCAGGAACCTATTACTCAACAAATATGCCGAAGGAAATAGAGATGGATCGGTAAAACGCTGAGGTGGTCGTTGAGTGAAATCACACGCCAGAACCTGGAGGGGAACCCGAGAATGAAACGACTGGAGATTGTGTGATGTGGGGATGACAGCTTAAGGGCAGTCTTGGAGATAGCTAATGAAGACGTAAGTACACCAACCCCTCACTACTTTATCCTGTTCCCAGCGGTCATTTTTAGTTGACTCCATGACTGCTTACAGGCTGTCATCTCTTCCTCACAAGATCTCCTCCGTATCGTCCTCGGATGCTCAACTCTTCTTTTCCCATTCGCGTTCCACTCAATGATCTGGCACGTGATGTCACTTAACGGTGTCCTCAGTGTATGTGAAATAATTTGAATGATCACTGTATTCGAACTTTAATCACATATCGGACTACGTGCCTTTTGGTGCAGTCAGATACCCTTCTCATGTTAAATCCAACTGTATATACAAATTTACGTGTATCTGTAGTAGCGGTTACACTGGGAAAGGAGAATGGAGGGCACATCTCCGATTTTCTGAACATGTACCGAGAAGCCTGAGTCTCAAGGGGACAAATGTTTACAATTGTGCCATTACCAGGTATCTCCTTGGTACGGGTACCATGAGGTGGAAATCGCGAAATCCTTTAAAATTATCAATCGACAAGAAAGCTCAGTTCTCCTCAAGTTTACCGAAGCAATCTCAATCAAACGCTTGAAACCCGATTCATGTGTTCAGAAAGAAGCAGTTCTCAATCTTTCCTGACCCCGCCCTGGTAACTGGATGTCTTTATTGTCTCCCTCTTTCATTTGATTGCGCGGTCTTTGGCTTTAACCTCCCTCCCCTTCCCATTTAATGTAATTTTGCTTGTCTCTTGTCTCTACGATTTGAGTTGAAATCAGTACATTGTTACCCAATTTATTAGTCACTTATCATCTTACGCATCTCTCCCGTCTTTATTACACAACTCCTTTACCATTGTATGCATACATTTACTTTGTTTAAACTTGAACTCCCTGTGCAAAAACTATATAAGTGTCGTTTTCTGAGCACTGTTCGCTAATTACGGAACCTCCTGTCAACTGACATCATGTAAAATTTGAAAGTATGTTAAAACTATCCTGTACATGAACTTAATAATTATAATCTGTTGAGGCTGTAAGCAGCTGATGAGAAGCCAACGAAATAAATGATGGTACCATATTATTCTGCCCAAACCACTATTGTTCTTGCTTTATTCACATTTATTATCATAATACTCAGCATAATGTGTACGCTGAGACATATTTTATTAGCTATTGCTAATGTATAGGCTTCTATTTGCATTCTGATTTCTCCCGGTTTTTTTTTACTAAATTCCTTTTATCTTTCTCTTTGTATTATAATTTCTACACATTCTTTTGCATTTTTTTTGTTCCCGTTTTCTAATTTGGCTCGCATGCACTATTTTCTTTTCTTCTTGTTCTTCTTCTGACGTGTAATATCTGAAATCCGCACATACAAGCACACAGAGGTCTATGGGATTCTAACGACTAAGAAATAAGACAAATAAAAATAAGTGAATAAATAAAAACACAGGAAATATGTAAATGCCGTTGCTTGTTTGTTTGTTCGCTTGTTTTTTTCAAATTTTATCTCCCAACTTTTTTGTTTACATCCTCTATACTACTTATTGATTTGTTTACCTTTTTTTATTACTACTTAGAAAAGGAAAGCCTGTATATTTTGTTTATTTATTTGTTATTATTATCATTATCCATAATTTTTGGCACAAATATTCCTTTTTCTCTAATACCAATATCACTCTCTTTGGTGGAAAATTCTCTCACAAAAGAGAATCGTCTGTGTAGATTGAAGCGCATACCGGAACTGCACTGAAACACAGTGAGTAAAGTTTGCGCGTATAAAGTGCGCATATAAAAATGCGCTTGAATTGAAATGATGAGTCAGAATTGATAAAAAAAGTAAATAAATAAATAAATAATAGAGATAATCAACAAATTTTCACTTCTTATCAGAGTTTATGTCAACTTCTGTCATCATTACAAACGGTTAGGTATATAAATTTTAGAAATATACATAATTTCATTCGGATATAATGTGATGTGCTTTGTAAATTGAAATAGATGAGAGTTGTGTGTGTTTTAAATGGGCTAATTTTAATTTTATACGCGGTAGAGGGTGTAACTTGATTGTGGTAAGATTTTTTTAACTTGTATTCAAGAAGTTGTGTATTAGCGAGATTCAAAGTTGACTAGTTTAGGTGTTATTGCAAAAGTGAGGCTTTCTTTCAATTGTTCAACTGTTATCACTTTATACATGATTGTTTTTATTGAATAGGGCTAAACAATTTTCAGTACTATTATTCATAAATAGTCTAAGTTTTTGATTGGATACTGGTTAGTAAGTAGTGTCAATTGTCTAGTCCTTTGTTTGCTTTCTGCAGACTGAATTCTGTCAGTCAAGTGGCCACCAAACTAGGTGGCTCACCATCACATTGCACTGCGAGTGGTTGATATTAGAGGGTTGGAGGCAGTCCGCAGAAGACCTTGGACGTACTGGAGGTCAGTCGATCAGCGGTAATGTCTCCGACTGCAGCACTGAGTGCCCCGGGTTAGAATCTTATAAGGGATATGAGTTCCTTTCAGATTGCATATACGCCTTGCTAACTGATAAGTGCCAACAAGCACAAGATCTAGGTCAAAGACTTCCTTCTGTTTGCTTGCAACCATCTTATAGCATAAATCTATTAGTAACGTACATAGAAATCACTACAGTTTCAATTCAGTGATGTATCTGTCGATTCACAACAACTCTGTTACTAGTGAAGATACTGCAGCTGGTCAAGTTGAAAATAATAATTCCACTCAATGACCGACTCAGTAATCTTCAACCAGCCAATCAGAGTAAATCAGGCTACCTTTAGCTAAAAAATATGTTAAGAGAAGCATAATAATATCAAATAGATTCCTTATGTTGAAATTTTGCAAGAACTTTTCTCAGTTCCTCACAGATGTGACATCATTAACTCGAATCACAGTCTTTCAAGGGAAGGGGGGAGGGATATCGAATTAGAGTTAAAATAGATATAAGATTAAGAATTATTTGTTACAGTTTAGCTCAAAGCACTTATTCGGATGATATAATTTCCTTAAGTCATGGACAGTATTCACAATATCAATAATAAACTCAGTTTGTTCCTCATCATTACCTATACAATCCCTAACTGGTCGTCCAATAGTTGGCTTGGACCAGCATTCTTCAATTTCGCCGACTTTCCCTTCGGCCTTGTTAACAGATGTGCTAAATACCTACTGTTTCATTTTAAGAGACCTGTAATCGACTGACAGTATTAGGGATTAACGTTAACTTTGATGTAAAACCCCTCTGGTTCAAATTATCATAAAGATCTGTTAACAAGGAAAAACGAAGTAGGATAAAATTTAGGTGAAATACAAGAAAGTAAGAGAAGACGATGTCCGAATAAGTAGATATATAATTGTAAGATGTTAGTGAGTTTTAAGTATATAACTAAGAAATGCTCCTTAATTTATTTTTAATTATATTTCAGAATGTATACCCATTCCTTTTTACTCGTCTGTATAACTGAAGCATCTTATCTTCACAGCATCTTCTTGATTTCCTTCTATTTCTGTCCAGGTTGTACTCTCGTATCATTATACTCCTTTACACGATGTAACAACCTGATTGATATAATGCACCATCTTATGCCGCCTTGTTCCAGCGTAATGTTCACAGTCAAAAATCATTGCATTTCACATTTAGTTGTTATCTGTAGTCATCTATTCTATGAGAATAACGAAAAGTCTTGGTCTAACTATTCTCAGATCTTCATTACACTATTATTGCGTTGGTGGCACAACGGTTAGGACGCTCGCCCACCATGTTCATCGTCCGGGGTTCAATCCCCAGCCGAAAAACACCTGAAATCAATGGTTGACCTGCTAAATTTGGGCTACCGATATCACATGCTGAAAATTCCGTAGGTGCACCAAAATACTGTGTGGAATTAAGCTATAATTAAAAAAGATTCATTAAACAGAATATAACAGTTCCGTCTCCGCCAGCCACTCACGTGGTTTAGGGTTCGAGCCCAGGCTGGCAGTAATCCTGGTAAAAACAGAAGGTTGAGTATGTGAGGCAAGCAATCTCACCTCGTAAACTGTAAACACTACTGTTACTCTATCTTCAAAGCTCAAAGCTTGAAGCTTAGTATTCTATTGGGAATGTAAATGATTGAAATAAAAAAAATATAAGCTTATATATATTCTATAGTTGGTTTTTAAGGATTAGTTTTGTTTTAACGAGTTGATCACGGATTGATATCAGTTAGAGAACCATTGAAAACCACCAAGGAGTACTGAACAGCCAGCTGTTTCGTCAGCCTAGTTTGGGAATCATCGCCAGTACGCACCCACCGACACTGTTCGAACTCGTGACCTTCGGATTACAAGGCAAACAAGTGTACCATTCAGCCACTGGGACCCGATTCAATAACCAATCCATTAATTCTAACTTCTACCAATTCGTGATGCATTTAGCGTAACCACCAACCAATGTCATCGGTAGGACATCCATCCTCACACTTAACTGAATAGACCTCACTGGTCACGAAACACCTGTCTAGTACTGTCTGGTTTTCAATGGTTCTCTAACTGATATCAATCCGTAATCAACTCATAAAAACAAAACTAACCCTTACAAAGCAACTATAGAAAATTATTCTGATGCTCGCTAGTGACTTGCTACAGGGCACAGTTTCTTGCAGTTCTAGTGAGAAGTCCTGTCCAGTGAAGTCCATCCAGTCAAGTGTGAGGATGGATGTCCCACCGACAACATTGGTTGGTGGTCACGCTAAATCACAAATTGGTAGGAGCTGGAATTCATGGACTGGCTGAATGGTCTACTAGCTAGCTTGCCTTGTGATCCGAAGGTCACGGGTTTGGACCGCGTTGGTAAGTGCGTACTGCTGATGATTCTCAAACCAGGCTGACGAAATAGCTGGTTGTCCAGTAATTCTTGCTAGTTTTCAATGGTTTTCTAACTGATATCAATCCGTGATCAACTCGTATATGCATATATATATTTTACTTATCCAGCTTTTTGTTCATTTCACAAATTTATCACTTACACACAGTATATTGGCTTGTTATCAAATAATTTAGTTTTTCATAATACCTGATAGCCACCATATATATAGTCTTGATCACATCATCCTGTTGATAATAGATAATAGTGAGTGAATCATTGCACATTCAGTTGAACGGTGAATTGATTGACTGACGCACAGAGAAAGAAAGAGCGAAAAACGGAGAGACTCACTGTGCAAAGCAGACACAAAACAAAGCAGCATGCTTAAGCAACTGATATGTATATACAAATAAACACACATCAGCATAGAATAATTGCGTCCAAAAATTACTACACACTCATCTGTCCAAAAGTAGAGACAAATTCCTCCTCATACACTGATGCATATGCACACACATACCTCTACATTAATAATGATAATAGTGATGAGTGCTAGAGAGATAGAGGCAGTTTTGAAATAAATCACACCAGAAAGAATTTTAAGTAGAAGGCAAAAATAATATTTCTTTAAAAAAAAAGTTTCTTTTTCGACGCATTTGTTTTTCTCTTCTTTTTAACTAGCTTTTTTATTTTTTCTAAAGTTTTTGGCATAAAACTTGCAAATACAAAAGGAGAAACAATGACAAGAAATATAATCTGTGTGCGTTTAATCTTCTTTCTCTCGAATTCAATCGTTTTGAAGAAACCTAATTTATTTCTCTCCATTGTAGTGAAGTGATAAATAGAGTGTAGACGAAGCTTAAGACTGTAGGCTTTGTCTGTGAGTATGTGTGGTAGGGGGTATGTAAAATGATTTATGCTGTGATAGCATAATTGTGTCTTTCAACTATGGGATTTCTACTACTACCATGTAATTAAGTATTCAAAGATTAGAGAAAGAATCTCTGCTGATTTTGCTTCTTTTTTTTAAAGTTAGTGTTCTTTGTAAAACAAGTGTCAAAAATTTATTGTACTCATTTCTTTTATTGTTAAGTTTTAACTTTGTTTAGAATGGTGATCACTTTTCTTGTAGTAATAATGTATTGGGTAATAAATAATCTTTTCTTTTCTTTTTTCTACGCCAGATTATGAGAAAACCAGGCGTGATTTTCTTGTTAATAATGTACAAACTATCTGTTGAAATTTTCAAGTATTGCTTTTTGTAGGGATTTTGTTTAATTGGTTGGAGGATTTCATCATGAGCGGACATCACTCTATGTCATGAATTAGCAGGAGTTAAAATCCACAGTTCCCAGTGGCTTAGTGGTCTACGAACTCGCTAGCCTTGTAACTAGAAGGTTCTGGGTTCGAACCCTTGCGATAGGTGAGCACTGGTGAAGAGTCTCAGACTAGGACGAAGTAGCTGTGCAGTACGCCATGGAGGTTTTCGAATGGTTCTCTATCTTATTATTATAATTATATCCTTTAATTCCTAGAGGAACATAGGCCCTCAGCCGCCCGTCTCCATTGCGTTCGGTTCTCTGCCAGAGTCTTCTTCTGGCTCCAAGTCTGCCCATACGCTTTCATCTCTTCTTCGCATGACCTCCACCAAGTCACCCTTGGACGACTAACTCGCCGCTTCCCTTTCGGGTTCCACACGAGCGATGGCCTGACGTGTGATGTCACTTGATGGCTTCCTTCGAGTATGGCCAATCCATCTCCATTTCTTCCTGCCTATTTGTTGCACAATCGGTTCCTGGTTGGTTCGCTCATTGCCAGAGATCCCTCCCTGTTGCTGATCTTTTCTGGCCAGCTGATCTTGAGTATTGAGCGAAGACAACTAGCTGTTGATGAAGGTCTATAGTTTGTTTGAGATGCTTTTTATGACGCGCCAAGTCTCTGATCCGGTTCTCTATCTGTTGACAATTTATATCTGATACTAGTTAGTGATTATTGATCTTATCAGTTTGTTATTGTTGTTATCTGAGAATTTTTAAAAACCTGGAGTCCAGTTTGATGCAGACATGAAAGATGACGATGAGCTGAAAACCGAAAAAACCAACAACAACAACAACTGCGAAACTGTTTCTAGTGTATATTTCATTGAATAATCCAATGAAAAAGTGAATTAAATAGAAACACAAACAGAACTTCTAATTTGTGGCGTCTAAGAGCTCATAAATTTATATTTTGAATGTATATATACATAAAATTTGTTTGTCTGAAAACGAAGCTTCCTTTTTACTTTATTGTTAAGTTTTCTTGAGATAGACAGCCCTGACTAAGCAAAAATGTTAATAAATTTCAGGTAAAATACAAATACGTATAGTGGTAGAGTTGGAGTCATCATCCTCTTGATGTGTTCCACCAGGCAGTGTTCTACCTGCCTAATGAGTTTCGTAGTGAAAGGTGGAAATTCAGAGTCAGGCGATTTAGTTGCATATTTATTTGGTCATCATTTTCACACCAATCACTATTGTTTATGCCCAGTTATTATGCAAATGGTTTAACTGAAATTCTCTGCTAAACCTTATCACACAGCTGAATAAAGACGTCAGTGGTCCAATGATAGCATGTGCGTCGGTGGTACAGTGATTAGGACGCTCTTCGACCATATACATGGTCTAGGGTTCGATCCTCTGCCGACGCACATCTGATATCAATGGTCAGCCTGCAGAATTTGGGCTACCGATATCACATGCTGAGAATTCCATACTTGTACCGGAAATACGGTGTCGTTTCTAGCTATAATCAAAATTTTAAAAAATAATAAAATAAATATGGTCTGGGTTCGATTCCCGTCCAGCATATTGTTGATCTTACTTAGTTACTTACTAGCCAATAGTAACTTTGGAGAAGAGGGAAAGTTGAACGTGAGGCTAGTAATCTCGCCCTGTAATCAAACAACAACACTGCTACTCAAAGTTCTTCCACTCCTGATGCCCGGCAGTCGATTTTGAAGGTGAACAACGAAAAAATAGACTATAAAATATGACTTAAAAATAATATTTTGGAGGACTCTTATCATGTAATAAAAATTAGCTTCTGAAAAATAATTAACATTTCACCTCCAGACAAAAGTTGCCCTATCATGTTCAGGTAGTTGCAAGGTACTTAAAGTTAGTCAAATTGAAAATAAAATAGAAATTTCTAATTACAGGAAATTGCTAACCGATTTCTTAATCTTCAAGTGTCAATTAGTAGGAACGTGATGGATTTTCAAGTTTGATAACGGATTGATATTAGTTAGAGAAGCACTGGAAATCAGGAAGTACTGGGTAGCTATTTCTTCCGCGTGCCTCCTGTCTGGGACCCCTCAACAGTACGCACCTTTCACTCCACCAGGAATCGAACTCAGGACTTCCAGAATACGAGGTGACCTCATTGACTATTGGGCCACTTTGAAAGAATTCACTAACTTACAAATTATAACTTAAATCCTAACCATTATAAAAGAATAAGATAACATACTGATGAAACCAAACACTTTACGAAATATTCAGAAAGTCAGCTAATCAGACACTTGCGAAGTCATTGAAAATTCCTGAGTAATCAAATTATGATGAGCTTTAATCAAATGTGCTAACTTATTATGTGACTGGAATTCTCCTAAACAGAAGAGTGACATATTTAGTATCCCAGTGTGAGTCATCGAAATGAAGAGTTTCTTTCCAATGAAAAACTTAATTTCTTTTATTATTTTCCCGAATTCATTTTCTTTTCCAGACGACGTATGTCTGCAAGAGAATGCCTCAATCATCCTTGGCTTCAATCAATTCAAACCAACGCGAATGTGAAAGACATTCAATCAAATGAATTATTACAAAGTGGCAATTTCTCAGAGCTGTCATCTAGTGACAAATGTAACCTAAATCATCCATTGGAATTATGCTATGCAGAACCAATATTTGAACTAAGCGATGAATTGCTTTCTGCATTCTCTCTATCCTTCTTTACCCTAGAAACCCCTGTACATATTACCCCACGTGTAAATCCAATTGCTCAAAATATTATTATCAATTCATTGTCTGAAGTATATGCTAATCATCCCGAAGATATGAAGATGTACAGTTCAATGATTGTAGGATTAACAAATTTAATGTCTAATATTCATGCAAACAGATTATCTTCGCTAGACATTGAACCAGTCGTCAATCAGTATAGTTTAAATTTATCTAAAAATTTAATTAATGGACATTTTAATCTATTGAAGGTGTTATCGACAACAACAACAACAACAAGACCAACGACTGAGAAATCTTGTCCAGTTAACCGTGTTCATTATTATTATAATTACTGTAATTATAACTTGGCTATTAATACTAATGATAAGAATGATGATGATGATGGTGATAGTGATTCATCGACTGAAATGCTACCATTGATGCCCTTATCATCGACAATTATACCACCAACTGTTCAACTGCCAATTAAATATTTATCTAATTCTTTTACCAACTGTGATGCTGACAATTTATATGATGATGACATTTACGCCTCATCGAGTCTATTTGTCTTAAGGCTGATACAAGCCTATTCAATGTTATCTACAATATATGATTTAAATTATAATAACTTGCTTAGCTATGATTGTGATACATCTAACTATACTACTGACACTATTACTAGTAGTAGCAGTAATATAACCAATAATATTACATATAGTTTTAATAGTAATAATAACAATAATCGAGTCGGGAATAGTCATCCAATGTCAAACATTGATCCACTGCTGGCTGATTCTTTTCACTCATCATCAAATAAAATGACACAAACCAACAGAGAGGTCTCCGATGAAGACCTATTGTATGCAGGTGTAAAGAAAACGCCGATTAAAGTGTCTCAGTATACCATTGACACTTTACCGAAAGTGGATGAGTGTATTCTGCCAAGAATTGTTAAATCGCATATTTCTACAGTTTGTATACAACTGAAATCTCCTTCAGGACAATATAAAATTGTAATAAATCCATTGGAGAATAATAATAATAATCGATATAATCATTCATGGGAGAATTCATCTATTGATTTTTGTAAGTTATAGTCTCTTCTATATAATATTTACATGTCAAAGTAATTGTGCAGTGATATAAGGAGGGTTGTGTGCATGACAATAGTAGTAATGATAGCGTGAATGTTATGTAACTTGTGTAAACTGCATGCATAATTTCGGTTTCACTATAGCTCTGTAAACTACCTTTGATTACGGTCAGCTTAGCTTTGTAGTGAAAAGTGGAAACGCTATTAAAAGGTGATACTTTTTTTATGAAGAGCACCCACTGTTTTCCTCTGATTTCCAAATCCCAGTACAATGCGGTACGTAGGTAGATGTTGCGTGAAAAAGTAGTCTAGTATCGATTTATAACTGGGAGGCGTATAACCTTTTTTGTTTTGTTTATCTTTAATGTAAAGATGATTTAAGATCAGTGTGAGGGGACCTGATGACTCTATCAACCTAAATACTGAATTATAAACGTCCTTCGGCAAACTTTCGGCATTATTAACCTTAGATGAAGTAGTGATATGTTCTGTTTTAGTTTTAACAGTGGGGATTTTTTTTTATACGTACATGTCTTCTGTAAGTGCTTAGTTATTTAACAACATATTATAAAAATTTCAGAGAAATAATATCCGGATAGGGAAGTGAATCATCGGCGTGAACACGTAAAATAATAAAAATAATAATAATAGTATGGAATGCAATTAAAATTGAAATGTTCGTGATTATAATCGTAGTGAAATGTCGAATGCCAAAACATTTAATGTCATATATAGAATAATTCATAGGATGCATAGAACTTGGAAGGGATGTGAAATGATGGGATTAGCAGGCAAATCAAATAAGATATAAAATAAAAACGTTACGCAACACTGTGTGAGATTTGATAACATAGAATATAACATTTCAAGGCAAAGTTGATTTAGAATGGCAAGTGAGATAATACCGGGGACAGTAGCACTGGGTTACAGGGGGTTCGAATCTTAGAAGGGACATGGATCCCTTGCTGACTGGTGAGTGCCAACTGGCACGAAACCTAGGTCAAGCAAGGTTTCCTGCGGACTGCCTCCAACGATCTAATATCAACAATTCAAAGTCTACTGTGATGGCGAGCCACCTAGAATGGTGGCCACATCGCAAACCTGACTGATAGTATTCAGTCTGCACCAAAGGCAGGACTAGACACACATATTACACTACTTGCTTACTAGTGTCCAATCAAAAACACCAGGAACAATTCAGAATGCGAAGAGAAATAGTAACAGTTGACGTAATAAATGAAAAGCATATAAACTGAATAGACAAAACGAAAAAATTGGTAGAGCCAAAACAAGATTAGGGATTACCATACTTTAGTATAGAGGGATTAAGACCATGAAAGTTAGAGAGGTTGAACGAACTATTTCTGAATACAGACATATGGCTTTTCTGTTTCGATAGCCAAAGCTTCAGTAATACAGATGAGTTGAGTACTTAGTGATTTGGGCGAATTACTTTTCGCCTTGTAGATGACTTTGAAGTCGGAGGCTTTAGAGATAGTGTGATGATTATTAATCGGATGTCCAATGACTGCGCTTATTATTGCTCCACTTCCACCATGTAGGATAGTGTTCTTGCACCCTTTTGGACAAAACTCGAGTCAAACGACCGATATACCTAGCTCCACACGATTGGATGAGTTGATACTTATACTTATACTCTCTACGCTAAAGTTCTATGCATCCTATTAATTGTCATATATACGACATGAATTGTTTTGCCACTTGACATTTCACTGCGATTATAATCACGAACATTTTAATTATATTTCGTACTACTATTATTATTATTATTTTGCGTATTCACATCTATGATCAAAATTTCATCAAAGTCGAAGCCTTAGCAACGTCCATATCTAATCCAGCTTTCCTATCTTACTAACTAGTAATATATACTTCAAGACTTGTCTTTTATAAGTAATTTAGAAGTCTCATACGACTGTTAGTGCATTTCCAGTGATACGAAGTAGTTTTTTAAGTGAAAGCTTGATGTTTCTTCTGTGCTGCTGTGCATGCTTTTTCTTTTCATCAACTAGCATGAATTTTTTAGGCGATCATAGTTAATTTATTATTCTTTTTCTTGGAATGACAGTTAGCGGTTTTTCATTTTATTAGTGTATACTGTTTCTATACTTATGGTGTTATTTTCGAAATGAGTATACCGTAGAACATTATTGAATTAAAGTCTACTAAGTTCACCATAGTAATGAAGGAAATATCGCTGAAATGTGAAGTATTTACCAGTTTGACTCATCTTTCTTAACTCTATGAGTGGATAAAGCTACTCTCTAGTAAATCAGTTCACTTCCTAGATTTATTCCCGTTTATGAATTTGAATAAAGCAAGAATAACAGTGTGGTTTGTGCAGAATAATATGGTACCATCATTTATTTCGTTGACTAATAAATTGGATAACAATGTACTCATTTCAACTCAAATCATAGAAACAAGAGACAAGCAAAATTACAGTATACCAAAAGGGGGGATGGTGAGGTTAAAGCTGAAGACTGTGTGATCAAATGAAAAAGAGAGACAGACAGTGAAGACATCTAGATACCAGACAGGGCGGGTTTCAGTACTTCGAGGTGAAATATTCCATTAAATAGATCGTGTGTGTCTGACACATATTTCAAAACATCGTTAACAATGTAGGAGGTAAATATTTAGTAATCTTGAATTTTCATGGACTAGACATGGTTTTGAAACGTGAACGTCCCGATCTTAATTTAAGGGAGCATTTATCTTATTACGGACTGACAGTTTTAATGCCATTTTTTATGCAGTCCTACGTAAATACCTACGAATTAACCCAAAATAACATGGAGCACTTGTCTAATGTCTGCCGACTTCTGGTGACTTTCAGTTTGATACTCCAAAACAGTCATTACTACTTTATGTTTGTTTGTATTTCATGATTATTTATGCTATTGATTGGCGGTCAATACTAACGAAGTGGAACACCTGGGGTGTAGTTCAGTGGTAAAGCATCTAACTGCATAGTCAGAGATCTCCTGTTCAAATCTTAGTGTCCTTTTCACTTTTGAATTAACACACACACACACCTCCCTTATTTCCTGCAAACAATCTCAATCCATTCATTCACCACCTAGTGGTAGAATGCTCGGTAGCCACGGACGTGGACCAGGTTAGATTCTCAGTCTGCAGATTCCTATACTATCAAGTTTACTAGCCGGTAATAAGGGGAGAGGAGAGGGAAATGTTGGAGTTAGGCTGGCAATCCCACACGATAATAACAACACCAACGCTACTGAAAATTTAAACATCTTCATGCCCTATGTTCTACTCCGAACGCAAGGAATAAGTAGTGATAGAAATAACTCTTGTGTTTTTCCATTTAACTATTATTCTGGTGACTTAACTAGAGATGTTTATATTATAGAAAGAATTTGACTCAAACTGCGATATTATCACAACTTTTATAATATTACATATTCGGTATAATTGTCAGAAAGTCATGAAAGAAACAGAATACTGAACTTGAGAATTCTCAAAACTAGTGTTTCTCTCAATGTCAAAATGTTTGAGCAGAAAAACTAAAATCTTCACAAAACACTTCTAAATATTTTATATGAAAAAGGCGATAGACTTTTTCCAATAGGTGTGTTATTTTTGTTTTGAGTTTTATACTACTCACAAGTAGTAAGAGAACTTCTTTGAAAATGTCCATGAGTATGCTAAAGAAGTGTTTTCTTTTCACTTATATCCTTATCAATGGGTCCACGCTAGTCTACAACCGTAAACCTATCTAGTAACAACAGATTAGTTTATAAAAGTTTCGTAATGTTAAGATATATATACACTGGAATACATCTGAGGAAATTATCAAATCTGAAACCAGTTATTACGTAATAGATAACACACATATGTATATATATATATATATATCATAATGAAATCTAAGAATAATGAGAAAAATGATTTTGTTATGCGTTCAGATTGTGAGCGATAATCAAATGCGAGGAAGCTTTATAAGACACCAAGACCATCAATAATAAAACAATAACAATCTTTCATTATCATCATTAATATTCACAAATAATATCTTTAGCAAAAGACTACGAAGGTATACTAATCCTATTCATATTATCCATTAGCTCATAAGTGTAATATAATTTCCTGACGTCTGTGATATACTTTTTGTTACACTGGATAACAATCCCACCCAGGGAGATGAAAAATTCTGTTAGTGACTCATTCTCCAAACGACAAAATTACAATGATTAGAAAACATGTCGTATTATTAATTTGGATGGTATAACAACAGTTGGATTGAAAAACTGCCACCGAACGAGTTTTATTTCAAACACATATATATGTGTATAATTCAGAAAATTTGGAGCACTAGTTTACACAAGCTTAATTTAGTAAAATAAAACACCGTATTGGCCTGAAAACTGAACTAATGGTCACATAAAATTTGTAAATGAGCCAATTAGTGTGTTTTTTCTCACGATTTTATTCTTTTTACTAACTTGAGCAATCTATTTGTCGTGAATACTTCGAATTCAGTCTCTCCAGATTATAGTGTACAACTCAATTACAATTGTTATCTAACATATTACTGTCTCGAAATGGCGTTTGCTAATTAGAATTTAAGCACAAAAGTAGTACAGTTCTTTTCTTGTCACTTGTAATTTAAGACAATTTAAGTCTCTTAGTTCAATAGAGAAAAACATGAGAAGTTTAATTCACTTTTCACCCCATTTGCTATAAATTTTATTTTTAAATTTTACCATTTTAGCCGTTTTCTCTGGCGTCTTTTGTTTCCCTCTAAATAACTTTATTCATATCACTGCAGTATGCATTACACATATCCAGCCGTCGGCATCATGCACAGAAAGAAATTTAAACCTTCTCATCAATTCTTTATTACCTCTCTCAAAATTGTAACATAAACATGGTCGCCATATTTTTTTATTTCTTTTAAACAAATGCCTAGTTTAAGGTTTGTCCTCTAGAGGTATAGAGAAATGAATGGTTTCAGCATAGTGAAAGTGTAGAATTCGGATTATTTTTAAAAAATTTTTATTTATTTATTTTATTCCTTTACGTGTTCCCAGTGGAACATGTGACTTCAAGCTAGAGCTTCGAAGTTTCAGTAGCAGTGGTATTTGTTTTTGCGGGGTATGGTTGCTGGCCTCATGCTCCCCAACATTCCCTCTTTACCGATCTAATTACTGACTTAGAGAGGTTCAGGAGTATGTCGACCGAGGATCGAACCCTAGACTACATGCGTGGTTGGCTAGAATTTTACCGCTAAGCCACCGACGGATACTGTGGTAGAATTCAATCCCATACTGGATAAGTTTATTTGACATAACACACAGTGTTACAGTGTTCATAATCACTAAAAACTAGGGAGCACTGAACAGCCGTTTCTTCCTAGTTTAGGATTCTTCATTGGTCTGCACCTATGATACAGGCCGTAGGGGTGATGCTGCACAATGCAAGTTAGCAGAAATTAGCATTTGTGGGCCACGGAATTCCATCCCAATGGCCGAATGGTTGATCTCGTAACCTGAAGGTTCTGGATCGGATCCCCAGTGGAGTCGTAGGTGCGTACTATTGAAAAGTATAAAACTAGGAGGAAAGAAATTCTGAAATCAGTATAGGAATAGATTGCCATGAATTCTAAGTGTACAAAAACAATGATTTTGAAAGTGTGTTTATCATCTAAATCCTCTTCTTTAATCCCTGTATTAATTTTACTCTCTTTTTGCCCTTTTATTGTGATGAAAGTTTCAAGCTCTGTTAAAATTCTTTCACATCATTTACTAATGTCTAGGCTATCATTGTTCAATTTAAATGTTATTACTACTATACAATTTCAAATTTTACTGCCTTCAAAATTCTCATTTCTTTTCATTCTAGTAAATTTATTTCACTAGAAAGAATATCACAGCCATGAACTGTCCGACGTCGCCACAATTTCTATATGATAATCATCATTTATCCGATGCATGTTGGATTCCATTCTAATTTTAAAGGTAGTGGTTTAGTCCACCTAACCGTCTACACTGTAAGACCTTGAGGCGTGGTGCTTACTTATTCATAGAAACAGAAAATTGGAAGTTCAGTGAGCTGTTATCAGTCTATGTAATTAGTTCATTAGAAGCCAGTTACTATCACATTACCGAAGAGATAAATGCTTCAGCTTGATCACTGAGTTTTATAGGTTCAAGTTTCCTTAAGTTTATTTATATACGAAGCTCTGGTAAGTACCGACGTCGGTACGTCGGTAGCACAGCGGTTAGGATTCTCGCCGACCATGCAAATGGTCTAGGGTTCGATCCCCTGCCGACTCACACCTGATATCTATGGTCGGCCTGCAAATTTGGGCTACAGATATCGTATGCTGAAAATTCCATACATGTATCAAAAATACTGTATGAAGTCAAGCTATAATCAAAAGTTTTAAAAAATTAAGTGAGAGGACCTAAGATTTTTCAAGATCGTTGATACGCCTTGCTGACGAATACTAACAAGCACAACACCCGGGTCCATGGCTTCCCGACGATTACTTCCAGCCATTTAATATAAATTCAGAATACCCTACGATCGAAAGTCATCTAGCATGTGTGGCCAAATTGCGAATTTGACTGAAAGAATTCTGTTTGCACTAAACCAAGGACTAAACGCTTGACATTGGTCCATGCCTAGTAACTAATCAAAGTATAAACAATAGTAGTTTGTTTTCGGTTAAACGTGACTGTGTTTCTACAGTGTAGGTTTTGCATGCTTTGTTTATGTTTTGTTCTAATTAAATTTACTGTCTTAATTTTCCTATATGCATGTGTTTTTCTGTTGTTTCCCCTATTCATAATTATTTTATTAGCATGGATTGAATATAACAGTTGTAATGACGAAAAAGCATGCCATGTCTTAGAATCACCTCTAACCTCTCCATCTTTAATATCGTTTTCTTCATGTGATCATGAACATCAACACCACCACAATCATCATGACTCTGTTCCCTGGATGGAAAAATTTAATGATCACAATACTGGACAAATAAAACAATCAATTAGCCATCAAACCGTCTACAACATCAACATCGGTTCATCTAACCAACAAACAATTATGGAGTCGTGCTATTGTCAATTTAGGCATGTAAAATTCTGTCTATTATTCACTCTGAATCGTATACAAACATTGAGTAATAAATTATTTTTTAATTTTATGAATATCTTTCGTTTATCTGTAAGAAGTCTTTTTTCACAATTATTATCTTCATCCTACTTATCTTACAATAAGTAGTAGAATACGGAGAAGAAGAAGAAAGAGAAAGTGCTTATATATATTTTAGACATTATGTAATCCTTATGCAATTGAAATTATGTAATCAATTAATTTTGCTGCTTACTGTTTCATCTCAGATGATTTTCTACTTGTTCATTTGTTATATAATGAGAAAGAATTTCATTACTAACTTGACATCCAATCACACCAAAACAATAAGCGTTATTCTACGTCAATACACTTCGTGTAATAACTTGATTCTACCCATGGTTTACATTCATTTTAATAGATTGTATCACTTTGTATTCTCACTGTATAATAAATAATGTTTACGGAATGAAGGTTTGGATGACTTCGTCTAGCAATTCTTCAATGATTTTTTATCTTTCGTCTTTTTTTTCTCTCCTTGTTACCGACTTTTGATGAAAAAATGCAACACAATCAAAAGAGGAGTGAAGAGAGGGGGGAATTTTTTCTTTAAAGAGATCAGTCTCAGTTGAACTGATTGATAGATTCTGTTTCTATCCTTTCAAGACTTTCTTTCTGTCTTCCTCTACTTCCTCCTCTATTCATCTGAGAGATACTGGATACCTTTCTTACCACTCAACAAATGGACGAATGAAAACAATTACTTTGACACCTTTGACAACTTCTCAAAGTTCATGCATCTTAATCGAGGGAGAAAAAACACTTTAGGACAATAACAGTAATCTGCTTACCCTCAACCCGCCCCGCAAACCCCGCCTTAATCAACGATTAACTTCAATTCAGAAGAATCTGTATTAAAAACAGTGAGGTACGACGAATTGAATAACATCGAGTTTTGTCATACTCCATATTCCTTCCTGAAACGATTTCTGAGTGTCAGTCACTACGCGTGTGTGCGTTCGTGTGAAGCGCCACAGATATGCTGCTTATCCTTCAGCTTTCATTTAGTAATGCGGTAATCCGTCTATCATCATAAACATGACAGCAGATATATACATACACACACGCACATCAACACAAATACCTACAAGTAAATAACGAACAACTAGAAGATTTTGATGAATGTATCATTTATGTACACCTAATAAATTTATTAATTTTAATTATTTGTAATAAATGCTAATGATCATTTAAAATTGTTTTCAAAAATATTCTTTTAAATTACTGTCTGTATCGACGGGCAATGTTAGCTGATATAGGGTCAGGTGGTGGTCAAACCAAAAAATGGCTTCATCAGTCAATGAAATCCCCAACAGTTAGCTTAACCCACGTAGGAAGATAAAGACTTCCTAGTTGGGGTCCTCGCGACGGTAAACACCAACGGCTGGAGACAATTGGTGATATGGCTGAAAATCGTTCTTAATGGCTGGTGCAGATGCATCCACTCCTTGTGACTTATAATTTCCAATAAAACTACATGGTTCTTCCATATTACTATTCTTTTTGCCTCATATCTCTCTTCACTGTCTCTATTTTGCGTTTTTTTACTGTCTTCTCTGGCTTTGTGTTCTGAGTGAAGTGTGGTGACTCGAACTGATGCACACCGGTGCAAAGTTCTGTGTTGAAACCAGACCAGAGATTATCTGTAGAGGAAAACAAAGAAGACTAGTCCACTGTATGAAATACCGATTAGTACTCAAATTTTAAGATTCTAGGGATTTAAATTAACTTCAGTATAGATCTCCGTATGAACCATCATCATTGAATGTATCATTGGAGAACTATAAACTCTAAATAGATAGTTGTTTCGTCTTATTTTGAACTCTTCGACTGTTCGAAATCGTGACTCTGTAAAGGCTTGAAGTTAGGACTTTCACATAACAAATCAAACCCCTTTACCATTCACTCACTTACTCGGAAATTAGAATCTAGAAGACCTTTAATTCCGTGTACATAAATCAACGTTTTCCATCAGATTCGGTAATGCGAAGTATATGCAAACATACCGTTTTCAGAAAGCTTCTTTTGACTTTGTAGGTAACTTTGAATGAATTTGCTTTACATATTGAATGGTAATTGTCGAATACACATTGAAATATAGCACTCCTTATCGATCTGTTGTGACCTTTTTTATAGCCTAGCGAGATAAAGTTCCTTAACGCTTTAAGTGAAACACTCACTGTACAACATTTACGTCTTCCTATAAAGGAGCGAGTGGAGTGGTAGATACACATAGAAATGTTCAAATGCGATAGTTTACACTTAGAGTTATTAAAGAATACTGGGTGGTAGGAGAATGGCAATCCTAATGTAGAAGCAAAAAATGTTCTTTTCAAGTTCTTCGATACTCTCTTCTTTAGAGTGTCGGTCAGAAGGTCACACTTGAACGATACATTCAAGTAAAGCATCTTCTTCAGCGCATAGAAGGGGTTTTTGTTTGTTAGTTTTTGTGTTTCATGCGTTTCTCTGTGGAGCGTCGGGGTAGCCATTTTCAGTTAATGTCTTCCTTAAAAGAGTGATCTCATCATCTACCGACTGATTGCTGTAGATCTGTCGAATGCAAGTCTCACGAAATGTTATCAGGTTTTGGTCGTGGCTGATAGGTATTCAAGTGTGAAATTTTTTCAATTTGCATCCTATATAGACTTTCAATATACTGATCTCTTCAACTGTAAGACAACAACCAATAGTCACACACGGAAGGAAAGTGGAACAACAGCTTTGAAAGAACGTGTTTTCAGTACAATTCCAAAATTTAGAATGCGCGGCCCAAGCTCTTACAAACAATCAGTCTTTTTGTCTTCGTTGAAATCAGTTCTCTACATTAGATGTTCTTCTTGCTTCACAGAATTGACTTCTGGGTATTTTCCTGGAATGAAAAGAAGAAAACGTTATTTAATGCCTTATCTATACAGGTTTTTATATTGTTACACAACGTCCCATCAGCCTTCTTTGCTGGTTGAACATCCGGTAAGGAGATTACTTGTCGGGGATCTATTTCAATCGTAAACCTAATGGCTGGATGGCAATTATTAAAAATTTGTGGGACATTATTTAGGTCACATATATTATCACAAACGATAAAAGTATCACCAACATGTCTTTTGTACATAAAAACAACTGCCAATGGTCGGTTTCAAAAGGACTATTTTCCAAACTGGACATGAAAATATCTCCAAGTCCCGGACCTAATAAAGATCCCACAACTACATCGTCTTGCTGTCTAGAAGTAACACCGATGAATCTGAATATTCAGAGTGCATCTAGCTTGAAGTTCTTTTAATATAGAGGTCAGTATTCCAATATTCAAGTTGTTATCTTCCAAATATTTACATAGGAAACAAAGCGTCTCCGTAATTGAGACATTTGGGAAGAGCAAATCGATATCGATTGACATCATAAATTTGTCGGTTACTTTTACTTCTTTAATACAGTCAACAAATTCTAATATCTGTTCTTTTGTGACATAGTGCCACCGCCTACAAATTCCATCCATCGGGAAAATTAATAAGCACAGAAGACTGCTAAAAGGGAAAACAAAAAGATATGATTAAGCGAGTTTTACCCATTAATTAGGAGAACATATGAGGTGCATACCTTAGTGTTTACCTTGCTTGTTTATCGGAAACCTTGTTAAAAGTTGACGAAGTGTTTTTTAATACTATGAGGATTTCGATAAGCTAACATGTTACTATTTCCTTTTCATAACCCTTACTCCTACAATTCGTTAACTCTCCCATTCTGCCTATTATTCTCTATTGTTCCCCCTTAGTTTTTCCTGGGCTACTGAAGAAAGACTATAACATATTACGCATCTCATCAGGCGAAACAGGAGCCTATATAGAAAACTATATGCCCGCACCAGCAAGTACAAAAACTCAACCATACCCTACTTAGCTCGTGTTCTGTGTGATAAAGAAAGCATTAGGCGTGACACCTATAATTCATTAAATAGTCAGTAGAACAACTGGACCTCGTCTTTCCAACTCATATCATTTATAGGTACAACATTTTCTTTCTTTCTTTTCCTATTCTCTCTCTTTTTTTTCCGTTATGTGCTGCTTTGTCTCTTTCTCTCGCTTACGCCAGTTAATAAGACAGCTCCCACTTTTCTAACACCTTCAAACACTGTTCTGCTTTGGCTTTGCTACCGACATGCCAATATGTTGTTGTCATAATGAACTGAGATTTCCTTAATCTATGTAGAATTCTATTTATTGATAATGTACTAACTGGATGCAATACTGTAGTAAAAATGCTGAGAATTCCATTCTGTATCACAAGTACTGTTTTGGAATAAAGCAAATTATTATTATTATTGCTTCAGTATGATCTTAGAAATGTCGTGCATCATTTGGAAATAAAAATCCTTCTCACTGTTGAACTAAGAATTCCATGTAGATTTGTATAAGTTCAAGTCCCCACACTTCACAACGTGACAATAAGCATAAAGAAGTGGAAATGAGAGTGAGAACAAATTCTTAAAAATTAGGTGGGAAAATAATAAAGAAGTGGGTACTTTCAAAGGGTGTTCTGATTAATCATGAGTCCTACTGTGGTGAGAACTGTCTGCTAGCCAAAATTGGTAGACAGTAATTGACGTCAATGTTTACCTCCTATATCTTGGTCATCAGAAAAAAACAAGAACAAAGACTAACTCAACAACCAACCACAGAAGACTTTGCGTGGGCGGATACGATTCGCAGATATGTGGTCTGACCATCAAAGAAACGGCCACAAAGAGATGACAGATTAACTTTCATCGAGAAAACAACCAATCAGAACACGCTGTTTCTCTGCTAATAATAACGAATAATAATGTACATAAAAATATATGAATATCTCTTGATTTCCACAATAAACGATCTGTTACCTGGCCCTTGTCTTCTGTTGTTACACTACTAATTCGAATGGCATATTCCAGATTAACCCACATAAACAAACACGAATACGAATTCACAATATTCAGTTAAGTGCAATGGATTAGTGTTATTAATTTTGTCTATATTTACCTTATAACCCCCTTGTTTGAAAGGTTTAAGGCCTTCTCCTTTAAACAATGAAATACTGTTATTCAGTCGATATCATGTAAGTAAGTGTACCATACTGCAGAAGGAAGTGAAGATGTATTCTACATACCTCAGACTGAGTCTAAAGATTGATATATCTTTAGTTTGAATAAGGCAATTCTTAGTATGACCGCCAGCCAATGTTTTCGATGAATATTTGTCCTCCCACTCGATCTAGTTGACTTCGCTGGTCACGACTTCTCAGTAGGACTTCAGGTAATTTCAGCCTGCAGTCAGTCAATAGTGAATATCGCATCAGTTTTCGGGTTAATTGTGTAGCTTTCTCTAAGTACCATCAATTCGGGATCAGAGTTAAAACCAATCAAAATTAATATTATATCATGCGAATAAAACTAGTGATACTGAGTAATTGTTATTTTTCATGTTATTTCCTATGCATTGTGCCATTATCACTGGATGGTTTATCAACAAAACTTTGAATAAGACATTTAGAAGCAAAATTTTTCGAGGTGATATCATTTCGTACTTTCTCTACAATCGCTTTACAACTAGCATGATTCACAATAATAAAATAAAATGCATAACAATTACTCAGTTAAATAAAAAGCAAAAGTACATACTAATGACCAATCATATTTAGATAGGTCAAGTCTTTGAATGGTAGGATAAAGTTGAAGTCTACTGCTTTTGTACACATAGTTCAGGATGTATGTGATCAATCCCACAAGTGCTTCCATCACCTTCAATAACCAACCTTGAATTAGAGTTATTTGAAATAATTATGAAGCAGTCATTAATATTGATTAATACTGAGTAATTGTCATGCATTTTATTTTATTATTATTGTGAATCATGAAAGTACGAAATGATATGATCTCACGAAATTTGTCTTCTGAATGCCTGATTCAGATTTATCGAAAGGGGTTAATTGTTTTAATTTTCTTACACAAAGTATAAGTGTAAAGTTTACACACACGCATATAACAGTTCTCCTTTTATACTACAGAATAGAGAACAAATTAATCGACATCTTATTTGAATGACTCATTCAAGACAGATGTTAATTCATGAGATAATTATTATCTATTATTGTTTCCTTTAATTCCTAGAGGAACATAGGACTTCAGCCGTGCATCTCCATTTCGTTCGGTTGTCTGCTAGAGTCTTCACCTGCCTCCAATTCTGCCCACATCCTTTCATCTCCTCTTCATATGACCTCCTCCAAGTCACCCTCGCACTGACGACCAACTCGCCGCTTCCATTTCTGGTTCAACTCGAGCAATGGCTTGTTTAGTGATGTCACTTGATGGTTTCCTCAGAGTATGGCCAATCCATCTCCATTTCTTCCCGCATATTTGTTTCACAATCGGTTCCTGGTTGGTTCGCTCCCAGAAATCTCTGTTGCTGATCTTTTCTGGTTGGCCAGCTGATCTTGAGTATTGAGCGAAGACAACTGTTGATGAAGGTCTGTAGTTTGTTTGAGATGCTCTTTATGACGCGCAGTGCAAGTCTCTGATCCGTATAGCAACTTGCACTGACTTCACATTGGAGTTGAAGATTCGGATGTTATTTTTGATGCTGAGTGCTGTTGACCTCCACACAGACTTGAGAGTAGTGAAAGCTTGTCTTGCTTTTCCGATTCTTGCTTTGATATCCTCGTCAGTTCCATCCGCCTGTAGTTGAAACGATGCTTCCCAGGTGGGTAGGTAAAGGAGGTTGTTTCTTTCAGGTTCCTCCCACTTATGCTTATTGTTTTTTGTTGTTGTTGTTGCTGTTGGTGGTGTTGCTATTTGCCAGGAATCTTCATCACCTCTGTTTTCTCTATGTTCACCTGAAGTCCTATCTTCTCCGGATGCTTCTTCTGCTAACTTGTTTCTTTTCACTTGCATATCTTCCAGTTTGTGGGAAATCAGACATATATCATCGGCGAAGTCCAGATCCTCCAAGTTTTTGTGTGAGTCCATTTTATGCCTGTTTGCTCATTGCCCGCCGTCTGTCACATTACCCAATCTACTGCAATCAGGAAAATCATTGGCGATAGTAGGCAGCCAGCTTGTCTTACTCCTGTCTTCACTTCGAAGGATTCCGTGAGTTTCCCGTTGTGGATTACTTGGCATGCAGCATTGTCGTACAGCTGTTGGATGAGATGTATAATTGTCGGCGGCACCCCGTAGTAGCGAAGTAGTTTCCAAATCACCTCTCGATCGACACTGTCGAATACCTTTACAAAGTCGATGAAGTTGAGATAGAAAGGTGACTGCCATTCCAAGCTTTGTTCAGTAATGATCCGTAATGTGGCGATTTGATCAATACATGACTTGTTTCTCCTGAATCCAGCCTATTCATGAGATAAAGAGAGCATTTTTTGAGCACTGGTAGCAGAAATTTAGACATGCTGAAAAGCAATCACGTAAATACGTTAATTAACAAGATAGAAGAATCTACACGTAAAGAAGATAAGACGAGAATAGTTAAAAAGACGGTTGCAAAGAAGAAAGTTTTCTTTTCGACGAAATCATCAACTAGGCTGTACATTCGTGTATTTATATCAGATATGTGTGAAAGTTCCAGAATTAAATTAATAAAATTACTAAGTGTAATAAACAGAAGATAGTTAGTGGAACCATTCCGGAAATATTTCAAATCAAAGGTCAAATTAAAAAAATTACAATATGTAATAATCAGGAAGATCAGGCAGAAAAGATATAATTAGATTATAATTACTGGAAAACTCGTCTGTTTGTAATAATTATATATATATATAGGGCTTCAAGCTAGAGGCTTGAAGTTTCTGTAGCAGTGGTATTTATTTTTACGGGATAGGTTTGCTAGTCTTATGCCCAACCTTCCCTCTTTACCAGTCTTGTTACTGGCTTACCGAGGTAAAGGAGTGCGTCGGCCGGGGATCGAACCCCGGACTACCTGCGTGGTCGTGGACGTAGTATTATCAAAATAGGTAGGAGGTTCGGACGCGTAAAAATAAAAGTAAAAAAACAGTAACCAAATCTAGTAATGCAGATAGGAATTAAAAATGTAAATATAACAGAAATAAACGGGAAGGTTGGACAAGAAAGGTAATTGGATAATCATTATTGGTGGGACTGACTTTTCATGATGGCCACAGTAGGGACAACGATTGGACGTATTTCCTTTGGATACATACAGTAGGCTAGCGTTTTGGGATCGCCAGTGCCTTCAACTATTCCTAGATGTCTTGATTTCACTCCCTTTGGTAGGCTGGATCGGATCTTGTATATGTCTTTGAAGGACTTTTCAAATGGAATAAATTTCAAAAGGTTAGAAATAGCGATTTGAAGTTGAAAATGAATAAACATTAGCATATATATATAGATATAAATCGCGAGCCCAAATAGCTCAGTGGTAGTGTCTTTGACCACAATACTGGGTGACGCGGATTCGAATCTCAGAAGAGGGGGACATAAGTTCCTTCAAGGTTGCAGATACGCCTTGTCGATGAGTGCCAGCTAGAACGAAACTTAGGTCCTAGGCTTCCTGCCGATTGTCTCCAACCACCTAATATCATAAATATATAAAATTGGTGATTTTTTGAGGAAGTCTATTAGTCAATAACGTTGTCAAAGGTTGAACACGTCAGTTATGCCACATTTGTTTGGTTATTGCAGCATAAGTAAATCAAAAGGGTATTCGATGGATTCTGCCAGTTATAGTTGTGAAAACGTTTGAAATGTTAATTGTGTATTCTCTCTGACAAATATTTGGCACATAATTTTGCTGTTAACAAAAATGTGACTTTTAGTTTGCATGTACTTGAAAATTTGAGTATTTTTCTTATTGTTTAGATGTTACTCCTTTTCAGTGCTGATAAACGTTTCTGAAGATTTTAAGGGAGAATTTCTTGACGGCTTACACCCATAACTCCATTGTGGATGAAAATTTTATTTTGATAAAATCACACAGTGTTATACAGTAATATTTCATACATTTGCTCCCCTTAATGAATTTAAACAAAACAACAACTACAGATTTTGCAGAATAAAATGGTACCATATTTTATTTCGTCGCCTTCTCTTCAGCTGCTTACAGGGCAAAAACATTATTAAATGTATCTAAAATAACAATTTAACATACTTACACAGAGTTCATTTTAAACAGGAATCAATCGATCAATATACACATACACTAATAATATATGACATAAATATATATATATATGCAATATTGAACACAATTCCGAGCATTAATAATCATACAAAATGAAAACTTTTCAGTATCTCGCATTAGGATGAAAAATATCCAGTTACCAGGGCAAAGAAAGACTGATAACTGCTTCTTTCTGAACGCACAAATCAGGTTTTAGGCGCTTGATGGAAAAGGCTTCGGCAAACTTAAGGAGCATTGAACTCTTTTGCTTATTGATAATTTTGAATGACTTTTCCACGTCCACCTCATGACCCGTGTCAAGAAGATGCCTGGCGATGGCACTGCCTAAAGCATTTGTTCCCTTTAGACGTAAGCTTTTTGGTACATGTTCAGAAAATCGTAGATATGCTCTTCTTTCTGTTCTTCCAATGTAACTGCTCCCACAGATACATGTAAATTTGTATATACAGTTGGAGTTAACATGAGAAGGATATCTATCGATTTTTGATTGCACCAGAGAGCAAGTTGTTCGAAAGACGGGAACGAGCTTAGCTGCAGGATAGGCTATGGCTAGTGATGTACTCAGTCTTCTGTTGATCATTGCTGCAATGTTTTCACCTTTATAATCAAGCTCAAAGTAGATTGGCTTTTTTCTTACTGTGATTAGTTTTTCATTTGCGACTGCAGATCTTCCATACTTGTTGATAAACCTTTGAGGGTACCCATTGCTCTTCAAAGTCTTTTCAAGAAACTCAAATTCTTCCTCTAGTTTCTCTGTAGAGCATATTCTTCTCGCTCTATAGTACAAAGTCTTGACCAGTGCTCGTTTATAGCTATTTGGACAAAAGCTATTAAAATTTAAGTATTGTCCTTTCCATGTGGACTTACGATAAATTGACTTTTGAAGACTACCGTCTTCTAGGCGTTCCATGGCGATGTCGAGGAAGTGGAACTTCCCGTCACTTTCATGTTCCACAGTGAACTTGATATTGGCGTGTGCATCATTGAATAATCTTAGTAGGTGTGAAGCATGACTATCATTTTTGCACACTATAAATGTGTCATCAACGTAACGACAGTAGGAAGTTGTTTCATCGATTGCATGCTTCAACTTTGTTTTCTCAAGATTTGACATGAAGATATCTGCTAAAACAGGGCTAAGTGGACTGCCCATAGCTACACCATCTATTTGTCGGTAAAGAGTGTTATTAAACTGGAATTGTACAGTAATATTTACTGATGACTAAGTTTCGAGCACAAATGATTACCGCTCATAATCATTTCAAGGCACTCACACAACCTTTTACTTCATTTATATACATGTGTGGAATTGACTAGATATTTGAATAAAAATCAATAAAAGATAAAGTAACCTGTTAGAATGTTATGATGTACGTGAATTGAAATAGAATTTTAAGATTATTTATTATCCGCTGATTTGACTGATAGTAATAATATCTTCCATTGCTCTAGTATTTGCATTGAGTCACTTATATTGCATGTGTTGGGTGTAGACTCGATGAACAAGGATTCAGTAATCAACCTCTCTCTTCACCTACGTATATTACTCTAGAATTTCAACTCTGTCCTACCCTATTTTATGGTTGTGTGTTAATGCATGCAGGACGATTGCTGAGTATTTTTTCCTAATTTACTTATCTTCGTAGGTTCAGTCTTTCTAAAGTTAGCTAAATTCTTGTGTTCTGATAATCTCATTACTCCTGATCTACCAGTTTGACCTATGTAGTTGACTTAACTCACAGTCATTGCAAGGTATTTTGTAAATTATATTACTTTGTTTAATTGGGTCATCTGGGTCTTTTAACCTGCAAAGCTTGTCCAATCTGAATGAGTTTGTGGGTTTTAATGCCACCCTAATCCTACGTAGGGCCTCAGATGTCCCCTCCTTATATGGTAAGACTGTAGATGCCTTATATTCTTTCTTATTTGTGTTATCATTATTAATTTCACCATTATTTTATAGGACAGTCATTTAACACCAACGCCATGATATAATTATGCTTAAAACGTCATCAGTAAATATTATTGTATAACACTGTGTAATTTTATCAAAATAAAATTTTATACATAATGAAGTTATACTCTAACACAGTGCTCAAGTTTTACCCTTATGTCGACTTACATCTATTTTTACTCAGCTTCGCATCTACTTTAGATAATTTAAACCTTAAAATTTAGTTAGCATTTAGGTGCTATTGCATATCACCAATCAGCTGCATGTTGAACATGTCTTGAGATGATTTTGGAAAACCTAACTATGTATATCAGTTTGTCGTTGTGTTCCCAGAGGAGTATGGGATTTCAGCAGCACAGCTATATTTGACTAACTTCTGTGTGATTATTTTCAAATGGCTTCGCAACTGCCCATTAGCTCTTATTTAACCCCACACATGATCTTCTCTCGGTCATCCTCTGATGCCCAGCTCGTCGCAACTGTTTCATGTTCCACTTGAAGACCATACGAGTGACGTCAATTTGTTGTTTTAGCGTGTGTCCAATCCATTTTCATTTCCTTTCCCAAGTTCGTTACGCAATAGGTGGCTCTTTGGTTTGCTGCACTGTCAAAGTCGCTTGTCCTTTCCAACCACCTATCTAACCTTCAGCATTGAGTAAAAGGGATAGCTGCTGATGAAAATGTGCTTCTGATGACATGTCACTTTTCTACCCCGTACAGAAGCACTGACTTGACATTAAAAGGTTGAAAATTCGGATTCGTCCCTTGCGCTGTGTTCTGCTGATCTCCGAATTGACTTCAAAGTAATAAAAGTTTGACTTGCTTTCATACGGGAACCCTAGGAGTGAAAGAATTTAACAACGAGAGAGAATAATAAATACACAGTGTTCATATGAATGTTTCAGCAAGGAGTAATTCTTCTGTTCGGAAAACATTCTAGGCACGCAAGCTTACATTTAATAAACTCTCTTTTCACTTCACATGTCCATTGGAGTGTTAGTTATCCTCATTTGGTAATTTTGTGTCAAACCACCGATATCTGGCAGCTGTTCTGCTCACTAGTATGCAAGATTTATGTGACCTTAATAACCTCAAACCGATTTGTTCATTTGATTCGTCCTGGAGGAGCCGAAATTATCCTCAGCCGAGTATGTCAGTATCCTTGCAATCTTCTATTTAGACGAAAATGATATGAAACTAAGACTCAGATAGCACCGAAGATGTTGGCTAAGATATCGTTAATGAATCTGACTCGAAAAATAAACAGCTATGAGAAAATAGGAAGTTTTAGTCGATTTGACCTATGTGCCTTTTAATCATAACCCACTTTAATTCCACAAAAATATGTCATACTTGGATACCCACCAAGATTCATCCACAAGAATATCAAACCAAAAGGCCAAAGGAACAAAAAATTACTTGTTCCAAAAAAGAAACTTCACATGAACCTGGATTTCAAAGGAGACTTAGCCTGTGATATCCTTAAGAGGGGAATTTCATCGCCTTTGAGGACATTCTTCGCCACAACACTAAGAGTAGTGTTTTCCAGTCTTATACTGGTTTGAAGACGCTTTAAGGATGAGAACCCGGATTTGACCACTTCCGTGTGTATGCATCAGTTCACCTATTGATGTGAAGCCAGGTACATCAGTCTTTCGATGCGTATCTTGTCCAAAACTAACCAAGAACACTACCCCGCATGGCTGCAAAAAGGTAGTATTAGTTGTAACACTAACCATTCCATCTCAGCAAACGCCTCCTTCAAAGTAATCTACAGAGTCAAGAATAACCTAATAAAGACAATACGCTTTCGTTTCCTTTGTATTGCTAAAGCTTTAGGTATTCGGTATTTGGGGAGAGCCAGAGTTATGTATAGAAAAGAAAATCATCCAACTACTTCTGCTAGCGTGGCAACAACCGTGTTGATTTCTACTGACTTGACAACTGTGTCCTAGCTTTTCTAACTCCTTATAACTTTTGTATTTCTTTACAAATCTTACATAATACCATATTTTCCTTCGTCTCTATGCACATCCGAATCAAGACTCACGCATTAGATTATTCATCTTATTACGCAACTACAATGCAATTACTCAACTTCTCTTATGCATTGACTAACAATGACAATTATTTTTTTGACAATTCATCACCACTACTCATATTAATTTTCACTCCCCCCCATCCTGGTTAAAATTTGATTATCCATCACATTTTCTGAAGTATTTTGATGACGTTAACAACAACCCTAACTCTCACAAAGATAATGTACACACACATACAGGAAAAAATAATAAATAGTTGCGATTGTACAGCTAAGTGAATAAATTCGTCTAAAAGAGACTCTTCGGTGAACTTCGTGTTTTTTTCATTAATAGACGTTTAACTACTGAATAATTACAAGTAACATGTTTTCCGTGCAAAAATATGGGCATCAGAAGCAATTCGTCTTGAAATTTCCATTTACGTATCCATGAGAACATAGTTTGGTACATGGATCTAAGATAATCGTTATTTGTGACTGAAGCAAAGTGTTTCCTTCAGTGATTTAGAGGCATCAAGTAATCGGAAGTTTCAAAGTATTTATGGGCAGTCCTTCATTTAATCAGTAGTTGGATGAAGGATTTCATCATGAGCTGATATCAGTGGATTAATGGTCTACGAGGTCACCTTGTGACCAGAACGTCCTGGATTCGAACACCACAGTGTGGGTGAGTACTGATGAAGAGCCACAAACCAGGATGAAACTGCTGTTCAGTACTCCCAGGTGTTCCAATCGTTCTCTAACTGATGTCATCTTGTGATGAAATCCTCCATCCAATCAAAGAAAATCCCTACAAAACTAGTAGTTGACGTGTCTGATGTACTGTCATTGTAACAAACAATGCTAAACTGGTTTGTGTAAGTGTAACAAACTTACTCCCATACCCATTATACAAAAGATTTGGTCACTTCCACCTTTTCTCAGATGAATGTCTTAACTGTAAGCCCTCTATTGCCTTTATTGACAAAAACACCACTTTTAACTTTAAAAGGTGAAATGAGATTTTGAATTACTCTACGAATGTCTGTTAATTATAGATTAACCTGAATGGTACTCTGTAGTACTCATTTAGTTCTATAAGTGATTAGGAGTGTATCAGTGATTCTTCATTACTTCTTCCAATACAACTGCAAATTCATTTGACCTTTAGAGACTAGTAGGTTCTTATAGATTATTTAAAAGCTAAAATCCTTCGGTAGGTTGATGGAAATTGTGGAAATTATTATCTGTTTGAGCCTTACTGCTGTTATTCCTTTGAGTTCCAAGTGGAACGGAGGGCTTCAACAACACATCTCCACTTTCTTCTATTTTCTTCGGTCCTCTTCGGTTGGACACACGCGATCTCCTCCATCTCACCCCCGCACTGACATCCACTTGTCTCTTCCCATAAGCATCCCACTCGATCGATGGCCTGCATTGAGCATGTTGTCATTCGATGGCCTCCTCAGTGTATGCCAGATCCGTCTCCATTTTCTACTACATATTTGTTGAGTGATGGACTCTTTGGTGGTTTGTTGCCAGCCAGAGTTTCTTGTTACTAATTTTTTCTGGCTGGCCAGCCATATGATCTTCATACATTTGTTCCCCTTAATGAATTTGAACAAAACAACAACTACAGATTTTGCAGAATAAAATGGTACCATATTTTATTTCGTCGCCTTCTCTTCAGCTGCTTACAGGGCAAAAACATTATTAAATGTATCTAAAATAACAATTTAACATACTTACACAGAGTTCATTTTAAACAGGAATCAATCGATCAATATACACATACACTAATAATATATGAACATAAATATATATATATATGCAATATTGAACACAATTCCGAGCAATAATAATCATACAAAATGAAAACTTTTCAGTATCTCGCATTAGGATGAAAAATATCCAGTTACCAGGGCAAAGAAAGACTGATAACTGCTTCTTTCTGAACGCACAAATCAGGTTTTAGGCGCTTGATGGAAAAGGCTTCGGCAAACTTAAGGAGCATTGAACTCTTTTGCTTATTGATAATTTTGAATGACTTTTCCACGTCCACCTCATGACCCGTGTCAAGATCTTCATTATGGAGCTAGAAAAGGCAGTTGTTAATAAAAGTCTGCAGTGACTTGTTGGAAATCCTTTTCTGACTCATACAGAAGAAGTGACTGTCTTCACATTTGGGTTGTAAATCCAAATCTTGTTCTTTGTGCTGAGTGCTGAGCGTACTACATTGTAAAAATGTACTGTGCTTGCTTTCTTACTAACTGACACTTGTTTGGTTGATTCAACATGCCTACAAAAATTTAAAAGAATGACTAGTGAACAAAGAGCATTCTTTCGATAAATTCGTCATCAGATCCTACATTTACATGACACTAATAATTAAAGAAGTATTGTTATTAACAACTTTAATGACCTAAATTGCACTGAATCAATAGTATCGATAGATTAGATTTCAAAATCATTAGTAAGAGATAATAGATATTAATAATAACACCAAAATGAATATATCAGATAAATTAAGGGAAGTAACATAGAATTTATGACTTTATAGGTTCGAAAGCAGGCCAGGCTATCAATAGTCACTGGCTGGACTTGTTTATTTAGTACTCAGAGCTCCGGTTAATTTAAGGGAATCACAATAGGCTCTGCTTTTTGGAGTGTTAAGTATCTAAAGGCCTTTGGCAATTTATTCTCCACTAGATAGATGATAGAGAAAGACATTTGGATGGGTTTAACAACACCTATATTTAACCATACTGGTGAGTGTTCCTGAGCATGAAAAATTAAATTCCTAGAGCAACAGCAATTATTAACCGGCTCCACAGGAACAGTTGAACTTATAGATACATTTAGAGATGGCTAGTCTACCTTCTTTATCTCTGAGTTACGGAATCGCAACCGATTGTGTGGAGGATATAAGCTGTGGCATATATTGCTCCCAGGTTAACTAGCTAGCCATCCAGCTACTGGATGATAGGACGATCCAGAAAAATCCAAGATAGGGCGGAGTGGAAGGCCAGTTTTGTGTATTTTCGGTAGACCGTAAAGTCTTGGTATTAGAGATCCTGTTGGTCTGATCTTTTCGTATAATTCTTCACGAATGAGATGATTGTTCTTCATTCTTTTAAAGCTTCTGTAAGTTCTTTCTCAATTGATTCCGTCTTATTTTTCTCGTTCGGTTTCGAGAATTTACTGCTGTCTGAAAGTAGACCTGACATTTTTTCGATATAATCCTTACGATCCATAATAACAACACCTGCACCCTTGTCAGGGCGTGTTAGTAATATATCGTTGTTATGTGTCAAAAGTTTAAGTTCTTCTTTGTGCTGTTTGGTCAGAAGACTTTGCATTTTTGATCTTGCATTAAGGTATTGATTGCAAGAGTCAGTGATTGTAGATTTGAAGCATTGGAAGTCCTCTTCTGACGATGGTGTGAGATCATAAGTTTGACTGAGTAGATTCTCAAACTGGACATGTGTATTTAGCTTGTTGGCATTGAGATTAACATCGCAAAACTTCGAACCCATTGACAAGGCTTCCATTTGCAATTTTGATAGGGATATAGAAGAGTGAATGAACACGTATCTCTCAGAATTCTCAGGAAATTTTCGAAGACATTCGATAGATTTTAGGCTATTAGATAGCTTAGAATTAAAAGACAATGTTTGTTTGTTGGTGATGTGTGTTCCATTCCATTAAGGACTCCTTAGCAGTGGGAACACCATCACTCCCTTAAAAATACAGCTACACCTAACTGTTAAGTCCCAGAATAGGACAAAATGTGCATCTTGGATCCCACTGCTGATCACCATCAACCACAACAAAAAAACGACATTTGTTTATTTCATTCCTGAAATGAAGGCCAGTGTTGCATTATAACAACAGATTTTTTCTTCACATTTAAACGATGAGTTTATTTATTTTTAAATGAGTTTCTAATAATAATAGTAATACTAATAATAATACATGTGCATTTTTGTTGTACGAAATTCCATTTAAAAGAAAAATAGTTTTAGATTGACTGACAATAAGAAAAAGAAAACAATGTTCAAGTCATGACTGTAACTGGAAAAAAAATCAATAAGTCTCTAACTAATCAATAACTAATGATGTGTACATCATCATTCTCCTTGATGATGATAGTTGTGTAGCTACACTTTCAATGAACACATAACCTTCAGCTTAACTAGTCTTCATCAGTAGGTTGACAGTAAATTTATATATATCCAGTAAAAATTAGATCATTTCAATTTACAAAACAAGATATAAATAAAATGGTATCTCACCAGGCTTAACTATAATATATATAAGTTTACAAATAAAAATAAATAAATAATAAAAACCAATCATGGTGTTTTGTCTATAGGATAATACGATGGTGAATATAAATTGTGCAATTAGTCATAATAGTGGTAATGACAATAATAATAATAGTAATAATAAAAATGTTCTTATCAGTTAAAATGGATGAAAAAGTGAGGCAATCTTTGATAACACGAATAATGAAAAAAACAGTATGATTATTTATCAATTCATTTATCAATTCAACTGCACCTGTGGTGACAGTTATATTGGGCGTACTACTAGACAGCTTAGCCAATGTGTTAGTGAACATCTCCCATCGTGGTTTGGCAAAGGACAGACAAAAACAATTCGTAGCTCAATTTTGTCACACTTAATTGATAGTGGTCGTGTAATCGAGAAAACGAGAGCCTTCAAAGTAATTCATCGTATCCCAGCGCATCTTTCCAATAGACTTCATATTCGTTTATTGCACACAGCTGAAGCGATAGGCATTCGAACTATTAAACCTAAACTATGTATTCAAAAAAAGTTCGTACAGCCATTATCCCTCCCTTGTTGGCCTATTAAGACATAACCAACTGATGACTTCTACACCACCCTTTGTTTATATTTTCAACCCCTTTCTTATCATCCCTTAATCTTATCACATCTTCATTAAAAACGTGTCTCATTTACTTCCCTTACAATCTAACATTACTTAATCGGTGCATTTGTTTTTACTAGCCTTTATCGACTACTTCCACCTGAATAGTTGTTTGTTTAATCATATTGTTTTTTCATTATTCGTGTTATCAAAGATTGCCTCACTTCTTCATCCTTATTATTGATAAGACCATTTCTATTATTACTATAATTATTATTAATAATAATAATAATAATAATAATTTTGCTTTATTCCAAAAACAGTATTAATGATACAGCAAGGAATTTTCAGCATTCAGTACAGTATTGCATCTAATTTACTCAAAAACGACAACAACAAACAAAAAAAGTAGATAAACGGAATAATTAATACATAATAATGATAACAAAACGTTTTTATAGGAGCTATGTAGCAATTACAGTAGAGGATAAGGAGAAAAATATAAAATTATAGTAATAATAGTAATAACAACTAAAATAAAAATAGCAAAGTTATAATTAAACGATAGAAAGGGTGACACCATAGAATTACAGAAAGATGAACAATGAAAGGGTCGATTCACTATGCTAATTACATAGTAACTTATATGTTTCACGTCTAACAGTGTCTTCATCACATAAAATACGGGCTAAGTACGGTATTGTAGAATTTTTGTACTTAGTGGTACGAGCATATAATTTCTTATATTGACTTCTCGTTCTACCTGATGAGATACAAGGGGATAATTGTGAATAAAGAGGGTGCAGAGGGTCTGACAGTACGGCCTTTGCCCAATTTTTACAGGAATTTACGTGTCTCTCGACTATGGTATTGGCGAGATCACGCAGTGGCAAACCACAAGCCCTACTCACAGCATTTAATACCCTTCGTAATACGGCATAGTCTTTTTTAAGAAGCCCAGGAAAGATTAATGGAGAACAATAAAGTAAAATGGGTAAAATACAGGAGTTTAAAAATCGCAGAACTAAAGGTTGGCTGATACCTTGTTGTCTTAACTTTTTAATGTAGAAGGTAAGACGAAACATTTTCTTAGAGACCAATAAAATGTGAGATGACCATGAAAGGTCCGAGGAAAGAACTAATCCAAGGTATTTAATGCTTGATTTGGTTTCAATTTCTGTACCATCTATGCTACAGGCATCATGGGAACTAACTAGTTCATGTATGTCACGTCGATGGTTGAAGGTAAAGTTAACTGCCTGACATTTGGAAGGATTTAACATAAGACCATTTGACTTAGACCACATGCTGATGTCCAACAAAAAGCTATTAAGTTTGGAGCAGTCAGACTCAGAAGTGATAGGCAGTGATACAGTCAGATCATCAGCATATTTGACAAAATTGGTTTCGTTTAAATGTGGCAGGTCATGTAAGAAGAAAGAAAAAAGAAAGGGAGAGAGGACGGCACCTTGAGGAACACCGGCTTTTGTAAGCAAAGCAGAAGAAGATTTGCCATTATATGCAGTATACTGCATTCTATCAGAAAAATAAGAATGCAACCAACTCTTAGCCCAGGATGCTGTGTGCGTCAAGGAGAGCTTATTTAATAAAAGGCCCCTAGGTACAGAGTCAAACGCAGATGTGTAGTCTAGGAAAGCACCACGGACATATTTGGCACCTTTGTCTAAACAAGAAACAACATTATGATATAAGACAACCGCAGCATCCAAGGTACTTCTACCATGTTTATATGCAAATTGCTTAGGGTCATTAAAAGCTTTCAATGAAGGTTCAAGACGAAGTAAAAGTAGTTTTTCCATCAATTTTAAAAAAGGAGAAGTAATTGCAATAGGCCTAAATTTACTATCGGTACCAGAAGATTGTTTTGGTATAGGGACAATTTTAATGTTTTTCCATGCAGAAGGTAGAACATTACTGGAAAAGGAAGCATTAAAAATATTAGTAAGAGGGTAACACAAAATATCAGCACAGTTCCTGAGGACAATGGCAGGTACGCCATCAGGACCAAGGCTTTGGGAAGGCTTAAGAGAACGGAGACATTTAAGCACATCAAGGGTATTAAAACCATTAAAATTATTGTCTATGTGATTTGTATCATTAGGAAGGATATCGTCAGAGGAGCGTATGAAAGACTTATTAAGATTATTAACATTAAGAGATTGTACAGAATTACACCGCTTACCGCTAGTTATTTCTTTAAAAAGTTTCCATAAACTAGAAGGGGTTTTACATGACAAAAATCTTTGGTTGTATAAAACATTTAGTCTGTGCATTTCGAGTTTTATCAGAGGATTTAGCTTTTTTACACCTGACTTATCATTTGTTTTGAACAACAGTTCTTTATCTCTACGGAGCTTTTTGAGATATGGAGAAGAGAAACGGTCAAAACGAGTGAATAATGTTTCTTTAGGACAACATATTTCCAAACAGAATTTAAGATAATCTGTGGTGTTTGTGATTGTGTCATTTAATGTTTGTTCTGTAAATAGGTCCCAGTTAGTATCTATCAACATGCATCTGAGTTTGCTTAGATTATCTTGTGAGTAGCATCTCCGTTGAAATTTACTGTAGAGGTGAGAGAAGACACGTTTGTGTGATTTGGAATATATTTTAGGCAGTACACGTATGATGCAGTGGTCAGAGTTCAATACAGGAGCACGTTTGCGAGCTTCATATATACCAACATCATTGATGAATACTAGATCTAGTGTTTTTTCGAGACGGGTAGCAAAGTTAACAATATTGTCATGGCCAAGTGATATAAGGAAGGAGTGATCACAAGAGTTAAAATCGCCAGTCACTATTGATAAAGAGTTCTCGAAACAAGCTGCAGCAAAAGCGGTGAATTCATCTGCGAACATAGATAAATCCGATATGGTACAGCCAGGAGAGACATAAACATTAGAAATATAAATGAATTTGTATTTTGACAAGTGTCTCGGGCGACATCTGACAGTGATGCAATCAATGTAGTCATTCGAGAATTTGAAACAAACATTGTTAGAAATAGACCATTTTGAGTGAATAAATGTAGCTACTCCACCGCCGCATTTTTTCTTGGAACAAACACGGTCTTGTCGGAATACATTAAAATCATTTAAAGATACTATATTGTCATCATATGAGTCATGAAGCCAGGTTTCTTGTAGAGTTACAATACCAGTATTATGATAAGTTTCGGACAACAACAGGGACTGAAAATCCAGAATTTTGTTAGGCAGTGACCGACAGTTCGTACTAACGATAACCGGAGCAGTAGTTTGATGTATGGGTGTAGATTTTAAAGCACGTTGCCAACCACCATGGTGCTTTTTCTTGAGTTTATTGCAAATATGAAAGTTTTTAGGTTTTAAGCATTTTATATAATCCCGAGAGTGAATGATACGATTAGAATGCATAATTTTAAATGTAAACACCAACAAAATATGAGTAAATAGATGCAAAATGTACATGGAATATGGTAGCCCAAAATGTTCAAACAGGCCGCCAAGGTCAGTTTTCGAGACTTTTCATTACTACTATTATGACTAATTGCACAATTTATATTCACCATCGTATTATCCTATAGACAAAACACCATGATTGGTTTATATTTGAATTTTGATTTGTAAACTTATATATATTAGAGTTAAGCCTGATGAGATCTAATTGAAAACACAATATTGTTCGCTTAAATGTGTTGTTCTAAAATGGTATCTTTAAAAATAGTACAGACTCTTGTACCCGTCATTCATATGACAGATGACTACATAACTCCATTAATCTAAGCAAATATAAACCTTTTTTGATAATCATTTCACCTACCTGCTGAGTTATTGAACGATTAATGACGATTTTTGACATTATCATGGTTGACATACACGCTGATGCTCAAATTTTGTTTGCCACATGTTCTCAAATGTCATTCTCTGACGTCAAACTTACCACATTAATAGGTTTAAATAATTTCTAAGTGATTCTTTCAAACAGTTTGATTTCAACTAACTGTCACACAATTACACATAGAGCACATTCTATGAGCAGTTTGCCAAAAGCTATACCCAACAATCATACATTAATAAGTATGCTAATTAACAATATTCTCATTTTTTGTTATTTTCATTACTTCTTCTGATGGTGATTCCGTTTCAACAAGAACAATAGCTTATCTAAATCTTGAGATACCAACTGAAGTCATCTGGGGGAATATTGTAAATAAAAAGGCGAATTGTACGAATTTTTCACCCCAATTTAGAACTTTCCATAAGCCAATCCACACCATCATGTTCACGAGGAATTTAACCTTGAACCTTCTAAAAATGTGCTCTACTGGACTGGAGTCTAGCAAGTCATGAATTCTATTTTCTATCAATTTGCGACGTATTTCTAATGTAATGGTAGAACGGTAATGGGGGGAGTTGTTTATGGCAACTTGATGCACGGGTGCAGTAAAATCACAATTTACCCATTGCCTTCCATATTGTGCCATATTCTTTTGTCTTCGTTTCATGTTTCCTCTGCTATTTCACATGAACTGTTCATTTCAACTCTTTGGGCTTTAAATTTATCGCTCCACTATTCAATATTTTTGCAGAGGATATATGTATTTTTTCAAGCACTGGTCTGTAGGGATTTTGTTTGATTAGTTGGAGGATTTCATCATGAGCTGACATTAGTTATAGAACCATTGGAAAACCTGGGAGTGGTGGACAGCTAGCTGTTTTGTCAGCCTATTTTGGAACTCTTGGGCAGTATTCATCCACACTTCGGGGTTCGAACCCAGGACCTTCTGCTTACAATGCGATACCGTAGACAATGTATATATGTACTATCCTGTAAATACACATAGTAAATCACTCTTTTTACATGGAAGAATATGAGTGATTCGTTCAAGGTCGTTTGGCCGCATATTTTATCAGTTTTAGTAGATGAGTCACTTACTGTCAGTTAGAGAACCACTGATGTCAGCACATGATGAAATCTTCCATCCAATCAAACAAAATCCCTGCAAAACCAATACTTGGTAAAGTATTTTCATTCTCTTTGTTTACCGTGGCCTACCAATAGGTCAAGTGGGACCTTATTCAGTTCAAAATTTCATGTTTTATTGTGCCCTCCTGACTCCGTTTTACCTAATATACTTTACATCGTCAATATTGTTCGTCACCATTTGGATTAACACTAAGTTAAGCTTGTCTCCACTATTTGATGACGGTTCAGTTACAGGACTACTTTATTTTTAAAGTCACTCTGAAGAAAGAATATTCTTTTCAGTAAATTCTCTCCAGGATCTTGCGATTATAAAATATGATACTTGTTGGCGTTACAATAATGGTCAGTTATGCGGCGGATACATTTTTAACGTAGAATAACAGATTAGTTATGGGGTGACAAAATAAAAAGTATTTGTGCGACAAACGTGCTAGGCTGAATTCAGTTACAAAATATTGGGAAATGGGAATGGGAGACAATGGTGGTGATTAGTCATAAGAGATGGTTTCGTGGGATGTCGGGTAGGAAAAATTGTCAAGTTCAGTTCAAGGTTATAAAAGGTGTCAGGTGAGTGGCTAGTACAAAGTAGTATGTATCAAAGAGGAGATAGTGAGACTGCAACAAGAGGTTCATCATGAAATAATGAATGTGTGAAATGAAACAGGTGGAGGCATATATTGAGAAAAGAGATAATATCACAAATAATAAGTCCGGATAGTATAAATGGAAAATTCGATTGTATTGAGAGAATGTTTGAATGAAGGATATAAATTATTATTGTAATCATAAGCAAAGAAAAAGAAAAAACTCAAGAGGGATAAGGGGAAGAGGCACTCCTGGTGAGAAGAAGAATGATTAATTCAAGTTTGGCCGCGGTAGGAGCAGAGTCTGGACGTGTTCTTTTTGGATACAAACCTTCGGTTTAGTCGATCTTATTGCAACAGCTTCATCTATGTGTAGGAGACGTAAGCAAACTGTACGAGATAGAGACTTCGGAATTTGGTATATAACCATGGAAGCTGTGCTGGCGTAGATACGATGTCCAGTATCGATCGAGTGTGACAGAATCGAGCTTTCGATACTTTGTGCAGGCCACTCACTTGACACCATTTATAACTTTGAATTGACTTGTCAATTTTTCCAGCCCACATTCTACGAATCCGTTGTGACTAATCATCACCATTGTCTCCCATTCCCATTTCACAATATTTTGTAAGTGAATTCAGCCTAGCACGTTTATCACACAAATACGACTATTTATTTTGACACCCTACGATAACTAATCAGTTAGTCTACGTAACTATGTATCTGCCGCATGACTAATCATTATCGTAACGATAACAAATATTATATTTTATTATCGTAAGAACCTGAAGAGCATTTACTGAAAGGAATATTCTTCGTTCAGATTGACCTATAATATTTATCATTGCAATAATACAAGTTATGTGGCGAACACGGTTTTAATGCAGATTAACAGATTAGTGGTAGGTTGACAAACGTGCTGAATTGAATACAATTACCAAAATATTGTGATATGTGATACAATGACAGTGATGATTAGTCATTATGTGGAGAAGGAAAACTGACAAGTCAGTTCAAGGTATTATAAAGGTGTCAGGTGACTTTTAGTTCATGATATGGGAGGGAGTATTTCACATTATTTTACTATAGTATTCATTTGTCAGCCTTGAACTTTAAATCATAGTACTCCATTTGTTTGTCTATATTTTTTGTGCTCTTCATATTTCCCTCACACCAATAACTACACTCATCCCTTGAAACTTATATTTTTATTGATTATTAGTACACAAGCAGGTCACAAAACTGTCCATTCACATTTTGAACAACACATTCACATTTTCCCCTATGTTCTTAATGTTTATACTTTTTATATGCATTTAAATGACAATTAAAACCAAAGGACTATTTCATACGTGTACCTCAATACAGTTTCTGACATAATTTTAATTTTCAAGAGTTGGTTTGTAAGGATTAGATTTGTTTTCACGAGTCTAACCCCGGATTTATATCAGTTCGTGACTTGCTACAGGACATAGTTTCCTGCAGTTCTAGTGAGAAGTCCTGACCAGTGAAGTCCATCCATTCAAGTGTGAAGATGGATGTCCCACCGATGACATTAGTTGGTGATCGCACTAAATCACGAACTGGTAAAAGTTAGAATTCATGGGCTGGTCACTGAGTCGAACCCCAGTGCCTGAATGGTCTACGAGATAACCTTGTAACCGGTAGGTCCTGGGTTCGAAACCCAGTGGGTGTGTACTGCCGATGAACCACACACTATGACAAAACAGCTGGCTGTCCAGTACTCCTAGGTTTTCCAATGGTTCTGTAACCGATGTCAGCTCATGATGAAATCCTAAATGATAAATAATTTAATTTTTATAATAATTTGCTTCTTGTAATAAATTTACAGCATCAAAGCAGTAGATATAAATGACTATTAGATTGAGTTAAATTGAACCAGGCATTTCTACATGCCAAAGTTCGAAGAAGGTCAAATTCTAAAAATGTTTGGAACTACATGCAACATCATCCAAATGATAATCTTATCTCATCTATGTGACTGTTGTTTACTGATTTATTACTCCTTATCTTTATTCTGTTTCTTTGTTTTCCAGGTGGAGCATAGAGCTTCAAGCTTTGAGCTTTTTGAAGTTGCAGTAACAGTAGTATTATTCCTTTCCAGGGGATGGAGGTGTTAGTCTCATGCCCAACATTCCCTGTTTTCCGGGCTTACTACCAGTTAAGCGGTTTAGAAGTCGATCTCCTGATGACATGTGTGGTTAGCAAGCACTTTACCGCTGAACCAATGATAATGGAGGTTTATCTTCCACAAGATCTCAGTAACATTATTCGCTTCATAGTAGTTTCCCTTATTGAACAACACCAGATATAAATATCCATTAAGAAAGGAGAAATGCTGGATAATTGTTCCCTTCTAGTTTGGTACTTTTCCGCATTATTCACCAACGACTGCATTCAATTTAAAACTCTTCATTATCATATCTTATCATTAGTAAATCAATATCTTGTTTCGAGTCCAACATCTTGTTTTCAATATTTAGTAGGACAGCAGTCTAATGCTACTTGGTTATACCTTCTCTTTTGGCTGTTTTGATGGAATGAAAGTAGTCGACAACCAGCCCATTTCTTTAGTAAACACTATTTTGCTAGTCTTTCGCTTATTTCTCTACATCAGAAACATTGATAAAATGTATTCTAAATATACAATCTGCCAACAAAGATTATATGCAATAATGTTGTTTTTACAAGATTATATCTCATCCATTTATCAAGAACTTTGAAAGAAATGTGGACAGTTTAATTTGTAACTTATTTCCTTAAGTAATTTTCCTCGATGTTTTCATTCTTTGTTTACTCATGTAGTAAGCGCCTTAAACCGAAAAATACATCACTGTGTTTATTTCATACCTTATTTAGTGTTTCATATATTAATAATAACTCCACTCCACGATAAATGTACAATTTTCAGTGTTGTTGTGTTCCCTGAGCTGGATGGTTGTAATTTCGAAGCTTTTATTGTTCGCTTGGATAACATCTTCAGTATTAACTTCAACAGGAACTGAGCTTTGGGAATTCTCTAAGGATGTTTCCTACGATGACCTTCATTGTGATTAGTTGTTTGTGTAGTTTTACTTATGATTCTTTCCACTTGTACTCATATTGATCACCTCCCCATCCTAACATCCTACCTTTAATTTGCGTGGCCATTTTTAATTCATTGATCAATTTCATATATCCACATGTTTATTAGGCGTGATGTTATCTGAGTACTATGCACTTTGATAGAACGTCGGAGAATGTGTAGCTGAGCCTAGATTGATTCTCCTATAGTATCTGATACAAATTAAAGATGTTTGACAAGACTGAGTGAACCAACATTGAGGTTTTTTTATTTTTTATTCCTTCACGTTCCCAGTGGAACATAGGGCTTCAAGCTAGAGGCCTGAAGTTTCTGTAGCAGTGTTTATTTTTACAGGGTAGGGTTGCTAGTCTCATGCTCAACCTTCCCTCTTTACCAACTTTATTACTGGCTTAGCGAGGTAAAGGAGTGCGTCGGCCGGGGATCGAACCCCGGACCATGTGCATGGTCGGCGAGCGTGCTAAGCGCTATGCCACCGACGCACATTGAGGTATGCAGTATATTATGTGGACATTGTTCAAATCAATCACTGTTTCTCGTTATCCACATGAATTTGGGCAGCTGTTTTACTGGTTCATGAACTGAATCCTCATAGGTGTATCGTAATCGGAACTGCTGAAAGGATTTGACTGCATTGACTGAACCACACATATGTAGATGTTATCAACTGTTTACGTTGTAATATATATATCACCATAAAATGAATTATTTAATGAGGTTTATAAATTAGAACAAGACATGTAAACGAACAGTACTGTTGTTTTCAGTTAGATCTTCTTCAGGCTTTACTCTAATTTACATAGATTTATATATAGAAATTTAACCAACGACGGTGATTTTGTGGATCAAATAATAATAATGTGGTAAAAGCTTTGAACATCAGTAATAACAGTGGTTATAATGATAAAAAATAATGATAATAAGGTTTATGCAGGTGGTGATAAGAATAACGAAGGTAGTAATTGTGTATATGTAGACAAATTCAATAAATAAATTAGGTCAAATCTTAAAAGTTAAGTAATACTTAAGGTGAAGTGGACAGATAATCAGAGTTTAAATAAATATCATAAAAGTACGAGGGAAATGGAAAATAAGAAAGGGTGAGAGGGTTTTAATTAGAATTTATCTAGGCCAAGGGAGAGACAAAGGTAGAACAAACTTCTTTTGTATGCAAAGACTAGGATTGTTCTCTCGAATTAATTCCCATAGCTTCGGCTATGTGTAAAAGGCGGGTTCGAATTCTGTTCGAGTTATATAAGGCGAACAACTAGACAGCTCAACAAACGCATTAATGAGCATCTTCCCCCATAGTTCGAAAAAAGCCAAATAAAATCTATAAGAAGTTCTATTTTGAATCATTTGATTGATAGCGGTGACCAAGTGGACAGAAATAGTACCTTCAAAGTTATCTATCGCATTCTAACGGAATTCGAACCCACCATTTTATCTGTTTATTTTTGATTGGACACTAGTCAGTAACTATTCTAGTGTGTCTGGTGCAATCTTCGGTGCAGACTGAATTCTATCAGTCAAGGTCAATCGCGAGCCTGAATAGCTCAGTGGTAATGTCTCTGACTGCAGCACTGGATGACGTGGGTTCGAATCTCAGAAGGGACATAAGTTCCTTCAAGGTTGCAGATACGCCTTGCTGATGAGTGCCAACTAGCACAAAACCTAGGTCCAAGGCTTTCTGCCGATTTCCTCCAACCATCTACTATTTGTTTATTTTCTCATAAGTGCAAACTTCATTTAAGATGTGTTATAACTGTTATTTTTTGTCTTTCTCCTTACTATACTATGTCAACAGAACATTAGATTCACTAATTTCCAAACTGAATCGACAGTACTGTTTGAAACAAACTCACTGTTATTATTATTATACTTATTACTCTCATATTGTACTTAGAATATTTTTGACTTTATACTGTAAATGTGGACAAATTCCTCTGGCTAATTTTATTTTAATTTTATTTATATTTTGCGTAAATCGGATGCAATATTGTGACAAATGCTCACAATTTCATTCTGTATTATAAGCACTGCTTTTGGAATAAGGTAGATTATTATTATTATCATTATCATTACAATTATTTATACACACCAATAAAAATATAAAGAGAATAGAACTAACTAGTATGAAGTTAAAAATAATATTGAAACAAGCGACTTTAAAGGCCATAAAAATAAAAACCTTAAGTTAGAGGTGAGAATGAAGTCCTTACATAGTATTCTACAGAATATCTCAGTTCGACTTCTTTTACAACGGTTAACGGTTCAACTCGTGGCATCTACGAAGTAATTTACGATTTCGGCCTGCTTAAAATTTAGGCTACCGTAAACTTCAATTTCTTTAAATCTAGTAGAATATGGCCTCTATTAGTACTGTTTATTCTGGCGGGAATTTAAAGCATTTAAAAGCTGCTGATTTGCAAGTTCCTATTAAACATGTGAAAAAGAGTAATCCTCGATGGCAGCTTATCCCGATACGTGAGGTGACCGTTCCTCAGTGTTGTCCCTCGTTCACAAAATGTACTCCTGAACTTTCTGTAATTGGCATTTCTTGAAGGAGAAAAAAAAGAGATAACATAATGGATTAGTTTTCGTTTCCTGTCAGGTAGAACTGTGTTACACGATCTACTGTTAATTGATCTTTTATTTGAAGATCCTGGACGAAGAGAAAATATAATGCAATAAACTCCGCTGAAAATTCTGTACATTATATAAACATTGTTTAGAATAAAGCTATTATTTGGTTACAGGATTTTATCATGAACTGACATTGGTTAGAGAACCATTGGAAAACCTGCAGGGAGTACTGGACAGCCAGATGTTTCGTCAGCCTAGTTTGGGACTCTTTATCAGTACTCACCCACCATCAGGGTTCGAACCCAGGACCTTCTGGTTACAAGGCGAGATTGTAGATCATTAAGCCACTGGGACCCGAAGTTGGTGGCCAGTCCATGAATTCTAACTTCTGCAATTATTTTTATTATTCTCGTTACGACCTAATATATTTCAATGTTAGTTAGTCAGTAACGCGTTACAGTCAACCAGATAAACAATTCCACAATGAAATGGCATTTCACCACTATGACTCCTCCTCTGTAATGACTATATACAAATACAGCTTTAATTGGAGTTACTGTTAATCTTTGACATTCGTTTTGATGTTAGAATTAAATGCCACCACGGTATTTCCTGAGCATGTACATGACCTCCTTTTATAGTCATTTGGGTTTCCCTCTGAAATATCTTACCGTTTGTCTGCTTTTTGAAGTCAAACAAACTCCATCTAGTAAAATTCATGATTCGTCTTGTTTGAACGGGAACGAATAGGTGATTAAGAAATGACTGTCAACGGATGTATGATTGCATCATATTCTTTCGATGCTGTTATGGATCTGCCAAAGTGAAAGGCACAAAAGTGACTGTTCCTTGAAATCTATTAGACTAAGAAAACTAACTAGTAAGAAGCAGTCTTCAAAATGTTACTACTGATGAAACGAGTCGTAAAATAGCAGTATACCTATAAGGGGAAGACAAGGAAATGCATACTCAAAAGGCTTTATTTGATGACGTATACTGTCTCAATGGACAGTTAAGCACTTTGCTTCAAAGTTATATTAGGATGTATATTATCGAATCGAATCTAGCAACGGTTACCACGTAATGGATGAGGCATGCAATACTTCGGAGAGATGGAATGTTATTTAAACAACAGAAAGGATAAAGGCTGAAAACTTTCTGTCTGCACGCCACTTCAAAACTCAGTGAGTGCTTACTAGGACCCATAATCTTTCTTTAAATGTGTTGTAGTTTGAATAGAAGGCACTGTAGAATTCATATGAAGCAGTTTATTTTAGAACCAGTATTTTCTAAGTTACCTTCCCTGAGTTAGAATCAAGAGAAAGTGGGATACCGATGACTGGTTGGAAAATCTCATTTCCACAGCACTTCTCTGTAGTGAGTAGTATTGTGGTGAGAGATGGTTGCTAGCCAAATTGGTTGACAGTAATTGAGGTCAATGTTAGTCATGTGAAAACAAGGTCAAGATGGACAGGCGGATACAGTTAACATATAGATGAACTGACACAGCCACAAAGAGATGCAAGGTTAACTTTGTGTGAGAAACAACCAATCAACAGACTGTATTTTCTACTAATATTAACCTACAATAATGTACATGAAAATCTATAAATATATGTTGATTTTCCGTAATAAACGTTCTGTTGCCTGGCTCTTATCTTCTGTTGTTACAGTATGACTCTATTACAAAAGCAATATAAGACTTTAGTAAAGAGTTGTTGACTCATATGATCCCGCTTTCTAGTATGATGGACATTTTATACAACTTTCTATCAGCATAAATTGTTAAGCCAATGCTGCATATAAATCTGATCACCATGTAGAACTGGGGGTTATTTATCGAAATCCAAACACCCGCGTAGCTAAATATTTCATTGCTGATATTTTCAAATTCTTTTTGATGGCGTTGGTGGCACAGCGGTAGAATGCTTGCCAACCACGTATGTGGTTCGGGGTTCGATTCCCGGCCACCGAAGCATTCCTTTACCTCGCCAAGCCAGTAATAAGACTGATGAAGAGGAAAGATTGGACATGAGGCTAGCAACCCCATCCCGTAAAAATAAATAACACTGCTACCAAAACTTCGACTCTCTAGCTTGAAGCCCTACGTTCCCTCTTTATGGCACTTTTTAAGCTATCTTCTTGGTGAGAATATTTTTTCACTTTCATCAGGGAATGATTTAACAATCCCTCAAAGTGAAAATAAGCAACTATCGCTAAAAATGCAGTATTCAATGTATTCATGAATTTCGGTAGGACTCGTCAGTTGAATACTCTATCAATGTGATTATTTATACTACTTTGTAAGGTCAAAATGCATACAAACACAATGATACAGTGACAAGAAATAAGTATGAAATTCAAGAGATCTATAGGCGATAACAACTGAGGGATAACTTGTTAGTCATTCAGACGTGAACACTATTCACCAAAGTATACATTACTATTTACAAAAGAGTTGAAATGATAAGAATAATACAAATTATAAACAACTGGATTTTTAAAATATTAACAAACTTTTAACATATCCGAGTTAAACTCAAAAGATAGCTTGAACACTCTTCACTAAGATTAATACTCAGTAATGATTTTCACTTTACAAGTAACTTCAAGAAGAATTGAGTGATGTAGCCAGATAACAGTAGTTATAATAATAATGGTAATAGAATAAATAACCTATATAAGAAAAACATGAAGGGAAGGATATTTATAAAGTTAGATAAAGCTAGATTTAAGCTGAATACTGTCATCTTTTGTATACATAGATCCGGTTTTTCAGTCAGCTGATGACGCAAGCTCCCGTAAACTCACGCTCCTTTTTATTACTTTGCTTACTGATGACGATAAAGCTCTTATTCATCACAGTAATATGGTCATAGTCCAATAAACAAATTATGATTGGGATCCTTAGGATGTCATTGTGAGTACTAGAGGGCCATTACACAGAGCATTTAGTGACATGAACTTTCAGAAATCTTTCCGTACGCCCAATGTATTTACTTCGAGAAACATAGATAAATTGACGTATGCAAATCAATGTTGTGATGATCGATGGCTTATCTTTCCCTGATGTTTGCACTGTCCCATTTTGCGGAATTTATGAGTGAGGTATCAACTGCACAAGAAGTTTATTTAACTGTCTTCTCTAGATGACGTTTGAATAAGTGCATGACACTGTCTTTCTTGAATGGTAACTACATATACACTTCCATCTTAGAAACAGTTCATCATATAACTGTTCGATTTTTTTCTTTGTCATACTTGGCAATAGGTGGTTGGAGGCAATCGGAAGGAAGCCTTGCACTTAGGTTTTGTACTATTTGACACTCACCGGTCAGTAAGGAGTATCTGAAACCTTGAAGGAACTCATGTCCCCCTCTTCTGAGATTCGAATCCGTATCACCCAGTGCTGCAGTCAGAGACGTTACCACTGAGCTATTCGGGTTCGCGATTGACCTCCTGTAGGACTAAACTGAATATTTTTGATTGGCCACTAGTCAGTAACTAACTAGTACCAACTAACACGAAACCTAGGTCTGGTGATGCTTCCTGTCGATTACCTCCAACCATTTAATACCAACAATTTTTAATGCACCGTGATGGCGAGCCACCTTGTGGCATGGTGACCACATTGCAAACTTGACTGGTAGAATTCAGTCTGAACTAAACAAAAGACTAGACATTTTACACTAGTTACTGACTACTGACCAATCAAAAATGTTTGTCAAACTTGTTTATAAACCCTTTTGAATAGCCCTTTTCCACGCATGTTCCCCTCAAGAGTTTCTCTTAGTACTCCAGTCTTCTACTTGAACATATTCTTCTTGATCTATCAAATAATATCCTGACCAGAACAGAACGAAGCTGGTACAATGTACGAAGTGTCTTGTCGATGTTGGTTGCCTATATACAGATTGACTATTCCATAAGCCCGTTTAAGTAAATTCACATTCAAAAAATGTATGATGTCATTATTCTTATGTTCTGCCGTAAATATTATACTAGCTAATCTCGTCGATACTGGACATCAAATCGACTCTAGCAAAGCTTTTAAAGTTATTCATCGTATATCACCCAACCTCTTCCGCATGGTCTACGAGTACGTCTTTTACATACAGCTGAGGTAATCGGAATTCATCTGAAAAAGCCAAATCTATGTGTTCAAAAGAAATTTGTACAGCCCCTTTCTTTGCCATGGCCAACTACATAATATGTATTAAGTTTTTAAAAATGATTTTTTCCCCTTCCCTTGTAACTATCTTTTGACTTTCTCATTATTTTTTTACAATTCTAGCTAATTCTATTAACTTGTTTGTATATTACGTAATTCTTCTGAGTCATCCTATTCTTCTTAGTCATCGTTATCTTACAAATGTCTTGATTATGTAATAACTTGTTAGTAACTCCTATGAGTTAAATTATCTTGAATTCCGTAATTAATTGTCACCCCTCCTTCAAAACTTAGATATCTTGTTACTAACATCTATTAGTTAATTGTTTTGATGACCTTTATAGTCTTAATTTTGACCCCCCGCCCTATGTCTAAAACTGATTAACTAAAATAACCACATGATGCAAAACTTTATTTTAGTGTAGAGGCAGGCAATGATGAGGATCTAATTGGAAAGAAATACACATTTCTTCGCTCAATCTGTTGTTTTTACAATTCTTTAAGGATGTATTTTCTAAACTCAACGAAAACCATGTTTTACGAGTTGATCACGGACTGATATCAGTTAGGGAACCATTGAAAACCAGGGAGTACTGGACAGCTGCTGTTTCATCCTAGTTTGGGAATCATCGGCAGTACGCACTCACCACCAACGACAATAGTTGGGGTCGCGCTAAAATCACGAATTGGTAGAAGTTAGAATTCATGAGCCATTGAATCGGGTCCCAGTGGCTGAATGGTATACGAGCTTGCCTTGTAACCGGAAGGTCCTGGGTTCGAATCCCAGTGGGTGCGTACTGCCGATGGTTCCCAAACTAGGATGAAACAGCAGCTGCCCAGTACTCCTTGCTGGTTTTCAATGGTTCTCTAACTGATATCAGTCCGTGATCAACTCGTAAAACATAACTAATCCTTACAAACCAAACTATAGAAAACCATGTTTGCGAATAGGAGCTCCAGTGACGTACCTATAACCACACAAGATACATGAACTTTAATTGATTATTGAAATAGAAATGTACCTCTTTAGTATACATGAATATTTCCCTCAGACAATGCTTGGGCATAGTACACACATTTTCCACATCATAATTAAACCGGATCATTTACTTGACGGGGACATTTCACCATGTTAACTACGCTTTATACGTCAATATGTACTTTGATGAAGTGAATAATACTCAGGTCGTAATAACTTTAAAAAAGCTATCACTCACTTCTTATCGATAATACATTCGTTGAACTTGATACTTATTTCTTGTCACCATGTCTGTATGTTTGTAGGTATGTTAACCTTGGAAGGTAGTGTATCTGATTATGTTTTTAAAGTATTCAGCTGATGAGTCCTGCAGAAATCGATGACATCATTAAATACTGCTTTTTCACAAAATATCAGTAGAAAAATAAACAACTATTTCATAGTTAAATAGGTGCCAGTGTTTTAGAAAACCCCACCCAAGAATTCGATCCCTAACCTACTTTATCAATAGTCTGATTAACTACATCGTAAGGTGAAATTTACAGAAAGCATTTGCAATAGATTTTGTAAATTGGTATATATATATATATATATATATATATATTATTATATATGATATTACAAGGCTATAAGCCACACCCTAAGGGTAAAAGTCACTTTTCTATACCACTTTATTGATAAAAGAATGCATCCAAAATAAGATTGCATGCTAATGTTCATTTGTCAGTTTCCCAATTGCTCAAATTCTCAAGTGTTCTTTTGTGCTGCATCAGTAATATAAAATGTTGACTTCACAGACAATGTGAGGTAAACTATTCACGTTTGATATAAGAATAAAACTTGTGCACTGTGGTAGAGTATAATTCCATTATGGGTAAAATCTATTTTGATAAAGTCTCATAGTGCCACGCTGCAGTAATATTTACTGATGACGTTTCCAGAACAATTTATCGCTGCTCATAATCATATCAAAGCAGCACTCACACAACTTTCTAACTTCACTCATATAATTCCATTATTTTCCATCGCTTGATTTGATTGGTAGTAGTATTTTCCATATATCCGATATGAGTGATGAGTCATTCCTATTGCACGTGTTGGGTGTAGATTCGATGAACAAGGATTCAGTAATCAATCTCTCTCTCCACCTACCTATATAACTTTGTTGAATTTTAACCCTCTCCCACCCTATTATGTGGTTGTGTGTTAATGCATGCATTGCAATTGCTGAGCTTTTTTCTAAATTATTTATCTTCTCGAGGTCAACCATTCTTACCTTAGCTAAATTCTTATGTTCTGACAAGCTAACTGCCCTCGACCTACTAGTCTGACCTATATAGTTGACCTCACAGTCATTGCAGGGTATTTTGTAAATTATATTATTTTGTCTATTTGGGTCAACCGACAAGGTCCTTTAACCTACAGAGCTTTTCCTACCTGAGTGAGTTTGTAGGTTTAAATGCCACCTTAATTCCTGCTTTGTTGAGAATTCTACGTAGGGCCTTAGATGTCCCCTCTTTATATGGTGGAACTACAGAAGCCTTATAATCTTTCCCACTTATGTTATCATTCCTAGTTTCACCATTATTTTTATTTTGCTTCTGCCCTTTTATGATCTTCCTGATGAATTTTGTAGGATAGTTATTTCGTACCAACGCTTCTTCTATCCGTTTTATTTCATCATTTAGGTCTTTTCTTGTAATACTTAGTGCTACTGCTCGGTGTGTTAGACACTTACCTAAGCCTACCTTAACAGTTAACGGATGAGATGAATTAAAGTCTAAATGTCTATCAGAACACGTTGGTTTTTATAAACGCTAGTGTGCAGTTTACTTTCTTCAAATTTCTGGTATGAGTGATGAATCATTCCTGTTGCATGTGTTAGGTGTAGGCTCGATGAACAAGGATTCATCATGAATTTTCATTGATGAGTTCCCAATATTTATTTCTGAATACTAAATGTACCATATTGACTGAATGAATTCACTTCTATTGACCACTAGTTAATAACCATTGCTTCTGCGTTGTAAAATATTCAACGGCAGTTCAAATTTCGTTCAAGGCGTGATTTCCTTGAAAACTTAAATAGTGATTCTTGATTATAGGTTGGATAATGAATTGACATCACTTACAGAACAACTGGAGAATCAGGGAAAACTTGACAGCTGTTTCGTCTTAGTTTGGGTCTCTGTGGGGAGGGGGGAGCGTCCGAACCTAGGACTTTCCAGTTACAAATGGGCCAAGTGGAGATCTTACAGCCACATTATCTCCCTGTACCTACAACTGTTCACTGAATTTCAGTTGAAGGGTAAAGATTTATCTGAGGAGTAGTTCCTTTGGTTAATTTTTGAGAAGAGGAAATTATTGATTGCTGGATTTGATATAATTACACATGAAGTTCATCATTTTAGTTATGGGGATGATTAAAAAGAGAGTACCATCAGTCCCAACGGGTTTATCTCCAGCGAAATCTCAGCACGAATACAGAGGGCTAGGTTCGCATAAGCCAGTTTACGCCGTCTCTGGCGTAGACGTGATATCCGACTATCGACCGAAGGGCGTGTGTACTGCTCAACAGTCCGCTCCGTCCTCCTTTATGGCTGTGAGACATGGCCATTGACAGTGGAAGACATGAAAAGGCTGGCTAGCTGTCTTTGATCATATGTGTCTGCGTTCTATCTCCCGTGTGAAGTGGCATAATAAGGTGAGCAATATTGAGGTTAGACATCGAGTGCTGGGTAAGGAGGGGAAATCAGTCGACGAGACTGTGAAATTACATCGACTGAGATGGTTAGGACATGTGCTACGTATGCCTAGTCATCGCCTTCCTCGACGGGCAATGTTAGCTGATATAGGATCAGGCTGGAAAAGAGCTAATGGTGGTCAAAAGAAAACATAGCACCAGTCAATGAAATCCACAACAGTTAGCTTAAGCCACGTAGGAAGATGTAGACTTCCTGGTTGGGGTCCTCGGGACGGTAAAAACCAATGGTTGGAAACAATTGGGGATATGGCTCTAAATCATTCTCAGTGGCGCAGATGCATGCACTCCTTGTGACTTATGATTTCCAATGAAACTGTTTTGTTCTTCGTTATTACTATTCCTTTGTCTCACACCTCTGTTTACTGTCTATATTATGCATTTCTTCAACTTTCTTCTCTTGCTTTGTGTGCTACATGGAGTGTGGCGACTTGAACTGCCGCACATATGTGCAAAGTTCTATGTCGAAAGCCGACCGACCGACAAAGAAAGTGGTAACGTAAAGAGAATCCATTGACCTTTTCAACACAATGACATCTTCTACTGATTTGATAAAATCAAATGTATCACTGTCTTCTTATCGACTGCAAGATATTTGACAGCCACTATACTATCTTAGAATAAGGTGAGATGACCATGTCAATAATAGGTCGAAGTTGAACACTCTTCTCGTGTACTCCACATAGTCTTACTGTTAGAAAAAAACAAACGAACAAATTTCGACAATCTTGAAATGAGAAACAAACAGCGTGAATTCTTCTTATAATATCCTGAATCACTGACTATTCGGGAATCTAAGCCGAACCTCTGTGGTATTCATAGGTAGGTGATACCTATTCTCATTCGCCTTACAATAGCCACTTTCATGACTCTGTTTCATTCCGTCCTTGGGTGTTTGGTGTATTATTACTATTATTATAATTATAATGAAATTCATAACTCTTCTAAATATTTCTAAAAATAAAGTTTCTAAATATTAATATTTCTAAAAATAATGTGACCTGCGTAACTATTAGGAACTTTAAATTCCAAAGAAAATGTCAACTTTTCTAGAATGTGTTCAGTTGTTTTAAGTAACTGACTTTTCATACACATCTGTTGCTTGCCTTTGTAGTCATCTGTAGAGTCATTATCTCACTCGCCCATTCTTTACTTTAGTTTTTAAGAATATTTTATCTTACTGATCTATAAACAGAGTTATTACACGTATGCTGCTGCAGTTGCTTTATTTCTATTTTAACTTATACATTACGTTCTGAGAAAAAAGGGTATATTTGATCTGTACATCTGACGAGACAAGGACAGGCAAAGTTGTAATATTCAAGTATTGCTATGTAGGGATTTGATTGATTGGTTACAGGATTTCATCATGAGCTGCTATCGGTTAGAGAACTCGTTGGAAAACCTTCAGAGAGTACTGGACAGCCAGCTGTTTCGTCAGCCTTCATTATCAGTACGCACCCACATCACGGGGTTCTAAACCAGGACTTTCTGGTTACAAGGCTAACGAGCTCGTAGACCATTAAGTCACTGGGACCCGATCTAGTGGCCCACCCATGAACTCCAACTCCAGCTCAGGATGAAATCCTGTAACCAATCAGTCGAATCCCTACAAACCAATACTTGAATATCAATCTGTTGCTCACTAGTGACTGGCCCTATTCAGGTAGTTAGTTACCTGGGTTCTAGTGGGAGGTCGTGATGACCAGTGGGGTACAGCAGGTAGCCTGTGAAAACATATTCTCTCCAGCGATGACATTCGCTTGTGGTCGCGCCAAATCATACATTTGCAGAAGTCGGAATCCGTGGACCGTTGGACTGGGTCCCAGTGGTTTAACAGTCTACGAGCTCGCTAGCCTTGCAGCCAGAAAGTCCTGGGTTCGAACCCCACGGTGAGGGTGCGTACTCCTGAAGGGTCCTAAACTAGGCTGACGAAACAGCTGGCTGTCAATTACTCACAGGTTTTGTAATGGTTCTCTAACTGATGTCAGCTCATAATGAAATCCTGTAACTAGAATCGTAATACTTCACAGTTTTAATGTGACAGCATATCAGGACTAAGTAAATTTTGGTGTTGTCGCTTTCTGTGAGCTGAATAGTATACTTCTGAAGTTTTCCATTTTTGCACTAGAGAAATTTAGCGGTTTTAGTCAGAAGATATACAAGTTGTTTGAAAATACCCCTAACAGGCTGGTACTTGAATTTGTCTATACTTCAAAGACTCGTTGACATAGGCCACGTTTATTCATCAATGAGGAATAAGTCACATAGTTAAAAGGTCGAATAGCAGGTCAATGAAGCGATTAGTACTAACACAAGGGGATACCATGATGAGGAAATCTGTGAGGATATCTATCATAACCGAGATCAGAA